>OZ007591.1:313844293-315094293 GCA_963931845.1 Maratus michaelseni
AAACAATGCATATAAGAGAGGCATAATGAAATGTCTTAGGAATTTAAGATTTAGGCTGTTATTCATTTTTTTCCGTTTTCGTCATATAAACGTGTCTTTGATGTTATTTTCGATATTTTTAATAATTTTTTTTTTAATATCAGAAATAAATGCTTAAAATGAAACTAGTTCAATTATTAAAGTATTTTTTTATTCTATAGTGAGTAAAATGAATGGAATAAATAAATAATAAAAATGCATTTTACTAATGCCTCACTTATACAACATATTAAAAAATGAATGCTACATAACAAATGAATGACATAAAATTGCAGAATATAAAAACTTTAGTTTGTGGCATATTTTTTCCCATTCACATTCGTTTTTACAGTTGCACAATAATGTGCAAGAAAGACCAACCTTCCTACAAATACACTTATTTTTGCAGATTTTGCACATACATTTTATTAGTTCTTTGGAAGAATCTGCAATCTCGGGCAGCTCCGACCATTTTAATTTCCATGAAAAATTATCCAACCACCATTCCCATTTGTTTGGAGAGGGGAGACATATTTCCCGCTCATGTGCTTGTCCCCAAATGTGTCCAGCTTGGAAAGCACTCCGTAAAATATGTTGCTCTAGTGCACCCTTGGTTGGTGGAAGATGATCAATAGGACGATTTTTTGTCATAAACAATTCCTGTCTAGCACCATTTACACTTACGCTGTTACATGTTGAACAGTACAACAATACTGCGAATTTTTCTAAAATATTTAGAATATCGTCAGGTATGGATGTTTGCGGTTTTGATAAAAATGAAAATGCGATAGTAGTATCTTTATAGAGAATCCAGGTCTTCCAAGCTGACTTTTTTGTTTTTCCTGTGAAACCAGGATTGCTGTCGCAGCCATTGAAAGTATGGAATCCTAGTAACGACATTGATTTTTCTTTTCTAATTGCTGCAGCTACAGTTTGGACGGGAATAAGTCTGTAATTCTTCCCTATTCCAAATGCAATCCAAACAGTTTGCAGGTGTCTATCTGACAGAGTAAAGAAATGTGCAATTGCTAAAACTAATACATCAGTATCTACAGAGCGTATAACAATATTTTTCAATCCGTTTTCTGCCATGTCTTTGAGGTGCAAGATTATCCTTGTATCAGTTTCTTCGTGACCAGGGCAAGTCATCCCAATTAAGGAACTTAGTGCAATAGTATTTCCTTTAACTTCTTCACCTGAAGTGGTTATAACTTGTGTACTTTTTATGGTATTTATAGGTAGTGTTCCAACCAGATTACATAACTCTTTATTACTTGAATTTATTAAGAAATCTTGCCAATTTTTAGGTAGTTTGAAATGCGATAGCACTTGCTGCCTGGTTCCTGCACCTATTTTTTGTCTGGTTTCACCTTTAATGCTTGGTGTAATGTATCTATCCCATATCAAATCTATTCTTTGGCAAATAAAACTCTCAATGTCGTTACATAAATGGGGTTGAAATGTGTTAATGTAGTAATCATTAAAGGTTTTTGAAGACTGGTGAGGCTTTAAAATGTTAATAAAAACTGGCCCATCACATAAATTGAAGCATCGCATGTTCCTGGAAAGGTGTTTATATTCTTCTCAATAGTTTCCTCTAAAATACGTGCTACATCACTTTTATGGCTGGGTCGAAATTCACCGTTACTGGAAATAGCAAGGGGAAATGGTTGATTTTCACAGTTGAAAAATTTTTGACTATTTATTTAAAGGAAACTGGATTCTTAGAAAAAATGAAAACATTAATTAACATGAAAACGTAAATGGTACAGATACTGACACTGAATATTTACAAAATTAATCTTTATCACGCGTTTCTGTATATAATCGTGCATCGCGCTATAAAACTATGTATAGAACAGATCCCTCAGAAACAATCTTTTAATTTCAATTGTCAGATTGATCGTCTGCGCACCGAAGAGTCGAGTACTGAGAGTAGAGTAAGAAATCGCAACATTAAAATGAAATACGTTTTGTAATTTTGGAACAAAACCCCATAGTGAATACATCTCATTTTGGGTGGTGCCTCGTGATCAGAATTACATTGTAATAAATACATAAATACACGCTACATTATATATTTATAAAAAAAGAAAATGTTCATATGAAAATTTGCAATTCTTTCATATCTAGCAAAGTTCAAAACACATTATATAATTAAAAACGCGCATTGTGCTTATTGAAAGTCCTGTGACCGTATTATTTTTTGAGCCCGTGTAAATGAACGAAAACAGCTATGCACTACATATTCTATAGTAAGTATCTTGTGCTGCACCGCACTGATGTATATTAATTTGAATATGTTACAAAGAGTATAATATCATTAAAACACATTGCAAGCGATTTTCGTCTACAGACCATAATGTAACCGAATACTTTTGATTGCCCCTGTAAATGAACTATGAATGATGCACACTTGAAACTTAATACCGAACTTGTTACGGTATACTACAATACCATATTTTAATTATCTGGATATCCGGTTAGTTTTTTTTGAGTTAGTGCTTGACTAAACAGACGACCAGACAGACAGACAAACAGGCAAAATGAATTGATAAATACTTTTCGACTGTGCTGTAAAGTGTTGCAAATAATGTTTTTTTATCTAAAAACATCTAGATTTCCATCAAACATGCTTTTATACGATGAATTGAAACAAAATTGCACTAATTCCCGAAAATGACGCCATTTTTAATAACGGCCGCCATCTTGAATTCCCCGCACTTTCCGCGATGCCTCCCCTTCTTATATGCTTTGTATTAATATAGAGTAGATACTGACCAAACGGTATAACTGTATCACGATTTGCAGTTTTTTCACTCCTAGCACCTGGACTAATTGTGATTCCTTTAATTTAAAAATTTAATTTTAAGAAATAAAACGAGAATTTTTTTTCTTGAATAAGAATTCGAATAATTTTGTTGTGAGGTACAATTTTTAACTGTATTGATAAATTTATATGATAAAATTGTATACATATACTTAGAATTACTTCCTGAATAAATAAAAAAAAACGTACGTAAATAGACGTGCAACATATTAAAATATTCCCATATGAAGCATTTATTATTGTACTTGTAATAGAAATTTTTAGATGTGTGACTTCTGTTCAATTGGAAAACGTTTGTAAAATTTTATCTTCAGATAATGAGTACTTTGAGCCATACCTTTTATAATTTCTTAGAGTCTTGCGAAATGCTTTCGGTCCACGTCAGTTTTTTATTAATTTTGCAAGCATATGATAATTAGAGTCGTAAATAAATTGTATTTAGTAAAAGGGTTATTGAATACATTAAATCATATAAATGTTAATTTTATATTAAAATAATACTTTTAAAATTAAATGTTTTAGTAAAAGAGTTATTGAATACATTAAATCGTAATAATGTTAATTTTTCATAAAAATATTACTTTTAAAATTAAATGTTTTAGTAAAAGAGTTATTGAATACATTAAATCGTAACAATGTTAATTTTACATAAAAATATTACTTTTAAAATTAAATGTTTTAGTAAAAGAGTTATTGAATACATTAAATCGTAATAATGTTAATTTTACATAAAAATGTTACTTTTAAAATTAAATGTTTATTAAAAGAGTTATTGAATACATTAAATCGTAATAATGTTAATTTTACATAAAAATATTACTTTTAAAATTAAATGTTTTAGTAAAAGAGTTATTGAATACATTAAATCGTAATAATGTTAATTTTACATAAAAATATTACTTTTAAAATTAAATGTTTTAGTGAAAATGTAATATATAGACATATTATAGGTAAGTAAAGAGATATAAATTATCTTGAATATTAGTTTGAAAAATTTTGCTGTAAGTTCAGATATTTATAATTTTATTCTATGTTTATAGATGGAAATTTTATATAGCTACTTAGAATTATTATCTACTGAATCCATAAAAAATATTAAGTAAACATATACCATAAACAAAATATTTCCGTATAAAATAGTAATAGTTTGTTCTTTATGTAATATCTGAATATACGATAAGAAACGAATTATTTCCCACTGGAAAACAAAAAGTAATACTCCAGCTCAAGACAACAAAACGTTTTCTATTTACCGTTTAGATTCCCCAGGACATTAACTTTTTGAAATTGTCTTCGATCCTCATTAGTAAATAATCAGCATTCTAAACGTTATAATAGAGTCGTACATAAATTATTTGATTTAACCATCTGCTACATGAGGGAAATCATTTGGTGTTTTTGAACTATTTGTTTACATATGCATTACGAATTCATGCATATGCTAAAAAAATTAGGTAAATAAATTGTTCCGAAATAATCTTTATCGATATCTTCTCTTACAAAAAGCGAATAATATGTTTTCGATAATATAAGAATAAGACTAATTCAACAATTTTTATAGCAATGCTATTTAACAAAAGATATTTCATCATACATGGATTTTTCTATAGAAATAATAAAAGTATTTTTTAAATACTTTTTTGAAAACAAATATTATCAGGAAATTTATCATCAAACGTTTTCAATCATTAGGTTTGTCAAAAGTGTAAATTTAATCATTCGAAGACAAAATAAAATTACTATTTATTATTTTATGTCGATTAAAAAGTACAATATTTTTTTTTTCTTTCAGTTATTGGATATGGAGTTTCAAAACAAAAAAGAGTAATAAAAATGCACATTAAAAAATTTACTAAATAATTTAAGCGAATAAATTTACATGTTAACAATTTTCAATAATATTTAAGTAACAAAGCTATCAATCCGAAATAGACCAATCTTACGTTGAATATATTTTTAAGATAACCATGAAGTATTATTTTTTGTTATTCAGCAAATCCATTTTCAAATATACTTATCTTACTGAAATTAATTTTGTATAATACACTATGAAGATTAAAATGTCAGCAACAATTCATTATGCTGCCATTGAATTAAAAATATAATAGTTCTCTTTATCTTATTTAATTCAGTAAACATCATAACATTCTTACCTCAGAACATGGATTCGAAATAATGCCTTTTAAATGGAGATTCTCGTTGTCAAGTACACTGCTCAAAAAATTAGGGGAGCAAGCAATTAAAAGGAGAGAATCGTGCGAGACGGCCATGCATGGGTATAAAATGGAGAGTACACGTGTATCAATGCGCAATACAGAAAGTAAGACGCAAAAAATTGTAAGGGAGCTTTAATTCTTTGAAAGGATGGAAAGAACAGGAAAAGATGGTTTAGGGCAGCAATCTGGTTATATGTAAATTACAAAATAAAGTATTGTTTAGTAATGATGCAAGTTGTTTAATACGGCGTGTGGTCCCCTCTCACAGCTAAGATTGCTTCACCTGTTTTCCATGGATGTGATGAGGTTATCGATAAGACTTTGAGGAATACTGTTCCACTCTTCAAGAATTGCAATCTCTTTGTCCCAGACAATAAAATAAAACCTTCGTCTTGCTGCAATGTGTCGTCCAAGTGTGTCCCAAACATGCTCAATCTGATTCAGGTCAGGAAAGCATGTTGGCCATTCCATACGCTGTATTGTTTCAGTTTGAACCATGTTCTCCAACAGACGAGCTGTATCCGGTCAGGCATTATCATGGATGAAAATAAAGGCATCACCATGGGTGAAGCGTAAGGTATGACACGAGGTCTCAGTATCTCGTTTGTATACCTTTAGGCCGTCAAAGTGGCATTCCAAAAGATATGCAGGTCCATGTGTCCACCTATGCTGATTCCAGCTCATACCATCAATTCATCTTGTCTGTAATGTGATCTTTCACGAACAAATATGGGGTTATTTCGAGTGCCCCTTTCCCTCCATACAAAAACACGTCGAGTGTCACACTCCAGACTGAATAGGGAAGCAGCATTTGACTCCAGTCTGTTGCCTTCAATCTTAATGTTCAGCAGCCAAACTTCTTCTGACCGCACAGTGGCTTGTGGTCAACGGAATACGGATCATTGGTCTACGTGCATAGAGACCACCCTGATGAAGCATATTTCGCATTGTGTGACTGTACACCTTTTGTCGTGTTGCCAAGAGCTATCGTTTTTGCAACTGAGTATCACTCTCTTTTCTGTCTCGACGAACTGTTAACAGGATATATTGGTCATCAATTGCTGTGGTGCACGTGGTCGACCTTCCATGACTGACATCTAACATTTCATGGTTCCCTGAATCGATTCCACAGCCTTGCAAGGACATTCCTTTCAACTCCAACAGCTTCCGCTACACTTCCTTATGTTTGCCCGGATTCAAGTCTATCCTAATACGCCAAGCCATGGATTCCAGTAAATCACGTTGTTGTGACATTTTCAAATCACCCTTTCTCAAAACAAAAGCTGAGCAATTGAATTTCGCAACTGAGACAGTAAAACAGACATTTCTTCAAAATCCTGAGATCTTCACTTATCTCCTTTTTCTGGTTTTTGACGTCATGAACTTTAATTTGCAAATGAAGTTTTATTTTTCTGTTTTCTGCTATGCTTTAAATTATGGATGTTTTAATTTAAGTTACTTATTCAGGTAAGTATTTGTGTGATTTCGTTAAAACCATGTGCTCCACTAATTGTTTTGAGCAGTGTATTTATTCAAATGGAAGATGCAATATTAGTAATAACGAAACATTTGATTCACGAAAGACGTACTCTAGCACAATACATAAACAGAATATTTACATAAAAAATTCTTCTATTCATTTTATACTACGTCGTCTTTTTGCTCACAAAACCATCGAAAAAAAATTCTCTTATTTATTATTATTTTATCTTAATCCTCTTATATATATTCACTTTATGAGAAAATGATTAATTTGCACACTATTGTCTACTACAAAGAGTCTAGAAATAGAGTCAGAAACGCAACATCCTCCGGCCCAGAAATATAACATATTTATCTTTATAATTGTCAAGTTCCAGAGGGTAAAATGTTGCACTGCTCGCCGAATGAAAATTCCTGTCGCAAGTTTTAAGGTGCAGGCACGAACTTTTCCATCTCTACCAGGATGGATATCTGTAACAATGCCTGTTTCCATAAGAGCCTTGGCTGATTGTCTTCTTTAATTTGAAACACTGCTTATTAATTTTAGTATAAAATGACCGTTTTGAAGTTTTCGAAACTTTGGCCGTCTTGAGGAGGGAAATTTTTTTTACCGATCTGGTTAATTTTTTACAGTGAATTATGATGAAATCGTAGATCATTTAGTCGTTTTTAGAAAACAAATGTCCAATTTTATAGATTTTATTAATTTAATAAAAATTAGCCGTTTTTTGTAAGTTTTTCGAATTTTTGGCCATCTTGAGGAGGCAAAAATTTTAAACCGATCTGATTAAATGTTTTTACTGTCAGTTATGATGAAGTGCTAGACCATACGTCGTCTTTCAGAAAACGATTGTCCTTTTCCCAATTTTTATTATTTTTAGTAAAGAATGACCGTTTTTCAAAACTTCGGCCGTCTTGAGGAGGTAAAAAATATGATTCAATGAAAATTAAATTTTGCACAGTTACTATTGATGGGATAATGCAACTTTCCCGCACTATAAGACTTCCGTAATCTAAAATTCAAATTTTTTGGTCCGACCTAATATGTATGTTTGGGATTGCATTATATATGTATGTTTTATCGGTGTTTGTTATATCTAAAACTCAGTTTATTTTCCATCCTTGTGATGCCATAAAGCACTATTCGTCAGTAATCATTTACAACTAAGTAATTAATGATATGCAGATTTATTGCAGCATGCTTTACCAACCTGAAAGATGAACTAGTTTTTTTTTCTTCCCAAAACGACTACGATGTCATATTTTATTTCTATGGTGTTATTAAAAAAGTTATTTTAAATTTCTTAAAAAAATAAATTAAAACAAATATTTCAGTCGTAGAAAACAATATGTTATTAGTATATTATCATTACTTGTACAGGCATCATTCTCTATCTCGTTTATAATATGTCTTTTCTTACTCAGGCGGTAATGTAATACAACACCGCTATTGAATTTTTGGACGTACACGTTTTTGAGATACTATCTCTAATTCAGAAATTTAACGCGAATGTAATGCTGTCAACTATCTCATTGTGTTGTGTCTACCCATTTTACTATCCGAGGACACCAGACGCAAGCATATGCCCAACTTGATACATGAGTCGTTTAAAGGGGAAAAAAAAGATTGATTTAATATCAATATGTATTTACAAGTTAGTATACTCCACCATATATACATATATACAGTGAACTCGCAATAGTGCAAACTTCCAAGCGTTTAAATTTTTGTCCGCACTCACCAAAGTCCGTAATAGCAATTGAATGGTGTAAAATAACCATTTTCGTTGAATAAATATAATTCAGTTTTTGACTGAAACTAAATTAGTTACCAACTTCTTGAAAAAAAAATAACTGTTTCTTTATTTAGTACTTTTAGTTAATACAAAATATAAATTACTCAGGACAAGCAACATAGGCAAAGAAAATGCCCCGTACTTAGAAAAATTAACTTTAATTAAAGTAATAACTTATTTTTTATTTGCGTCAATTTTATATATATCCTTTTTAACCACATCATTTCCCAGTTTTCAGCACACTTGGAAATATTCTGTGTTATATCAGTCTTTTTTTTGGGGGGAGGGGGCAGGGTTGAGAGTTTTATTTATTTTCGTTAATGACACTGATAATATGTTCATCTCTCAATAACTAAAGTTACATCAAAGTTGATTTTGAAAAAAAAATAATGTGCAAAAGCAGTTTAGATTCTACACGGTTAGATTGTGTGGGAGGTAAAGTTCTAAAGCTGAAACTTCTTTTAATGTTTCTCATAAGTATAATTCGTACGTCCCCGTATAACACTGCAGAGCAGTGAATTTCAAAGTGAACGATTTTCAATTAACAGTTTTATCAGAAATACTAAATACACAAATAAATGAATAGTTTAAGTTCCCCTATTTTGAATTCATTTTATTCCATCACTTTAAATATATTCTTTTTAAATTAAGATTGCATTGCCAAAAAAGTTTCATACTAATCAGAATGAACACAAAAAGTAATGTCCTAAAATATATATTTGAAACATTTTTATTACGTTCGCTGTATTATTTTTTTCTTAATATTATTCATTCCATAAACAATTTTCTTTGATTGTGTACAAAAATATATGCATTACCACAGCACTAATTTCTGTAAACATAATCGTCGTTTTAAGTTATCTATTTCAATTAAACAAAATGATATGTATGCACCG
Source organism: Maratus michaelseni (assembly GCA_963931845.1). Taxonomy (NCBI): domain Eukaryota; kingdom Metazoa; phylum Arthropoda; class Arachnida; order Araneae; family Salticidae; genus Maratus; species Maratus michaelseni. The sequence continues at coordinate 313,853,532 of OZ007591.1, forward strand.
TTTTATCTGTAACAAATTCTGTGCTAAACTTTTTATAAAACTATTCATCGAAAATAAAATGTATTTTATTATTTCATCAACGGCAGGGGGGATTTTTCGCTTTATTTGTGGAAACAAAATAATTAAAACAAAAAAAATATACATCTGTTTTCACTTTTTTCATCTTTTGTTTCACTAAACATAAGCAGCTGAAGTGGAACTAATGGCTTATTCTAATTCCAGAACTGAAAAAGAGAATTATATTTTTAAATTCCTGTTATCTGTCTCAGTAATCATAATGATCATTTTAAACGTATTTTTTTTCTTTTACAGGCGTTAAAGAAAAATGAATGGAATAAAGATAGATGCTTCCTCGTGTGCATGATTAATGACGGAGAGATTGAATAATTTCCATTTCGCAGAGCTTTGAAAATATTGAATACCTTTTTATTGAAAACTTCACTATCATGTATGTATATATATATATATATATGTGTGTGTGTGTGTGTGTGTGTGTGTGTGTGTGTGTGTGTGTGTGTTTTATTTGTCTAAAATAGCATTTTTACGGATTGTAGTAATTACTTCGCACAAATAAATGAAAAAATGCTTCTGATTACTGAATTTTTTAGTTCTATTTTGGAAAAGTTATTCTGTCTATTCGTATAATTAAACAAGAACTATAACCCACGACATTTAGGTAATCCGCTTTTAATCCAATATTTAATAAGATATGGCTTGTTCTCGACAATGGAGTTATATGCATAGTTTGAACAAAATATTTTATCTAAATTACAATCAAAACCGCAAATAAGAATTTTGCCTGTGTACTATTACTGATAAGTTGCGGAACTAAAAGTACTTAAATATGCGCCGTCATCAACAGTGAAAGTGTGTTTAAAATTTCAGCAAAGTCGGTTTGTTAAACATCTGAGTTCATTCAAATAATAATGTAATATTTTTGCCTCTAGTGATGGCCCTTGATAATACATGGTCTTGAAAATACATGACTATTTCTCCGCCATCAACAATGAACTTTTGAACAAATTTTGAGCAAAACAGGTTAATTCGATATGTGAGTCAGAAATGTAAATAAAATGTTTTTGACTCTGTCGCTTGGTCCAAATAATGTGTTCTTCTCACAACAAAATACCGGTCGTCGTCGGCAATCAAATTGTGTGCAACTTATTAGCCCATAATTTTCGACAGATATGTAATTTCAATCAAAAACACAAATATTAATTTCTCATTTCGCCTGTACCTAATAATGTATAATACGTCAACATTCCAATTTCATCGGCAATGGAGATGTGTTCGAAAATTGAGAACAAGTGAGTCGACAGATTAGGTCAAAAACCGATTGCAAGATTTAATCTAAACATCCAGACAACGAACGAAATTAAATAACAATTTGTAAAAGCAACGTACTTCTATACATAATTGTTGGAACTTCTAGTTTATTTACATATATTTATTATTATTTTTTTTTACTTTCGCCGTAGATTGGGAAAATTTAATTCCATTATTTTAAACAAATAATTTTGTTCTGTAATTTTGAAACGAAAAAAAAGATTAGTCTATTTATACACCAATGAAATAATTTCATAAAATGCAAACATTTTTCATTATGCCTGTGCCTATTTTTAAAATTTTATATATTAAAATCTTATTATATGTTAAATTCCGATTTTTTTTTCAAATTGTTGTGTGCGACCATTTATGACTTAAAAGCAACAGTCATGTCATATTTCAAGTTTCTATCCCTAAAAATTCCATCTGGTATATTGACACTGACATAAAATATATTCTATGTTAGAGCATGTATTATCACCTTCAATTTGCCAACATTACGTTTGAAATCGGTTCGGTAGTTCCAGAGATTCAATAGAAATTTAGAATCTTTTTAGAACCCTTTTCGCTCAATTCAACCTTTGAAATTTCGAATTTGTTTTTAAATTTGTTCTTAGAAAGCATTTACATCTTATAAGTAACTACCATGCCAAATTTTAAGTTTCTAGCTCCTTCAGTATCGCAAAAATCGCAATTTTTGAACCTTTTTCGCTTCTGCACCCCCTGGAGGTAGTGGCACCTACATGGAATATAGCCTATGTTACAGCATGAACTGTCACCATCAATTTGCCTCCATCACTTTTAAAAACAGTTCTGTAGTTCCAAAGATTCTGCAGAAATTGTAATTTAAAATATTTTTAGAACACTTTTCGCAGATTTCACCCTTTTAAATTTCGAATTTTTTTAGAATTAGTTCTTGGACAGCATTGACATCTTATAAGTAACTACCATGATAAATTTCAAGTTTCTAGCTCCTGCAGTATAAAAAAAATCTATAGAACGTTTTTCTCTCCTGCACCCCCTGGGGGTAGTGCTACCGACATGAAATATAGCCTATGTTACAGCAGGAACTGTCACCATCGATTTGCAACCATGACTTTTGAAAACTGTTCTGCAGTTCCTGAGATTCCATAGAAATTGTAATTTAGAATATTTTTAGAACGCTTTTCGCGGATTTTACACTTTTGAATTTCGATTTTTTTAAGAATTTGTTCTTAGAGAGCATTTACATCTTATAAGTAACTACCATGCCAAATGTCATGTTTTTAGCTCCTTCGGTATAAAAAAAATCGCAATTTTAGAACTTTTTCGCTCCTGCACCTCCCTGGGGGGAATGACACCGACATAAAATTAAGCCTATGTAAAATCTTATTCAAATGTCTTTTTTAATTGAATTGCAATATCAAATCTGCAAATATATATTACTCTATAAATGAGCCAAAACTCTTATTATTTTCCAGGAAATTTCAGTAAATAAAGCTGTTTATTTCCTTCACAATTTCTTGTATATTTTGCATATCATTCATGAAAGCGGTATTAGAACTTTTTTTTTAACAGTACAAAAAGCGCTTGAATTCACCTATTTAAAAAACCACGTAGAAAGAGATTAAAAGTCGCCTATTTCAATTTTTTTTTTTTTGAAGTATCGATTTTGCAAAAGATTATGTTGTTATCATCTTAATGTTTTGATATCCGTTTGTTATTATCTACGTACAATTTATAAATACAAATAAATTGACAAGTCTTCTTTGTTATTAAATTCACGACACAAATTACTATACACTAGTAAAGGTTCCAAATCTCTAAAATATTAAAAAGTTGCATATTATATTTATATTTAGTGTTCCACTGAAATCCGATTTAAAAATTTTGGATTTTCATTCGGGTTTTCTTTTGTTTTTTTCGCCCAATGCAAGAAAGTACACATTTTTTAATAGAAATACTTGACATAGTTGACATTTATTAAATACTTGAAAAATAATTGAAACACTTGACATTTATTAATTTTCAAAATTGTTTTCTATTTATAAACTAATTTATTCGCTTGGTTTCTTTCGTCTATTAGTCAGAATTTTCGGATATTCATTTCATAGTATTTTGGAAAGAAGTGGATACATTTTTATAAGTGTCTGGATAAGGAAACACAATTTTGGAAACAAATCCCACATATCCTGATATATACGTTTTATATCCGTTTTTCTTGCTCGTATATTTCCCGCAAATTCGTTGAAATATCCTAAGCTGTTAAGAATTTATGAGGGTTCACAACATTACATCAATGAAATCCTCTGCTAAAAGGTTTGATATCACTAGATTTATGCACTTTATCAAAACAGGTGCGCGAGGATAAAATGGTATATGAGGAAAAGGAAATCAAACCGTGTTTTATTTCACGGATAAAGCTTGTTAGATAGACGTATGGTACAGTCTTCTATGTATTTTATTAGATCTAATAAAATATTTCAATACATAAAAAATCTAAAGAGTTCATGAAAAAAATTATTTTAAGTCATATTTTTATATAAAATTAAATAATAGTCACTTTTTTGCGCTAGATGATGTTACACAGATTATGATTTTACGTAATATGTGATGTTTCAAATTTTATTTGCATTATTAAAATAATATGAAAGTACGTACACCATTTTCGTTTAACAACGAAAAAATGTGAAGTTCGGCAGCGGAAACGAACACGAAAGTTTATTTAATTATATAAATTTTAATTAATATTTAACCTTTTTCCTTATATATTTTTTACGTTGTTGAAGTTTTGTTTTCTATTAAAAGAATGGATTTTAATATGCTAATCTTTTACATTTTATTTAATTTTAATTATTCATTTAATTTCAGCTTTTAATTCTTCAACAGAATATCAACAAATATAAGGAATGATATAAGACTGGTAGGCATTGACAATCTTTTTTATCTTTCTTTCTTATTTATTTATTTATTTATTTATTGTTGTGTGTAGTTTATTTTTAGAGACTCGTACCAATTTATATATATATATATATCTAGAGTAGTGTATTTTTTAATATTATAATCTCTAAAAGGAATGAGACTTCTCAAAGTTCTCTCGAACCTTTAATTTAAAAAATGTTTTCATAATACAGTTTGTCGTAAACATATCAAATTTTGCTCTTGATATGCCTCATAATTACTCTGTAATAATTATAATTTGCACACATTTTTTTAATTTATGCAGGGTGTCTCAAAAAGATTGGAAAGCGCCTTAGTATTTATCTGTTGTAGATATGTAGGCATTGTAAATTGCAAAAGTTTTCAAAATAAAATAAGAATTAAGACTGTGTTTATGAAATAGCCCTGCCATTAATTTTCAAAAAGTTACACATTTTAAATTATTATACAGTCTCTGTGTCTTATGCGTGTGTCTTAGCTGTGTCTTAGAAAAATAATTCCCCATACCCTGAAAAGTAAAACAGTAAAATTCCATTCTTTTACGACGAAAATTCACCGAGTTATGATATTCTGAAATTTATAAAATTTCAAAGTATCATAACGCAATGGACCGTCATCGTAGAAAAACGGAATTTTTACTGTTTTGTACTTATCAGAGCTGGACGAAAGTTATTCTAAGTATAACTTACAAGAAAATAAATAGAAATAGCAATTTAAAATTAAAAGAAACAGAGGAAAGACAAAAAGCGAAACGAAACCAATTGCTAGAAGAAGAGCGTTTAATGGATAAAAGAGCATTTGAATTATAAAAATTTAAATCGAATAGTGTAAATCATGATGCCATCTTGACGGCAAGTAATCAGTCAAATCCATCCCTTTAATAAGTTGATTTTAAAAAATTTTACAGGATTTTAATCCAGAAAAAAATAATATGTTTGTATTTAATAATTTGAAAAACAATTTAAACGACTAAAAGATTTAACGGATTTGTGGATCACATTACATATCGGACGTTTATCAAATAAAATAAGAAGCTTAATTGCTGGTGAATTCGAAAAAAAAAAAAAACACTTCATGACTATCTGTATGTTCGTGACATTGTGTTAAAACGATTTAAACTAACAGCAGAAAATTGTTTAATACTTTTCAGTAGCAATCAAAAGAGGACCGAAAATACGTCGAATGATTTTTACTTTGAAATTATAAGTCATTTCCAGGATTTAAAAACAGACAAGAACTAATCATAGCTGAACAGTTGAACGAACAATGCCCTCCTAATTATAAAGAACATTACTTAGACGGATGTGAAATCTTAATTGATCCTCTGAAGTTAGAAGACAAATTTTATCTACATGAAAATTTGAGAACACCTTGCCAAATTTAATAAAACCGATGAATTTATGTATAAAAAATAGAAAAGTAAAGGATTTTGGAAATGCTAACAAGATTTTATTAAAGCGAATTGTCATACTTTTTCCTCAGTCAACAAATAAGCAGCAACAAAATTTTGTGATATAAAACGTGTCATTTTTTGCTCCAAAACTGCAACTAGAATGAAAGGGATGAATGACACAGCGTGTATGGATACTGGTTCTACTGATTGATGTTACACTGATTCAAGCATAATGAATCGTATATATGTTACGGTCATTATTAATAATAACTGGTTATTATTAATAATAACTGGTTGTTATTAATAATGACCGTAACATATACATTATTGAGATGAGGTACAAGATGCTCAGTGTATAATATGACGTGAATAACAGTTATTGTTCATTTATTGCAGCCCACAAAATATTTCGGTTACAGTACTGTATATGAGCGATAAAAGTTGGAGGGGTGTTTCTAGATAAGGTATGCGTTTTTATGTTTAACTACATTTTTGCATGCTATATGATATACATAACTTCTGAAGATCATATACAAAGCTACGCAAAATAATTCATAAGCATTACTGTGAATGAACGTTCATTGCTTAAGGGTGTTTTTTAATTCATTGATGATGCGCTTTCCAGCTGAACTATATTTAGTATACTAAGAGGTGCTTGTAGAATATAAATAAGTTCGTATACAAGGCTACTCAAAGAACCAGACATATTGCACGTCTATGGATGGTAATTTTTGAAAGTGCGATTTCAGTTGTAGTATGCGTTCTTTTTCTTTGAATTAATTATTTTTTTAATATGACGCATACATAAAAATCTCTAGATAATATAGAGGGCTGTACAAAATTATTCGAGTGAATTTCGGTTTACTGGTGAAAATTGCTGAAAGTGAATTTTCGGTTGTGTTATACATTTTATAACGATAAGCTAAATTTTAGCACATTATGTAGTGTACATATAGTAAATCCCTGTACATAAAGGTTATGTACAGGGATGCTAAGAGGTGCTTGTAGAATATAAATAAGTTCATATACAAGACTACTCACCGGATATATTGCACGTCTATAGATGGTAATTTTTGTAAGTGCGTTTTCAGCTGTATTATGCGTTCCACTTTTTCTGAATTAAATTTTCATTTAATATAACGCATACATAAAAATCTGTAGATAATATACTAGAGGGCTGTACAAAATTATTCGAGAGAATTTCGATTTATTAGTGGAAATTGATGAAAGTGAATTTTCGGTTGTGTTAAGCGTTTTATAACGATAAGCTAAATCTCAGCACATTATGTAGTGTACATAATATATGTAAAGGTTATGTACAGGGGTGTTAAGAGTTGCTTATAGAATATAAATAAGTTCGGATACAAAGCTACTCAAAGAACTGGATATATTGCACGTCTGTAGATGGTAATTTTTGAAAGTGCGTTTTCAGCTGTATTATGCGTTCCACTTTTTCTGAATTAAATTTTCATTTAATATGACGCATACATAAAAATCTGTAGATAATATAGAGGGCTGCACAAAATTATTCGAGTGAATTTCGATTTATTAGTGGAAATTGATGAAAGTGAATTTTCGGTTGTGTTAAGCGTTTTATAACGATAAACTAAATCTCAGCACATTATGTAGTGTACATGATAGATCTAAAGGTTATGTACAGGGGTGCTAAGAGTTGCTTGTAGAATATAAATAAGTTCATATATAAGGCTACTCAAAGACCCGGATATTTTGCACGTCTATGGATGGTAATTTTTGAAAGTGCGTTTTCAGTTGTATTATGCGTTCCTTTTTTTTCTGAATTAAATTTTCGTTTAATATGTCGCATACATACAAATCTGTAGATAATACAGAGGGCTGTACAAAATTATTAGAGTAAATTTTGGTTTATTGGTGAATATTGCTAAAAGTGAATTTTCGGTTATGTTATGCGTTTTATAACGATAGGGTAAATCTTAGCACATTATGTAGTGTACATATAAATCTAAATGTTATGTACAGAGATGCACAAAATAATTCGTGTAACTTTCCAGCTATGGTCATTCTATGGTAATCCTCAATAACATATAAACGTTACATGGAAATCCGAGTATATTTACGAGAGTTAGAGTACTGACAGACGACCAGACAGACAAACCGAATTCATAAATACTTTTCAACTGTGTTGGAAAGTAATAAACATCCAATTAAGACAAAAGTTAATATTCATGTATCTCATAAAAATAAGATTTTTCAAAACAGAATAATGAACCTGATGAATCACGTTAATCCACCAGCATCTGTTTGTACTAGAAATATCTTTCAAATTTATAAAAAGGACTAGCAAGCTACGCCCGCTACGCTGGTCAATTTCTCTTAACGAACCTTTAATCAAACAAAATATTGACATTTCATAATTCACTTTTATATTTTAACAGAATAATAAGGATACTATAATTTGTGACTCGTGCTATAGTCAATATACACGTCAGGACACGTCGCCCTTATCATTATCTTTTTACGCGTGAAGGTTTCGCTATGGTACTCTATTGTGAAATTTGGTAATTTTAGAAATTCAATAGTTGAAAAATCGCAGAATCATTAGATCATTTTTCTTTAGAAATTGTTCTTAGAGCGCATTTAGATCTTATAAATAACAATCATGCCGAACTTGAAGTTTCTAGCTCCTTCAGCATCGCAAAAATCGCAATTTTAGAACGTTTTTCGCTTCTGCACCCCCCTCGGGGTAGTGGCACTGACATAAAATATAGCCTATGTTGGAGCAGGGATTGTCACCATCCATTTTCCACCATCACTTTTGAAATCGCTTTAGTAGTTCCAGACATTCCATACAAATTGTAATTTAGAATGTTTTTAGAACATTTTTTGCTTATTTCAGCCTTTTAAATTTCGAATTTTTTTAGATTTTGTTCTTATAGAGCATTTAAATCTTGTAAGTAACGACCATACAAAATGTCAAGTTCCTAACTCCTTCATTATTGAAAATATCATAATTTTGGAACGTTTTTCGCTCCTGCACCCTCTGCGGGCAGTGGCACCGACAAAAAATTTAGCATATGTTGGAGCAGGGACTGTCACCATCCATTTGCCACCATCACTTTTGAAATCGGTTCTGTAGTTTCAGAGATTCCATAGAAATTGTAATTTAGAATGTTTTTAGAACGCTTCTTCCTCATCTCACCCTTTTAAATTGCGAATGTTTTTATAATTTGTTCTTAGAGAGCATTTACATCTTATAAGTAACTACCATACCAAATTTGATACTTCTATCTCCTTCAGTACACAAAAAATCGAAATTTTAGAACGTTTTTCACTCCTGCACCCCCCTGGGGGTGGTGGCACCGACATAAAATATAGCCTATGTTGGAGCAGGGATTGTCACCATTAATTTGCCACCATCACTTTTAAAATTGCTTCAGTGGTTCCAGAGATTACCCCCTACAAACAAACAAACAATCTTTACTACTTTATATATTAGTATAGATAAGGAGGAATTAGCCCCTTGTTCCCCCCCCTTTATACTTAACCAATCAATCCCGAAAACTAATCAGAGATGCGCCTTAACACAGTGAACCTATAAATAAAATTTGAAGGAAATGGGATAATTCTGCATGAAAAACCCATTTACATAAATTAAGGGGGGGTATTAGCCCCCCGTTCCCCCCCCCCTTTATACTGAATCAATCAATCCCGAAAACTAATCAGGGAAGCGTCTTAACCCAATGAATCTATAAACAAATTTTGAAGCAAATAGAATAATTCTGAATGAAAAACCCATTTATATAAATTAAGGGGGGGGGGTTATCCCCCCGTTCCCCCCCTTTATACTTAACCAATCAATCCCGAAAACTAATCAGGGAAGCGCCTTTACACAGTGAACCTATAAACAAAATTTGAAGGAAAACGGAATAATTCTGCATGAAAAACCCATTTATATAAATTAAGGGAAGGATTAGCCCCCCCCCCCGTTCCCCCCTTTATACTCAGCCAATCAATCCCGAAAATTATCATGCAAGCGCCTTAACACAGTGAACCTATAAACAAAATTTGAAGGAAAACGGAATAATTCTGCATGAAAAACCCATTTATATAAATTAAGGGGGGATTAGCCCCCCGTTCCCCCCTTTATACTTAACCAATCAATCCCGAAAAGTAATCAGGGAAGCGTCTTAACCCAATGAACCTATAAACAAAATTTGAAGGAAAACGGAATAATTCTGCATGAAAAACCCATTTATATAAATTAAGGGGGGAATTAGCCCCCCGATCCCCCCCTTTATATTAACTAATCAATCCCGAAAACTAATCAGGGAAGCGCCTTAACACAGTGAACCTATAAACAAAATTTGAAGGAAAACGGAATAATTCTGCATGAAAAACCCATTTATATAAATTAAGGGGGGGAATTAGCCCCTTGTTCCCCCCCCCCCTTTATACTTAACCAATCAATCCCGAAAAGTAATCAGGGAAGCGTCTTAACCCAATGAACCTATAAACAAAATTTGAAGGAAAACGGAATAATTCTGCATGAAAAACCCATTTATATAAATTAAGGGGGGATTACCCCCCGATCCCTCCCCCTTTATACTTAACTAATCAAACCCGTAAACTAATCAGGGAAGCGCCTTAACACAGTGAACCTATAAACAAAATTTGAAGGGAAACGGAATAATTCTGCATGAAAGACCCATTTATATAAATTAAGGGGGGGGGGGGGGGAATTAGATCCTTGTTCCCCCCTTTATACTTGACCAATCAATCCCGAAAACTAATCAGGGAAGCGCCTTAACTCAGTGAACCTATAAACAAAATTTGAAGAAAAACGGAATAATTCGACATGAAAAACCCATTTATATAAATTAAGGGGGGGGGAATTAGCCCCTTGTTCCCCCCCTTTTATACTTAACCAATCAATCCCGAAAACTAATCAGGGAAGAGCCTTAACACAGTGAACCTATAAACAAAATTTTTTGAAGGAAAACGGATATTTCTATGAAGAGTTATCGCATTACGTACGTACATACATACATACAGAACCGGCTGCCAAGCTCTCAGGGCTTGACAGCCAGTGTGATAACTGAAAAATCGCAATTTTAGAACGTTTTTCGCTCCTGCACCCCCTGGGGTTAGTGGCACCGACATAAAATATAGCCTATGTTGGAGCAGGGATTGTCACCATCCATTTGCCACCATCACTTTTGAAATCGCTTTAGTAGTTCCAGACATTCCATACAAATTGTAATTTAGAATGTTTTTAGAAAATTTTTTGCTTATTTCAGCCTTTTAAATTTCGAATTTTTTTAGATTTTGTTCTTATAGAGCATTTAAATCTTGTAAGTAACGACCATACAAAATGTCAAGTTCCTAACTCCTTCATTATTGAAAATATCATAATTTTGGAACGTTTTTCGCTCCTGCACCCTCTGCGGGCAGTGGCACCGACAAAAAATTTAGCATATGTTGGAGCAGGGACTGTCACCATCCATTTGCCACCATCACTTTTGAAATCGGTTCTGTAGTTTCAGAGATTCCATAGAAATTGTAATTTAGAATGTTTTTAGAACGCTTCTTCCTCATCTCACCCTTTTAAATTGCGAATGTTTTTATAATTTGTTCTTAGAGAGCATTTACATCTTATAAGTAACTACCATACCAAATTTGATACTTCTATCTCCTTCAGTACACAAAAAATCGAAATTTTAGAACGTTTTTCACTCCTGCACCCCCCTGGGGGTGGTGGCACCGACATAAAATATAGCCTATGTTGGAGCAGGGATTGTCACCATTAATTTGCCACCATCACTTTTAAAATTGCTTCAGTGGTTCCAGAGATTACCCCCTACAAACAAACAAACAATCTTTACTACTTTATATATTAGTATAGATAAGGAGGAATTAGCCCCTTGTTCCCCCCCCTTTATACTTAACCAATCAATCCCGAAAACTAATCAGAGATGCGCCTTAACACAGTGAACCTATAAATAAAATTTGAAGGAAATGGGATAATTCTGCATGAAAAACCCATTTACATAAATTAAGGGGGGGTATTAGCCCCCCGTTCCCCCCCCCCTTTATACTGAATCAATCAATCCCGAAAACTAATCAGGGAAGCGTCTTAACCCAATGAATCTATAAACAAATTTTGAAGCAAATAGAATAATTCTGAATGAAAAACCCATTTATATAAATTAAGGGGGGGGGTTATCCCCCCGTTCCCCCCCTTTATACTTAACCAATCAATCCCGAAAACTAATCAGGGAAGCGCCTTTACACAGTGAACCTATAAACAAAATTTGAAGGAAAACGGAATAATTCTGCATGAAAAACCCATTTATATAAATTAAGGGAAGGATTAGCCCCCCCCCCCGTTCCCCCCTTTATACTCAGCCAATCAATCCCGAAAATTATCATGCAAGCGCCTTAACACAGTGAACCTATAAACAAAATTTGAAGGAAAACGGAATAATTCTGCATGAAAAACCCATTTATATAAATTAAGGGGGGATTAGCCCCCCGTTCCCCCCTTTATACTTAACCAATCAATCCCGAAAAGTAATCAGGGAAGCGTCTTAACCCAATGAACCTATAAACAAAATTTGAAGGAAAACGGAATAATTCTGCATGAAAAACCCATTTATATAAATTAAGGGGGGAATTAGCCCCCCGATCCCCCCCTTTATATTAACTAATCAATCCCGAAAACTAATCAGGGAAGCGCCTTAACACAGTGAACCTATAAACAAAATTTGAAGGAAAACGGAATAATTCTGCATGAAAAACCCATTTATATAAATTAAGGGGGGGAATTAGCCCCTTGTTCCCCCCCCCCCTTTATACTTAACCAATCAATCCCGAAAAGTAATCAGGGAAGCGTCTTAACCCAATGAACCTATAAACAAAATTTGAAGGAAAACGGAATAATTCTGCATGAAAAACCCATTTATATAAATTAAGGGGGGATTACCCCCCGATCCCTCCCCCTTTATACTTAACTAATCAAACCCGTAAACTAATCAGGGAAGCGCCTTAACACAGTGAACCTATAAACAAAATTTGAAGGGAAACGGAATAATTCTGCATGAAAGACCCATTTATATAAATTAAGGGGGGGGGGGGGGGGAATTAGATCCTTGTTCCCCCCTTTATACTTGACCAATCAATCCCGAAAACTAATCAGGGAAGCGCCTTAACTCAGTGAACCTATAAACAAAATTTGAAGAAAAACGGAATAATTCGACATGAAAAACCCATTTATATAAATTAAGGGGGGGGGAATTAGCCCCTTGTTCCCCCCCTTTTATACTTAACCAATCAATCCCGAAAACTAATCAGGGAAGAGCCTTAACACAGTGAACCTATAAACAAAATTTTTTGAAGGAAAACGGATATTTCTATGAAGAGTTATCGCATTACGTACGTACATACATACATACAGAACCGGCTGCCAAGCTCTCAGGGCTTGACAGCCAGTGTGATAACTGAAAAATCGCAATTTTAGAACGTTTTTCGCTCCTGCACCCCCTGGGGTTAGTGGCACCGACATAAAATATAGCCTATGTTGGAGCAGGGATTGTCACCATCCATTTGCCACCATCACTTTTGAAATCGCTTTAGTAGTTCCAGACATTCCATACAAATTGTAATTTAGAATGTTTTTAGAAAATTTTTTGCTTATTTCAGCCTTTTAAATTTCGAATTTTTTTAGATTTTGTTCTTATAGAGCATTTAAATCTTGTAAGTAACGACCATACAAAATGTCAAGTTCCTAACTCCTTCATTATTGAAAATATCATAATTTTGGAACGTTTTTCGCTCCTGCACCCTCTGCGGGCAGTGGCACCGACAAAAAATTTAGCATACGTTGGAGCAGGGACTGTCACCATCCATTTGCCACCATCACTTTTGAAATCGGTTCTGTAGTTTCAGAGATTCCATAGAAATTGTAATATAGAATGTTTTTAGAACGCTTCTTCCTCATCTCACCCTTTTAAATTGCGAATGTTTTTATAATTTGTTCTTAGAGAGCATTTACATCTTATAAGTAACTACCATACCAAATTTGATACTTCTATCTCCTTCAGTACACAAAAAATCGAAATTTTAGAACGTTTTTCGCTCCTGCACCCCCCTGGGGGTGGTGGCACCGACATAAAATATAGCCTATGTTGGAGCAGGGATTGTCACCATTAATTTGCCACCATCACTTTTAAAATCGCTTCAGTGGTTCCAGAGATTACCCCCTACAAACAAACAAACAAGATTTACTGCTTTATAATATTAGTATAGATTTAATAAACCATCATTTTTATAAATTTGCTTTATTTAGTTTGTAACTCAAAATAGGCCATAAAACGTAAATATCCAAAGTTTAATAGTTACTAGTAAGGTCTGGATGATATGCAATTGCAAATGTGCATATGTCTTTGCACATTTGTGTTATAATTTCTATAAATGTATAACAATGCATAAATGTTGAGAAAATTCATTAAAAATGCATATTTTTATTAGTATTGCTAAATGTATATGTTATCTATCTATAATAAAATTTTTGAAAATAAAATGACTATTAAATCACAAAATAAAATTGACACTATAGAAATTAACCAACTATTAAAATGCGCTTCACTGTATAATATACAGGGTGTTTCACAAAGAACCCCTAACTTTAAAAATCAATAACTCGGAAACGGTGATAGAGAGAAGCATGAAACCAGTGGTATGTTTATTAAAAAAATTGTAAGAATGTTATACATAAATCTCAAAATTTAGTTAAAAATTTCACCGATAGATGGCACTGAGAGCGGTAAGAATCCTTCTAAAGAGAGTTCAGAAGCATAGAAAGACTAGCCGTCAAAGATTTCGCCATTGAAATCTGACCGCTATTAGTGTACAGTGAAAATAATTCCGAAAGTGATGTATACCGTGGAGCAGCCGTACTCAACCTTTTTTTTATCGCGGGCCGCAAACATATATTTGTGACGTTAGGCGGGCCGCAACACACTTGTATAATAATGCAAAAAAATATCGATTTCTATTACAAATGTCGCGAAAATTATTGTTTTAAAATAGTGGTATAAAACTTTTTGCTTCAATTTTTTTCTGAGACAAATATTTAACCCTAAAAACTTTATTAGGTATATAAGAATAAAACGTAACAATATAACAAAGCAACAATCCCAAATTGTCAAAAAAAAAAAAAAAAAAAAAAAAAAATCAAGAAATTTTTTTTTTAATAAATCAGTTTTTTTCTCAATGCAAAAACTTTTTTTTAAGTAGAAATATATAGTGCAAATTAAATCAATTTGGAATAATGTTTGTTTAGTTTTCAGGATTAAGAAATGTATACACTACTATAGCACAAGTAAAACTACATGTAAAAAGAACTTTGAGTAAGGAAACGTCATTTAAGATATTTTGAGGTAATTTTATATTAGTAATTATAAATTACAGGAAATTGTTTTCCTATGAAAATATATAAAATAGCAGTAAAAATATTAAAAACTTTTTATACACATCTCAATTAATTTTATAAATAGGGATTAATCATTATGTGTCTCGGGACGCACATAAATGGTCACCGGGCCACATGCGGCCCGTGGGCCGCAGGTTGAGTATGGCTGCCGTGGAGGAACGTGTGTTTATTGTGTTGAAGTACCACCGATTAAATCAGAGTCCGACTGCCACAAGGAGAAGTTTTCAAACGCGATTTCAAGTCGCAAAACGCCCAGATGGGAAAACAATTCGTGGTCTTTTCAAAAAATTTCAACAGACAGGCAACGTGGCCGATGCGTTAGTCGTAAATATGGGTCGGACCCACTCCGTTGTTACTCCTGAAACTTCAACGACACTTGCTGCAGTTATTGAACGTAAACCAAATAAATCTGTCCGCAGACTTGCAGCTGAATCCAGAATCAAGCCATCCAGCACGTACAGAATCTTGCGGAAATCATTACACATGTTTCCTTACAAGATTCAATGCCGGAACGCCATACCAGTTCAAGCTGAACGATAACGAGAGCATTTTGCTAACGCGATGCTCGTGAAGATTGATTGTTCTGGTTTCGATGTCGGCCGAATATGGTTTACGGATGAGGCCCATTTTTTCTGGATGGTGTCGTTAACAGACACAATTGGCGATTTTGGGGTACAGAAAATCCACATCTGACTCACGCACGACCACTCTATAGCCAAAAACTTACAGTTTGGGCTGCAATCTGTCGCAAAGGCATTATTGTGCCCTTTTTCTTACGAGAAATCGTGACGACTGAGCGGTATATTGCGCTTTTGAAACAATTTGTCGTCACTCAACAAGCGTTAGACGATCGACCAGGTGTTGACCAGGTACGGCGTGGTTCATGCAAGATGGGGCTCGGCCGCATCGTACACAAGACGTTTTTGACTTTCTGGACAAATATTTCGACGATAGACTTATTGCATTGAACTATTCGACAGTGAAGGGAAAAGGCATGGAGTGGCCTCCGTATTCACCCGACCTCACTCGCTGCGATTACTTTTTGTGGGGCACATTAAAGGACATTGTTTACCGGAACAATCCTTTAACACTCGGCGAGCTCTAAAAGGCTATTTGTCAAGCTTGTGTGTCTATTTCCGTTGACACACTACAGAGAGTCACTGACAATTTCAATCTGCGTTTGGGACATGTCTGTTGCGTAGAAGGTGCACGTTTTGAATCACTTTTAATGTGATACACCTATTTATCGCAACGCCATCTATTGAGGCTATTTTAAACTAAATTTTAAGATTTATGTATAAGATTCTTACGATTTTTTTAATAAACATACCACTGGTTTCATGTTTCTATCTATCACCGTTTCCGGGTTATTGATTTTTAAAGTTAGGGGTCCTTTGTGAAACACTCTATAATTTTTTTTTAATATAAAAGCTAGTTTTTTTTAAGTTTCTGTATTATTTTATTAATATCTAAGATGAAGTTCAGCTAAGACTGTTTAAATTAAATGCGAACTAAGAAAGATCATTAAAGTTTTTCCTTAACGGTAAAACATATATTATTCAATTGTGTTATGTATGATAAGAATATACTTTATTTAAAATGTTCCAATTTTACCGATATTACAATATGAGTAGTCATATTGTAAAAAAGGGTTAATAATAGCCGTTAATCTGCTCGCACAGAGTCGGGTAATTAAAAATGCAAAATGTACAGCACAAGTCTAACACTTCAAACTTAGGGTTGACAGTGAAGTTTCGATATACCAGACCAAAAAATTTTGATTTTTGACAACGACGTTAGACTTTTGATTTATATTGATATATCAATACACTGGTATATTACATCCGATATATCGACCTCTTTCGTCGATTGACTTGAAAAAATAGGGGTGGTCAGCAGGTGGTGGTGCCCCCCCCCCCCCCACGTAACGCTTACAGGACTCTCCTGGTCGAGTGCGTAATAAGGTCTTCAGGCCTTGAGTACGGTGGTTGACGTGCCTGATGGGCGCCTGTAGGCAACTGGCGGCGCAGCGCAGTTTCATATCGATGATACTTCATAGAAATTAATATTGTACGTATGAAAATCAAAAGTAAGCATTTTTTTAATGCGTTTCTAAATAAATTTCAGTAAAGAGATTTTATTTTTTAAAAATAATAAAATAAAATAAAAAACACTTTTTATTAGCTTAATTGTTTATGGCTAAGAATAATGTGACATAATGTGAAAACAACCATTACGCAGCCCATAATAATATACATGATTTTTTACTAAACATCATTATAAACACTGAACATCCTCCATTACATTTGGCAAAACGTGATAATCCGCTCTTACTCCATTCCATTGTTTCAAATGAGATTTCAGCTTGCTAAATTGCAAAAGATGCTTTGTGTTTTGACTTTGTTTATGAATACCATTTGATAGGTGAATTGTTGTGTTATTCACGAATGTGTTAATGTGATTATTTTATTTCATAATGAAATGCTTTATTGCTATTGAATAAGTATTTGGTTGTTTAGAAATTTCCTTCCTTTTAGGAAAACCAATTCGTACCGGAAAATTCTACCTGCCAATTATTAGATATTAGCTATCGGAATTAATCTCTAATAATTAAATAATAAAAATTTCGGGTACGAACCAACTTTCACAAACGGAAAGAATTTTCCGAACAACCCAATAAGTTTACAGAAGTAATACGGCCAATATGTTGCTAAAATAAATAAAAGTTATGTTAAAGAAAATCGAAAATCAACAATATTAAGAAATCCAATGCTTTATCACAATAAACTATCCTTCCTTTACCATCAAAAGGACCAGACAACAAAATAATTTGCTAATTGCATATGGCTGTGTCTCAAACCTCTTATGTAAATATAGATTTCGAAATATCTTTGTATTTACCAATGCGTATACATAGAAATCACAAAGGAATCTTTTGAAAATCTGCGAAAACAAAACCTAAAATATATTTATCCAATATTTTATGCCTTAGCAAAACAATTCTTAGGTGTTGTTACCTCTTCTGTTTCAGTTGAGTGTCTTTTTTCGAAGGTCGAAGAAATCGTTTGAATGAAAGCTATTATCAAAGTTACTATTTTAAATTAATTGCTTCAAGAATTCTGAAAACAATTTCATTAACTTTATAAATGTGCAGCTTAAACAGCTTAAACAACGTGATAAATGTCTTTAAATTTTACATCAAACATTACTTACTATAAACAAATGTAAATCATTCAGTACATAAACATTCAAGTAGCGATAAAAATATTCCGATGCATTGAAAATTCTATATATTTATATTTTCTTTCCGATATCTTTCGAATATCGATGTCTTTTTACCGCCAATACACAAATCAAAGAGAAATAAACATTTGGTTCCTTTTTGTATCGGAAAATATTTGAAAGTTCGCACCAGAAAAAAATACAACAAGAAATGTTAAATTAAAAAGTTAAAAATAAGTTTAGATGTTGGAGGATAGCCTATTAGTAAAATAAATGAGCTACCTAACTGTGTTTTTCAGCCAGTTAGAGAAGCTGAAATCCAATATAATGACCACTTCATCAAATTAAGCAACGTCCAAAGTTTAGTCATCGTCGAAATCTTAGTTTATCTTATAATTTTGAAATTATACAGACGGTTTACACATGTGTCAAAGAGTCGTCGGCTTATCACTGGAGTTTGAATCGGAAATATAAATCGCCAAATATAAATGGTGTATATTTTTTGTGAAATGAAAATTATGGAAATTAATATGAGAAATATTAATTACTAATCACTTAATTAATTTGAGAATTTTTCCTGCACATCGGTAGAGGAGAAATTTCTCATGAGTGTATTAATCAAACATATTATCTTCTTAGCAGAAGTGAAACAACTGTCTGCAAAGGGAAAACGACAATTTATGGGAAAAAATATACCCAAATTAATTTAACTGTAATTATAAAAAAATATATATATTACACATGGGGATGTAAACAGACAAACTTATAATGACGAAAAAATAATGAAATAAATAACTATTACTAACTGAAGAAATGTTCAATATGGAGCGATGATATGTAGAAATATACGACCTAACAAACTAAATATTCCCAGTATCTAAAACTTTAAAATTGTGCCATCCAGATTATACCAATCGAATTATTTACACGAAAACATTTCAACGTTATAAGTAGAAGTTATTGATGTGATCAGAAATGACAACATAAATGAACAGACATATATGAAAACAAAACAAATTTGTTATTCACTAACTTCAACGAGAAATCCAATATCACTTAAGGCTGTTATTGGAAAGATTCTTGATGTAAGATACATTGTAAGTTCGTTAAAATTGCCAATAAAAATCTTCAATTGTACAATAATTTCGTCATTTTTATTTGTTTACTGGATTCGTTATTTTGACACTGGTCTATAGATCACTCCACTCGTCAGTGAAAAATCATTCTACAATCTGCAAAAGTTTTGAAAATGATTTCTTTTTATGGTATATTTTTGGTACAAAACTTCATTATACGTGATATTCAGATTATTAAGTATTCTTTATATGTACGAGTACGTATGTTTAAAACAGTACATATACGTGTGTGTGTGTGTATGTGTGTCAGCATTTTTTTCTCTTATAAAATATCATTGTACATATTTCCACATTAAAAATATTTGGCAAATTATGATATGAGAAGTATGATAAATTATAAAACTTTTTGTACATATTAATCGTGCATTTTTAAATAACTTTAATGTTTGTTTGCACACATATTTTAAGATTTGGATAGAGCGTATATACCGGACTCAAGCTATTAGTTACTATATCTTAAGGCAGTGATATTTTTTACTTGTTCATTTTACACAAGCTGATTTTCAAATGTGTAATTGATCTTACATATCAATCCCAAACACAACCGTCAGCTGTCGGGATAGCGATGGAGGAGGCCATGGGAACCAAAAAATGCCTCAGTCAAACGGTATATCATGGCAATCCGACTACACAAAATCGTCGCCGTTCATGATACTATTATTCAATCTTCCGTAATTGGGTAATCTTTTTAAAGTAGGGCACATTAGCACGTTTTTAGAGGCTGCGGAGTCTGGTTGGTTGGTTGTATAAGGTTTAATTGCGCAAAGTCCCATTGAGGACAAGCTGCACCAAAGTAAAAGTTAAGAAAAAACTAATTTAAGAAATCCATAACAAAACCAAAAAAGAAACAAAACATAACGAGCAAAGCATCTGGATGGGTTACAGTCAATGTTTAAAACAATTATTATGAGTTCTTAAAAAAAGTAAAGTATAAAAGTAATACACTAAGAAATACTATCTGGATGGGGTTACCCCATCCAGATGTCAAGTTAAACAAGTATAAATTAACATTGTTATAACTAGAACATGAAGAATGTATAAAAACTATATCTCAAAATAAAAGCCAGAATGTTTTAAAAAATGAAAAACTGCCCCATGAGGTGTTTCCCCAATGAGGTTTGTCAAGATTGGTGATGATGAATTGACATATATTCTATACAAGTGCCGGAGGCCCGGACAGTCAGTTAAAACATGATAAATGGTCAGGTAATCAAAATGACAATGTGGACACATGGGTGCATCCTCCCGAAGTAAGAGGGCCCGGCGGCGGAGTCTGAATGGGGGTTGGTTAGCGTAACTCGCAGGGGGCAGAGCCCCCTAGTGATTCATAAAAGTAATAAAAAAATTTAAAGATTTGAATATTTCACATTAAATTTTAGACTATAATATAAAAAAATCACACAATTTTAGAGAGTGTTCTTATTTACAAAAAAAAAAAAAAAAAAAAAAAAAAAAAAAGGAAGAAATGAAAAGATTAGTATTTCAATAATTTTGACGAAAAACATTACTTTTGTATAGTAAACGGAATATAAGATTTAGTCACAGAAATTTTACAATTCAAACACGCTAAACCCTCTAAATATCCCTGTTGTGAAGTGTAAACTACAAGATGGTAGTTTTTATGAACGAATTACACGTAACAAAGACACAGCTGCAAGCAATTATTATGAGAAAAATATTGCAATGGGATAGAGAGAACAACTTGGGATGTAAAAAAAGTATTTTGTAGTAATTAATAAAAATTACAATATCTTCAACGAAAACTTTTTTTTTGTCTATTAGCCGGAAAGTTGGCGAAAAAAAGACAGTATAAAAATATGACTCTATATGACCAAAAGACACCGATTTTAGACTTTTTATAGATTATATAAAGAAATATTTGACAAAATCTTCTGGAACTTCAAGAATATAAATAACATATTTGATCTGTATATATAACAAGAAGAAAACTTTAAAATTCTGTAAATCATTAACTATAAGAAATAAAAGGTGAAACAAATGATGTGCTTAAGAGGTAGCTCGTAAATTTTAATATAGTAATATAAAAAAATGTCAAAATTTTAATCAATAGGTGGCGTTGAATTGTCTTTATCTGTAAAAATGCACAAATTAACTTCAAACCTTTAAGACACATTTTTCACATTTTAACATCTAAACAACAGACTGAAAAACAGAAAATGAGGTATCATTTATCCAGCTTTACACATTAGCTTGAAAATTACCATAGGTTGAAATAGCGCAGGGCCATGACTAAAATTTCAGTTACTTTTTTTTATTATCGTATACAAAATTTATCAGCTATCTTCTAAACATTTTTTACTGAGTTTATCTTTTCTATCATCTTGTAGGAGCACGAGAGGCATGGGTAAGTATACCTGTAATATGAACTACGCCCTACAGCTTAATATAGTAGCGTGTGGAAAGATGTAGACGAATAGGCTAGACGAATGGAGGTTAACCAATTCTTTTATTAACCTAACAAAACATAAGTTTAATTTAAGATATTTATAAAATAAAATTTAACGTGCTTTTTGCACTGCTAAAGACCACATAAGGCTGCAATAGCCAGCTTGCATAGCTTGTCATGCTCTCCTGACTTCATCACCTTCTCTTGTCAATAAATTCCAGTTTTAAATACTAGCGCATTCGACTGTTGCCATTCAGAAGAGAAATAATGAGTCCAGCCTTGTTTGAGAGATCTTGCATCTTATCAACCCGTCCGATTCTGTCGTCTGGAAAATTCGCTTCGGAAAGCAGAACCATCGAAGTGGGTGTCGAGAAGTAGAGTACTTCCATATCTCAGTACCAGTCGGTCTCGCTGGTGAAATTTGTCCACTGTCGAAACAGCTAGAGTAACTGCATGAATGAGTTGCTCGATGCTAAGGTAGTTAGACTCTAGAATTTGTCCACAGCAGCAACAGCCAGAGAGCACTGCACAGAGGAGTCGCCACAATCTTTTGATTTTTCAAGTCAATAAATTTTTGAATTTTAAAATTTCAGATAACATTGTGGGACACGGACATAAAAAGATTTACCGGAAGCTAATTTTCCATATTCCTTTCAAAATAAGTATATATATATATATATATATATATATATATTAAATTAAATAACTTATTTAACTAACTTATTCAAGCATAAATCTTTATAAAAAAATTCTTAATCGTAAAAATAAAAAAATGTTAATTGAATATTATTTACCTAATTACAAAACTTTTATCTAGAACGTGCTTTTAAATATATATATATAGCACCATTATTATAAAATATATTATAATGTTTTAAAAACCAACTAACTGACGTCGTTGCATCTTTAAAAAACGAAGGATTGAAATGAAGGTAATTTCCATTGCAATTCTTATCTAGACATTTTTAAATTAGCTGAATCTCTCCAATAATATCTCAGTTAACTGGCGCCATCTTTTTTTTTTCTGAAACATCAACAGAAGAAAAAAATCAGATCGATAATTCATTCAGATGGTCATTATTTTCTTGTTTCGAGTTGAATGTATTTAGAATTCGTTAAATGAGGTGGAAAATGTGATAAAGTCTGGGAGTTAAAACCATAAGAAAGATATTATAATGAGATGATTAAATGAATTTTCAGATTTTTTTTTTTCTTTCATTAATGGATTTTCGGAGCTTAGAAATAAGTAGTCCAAAGAAAGGGGAACGAATAAAGTTCATTTCAACTTTTAAAATGCTCAAAATGATATACAGGATGAATCAAAATTCCTTGTATAAACCCTAAGAACCTACGCTAATTACAGAGAGACACTAGTAAGATAATGTTAACCAATGGCAACGTTTTTTTTTTTTTTAATTTCTCGTTTGCATTTTAATATTTTTAAATTTATTTTTTTCTTCTTTCATACGATATCTGACGTCGATGACTAACCTAGTACTTTCGCACTTTTCCGATTTTGGCCGCAATTTTTTCTTTTTCTATCTCAGAACACTTTCACTTTCGGAACCGGTTTCGAAAATAAAAGTATCCTGAGACAAACATCTCCCTTAGAACGCTTTTCTATAGAATACTATTTCTATAGAATACTATTTCAATAGAGTTTTGAAGAGTTTAATAGAATACTTTTCTAAAGAAATTGTTTCTATAGAGTTCCTAGACGTTCTGTAGAAATATTTTTCTATAGTACAGTTTTTCTATAGAGTACTATAAACCTAATAGAATCAAATTCTATAGACTTATGATTCTATAGATTTTGTTGTTGTTGTTGTTGTTACTTTAAATATATACATATATATATATATATATATATATTTGGTTTTTTAAAATTTATGTATACTAATTTATTTATACCTGCATATTAAAATTTAAAAAATAATTAATTATGTAATATATCCGTTTGATATAATAGTACTCCATAGATATTTATCATGATTATAATTTAATTCAATTCTAACAGATTGTGATTCAATTGTCAATATAATAATATCAGTCGAACTACTGATTTAAATTATGGTTAATTAAATTGTTAGTTTATAATTGTTCTACTATTTTGAAATAACAATGCACACCATAACATTAAGTTATATAAAGCGGGTAATTTGTGCCAGTGTATTAAAATTTCTATAAAATTACGTAATAAAAGACATAAATGACATTAACAATCATGCATACAACTGTTTCGATGATTCTAAAAACCCTTCACTAGTGTAGATAAAAAATATAATTCGACAAAATCATTCGATAAAAAATATAATCGATCTACTGTTTTGTAATAACAATACACACCATAACATTAAATTATATAATGCGGAGACAATAATAATATTTTAATAACAAAAAATACAATATACCCAGAAAAAACACAAGTAGTAAAAAATAAGCGAATTAAATGTAAAGTTACGCTAATGCTGATAGTTCACAATGAATTAAAAAAGTAATTACATTTTTTGGGGGGGGCGGGGGGTTTGTGTGCGTTTTAGAGTTTTCATGATACATATTTTTTAATCAATTGGGATCACTTTTTTAAATTTTTAAAAAATCAAACTCACATCAAATTGAGCCATGCAAATCGATCTACTATTTTGGAATAAGAATTCACACCACAACATTAAATTAGATAAAGCGGGTACTTTGTGCCAATGTATTAAAATGTCAGTAAAATAACGTAATAAAAGATACAAATGACACTAAACATCCAGCATACAGTTGTTTCAACGATTCTAAAAACCCCTTCACAGATTTAAAAAATATAATTTTTTATATGCAGCGATGATATGAAAGAGCATCATGCAGTGATAACGCATACAACGACGAAATGACTATTTGTTTGGCCTAATTTGTACAGTACATTGGATTTAATTGTACTTTATATTCTGTTTTGTTTTGAAGGCTTTTCGTGTAGTATTCATTAATTGATGCCAGTTATTTGATGCTTTTAATTTTGGATTCTATAATTAAAATTGTAAAATGTGTTTCAAGTATAAGTGTAATTTCTCACATGGTGCAGTTAAAAAGCGAGGGTTTTGTTATAACTTACTGAATGTTTAGTGACATTTTAACATAGTTGTCAAATGTTAAAACGTCCTACAAATTATTTAGTGGTACCGAATACTCCGACAGAATAGAATGATTCAACTTATTATACATTGAACTTTCTTTAAATATTGATTGTTTCTTTTATATAAATTCATAGATTCTCGAATCATATGAGTCATTATTGAGTCGCTAGTGTCTTTCTATAAAGATACTAGCTAAGATAATTTTTCCAGCCTTTTCCAGCGTGTGTGCTTTCTGCGTTAACCTTTTAAATGGAAAACAATTTGTAGTTATTCTCTATTTATTCTATGTCTGTTTTATGCTTGCTTGAAGAATTCACACATTATTGCAAGCAGAAGAATACATTAATGTTACCAGAATATTTCTATTTTTTTATGAAAATAAAACATATACCTAAGTTTCCACACATATACATAGCCTGGTTAAATTGTACGATGTACACAATCAGCGTGTTACAGGGCGTTTCTGTAAAAACTAATGAAAACCACTAAGACAACAATATATCTCATAAGAAACCACTTACAAAATTGCACAGAATAAAATTTGTAATAAAATTAAATACATAAAATTAAATACATAAAATATTTTTTTCCTAATTCTAACAATATATCATTAACGAAAATCAGATATACGTTAATGTTAGATATGTTCGTATAAAAAAATACACTCTTTTTGTTAAAACAAGACCGATATCATTGAAAGTTTTTGGAATAAATTAGCGATGAAGATGCTTTTGGAATAACCACAAACTGTAAGTATTTTTATCAGTAACTAAGTAGCTTTTCTGGAATGAATCCTTATGGCCATAGCTCCTTACATATCTCATTATCTGCCATCTTGAGCATTACGCTTTCTCCCTCTTTTTGTCAAAACAGGACCGATATCATTGAAAGTTTTAATCATTATCATCATCCGTTATCAATGAAATATATTAGCATTGAAGATGTTTTGGAATAACTATAACCTACAAGTATTTTTATCAGTAACTTAGTAGCTTTTCTGGAACGAATCCTTATGGCCATGGTTCCTTAAACACATCATCATCTGCCTTCATTAGCATTACACTTTCTCCCCGCAAATTTCCTTTCGTTATTCTCAAACCGTCTTAAAAGACGGCATGATTTCGTGAATTACATGAAAACTGGTGGTTAAATACTGAACTTAATAACTTATTTCCTTTTATAAATAAAATTTTTCTGGTAGATTTTTACGGTATTAATTGAAACTGGTATATTCTTTTTTAATATTTTTAATTCTTTCTAAATATTTTTTTAAGGAAATGTAATCGATTTAAAAAAATTTTTTAATTCAGTCTGTTAGATATCAAAGAAAATTCTCAAATTTAAGATCATCATATATGAGATTAATATTTGATTTTGTGATATGTGTTTAAATATTGAGAGTACAGTCAATTCACTAACCATTACATTCTTTGTTATATGTGTATATATACACATATTTTTGTTTTACTTTTTAGCATTAGCAAAACGTAAATACCACAAACACTGGATCACTGGCCACCATACCGGATCTCTTCTTAGCTAAATAAAGTTCTGTACCTTTCTTCGTAGCTAGGCAAATAGGAGTACAGTTAGAAAAGATAGTAAAGCGGTATAGAAACTATTGATATAGTGAATTAACTATTGATATATTAAAAAAAGTGACTACACCCCTGCTGCAACTGATTGCAACACTCCACAAATATCGAAATTTATGACATCCGCATTACAAATGAAAAGTGGGATGGACTTCCAGTTTCAGAGCTGTGTAATTATATCTATAGCTGTTTTAATGTGACTGCATAGCTGTTTTAGAATGCATAGTCTGCTGAAAGAACAGCTGTTTTACTATGAATAGACACCACATTCATTGCTGTAGATAGCTTGGCTTACCAACTGTTTGATACGAATGGCAAGTATTTCTTCTTGTATACGAAGTTACAATTTTCTGATAGCCAACAACTATCAAAACGATATTCATATAAGTGCTACAACATCATTTATTACAAATAATTTCTTCAAAAAAGATATGTTGTTTTGATGAATTAAAGACTTTCGATTCGTTAACGGTGTTAGTTTTTGTTTTTAGTTAAAGAATTTCAATATGTTATTGCAGTAGTCTTTGAATATAATCACTAAAAATAATGTAACTGCGCATAACATATACGCATAGGAGCGTAGTTCTTAAATAACATGTTCAAAAGTTTTAATCAATATGAATACAAACACTTTTTTGTTAAAAAAAATTTTTAAGAGTAAAAAAATTATATGATTTATAAACAAAAAAGTATTTTTACTCATAACTCATAACTTTCACGTTAATAATATTAAACAAATACGTGAGAATAATTTATTTTCATAATTTAGTAAAAAGTGCATTACTGCACAAGAATACTCTATTTTTTCTTTATTGAACATAATCAGTTGTGAATAAAATCATCTTGTTTTTAAAAGTCTGCTTTATAGCTTAACTTCAGTGTATTGTAGTATATTCTAAAACAAATGTTTTCAATTACTTCCCCATTTTTTATACCATGGAAAATCTAAGCTTTTTTTAATCTGAAACTTAAAACATTATTTGTTATCGAAAGAATATTCTTGTCTTCTTTCTTTTGTAAACTACTTCTATTTGTTATTCAGAATGTTTTTAAAAAGACGAGACACACTTTAAAAGGTGGTAGTTTTTAACAAGTTTTAATTAGGAAACCAGGACCTCGAATCAATTTATTGAGAAAGAGAAGAATTTTAACGAAATTTTCATCAGAGTATAGCACAACAAACAAGTTTTGCTTAGAAAACCAGGGTTTCGAATCAATTTGTGGAGTAAGAGAAGAAATTTTAAAGAAATTTTCTACAAAGCATAATACAACAAACAAGTTTTAAATCTATATTTAATACTTATAAATTTTTCCATTGAAAATTTCTCACGCCTTGCATTCATAATATTCCAATTTTAATTGCTTAAAGGCGTATAACCAACATAGGGAAAATGTACTGTAGCCGGGACTCGAACCCGGATCATCAGTAGATAAAAAAAATACGGAAAATGTTCCATCTTGTGCTGCGTTTATATCCTTATAGTGAGAAAGTACCAGGCTGAGTATCGTTCCCAAGTGGTTCAGTTGGTAGAACGTCAGTGCGCTATACTGATGATCCGGGTTCAAGTCCCGGCTTGGGTACTTTTTCACTATGTTGGCTATACGCCTTTTAAGCAATTAAAATTTGAGTAAACAAGTTTTGTTTAAGAAACCAGGGACTTGAATCAATTTATTGAGTAAGAGAAGAATTTTTAACGAAATTTTCAGCAATGCATAGTACAACAAACAGGTTTTGTTTATGGAACCAAGGCCTCGAATCAGTTTATTAGGTAAGAGAAGAAATTTCAACAAAATTTTCAGCAGACATACGTTGTTTTCTGTAAAATCCGATGACAGCTAAAAAGAAAGTTTAAAATTCACATTAATTTAATGGATGATACAGTATTTAATAACTACCACATTAATAAGTAAGGAGCGTGTAGTTAAGCGTTATTTGGATGGGAATAGTTGTCACTTCCACCATTTTTAAATAGTGTTACATTTCACACAAAACACGTTAATGGGAAAATTTATTCATATATCTTCATCATTGCCAAAGTTATGAACAAAAATCCGGATTTGGTCCACTCCGTATGTTTGACGAACAACGGATTCCGAACCTGGTGAAAATAATTGTTATAGTGTGATGTACCACCGCTTAAAGTTTGGTCCATTTTTTGTTAAATACCCAGTGTGCTTATATAATTCCTTCTTTAAAGTACAATAGTTTCTGGTTGCTTCGCTTATTCGCATATATCGCTCTTTTTCCATGTCCCTAAAAAAGAAATAACAGTAGCTCAAATATTTTTTCTGAACTTTTATGTAACTACATTTAAATAACAATAAATAAGTGTCATTCCCTATTATTGAATAATAAAATTTTAATATGTTTATAAGTTATAACTTTTAGAGACAAATATAAAACATCTACTTCAAAATTATAACCACTCATTTTCTCAATGGCTTCGGTCATATCGCGCATTTAAAAGTATCGCGGTATTTTCTTCTCTTCCAAGGTGCGCGATATAACGAGAAACTACTGTCTGTACGAAATATACGGAATCCTTTTTGGAAATTTCGGTTGGAATAGATATTTTTTATACACAGAAAAAACTAATACCTAAAACGGGTTAAAAAAACGATTTCGGTTGAAAGATTCTTAGGTATGAGGTTACCTAATTTGGGTTCACGTCATGATCCATGCCTATTTTGGTTACCACTGTGTATCTACAGGGTGATTATAAAAAAACTATCCCGATGAGTCCTTATAACTATCACCCCGTTCACAGAAACTGACTGAAATTTTTGTTTTAAGTATTTTGAGGTATGCGCTCAAGAATCGTATGAAAAACAACAGTTAAACTCTAACAGTTACGGTTACAGTGACAAAATTTTGAAAATTTCATATGGCAACACCTTTTTTTTTATTATTGGAATGTGATCTTCATAGTGAAAAACCATAAAAAGCGTTGGAACGGTACCTGTAGCACGAAAATTGCCGGCGCTAGACAGACTAAGAAGAAAAGTGAAAATAACGAATAAGGACAGATAATCAACAGAAAACAAAACATTTTATTGTGTTTCACAAATTTTCCACGTCACACACGAAGACACGTTGCATGCGGCAGATGGTGGAGAGCACTGAAAAATAAAATGTTTTACTTTCTGTTGCTTCTCTGTCCTTTATTGGTTGTTTTCACTTTTCTTCTTAGTCTCTCTAGCGCCGGCAATTTTCGTGTTACAGGTACCGTTTCAACGCTTTTTATGGTTTTTCACTATGAAGATCACATTCTAACAAAAAAATGGGTGTTGCCATTTGAAATTTTTAAAAAATTGTCACTGTAACTGTAATTTTTTGAGTTTAACTGTTGTTTTTCATTTGATTCTTGAGCGCATACCTCAAAATACTTAAAACCAAAATTTCAGTCAGTTTCTGTGAACGGTGTGATAGTTAAGGACTCATATATCGGGATAGTTTTTTTTATAATCACCCTGTATTTTGGGGATTGTTAAATACCCATTTTGGGTGGTGTCCAGAATGGGTCTTATCATACTTAAAATGGATACACAGTGGTAACCAAAACAGGCTTGGGTCATGACGTGAACACAAATTGGTAACCTATCAATCTTGCAACCCAAATCGAGGTTTTTTTTATCCGTTTGACGTGTGTGTGTTTTTTTTTTATGTGTAGATATCTGGAATTTTCGGCTTACTCTTAGTGCGTATTTATTATCAATATCTTACCAAATAAAATTAATTGCATTATCCGAAATACATAGTAAGAGGAATAAATATCAACCTATGAAAATGTCTTTACTTAACATTATTGATCGTAATCTATCCCTCAATAATTCTATATTTAATATTTCCTCTTTGTTCATATTAAAATATTTTGCTACTAGTAATATGAATCTCTTGAACTCAAATTTAATCATCTAATCCAAGGATTTTCCTTACAAATGGAAATTCTCAACGGTTATTGTATGACAAAATTGACTTAAAGAATTTTGACGATGTTTCGAAGGAAGCTTTATTAGATTAAAATTTATTTATGTCTACTGACGTCAAAATCCAATGATAAATTTCAGATCTCGATAGTATTTGTTTAACATTTAAGCATTGCTTTTCAGCTAAAAACAAATAGAATGTATAATATGGACTGTAAGAAATAGTACATAAAATCAAATTACTTTAAACATAAATCTTATAATACTTTTAAATTCATAATATTTAAAAAAAAAGTGTCACACTTTAATCTGTTTAATAAAATACGGATAAATATTTATTTACCGATTAAACTTATAAAATGTCTTAAAATATTAGATAAATTTCTTTTAAAAAAAACATACTGTTAAATTGAATTTAACTTTATTTTTATATTAGAAAGATAATAGTATTTATTTAAATACTTTATAAAATAAATGAAGTATAAATATGAAACAATTTTCAAGTTTTTATTTCGAATTTTTGGTTTAAAATAATTATACTACCTTTCAAAATGATTATTTAAATTCTAAATCTTTTATATCATTTCATGAAGTTTAGCTTTTAAAACTAAATGCCTTTTTATTAATTTCCTTCATTATTACTGGAGTTATTTAAAATATTTTTAATAATGTTACTTCTTTTAAGGTCAGAAAAGAAGAAAACTTTAAATTCTAGGGACAGAATACTTTGAAATGAACAACAATTGACCAAAAATAGGAATTTGTCTTTTTTTTTTATTATTAACTTGTTCAAATTTAAACAAGAACGAAATATCATGCAACAATTTCTAACACTAACAGAATATTATTAAGAAATTTCATTTTCTCCTAGCTTAAAAAAAGTAATAATAATTCAGTAAAAATCCATTTTTAGCAATTGTTGTCCATATCAGGTAATGTGAGAGAAATTTTTCGTGTACTATGTATACGATATATAGAATTTATGCATACTACATAATACATTTCAGGAGATTGGATTGGCGCCGGCGGGTGTTGAACCAGGGATCACATGAACAGTGGGCGCGAGCGTTAGCGTCGAGCAAAAGGCCAAACCAGTTACTTTCAGCTAGTAACTCGCTTTAAACTGTTCATGTGAGCTGAGATCACTACACACTCCATCCCCAGTGAGGAAGACGTCTTGCTGACGTCGGACAAGCGATATGAACTCGTGAGTGATGCTGTCGTACGCATATGTGATGGGCGCGATGACAGGCTTTGTGCTGTGAGCATTTCACAGACTTTGTTTGCGAGGGATTATTTATTTAGTGCTGCCATCTGTTGGTTATAAAATGAGTTTATTGTTGGTGGTGAAGGTTGTTGCGTGTTTTACCGGGTCACCATTGATGAGATTATATTGGCGCCGGTGGGAGTTGAACCAAGGATCTCATGAACAATAGGCGAGAGCGTTGCGTCAAGCAAAAGACCAACCCAGTTACTTTCAGCTAGTAACTCGCTTTAAACTGTTCATGCGAGATGAAATCGCTACGCACTCCATCCCCATCTTACCTCACATTCAAAATTAGATAAGTTCAAAATGCATACGACAGTAAAAGACGTGCTTCTAGCAAATACCGTACTCTGTCCTGTAACCATGTTCTTCTGTGTGTCTCTGTAAATGAATAATAAATGTTCGGCACTGGCCAACCTATAGAAAACGTGTTGTAGTCCACTTTAGTGATTTAATTATGTTTGAAACATCATAACATCAATAATAAAGTAACATCACCGCAAACGATTATTTACCTTAGATCATAATGTAAAGGAACTCTTTTGTGCGCCCCTGTAAATGAATTATAAATGAAACTTAATTCATGTGCCTGGTAAAGCATGTTGTAGTCCACCTCAGTGATACACATCAACTTCATTATATTTTAAATATCAATACATCAATAAAATGCACCGCCAACGATTTTACATAATGTAACGGAAATCTTTTGTGCATCCCTGTTAAAGAACTATAAAACTACACACTTCAAATTCAATACCGAACGATTTGACAGTAACCTTCAATTTGACAGTAACCTTCAATTATATATAAAATGTCATGGCAATCCGAGTATATTTACGAGAGTTATAGCACGGACAGACAGACAAACCAAATTTATAAGCAATTTTCCATTGTGTTGGAAAGTGTTAAAAATAAACACCATATAGTTAGCAGAAAGTGTGTTTTCATGGTTTTAAAGGGTATTTAGTAAAAATAACATGTCACAATGTATTTCAAATGCATTTTTCTCGAAATAAGTTTATCACAGTCTACAAAATTTTAAAATACTTCATGCATTTAGTTTTTGCACAAAATTCGTAATATATCTGAAGAAAGGTCTCCTTAAAGCGCATACTCGGAATATTTTGAAAAAATACTAATGGGACTATTCATGTACGTAATAAGGAATCAGTCAAATTTAGCTGCGAAATCCCAGTAGAAAATCTGCTAAAAAATAAAATACTTTCGAGTATTTGGCACAAAAAGACCCTATTTGGCGAGCAACATTTTTTCCTCGCCAAATGCAAGCGATTTTAATGCATTTGAAAACTCATGGTTAAATGAGTGTTTAAATGCGCAGTACTTTATGAATTTAAACTTAACCTTTGAAATAGTTAATTATTTTTTCTATAAGCTTATATATTATATGTATACAAATTGCGTGTTGCTGAAGTTATTTAAATTTACAAGATTTCACTGTGTTCACGGTTTCACGGCTGTATAAGTTTTAAGTGTATTTTAACAGTAAATGCCGAATTAAGAAAGCTTGCATTATATATATCGATATTGAATAAGTCGCTGTTTCCATGGAAATAATACTTTTCGCTTGTTGTCTCCGACCCTAATAATATTGAAGTCAAATTGAATGTGCTCAGAATCGGACCTTAATTTTTAGTTTGAAGCATTTTTAATCAACTTAAATTTTGTTTTAAACCGTAGAATACGATCATTAAATTTCATTATATATGCATATAAATGTATATAACAACCTTGTAGTTATAAAAGTGTATTTATTTAAGTTAAACTTGCTTAAACTAGTTCAGTACGAAGAATAGAAATAGATTTTTCTAAAAGAGTATTTTTCATAAAAACGTGTATATATTTTTTTCATTGTATCGCCAACGAACGATACATCGCCAAAAACACGAAATTTTCAGAATTTTTTTATGGACGTTATATCGAGGTTCCGCAGCAATTTTTTATAAACATGTGTATCCTAATGAGATGAATATTCTACAATTTTTCCAAATTTTTCTGAATATGCGATTATGGAGACCTTCCTTGTGAGGACTAATCTTGATACATACTACCACAGATCTGCGCATCCGTTTTAGAATGTTCCTTTCTTAACATTCCAAATTAGTGCTTGTTTTTTATCCCTTTATTCAGTTCATTATTTAGTTGTAATAGCTATACATACACTATTAAAAAAAAGACTAGTTTTTCTTAATCTACATAAATACAATATAACCACGAACGAAAACATACAATAGCCTCTTCCGAGTTACCTATGATAGCGAAAAAGTTTTTTTTCTGTAATAAATTCAAAGACCAATATTTTTGAGCTTTAAAGATACATTTATAAAAACAAAGTTTCTTTTGCTGCCACTGATTTCCGAAATGTTTCTGAATTTTTATAGTGCATTAATCAGTTTTCTCAAACCAGAATATAGGTTTTTAAAATGCTATCAATTCTCAATTAAACATTTTCAGTAGTGCAATTATATTTATACATGCAAGAGTAACAAAATAATAGAAATTTTAATGTTACAGTTAATTTTATTCTATCACACACTACAAAAAATGGTTTCTTAATCTAGAAAAATATAATATAAACCTGAACAAAAAAAAAACATTAACCTCTACCGAGGTACCCACTATTCCAAAAAGTTTTCTTTATCTTTAAAATCCTCGGACACAAATACATTTTTGATATTTAGGGAAACATTTTATTAAAAAAAAGAATTTTTTTGCTACCCCGTAGTTTTGGAAACTTTCTCGTGTACTTTTTATAGTGCTTTAATCAGTTTACTCAACCCGAAATCTACACTCTAAAAACGAAATTTTCAAAATTGTGCAAACACTATTCAAATCTGAGTATGTCGCATAGTCAAAATGGCTCCAAATCAAAATTACTCAAGTTTGAAACATGTATACACTCATTTCTGAAAACATACACACACTCAAGAATAAAACATCATGTCCTCATATTTGAGTATGTCGGTGTTTCAAAAATGAGTATGAACTGACTTCTATGTGCTCATTTTTGAGTATTTCCATATTTCAAAAATGAGTTTTAACTGACCGTAATCATTTTTGAGTATGTCCATGTTTCAAAAATGAGTATGAACTGACCTTTAAATGCTCAGTTTTGAGTATGTCCATGTTTCAATATTCTGAGTATTTCTGATATTTCAGAATTGAAAGGATTGGGTCGTCCTATTTGAAAAAAAAAAGTTTCATAACAAAATGAAAACATCGATTTACTCAGATTTAAAAGTGTCATTTTTCACAGTGTATATTTTTCGGGAGCTATCCATTCTCAAGTAAACATTTTTACGTTCGACACGCATGTTTTAAAGACAAACATGATAAATTAACAACATTAACATTAAAATTAATATTATTTTGTTACTCTTGAACGTATGATCATACATGTATAATAATGCATGAAATTACAGCTGAAAATGTTTAATTGAGAATTGTTTTCATCCTAAAAACCGATATTCCGATTTGAGAAAACTGATGAATACACTTAAAAAATTGCTTGGAAAGGTGTCCGAAAATCAGTGACAGCAAATAAAACTTTGTTTCTAAAAATAAATTTTTAAATCTTGAAAATACACTGATGCCCAATCAAGGGGCAGCGACCGAGTTTTTCGATTTTAGACATTTTGTCGAATATCTACTGCAATTCTTTACGAATTGTCCTTGAACGTCAAGAATGTAAAGAACATGTTTGACTTCATAATTTTCAGTGAATATTTTGTCGCGAGGACATTTAGGGTAGCAGGGCAATATTAATTTTAATAATAAAATAATATTTGCGATCACCCGAGTAACTGAAAATGCTCAAAATGGTCTGTCACTGTAGCAAATCACAGTGTAGGTCCTGTCCAACATTTGTGTGCGTTTGTGTAAGCATAGCACGTATATTCGTGAAGATTTTAACGTTTCTGCGAAAAATTCAAAAATTTTTTGTTTACAGCATACAGAGTTTTCAACCGAATTTAACACCGCTTTCCGAAAACTTGACAAAGAACAGTAGAAATAGTATACTGAAATTAAAATATTAATATATTGAATATTTGATGAGATATGAGTATTTGTACGAAATAAATTTTAACTGCGGATGCACAAACTACAGCAAACATTTTTTGTTAGGATTTGGCAGTCAATACTATAGAGCAACACATATAAAAGACCAGTCAAATATCGTGAAAATTAAAAAAGATACAGACAATACAGTAAGCTAATTGATAAATTGGGGCGGGAATCCCATAGGATTATATGGGATTTCCTCCCCAATTTATCAATTAGCTGACTGTATTGCCTGTATCTTTCTAAATTTTCGCTAAATTTGAATGGACTTTTTATATAAGTTTCTCTGTAGAATTAACTACCAAATCATGAAAAAAATCTTTGGTAATCTTTGGTATAGTTCGCGCATGCGCAGTTAAAATTTATTTCATACAAATACTCATATCTCATCAAATATTCAATATATTAATATTTTAATTGCAGTATACTATTTCTACTGTTCTTTGTCAAATTTTTGGAAAGCGGTGTAAGAATAGTACGCATATTCTTGAAAATATTAAAGTTTATGTGAACAATTTAACTTTTTTTTGTAACATCCATAGTTTTTAACTGAATTTACGGTTAAAAACTCTGCATGCTACAAAAAAAAAAAAAAAATGTTTTTTCACAGAAACGTTAACATCTTCAAGAATATGCGTGCTATTCTTACACAAATGCACAAAACGTTGAACAAGACCTACACAATCATTTGCGACAGTACGGATCATTTTGAGCATTTTCTGTTTCTTGGGGAAACGCAAATATTATTTGATTTTTAAATTTTTTATTACCCCCTAATTGCCCTTAGGACTAAATCTTCACTGAAAAACATGAAGTCAAACATGTTCTGTACATCCTCAACGTTCAAAGACATTTCGGGCATTTCCTCACGAGTTTCAGTAGATATTCGACAAGACGTATGAAATCGAAAGGGTCCGGTCACTGCCCCTTAATTTCTGGACATCAGTGTATCTTAATTTCTGGGGTTTCTAATGAAAACGAACTCTTTTCGAAACCATGGATAACTCGGAAGAGGTTATTGTACATTTTCGTTCGTGATTATATTATATATTCAACCTTTCTCTTTTTTACAGTGCAGTTAAAAACCCAATTTAGCAATTACTACCCGTAGCTTCAAATT
Source organism: Maratus michaelseni (assembly GCA_963931845.1). Taxonomy (NCBI): domain Eukaryota; kingdom Metazoa; phylum Arthropoda; class Arachnida; order Araneae; family Salticidae; genus Maratus; species Maratus michaelseni. Next base: position 313,890,512 of record OZ007591.1, read on the forward strand.
AATCTAATTATTTTGTGCATCCTTGTATGTAATGTGTAGATTTTGATACACACTGTACTGTGTGATAAAAAAATAATTAAACTAAAAGTTTCAGCAGTTACTGACCATAGACGGTAATAATATTCGAATTCTTTTGTGCAGTCTTGTATATGATCTAGAGATTTTTATACGTACCACATACTACGCTAAAATGTAATTCAGCTAAAAGAAGCATAACACAACTGAAACACAAATATTAAAATAAACAATCAACGTAAAATAGCACAAATAAAAATATATAAAATGGCAAACAGCTGCTTCTGAGCCCCTAAAGCTCCATCATCCATTCTATCTTGGTCGAGTGCGGAGACGCAAGTATACCTACATGGCTTAAACTTTTGGATCAGTTTTAATCTTTTTAATTTGGCACTGATGATGGAGCTTTAGGGGCTCCAAAACAGCTGTTTGCCATTTCATATATTTTTATTAGTGCTATTTTACGTTGATTATTTATTTTAATATAAAGGTACGAAGTTCAATCCACCTATTTTAAAACACAACTAGTTCATATACAGGGCTGCGCATTTCAAGCAGTTATCAAACGTAGACAGCAATTTGCCCAATTTATGTGGCACAACCCTGTCATCCTGGAATCTATTTGTATTCTACAACCATCTGTTAATAGACTAAAATATAGTTCATCTGAAAAATGTCTAACTCAATTAAATACGCACTTTCAGATAAATATATTTAAAAAATGACTGACTATTCAGTTCAGATGAAGGATCATTAATACTCGAAACAATTTTTAATCCAAAACTACTATTTCAACTGCAGATTTAAAAAAAAAAATCGAAAAAATATGTTTATTGTCGGATGAAACACTTTTAAAAATACATTTCATAAAGCTGTATTTTATGCAACATGTCTTATTTATTTATTTCAGATATGTCTGATGCAAATTATCCTGGCTTTGTCCAAATAGACGTGTAACGCAATCTATTGTGTGAAGACAATAAAATGGAACGGAAAAAAAATATTTCATTGTACAATAAAACAGCTTCCAATAATGTTATGACTTAAGAATGTTTCTTTTGCAAATAGTAAAATACTTTTCATATTGTCATTAAAATTAAACACATCTGAAGAAAAAAAAATAATTAACAAAAACAATTTGTTTTAAAATGGAAAAATAGGGAGAATATTTCTTTTTACTTACAAACAAAACGGAATAAAAGTCCTTATTATGTTTGACAATGGAAGCTAATTATGGAATAAATGTAAAAGAACTAAGGACGATAGGGCTTTAAAAGTGGTTCCAGAGGCATTCATGAAAATTTTAAAGTGTATAATAGAACAATTATTAACTAACAATACACAATGAAAAAGTGTTTAATAAACGTTAAGTAAATAATATACAGTAAAATGGGTATAAAAATATGACTTAAAATAAATTGATACTACTCGGAAATAATTTAATTATTGACACTACAGAAATATAATTTAATGATACTGGTAAAATATAATATTACAGAGACAGGTGTTGCGTTCGAACTAGAGTTTTGCATCGGATTGGTTAACTATAGATTTTACTCGCGGTTCGGATCGGGTCGGATTGATGGTATTTTTTTTTTTTTTCGTTGCAGGCCTGGTTCGGCTAAGGTTGAGTTTAAATGTTTCGGGTTCGGGTAAGTATCGGGTTTCCTCGAATTTTAAAAAAGGTCCTGGTGATTTTTCAAATGAAAAAATCTATATATATGCGTTCATTTTATACAAAAAAAAATATATAAAATTGATTTTAAATGTATATTTTTAGACATTTTTCCATAATTGTATTAAAATATTGACTCATTTTCTTTCACTTCAGATTTGGGTCAGGTTTCGGATTGACTTTATGTAGAAATTTCGAGTTCGGGTCGGGTACAACACAGGACTCTAGTATCCCAAGTTGGCTCGTCAGCCTAACAGATCGGAGATTTTCGTAGTTTTCTTCGAAAATACGTATATCATGCGTAAATATGGATTAGGTTTCCTATGAAACCCCTCACCCCCGACGGAGGAAGCCCCTGCTCCCTCCCTAACCTGATACCCCTAAACTCCCTAACAGATAATAGGACATAACAAACACCACCACTACCTCCAAAACATTTCACATTTGTTGCTGCCCCCTCAAATCAAATTATTCAGAAAAAAATATTTCTTTACGCACGAAATTTTAATTATTTTGCTTTAATAAAATACAAAAAAAAAAAAAAAAAAAAAAAAAAAAATCTACTTCATTTTATACAATTTTTTAGTTGCCGATTCTTTTATTACCATTATTTCATAATATAATTATTTGTCGTTGTTTTTTTTAATCATACAATTCTGCTATTATATAGAGCGAGTATTTCTGTTCTGAAACATTGGTATTCAAAAATCAGGAGACTTGACAACAATGTAATTCAATTTATTCGTCGAATTTAACTTTTACTTCACGCTAATTACATTCTAATGCAGAATAGCGGCGGCTTCTTACGGAGAAAGTATTTTATCGGATTTTCAGAAATTATCATTATCTTCTACTTTTCTCGAAAAGCGAAGATGAAAAGTTTGACTTTCTTTTCAGATAGTCACAATTTTGTGATAATGAGTTATTTCTTTACAAAACGTTGAACTCCATCGGCGAATACTTTATTGTTAAAAAGTTTGTAAATTTTCATTGTTATACGAGCTACATGGGAAAGTGATTTGTCTTTAATTAGTCCGTGTTTGTTCATTAATTTATAATGCCAGCAATTTTTCATTTGAATAACGTTAGGATTTACATGTATGTGAATATTTCTTTTTTATTATTATTCTAGCACTTTAGCATAAAATTGCTAAACTATTTAATTTCGGACAAAAATTATTTTCCATTTATTCAACGTAAGGCACAGCACAATTTAAATATTTAAATCGTTTAATGCAGACTTCGGTTACTGCGGACGAAACATGGCCGCCATTGAAAGTACGAACTAATGAGAGTTCACAGTATGTACATTTTAGTTAAATTTATAAATGATAGCTATGTTAGCTTTGGAATGACACACCCTGTATGTGAAAAAATGTATTACGACTCTGGTTTCCTTTACAAAAAAATGTTTCTTTCGGTGTGTAATATCCTCTCATAAAGTTAGTACAATCTTTTTAGGGTTTCGTTCATCTCACGAAACCCTATTACTCCCGCCTGTTGTCTGTCCGTCACAGAGCCATTCTCAAAAACTATATAACTTTGAGTTGAAACTTTGTGTATATAGCTGAATACCACTTATAAAGAGCTCAAAATATTAAAATTTGAAAAATTCATATTATTTTAATAAATAAAGATAAAAAACCGAAATTCTAACAGCCTTTTCCTATTAAATTTAAACATTTTTCGTTATAGCAGATGCCAAAAATTTAAAATCCACAATGAAATTCTTTCTACAATAATTAATTTTCTATCAGAAGATTTCCACGTGAAAAATGAAAATGAAATAAAAAGTTTCACCAATTGAAAAAAAAGATAAATAGGAAATAAAATTGATTGACGTCATAGTGGTAATAAAACGGAAAATGTCTAAGATTTCTCAATAATACAAGGAGTATGAGTATGTGTATGTACACAAAGCAGATTAATTACACGTCATTAGAGAATTAAAAAGGAAATCTGACGTCCTATTGGAAGTTTAACGAATTTTTCAAATGTTTGAGAATAATACAAAGCGCGTATCAATATGAGTAATAGAGAATAGTAAATATATGAGTTTGAGAAACATATTGAATCATGATAAAAATCCGATTATGGAAATATTCGCATATTTTAACATTTTGAAGGTGTACAACATGTTTCATTTTGAATTTTTTTTTAAAATATCGCATTTAGTCTGCATGACAGATATTATTATTATAGAATATAATAGCGGGCTTAGCCCGCTATCGGGCTAATTTAGATATTTGAAAAAAAGAAAAAAATAGACTGGTAATTTTTTACTTTATAAAAAACATGACTTTTTTGTTGTTGCTAAATGAAATTTATTTGAATCTATTAAAGAAAGGATAAAGTGTTTTGAAAGGAATATTAGACGAAACCCTTTGAGCTATCTTCGATCACACTTACCCACTTGTTTTAATTACCTTGCATACATAAACTTTCAACCGAAGTAGGGTTTGACACAAATTTCTTAACATGTTTGATGTTAACATTCATTTGTTGTAAAATTCATTGCTATATATTTCTGTAACAATAAAAACTAATATGCTATGCTAGATTAATTTTGATACAATTATTCAAATTCGTAAAAAAATAATATAGGTTGTAATTTTCTCAACTAGGCGAAAATGTCTGGGCCAGCAATCGAACCATGGAAAATATTTTTTTAGGGTTCCGTACTTAAAAAGTAAAAACAGAACCATTATAAAATCACTCGTGTGTCCGTCTGTCCGTTTGTCTCGAAAACTGTGGAACATAGAAAGTTCAAATTTGGTAGAGTTATAAAGGCTATTGACCCACATATTTATAGAAAAATTCACAAAATTTTTTAGGAAAAATATAAGGGATATATTAAGTTACTTGAAAAAAAATTTTTTTTTTTTGTATATCGTTTGGAGTATCGTAGTACTAGTTTATTTAAACCTTGCAAGAAAACTATAGCGATTCTCCTAGGTCACGTAGGTTTTAAGAAAATCGTATTTTTCCGTTACACACAAACGTTAATTTGAGGGCACTCAGTGAGGACAATGTTGTGCGGTAGAGGTAACTATCGACGCGGAATAATCCAAGGATTGTTGATAATGATTTTCGAAAAAACAAATGTCGGCAATTAGCCGAGATATTGATTAAAAACCTATATAGAAAAACGCGGCATGGATCAAGGCGGCGTTGCAAATTTACGACCTCCCTTCGAAGCGTACTTGGCACAATGCCAAGTTTAAACTTTGTACAAAGTCTTTGTTTTAGGTAAATGGAATTATAGTGATAAATAGTCAACGCTTTTCAATCCAATCGAATTCAATTATTGAATGCAACTATTAAAAAATAATTCTTAAAATAATTCCAAGTTTTTTTTTTTTTTTTTTTTTGAAAGTGTATTCTTTTAGCAACGATTTTTTTAAAATATATTTCAGTTAGTAATATATATTTAATGTACAGAATCTTTTGTGCGTGCATTTGACCGATTCTTTTTTAAGCCTACTTTTAGAACGAAAAACTCATATATAATGGAACTGTACTCGTATAATAGAACTATACACACAGACAGCGCCCACCCTTGGGGACCAGCTTTTGGCTAATGGCCAAGACGAACCCCTAAGCCTAGGGAGGGAAAAATAGAACTATACAACTAAGCATACTTTTTTAAGAATAAGAACACGGGAAGTGTAAAGTAAAGCTATGAACAACATATACAAATTTAGGAACGATTGGCTAATTTTTACAAAAGTCAAACTCTTTAAAAAAAAAAAAAAAAAAAAAAAAAAAAAAGGGAAAAGGAAAGGGTAAAAATGAAGACAGATGAAATTGATTTCTTTTATCCTGATGAAATTTAAATGAAATCACCACAAAAACGAGTCTTTTCAAACAAAAAAAAATAATTATTTATAATCAGACCATACATTTTACTATTTGTAGCAACTTTTGTGATTATGTTTATTTTAGTGTTTAAGCAGGTAGTTTGATTACATATCTCTTAAATTCACGTTTTTATTCATTTATTTATTTATAAAGCTGAAACTTCACTTGGCAATGCAGTTATGGAATATTACACGGAAATAAACAAACGCTGAATTCATTACATTAATTTACGGGCAAACGGATAAATCTTCCGTAATTAGGTTGAATGCAGATTTTGAAAAAGTATGCTTGAAATTATTTTATAAACCATAAAATAACAGTAAGTTGAAATACAGCTTTCAAACAAATTACATTTGAAAGTAGCTTTCTTTTCTATTCGACCATGTAAAAGTTGAAATTGTGCTAAACTAAAAAAAGTTAAAAAATTCCAATAAAAGCAAAATTTATTGGTTAGGTTGTGGCCACCGTCAATATGATGTGAACGTTAGTCACAGACAAGTTTTTGCTTTATACTATAGAGTTTGATCGCATGATCTCGCATGATGTATCTGTTGTGGAAATTTTATGTGATTATGGTACCATACGTCTACATTGCTTGCTTGATCGAGAAAATATAAGTTTAATAACCCCCTTGTCTTGCATTTTATTACATACTATGCGGCTCTGACCCTACGAGCTACGTTAGCCAATTCCCGTTCTGACACCGCAAACTCTAAAAATACGCTGATTTGATCGGTTCTAAAACGATTACCGAAAACTGAATTATAATTAAACGACCAGTGGCGATATCCTGTAATCGTGTTTCTATTCATTTTCCTTTTACTGAGGAATTTTTTTGGCCGTAACAACTGCTGTCGAAACAGCTAACAACTATTTTCGTGATTGATTAAATAAAAATCAATTAAACATTTGAAATTCGACTTGTGCAGAATGGCTAAGTAAAGAATGTCGCTGCATCAAAGAATTATATAAGGAAGATATAAGAAAATTGTTTTCCGTAAGACGTTTTAAATGTATCGTTTCAATCTGACGTAATTTTCACCAAAGTTTTCTTCCTATTATTAAGCGTAAAAATATTTGAAGGGAACTATTATTATTTACGCTGTTTTAAGATTTGTAAAAATAGGTAAAAGATTTTGTCGAAATAAATTAATCTCTCGTTTAAATACATTTTTAAACTAGTAAATCTTCAGATCAGGAGCCTCAACTTCAGCTCTAAAAGTCAATGTTTTTTAATCTCACTTTTCATAATATTTAACATCTTGCAATCCGCAAATTAATTTTTTTAATTACTACATATCTATTTACATGCATATAAATTAATTCGAAGGTTTCAGAAATTAGAAACGTTAAATTAAACACGGTTTATGAAATAATATTCTGACGTTCTTATGAAATTCTTATTCTATTTTTTAGATTAAAAAAATACATTTCTTCAGGGGGGCTCTGCCTCCCTGAACCTCCCGGAATCTTATTAAATTTACATTCTTCATTTCCTATTGTTTGTGTGAATGATTCTAGTATCTTGGATTTTGTTCTACACAGTGGTTTTATTAGAATAAGCAAAAATTTCGAAATAATTTCATGTTATCCTAATACCTAAATAGCAATATTTACTTATCTGCCAACCACGAAAAACTCGCATCTGTTAGATAAGTTGAATAATATATCGTGTACAAAAGCAACTTATAGAAATGCAAACTGAATCTACTATATTTCACTTATATCTATTGCAGAAATCTAGTGTTATTGCAATTTTTGTTTCGGAAAAACAGTTTTGATGGTCATTCTATAATATTTATTTTACCTAAGTACATCCTGATCTAACTCGAGGGCAATAGCATACTAAAATCCCCTCAAAATAGGCTTATTTGGAAACTTTTAAACCTATTGGGTAATCATTCATAATCGTGCCTACTGCCAATTCACTAAATAGCAACCGTGATGTGGCGCTATGAAGTCTTTTTTTTTTTTATATAACTTTTTATGATCTCAGTTTCCAGTAATTGTGCTATTTCAGGCTGTATGGATGCGTATTACTACGCTAATTTCTTTCGATTAACCATCTTGTTGGACGAGATATTATATTCTATTTTAAAAGTAATACTAATTTTCAACCACGAAAAATCCACATCTCTTTCAGAAAATTAACAATATCTCATCTAAAATGTTTCGGTTATCATTCTATAATATAGTTAAAGGGTAACTTGTATCAAAATAAATTCTCATGTATTTCAATAAAATATGAAAATCACCCAAAAATATATTTTTGCGAATAAAATACTGTAGCAAAATAGTCTGAGTTACTTGAATTTTATTATTTTGATATTCTTTGAAATAGTTGCTAGGTTACGGTTAAATTAAAGAGGAAAATAAAAATAAATGCCTTTTAAAATTTGCAAAAAATGATAAAATAAAATGTATTATATTATTAGAACAGATGTATAAAATTGCACCAAAAATTATACACCCAATTTTAAAAATCTGACGAATGTATAAACAAAATTTCAAATTAATTTGAATAATTTAAGACCTGACTTGATAAATTTTAGCCTTCATAACTTACTGTTTAAATAGATTAATCAAATGTGCCATTTTATTTTCAACGAATGAAAAATTTTCAAAATCGTCTGAATTTCCATAGAAAATCATTATGTCCTAAAAAGAAATGTTCTATATTTTCCGAACGAATGAACCAAATGTAACTAAAAACTATACAGCTAATTCCGGGTATCTCACCAACATACCTACCAAAAATCAAACTAATCGGATCATTTTTGCGACAGTTATCGCGGAACATACAGACAGACAGGCAGACAGACAGACAGACAGAAACCAAAAACTTTTCGGGTCTCCACAGTGAGCCTCAACTGACGTTTCGGCAATTAAAACTGTTTGGAAATATCGTTATTTGAGCATTTTAAATATGGTGCAAGTTTCCCCATTTAATGCTTTGAGCATGAATAATTTAATTATAAAGTTTCATTTCTCGCAAGTACATTTTTTATGACATAATTTTCTCCATTTACTGCTTTTAACACGTGATCATTTAATTATTATTTTCAAGTTTTATTTCTGCTTTTAATAGTCATGTGTAAATACATTTTTTTAATTGAAAGAGAATGTGTGGTATTATTATGTGTGGTATTTTACAAAATGGCAACGATTTAAATATATGGCTTTTTTGAAATAAGAAGTAAATCTCATTTAAAATGAAGAAATTTTGAATAAAAATTTTAAAAACCCTTAAAAGATTAGTCAAATTAAAAAAAGTAATTACACACTGCGCATCGCAAGTTTATCAATTAATGCCAAATAATTTACCATAGGTAAATTATTTGGCACCAATTTTCACCAATTCCCCTCAAAAATCAAATAATTTACCATATATCCTTTTAAAATATTATTAAATTTTTATGCATAGTTTTTGTTCCTATAAAACTTTTTTAACAAAACTATTTTGACCAACTTTAATATTAAATATCGCTTAAAATAAATTTTTGATTTAACAATTGTCTGCTTCAGCATATTTATCGAACATTTCTCTATAAAACTACCAATTTTTATACTTTTATATGCAATAGTTTTCTGAACATTAGCCCAGAAATACCATAAGGCACAAAAAATTCATTGACAGCGACGGTGGTTACTTTTTTTTAACATAAAGAGAATCTTAATTTATTTTTAGATAAAGTTAACTACTGCTGAAAATTCTTTCTATATTCACCATTTCGTAATTAATTACATTTATTTAATTAATTATAAAATGTTCTTTCTGAATTTTACCATATATAATTCAGCTTGAAATTATTAATCGAAATCAAACTTCTACTTCAACTTCTCATAGAAAGAAGACGCTGATTGCATTCTTATGCAGAAAGAACAGTGTCGGCTTCTTAAGAGCAAAGTATTTTATCAGATTATCAGAAATTCTCATTATCTTCCTCTTTTCTTCAAAAGCGAAAATGAAAAGCTTGACTTCCGTTTCAGATATTGTCATTCACTTTTATTTTTATTTCTTGAAAATTACTTATTCCATTTCACGTCAATTTATTGCTATTTTGATCAAAATAAGTTAAAACAGAAATCGTGTTTTTCTATTCTAGTATTATAATATTATTTTAAAAAAAATATTTGCGATATTTGCAGATTTATGCTATACATTGACAGCGACAACCTGTTGATATGGCGCCAATCAGAAAACGCACCACCAGTTTGCTTTTAGTTCAACTTTCGTATACATAGTAGCGGTTTTTTTTAATTGGATCGGTTATTTCATTATTATTATTATTATTTAAAGATCTAACGCGGAAAGAATGTTTTCTTCTTTTTTTAGTCAACTCGCATGAGTTTGATATTTGCGAACTTTTAGTATTCTATTCCGTACGATATATACTCGCTTTTTATATGTAAATAACATGAGTGGTACTTATATCTATTTTTTATCATGCTCTTTTATTTCAAGACAGATAAAAATGCTAACCACACTGCTCGTAAAATATGTGCTGTATATGAACAAAGTGCTGTTTCAGATGACAGAGTTAGAAGGTGGTTTGAGAAGTTTCAGCGTGAAAATTTCATCCTCGAAAATGATGGCCTATCTGGACAACCATCATGTGTAAAGGAAAACCTCTTAAAAGAAGCTATCAATGATCATGCACTTTACTTTTTCGGATATTTTGTCTGTGTGAAAACTGCTTAACTATGTAACGTAGATTTTCAGCGATAGCTTCTTTCTTGCGGTCCTCCTTTACAGAGTGATGGTCATCCAAGGCGGCTTCATCTTCGAGGCTAAAGTTTCCGAGCATAAAATACTTAAACCAGCTTCGAAATGTGTCATCTGAAACAGCACTTTGTACGTATACAGCACACATTTTACGAGCAGTCTGGCTAGAATTTTCAACTTTCTGGAAATAAAAGATAATAATTGACGAAAATTAACTTTGAGTTATCCGTCCTTAGCAATACACTGAAACAAAAATTATGCCGTAACACGAGCAATAATTATGTAGTAGAAGCAGAAAAGATCGAATGTATATATCTGGAACATTCAAGGTCGGTTCTAATTACCAGTCGCAAAATAATTAGATCAAACTGCGCTTTTCTTTGAAGAACTTTTCGGATGACCCAATATATTTTAAAAGTAAACATTTCTAACAGCTAGTTATTAGAAATGTGTTAATTTCCATTATTTATTAAGATTATTATTCAATGTTTAATCTATATTACATCTATATTCTACAAATACCTAACTTTATTTTGTGAATCAGATTGACTGACTTTTTTCTTGCCTATAACAAAAATTTGTCAAAGACAATACATTTTTTGGTCCCGCCAGTATAATTTTTGGTATGTTTCACTGTATATACCTATTCAATTAATTTTATCTGTTTTATTGTTAAATGAAATCGAACAATAAGTCATCTTACACTATTCTCAAGTCTTAAATATTTGTACTTATTTATTTATAAACTGTTTAAAACAATTAAGTTTTTAATTAAAAATAAAACAATTTAGTTTAAAATTATTCATCGCAATATAACTTTTAGTTCACTTCCGCACAATAAGAAAGCGCTAATTGCATTCTAATTCAGAAGCAGAATCGGCTTCTGAAGTTGAAATTCTTTTATCGGATTTTCAGACATCGTCATTATCTTCCACTATTCTCGAAAAGTGATGATGAAAAGTTTAACTTTCTTTTCAGATAGTCACAATTTAGTGATAATGAGTTATTTCTTTTCAAAACGATGAACTTCATCAGCGAATAATTTATTGTCAAAAAGTTTGTAAATTTTCTTTGTTATACTAGCTAAATGGGAAAGTGATTTGTCTTTAATTAGTCTGCGTTTGTTCATTAATTTATAATGCCAGTAATTTTTCATTTGAATGTCATTTGGGAATACATGCATGTGAATATTTCTTTTTTTATTATTCTAGCACTTTGTCGATCGAATAACGCCTTGCTTTCTAATTTTTATAATATCACGTTTTAATATATTACGTATTTTTTAATGTATTAAAATAGAGACAATATTTGTTAGTTTTTCCGCGCATACGTAAATATGTTGCACAGGGAAATTTATTAATATTTCTTGGTAAATTCCACATAAAAGATATTCTATAAAAAGTAACAGTTGTAGAAATTGTCAGTTTTTTTTCTCATTACTAAAATCCAGATTACGTGCATTATAAAAATAGCAAAATATAATGAGTAAACATATGCTCTGATAAATATTCCCGTATCTCCCGTTTCCATATGTTATCACTTATTTTCCGAGTTCGTAAGTGTGTACTACTGTTGAGACGGGCTCAGCCCGAGACCGAGACCGGGCCCGAAACGGGCTCGGGCTCAATATTTATATCAGCCTTCGGGCTCGGACTCATTCTTTCTGAAACTGAAAAGTTTTATTTATTTTATTTATTCAATTACTATATAGAAAAAATTAAAATAACTTTTTTTCTCTTGAAAATTACTTATTTCATTCACATTAATTTAATGCTATTTTGATCAGAATATGTTAAAACAGAAATAGTGATTTTATATTCTAGTATTATAATGCTATTTAATAAAAAAAGATTTGCGGTATTGTAATTTATATTGGCTATTTAGCAACTGCCTCTGTCAGTTGCTTCATCTGCACCTAACCAACTAGCATTATCTCCAATGACATTTCTGATCTCATCAATTACTTCTTTATGCACTGTGTCAGTGCAATTTATTTCGTCGGCAATAGCGTACTTTATACAAGTGTAAAATTACAGGAACTACGATCATTCTATTTGCTAAATCATACATTGCTACATATCACTGCTTAGAATAATTACAAAGCTAAATCCTGAGACAGGATGAGAGTACTTTAGTGTCCGCGGGAAGAACCGCTTTCAAATTTTCTAAAGAGACTGTACTTACTAAAAAATAGAAATAAACTATAGAATAAACTAAACTATAGTAGTACTTCCAACGTTGATTTAACCGGCGCAACAGCTTACCGCCAAGAAGATATATTCCATGATTCTGATTTCTCTAACTATCTCAAAGGCACAGTTAGACAACTCGATTCAGACAAAATTGAATTTATTAGACTATAAATAAAATTAGTTTTAAATTATTAATTTAATATTTTCTCTATATTTTCCGGTGCCGAATTTAAAAAAATTCTTCCAAAACAGAAAGGATGAAAATAAATACAGATGTTTTATTGTCATCCATTGCTCTGCTCAGTATTTTTTTTTTGTAAAAAGGAACTAAATATGTGTTGACGATTGAATACCAATGGTATTATTTACATTTTTTAGAAAACTTTTGATTAACAAGTATAGCTCTTCTCATTCCATTCCAAGCAACTTTGTTCATGAAAATATTAAGACGCCTTGTACAGATTATATTGTCTCCATAATCTCAAAGATTTTAGATCCCTTTTAATATTCCTCATTTATCCCTTCACTGTGCCCCCTTAATCTCGGAGCGTAGTACAACTTAAAAGTAAGAGTAAAACTATCATTTTGGCACATTGTTCACGATGCTGCCTTTATTAAGGCAAGGAGAACAGGCGCCAGGGGTGAAAATCCAAAAGTTCGTTATCCAGACTAGTAATACAGACTACTATAAATAAATTTGTACCTTGGTAGAAAAAGTCCCAAGATCTCAGCATTTTTTATTTATGTCTACCAGCCACTTTACAATACTCATAGTCCCTTTACATTGCTCATAGATATTGCAAAAAACTGCCAGTGTTCCGTAATAATCACCACACTTTAATTATCCCTGTTTCTAAATAATCACTATTATATTTCTTGTACCGACTAAAAATTTCACAATAAACATAATTATAACAAAAATAAATACCTATGTTATTTCTGTAAATTGTTCTGCAAGAAAAAATATTTTTTACTAATATTTTTTTAAACAATTTAAATATATATTAACTTAGCTTTACTCAAAATTTCAGAAAAGGGTATTGGTCATTTTTCTATCAAAATACAAAAATAAATGTATACTTATCATCGACAATCCTATCTAATATGTTATCTATTTGATAAACATCTATATAAAGTGTTTCCATTCATGTACTTGTTTTTTCTTTTATTATGTTTATTCCTTTCCATGGTTTTCAGACTCAAAATGTTTCCGTATGTACAGACTATTTAGTCTGTATTCCTGAACAAAGTTGCTTGGAATTTGGCTGTCTGGTTCCGTATGTACAGACTATTTAGAGCATATTTCGAAATCTCTAAATTCAGTTTACTCACGTTAAAACCTTCCCTATGACCCTACCATCCTCTATCATAAATCGTTGATTCGTGTGTTTAGGTCGGTAGTTGATTTATGGCCTCACTTTCAAATGCCTAGTTTAGAGAATTTTCTGCATAATTCTAATCCTCCTCAAGAAATGATGCCAAGCGTCTTCGGATAGATTACTTCGAATTGCTTCTTAAATGCTCATTTTAGCAGGTTTCATTTATATGTATACACACAAACAGAACAATATGTTAAAATTATTCGAATTTACTATAAAAAATTTCAAACCCATGTATGTTTTCAATCAATGTAATAAAAGATCTAACAGTATTTTTATGATTTTGATATCTGACATTTGGCCAATTCTTGATATTTTGGTTTACTTATCTTTTATATGATTGAGTTTATGACTAATATAAACAAAGATGTGCACACAAACTAGACAATGCTCTAAAGTTATTTAAACTTACTTCGAATGTCAACATTCTATAAAACCTGCGTTTTTTTTGTTTTTGTTTTTGTTTTTGTTTTTTTTTTTTGTTTGTTTTTGTTTTTTTAAATCGTGATATCTTCGACACCCCTTTGGATTTTAGGATGTCTGGTGTCTAAAGTTTATGGAAATAAACTGTTGAGGATTGTGATTAAAATACGACAGATCTCTTTTGTAATAAATGAAATAGGCATTTGAATGTTCCCACCGGCGGCAGGAGTAATGAATTTTTATGCTACATAGTTGAGAGCTTGACTCTGATCGACTCAACCAATCATTTGCGTAGATGTTGAGGCGTAGGAGGATGTTGGTGTAGATGTTGAGGAAGAGAGAGATGGTGCAGCATGCTCCCCCCCCAATTTGGAATTGAGAATTTCAAAATACATTAAATATACATATTAATTCAATACAACATAAAATAATATCATACCTAAATAATTAAACTAGTAGTCTTACATAAACTATAAATTCATAACAAAAATTTACATATACGGGCAACTTTACATCATTCCATATCATTCTATACATTCTTATATACAGGGTGATTCATAAAAGATGGGCAGAACTTTAAGGGGTTATAGTACACTTAAAGACAAATAATATTAAATAGGAGACTAAGGGTCCCAGACGTATTCCCAAGGAGATAGGGGGCATTAAAGTTTAGGGTCCGAAATTTCAAATGATTATAAAACATGGAAAAATTGGTCGATTCGTTTGCGGTTTTTGCAAAAAATTTTCTTTATGCCAGTATTTTCTTGAAATAAAATTTTAAAGTTCAATTTCAAAAAATGCCGATAGGGGGAGCTTTAGACTTTGGAGTAACAAACAACTATTTTTTAACGTTATTTTTTGTATTTCTTTAAATGATTTCGAAAGCTTAGACTTAAACTTAAATTTTGATCTAAAAATCTGAGTCCTAACGAGTAGTTAAGTAGCGTAAACTGAAATTTGAAATTTGAAACCCTTCTCCCCCCAGAACAAAAATCAGTTATTCCCGATCTTTGTGTCGTAGATTAGGCTCTAACTACTGCCTCGTTTTACTAAAATTATTCTTTATGTCAGTATTTTCTTGAAAATAAATTTTAAAGAAAATTTTCAAAAAATTCCGATAGAGGGCGCTTTAGACTTTGGAGTAACGAACAACTATTTTATACCGTTATTTTTTGTGTCTCATTAAATGCTTTCTAAAGCTTAGACTTAAATTTTCAGCCCAAAATCTGAATCGTTAGACGTGGTTAAGTTTCTGGGGAGAGGGGTTTGAAATTTCTACTCCTGAGCACAGTTCAGTTTACCATGTCCACACATTGTGTGCTGTGATACGAGGTAAAAAGACACAAATTAGGATTATGTTACCAAAGCATATTTATTAACATGTAATCACAATAAATGTTCAAAATTGTGACCACCAGAGGTTATGCACGCAGAACAATGGCGACGAATGGAACGGCGAACATTCGCGAAAACATCAGGCTTTTCGAGCACTTCCCCTACAGCGGCGGAAAGTCTGGCGACCAGTTCCTCGGGGGATTCAATGGGTGTCTCATACATAAGAGCCTTCAATCGTCCCCAAAAAAAGAAATCGAGGGGTGAAAGATCTGGCGAGCGAGCAGGCCAAGCAACAGGACCACCTCGACCAATCCATCTGTTCGGAAATGTGATGTCCAGATAGTTGCGGACGTCTCGTACGTAATGGGCTGGCGCTCCATCGTGCTGGAACCACATGACCCGCCGGATGCGTGGAGGAACAACGTTTAACAGGTCTGGCAGCACATGTTGCAGAAATGTGAGGTATGTTTTACCGTTGAGGCGTTCAGGAAGAAGGTACGGTCCGATTAGGTGGTCTCCGAGGATTCCTGCCCAAACATTGATGGAAAAGCGTCTCTGATGAGCATGTGGATACGTAGCATGTGGATTGACATCCGCCCATACATGTGCATTGTGTGTGTTAAATGTACCTTCACGTGTGAAGGTACATTCATCGGTGAAAAGCACAGTTCGTCCAAAATGTGGATTTAGCGCGTTCTGCTGCAGAAACCAGCGGGCGAATTCAATACGATTTGGATAATCCCCTGGAGACAGTTTCTGGACTGTGAAACGGGAGCAAATGTTCATCCTTCAGTACCCTCCAAGTCGTGGACTGTGAGGTATCCACCTGGCTAGCCACTGTTCGTGTACTTGTACTTGGCTGCGCCGCTACTACATCCAGAATGGCTTCTGCAACAACTACTGATTCGTCCTTTTTTGCACGACCTGCATTCGACCGGGAAGCGAGAAATGATCCCGTCTCACACAACTGTCTGTGCAAGCGCTCGAAAGTTTTGCGGTTAGGCAACCGCCTGTTAGGAAATCGCTCTCCGCACATTCGTTGTGCCTCTGCACCATTTCCATCTGCCGCTCCGTAAATTAAATGCATCTCAGCCTTTTCCTTATTCGTGAAGGGCACCATCTTCCGATTCATTACTACAGCGACTTACACTTGACTCACCGTTCAGTGGTTTTTATGCCTGAATCGTGTCGAAATTTTGCATACGTGTTCTTCTTCTTCCCCATTTGACATTTGCATACTTTCTGTTTCCTTCTTCACCCGGTGACTAGCGTCAGGAATGGAGCTTTAACGTTTGCATGAGCGACGTTTCCAACTGTGCCAGTGCCTTTATGAGTGAATTCCGACTATGCAGTCCTTGACGAAAGTTGTATTTTTGCCTCGTATCACAGCACAGAATCGTTGGGCATGGTTAAGTAGTGCAAACTGAACTATGTTCAGAAGTTGAAATTTGAACCCCCTCCCCTCGCTACTGAACCACGCTCAGCGATTCAGATTTTGAGCTGAAAATTTAAGTTTAAGTCTAAGCTTTAGAAAGCATTTAATGAGACACAAAAAATAACGGTATAAAATAGTTGTTCGTTACTCCAAAGTCTAAAGCGCCCTCTATCGGAATTTTTTGAAAATTTTCTTTAAAATTTATTTTCAAGAAAATACTGACATAAAGAATAATTTTAGCAAAACGCGGCAGTAGTTAGAGCCTAATCTACGACACAAAGATCGGGAATAACTGATTTTTGTTCTGGGGGGAGAAGGGTTTCAAATTTCAAATTTCAGTTTACGCTACTTAACTACTCGTTAGGACTCAGATTTTTAGATCAAAATTTAAGTTTAAGTCTAAGCTTTCGAAATCATTTAAAGAAATACAAAAAATAACGTTAAAAAATAGTTGTTTGTTACTCCAAAGTCTAAAGCGCCCCCTATCGGCATTTTTTGAAATTGAACCTTAAAATTTTATTTCAAGAAAATACTGGCATAAAGAAAATTTTTTGCAAAAACCGCAAACGAATCGACCAATTTTTCCATGTTTTATAATCATTTGAAATTTCGGACCCTAAACTTTAATGCCCCCTATCTCCTTGGGAATACGTCTGGGACCCTTAGTCTCCTATTTAATATTATTTGTCTTTAAGTGTACTATAACCCCTTAAAGTTCTGCCCATCTTTTATGAATCACCCTGTATAATTATATATACTTATATTCAAATTATATACAACCTAATTTAAAATTTATTTACACCACGTTTTCAAGAGCCTACACTAGTCACGGGAAGTAACACTCAAGCTAATGTTAAGTCTATGGGAAGATTCTTGACAGATTTCTCGCTGGCATTTTAATATTTTTAAATGATTTTTTCTTTTTGCATAGGATAGATGAGGCCGATCCCTAACGTTGTTAGTTTTTACTTTTTTGATTTTAGTTACATTTTTTTTTATAAGCGGCATTTTCAATTTCAGAACCGGTTGGAACCGCTTCTGAAAGTGAAAGTACCCTTATATAAAAAAAACTGGAACCAAAATCGAAAAAGTAAGAACTAACAACGTTAGGGATCGGCCTCAGCTATCCTATGCAAAAAAATCATTTTAAAGTATTAAAATGCGAGCGAGAAATCTGTCAAGAACATTAGCGTTCTTAACATTAGCGTTCGATTTCCTTCGGATGATTAGCGTAGGCTCTGCCATGAATAATTTTTGTGACAAGCCACTAAACATTTTGGATAACTACGCTCACCAACCCCCATTCTAATTTTGCAGCCTCTTAGAATCTGGTAATGTATCCTATTTTAAAAAGATGATGATGATATCACGAACGGCGACTATCTTCTGTAATCAGGTTATAATGCTTTTCATTTAAATGGTGTATTTTTCGGCTACTATGGCCTTACCCACCGCTGCCGCGACAGCTTACGATTGTTTTGAGGATTGATAAGTATTGATAAGTAATTAGGGATTGATAATTATGCCACATATACTGTTTTGACAGAAAAGAATGCAAAACCTTCGATATGGGAGGAAAATAAAAGGGTAATTTAGACTTCGTTTTTTCGGAAGCGCTTGCACTGGGTTCCGGAGCCCAGTATTTATGGACTCCGGTGAACGTACCGTAGCCGGGCTCCGGTGGGTTCCGGCGCAATTTAAGACCTGGGTATTAAAATTTGATATCTTTATACTTTCTAAATTTCTTGGCTGAATAACTTCCCATTTGTTATTCAGCGTTCCACATCTGACGCGCGTACCGCAGTGCATTATACATTTTCATAACACAACAACATATAAAATAACCAAATAAGAAGAGCTTTAAATAAATATGTAAAACGAAACTCTAGCCGATCACAGGATGATTAAGAGGAAAAAATAGAAATAAGTGGTGCAATGTTTTTTAATTAAATCTGTCATTTTTGGTATTATATTTTTCTGTCATTATTAATTTAAAAAATGTTAGTTAGGCGATAAAAAAAAAAATTCAAATCTGAATGTTTTAAAGCACATTTTTAACGCCTTACAAATATAATGTTTAGAAATAGATATATTAAGAATTTGCACAAAATAAAAATATAGAAATTTCAATTAAAATTTATGTATTTTGATATTTTCTAAAGCTTTGAATAACATGTACTGAAATAGTAGTAAGCAGGAGTACTAGTAAGTCAGGAGTCACCATGAGTTTCCATGTTATATCAATCACACTTTAATTATGTAAATGCTATATTTGTAGCTCGGATGAATGAAATTAGCGCTGCAGTTCGCAGCCATGTACATCAAATAGGAGTGAATTATGCCAGCCAGGATATCGTTCGGATAGCTCAGTAAGAAGAGCATTAGTAAGTCGTGCCAAGGTTCGAGTCACTTTTTCGATACACTTTTTCATTTACACGTTTTCTATACACTTTTGTTCATTTATATAGAAATTATGTTTTTAAAAAAATTTAACATATTTTGTGAACAAAAAATCCTTGTCATTTATTAAAATATGTCATAAGTTATTTTTAAATGATAGCAAAAATATAGATTTTTTAAAAGTGCTTCATAAAGAGTAATTTAAAAATACACTTTTAAACTTGGCTATTTTATAATTATAATATATAGTACTTTTGTTATCATGGAAATATTTCCAATTATTGCTTATAGTGAAAATTAATGACATTACACAATAT
The DNA here is from genome assembly GCA_963931845.1 of Maratus michaelseni. NCBI lineage: Eukaryota > Metazoa > Arthropoda > Arachnida > Araneae > Salticidae > Maratus > Maratus michaelseni. The sequence continues at coordinate 313,910,270 of OZ007591.1, forward strand.
ATTTCTATACGCCAAAAAATATGTTTATAGAACTTACATTCAAATAAAAAATTATGAATAAAAAGTAATCATCATTTATTACAATATGTCAAAAGTTATTCTTAAATGATAACAAAGAAAGTAAGTTTTGTAAAAGTCATTTGCTATAGAGCAATTTAAAAACACACTTTTAAATTTGCTTTTCAGAAACATCCTTGGCACAGTGACTGGAATATTTCAAAAGCACTAATTATGTAACAAAAAAAAGAAAAGAAAAGAAAGCTACAGTAAAAATTGGAACAAAATAGTTTTATCAGTTTCTCTGAAATTATCGTTATCTTTTAGTTTCCCTACCAAGTGAATATGAAAAGTTTGAAAATTTTTTGGAAAAGATTTTGAAGTGAAATTTTAAAATAATGAAGGCATTTTCTTCCTTTTTCTGAACTCAAATCTTTCTTTAAAAAAATAATCAAACATCAGAAGTTTGCGTAAATAATACCATTAGATTTGAAGAACGTGGGATGTAAAAATTCCATTTTAACAGACTTGTACATTATATGTAATTTAAATAAATATTAAAATGCAATGTTTTCTGATTCTACCATTTCAGCACATGTTATTAATTTTAATTTGTATATTCTTATTTTGTACAACTTTTTAATATATCCTTCTCTAAACATTGTATTTGCATGATGTTAAAAATGTGCTTTAAAACATTCAGATTTAAGAAAAATTTTTATCGGCTAAATCACATTTTTTTTAAGCAGATTTTGTAATAAATACTATCTAAAGCTCATATTCAAAATAGTAGAATAATTGAGAAAAAGTAATAAGAAAAAAATATTTTTCATTTATTTATTTTTTAAACAAAGTATACGCAAATAAATTTCTTATAAATTAAAACTGGAATGTTTAGATAAGATTTTAACATTTACAAAATATAAAATACAGTACAATAAATTAGGTATACAGCTTTCTGAAACACTTCAAAATATTAGAATAAAAGTCAGATTGGTTCAAAATATTAGAATATTTTATTTTACGCAACAATATTACCTTATGAATATGAAATAAATGGTAATTAATATTTTGTAGCATCCCCTTTAGCTTTCATAACAGCGTACAATCGATCTTGCATACTATCATATACAAGGTGATATATACAAGGTGTTTACAAGCATTTATATATATATATATATTAGCATAAATAGACTTTATACGTGCCACTAACTTAGTTTTACTTGGAGGATTTTCTTGGAGTTTTTGTTTCACCATCAGTTTTCGATGGGATTCAAGTCTGGTGTGTTTGGTGGCCAAGGAAGTACCTTAATGTTGCGTTGGAGGAACCATTTCTTAGTTGACACCGAGGTATGCGGTGACGCTAAATATTGTTGACAGATGAAATCATCTTCAAATAAATCTTCTGATGATGGAATCATGTAATATTCCAAAATTTCTTGATATATCTAAGAGTTAACCTTCTTGTAGACGATGCATAACATTCCAGGTCCTTCTGCACTCATGCAACCCCAAATCATGACACTAACAGCAAATTTTACAGTACGTTTAAGGCATTCTTTAACTAATGCTTCCTGAATAAAATAAGTTGAAACTGGTGTGAAACAATAATAACTAAAATATCTTCTTAAAACACCATCAAAATTTTTAAAATGCGCTAGGCCTTTCGAAAGATCTGAGTCTTTCTTCGTCAGGCGCAAAAAGACGTGCTTCTACTATGAAAGCAGCAGCAAGACTGAAATGAGAGATAAGGGAGAGGAAACAAGCTGAAACAACAGCCAATGGGAAAGTAGAAATCAACAGCCAATAGGAAAACAGAAGGAGAAGACAACAGCCAATCACAGAAGAGTAAAATCAAGACAATAGAATACAAAAAAGAAGGGGAATAAAAACAAACAAAAAAAACAGACATATTAAAAAATGGAAACAGATGAAAATTAAGAAATAAATAAGTAACCAAATATATTAATATATATAAAAACAAACTAATATTAATTAATACAAAAATAAATTATATGGTAGTACTGAAGAGGTTTTTCCAAGCAGCAGAGAGCATTGTGGAATCAGATTTATCATTAACAATAACATCACGATTAAGATAAATAGCTAAATTTTCAAGAAAGTCCAATTCAGAGATACTATTTGCATTAAAGATAATTTTAGCATTTTTAAAATTAAAACAGTGGCCGGAATCTCAAGAGTGCTTGGCAATAGAAGATTTAGAAATTTCTTGATTAGTTACATAACGAGAGTGTTCTTTTAAGTGGATTTCGAGATTTCTTTTAGTTTGACCAATATAAGATAAATCACAGCCATTACAAGGAACATTATAAATTCCCCATTTACGAATATCAGGAACAGGAGATTTGGTGGAGGGGAATTTGAATTTATTGACAGGTTTAAAGATAATGTTAAAATTGAAGCGTCTTAAAACTTTAGCTAATTTGAAACATAAAGGAGGATAAAAAGGGAGGACAACCAAATTATCAGGTTTGCTTTTCACAGATTTGGAAAGAGTAGATTTATTAGATGGTCTATTGAATTTCTTCACAGCATTATTGATAACAGATATCATACAGATAACAGATAACAGAAAAAGACGAAGAAAGACTCAGATCTTTCGAAAGGCCTAGCGCATTTTAAAAGTTTTGATGGTGTTTTAAGAAGATATTTTAGTTATTAATGCTTCTTGCTTCATTCTACAAACTCGAATACCTTGATTACCATGTGAAACACAAAATATACTTTCATCACTAAATAATATCTTTTTCAGTCTTCTTCGCTCCATAAACGTCTTGATTTACCCCCAGTTCAATCTAATACGCTTTTTGTTTTGCAGTCATGAGAGGTTTTGTTTTCCGTACACGAGACTCAAACTTAAATTTATGGAGACGTCTCAATGTTGTCGATGTAGAAACTTCAACTCCTTCTTCTTTCCATTTTCGGTGCAAAAATCACTTTTAAAACGGTTTTTCTTAACTATACGCTTCAGTTTCCTGTCATCTCTAGCAGATGTTTTCGGTTTTCGGCTGCCAGTTTAGCGATTATTTTGAAAATTTCCATATTTTTAATATTGTGTTAGTATTTTACTAACGTTTGATTGCGAACAATGTGAATAATTCGCTATATAACATTGATTTATACCGTCCCGATACAAATCAACCATACGAAGTTTAATAGATTCAGGAATATCACTCACACGACCCATTTTAAGACGAAAAAGCAAACAAACTGCTAAAAGAATACTGATTTTAAATAAAATCGTCTGATTTTAATCAATGATGCCACCAGTTTTGAATTGGTGATAATTAAAGGAGAATTAATGTGAAATATTCTAATATTTTGAACCACTGGAATAAATATTCTAATACTTTGACTTTTTAAAATAATTTTTTTTCAATTAATCTTTTCAAAAATGATATTAATTTTAAAATAATAAATAAGTTTAATCAACAATAAGTTCTTAATAAAAATATCGTTTGAATATTTTCAATAAAAGACATTAAATTACCAAACGATATTTTCAATTTGTAAAAAAAAAAAGTAATTATTCTAATATTTTGAATATGAGCTGTATTACATTCTCCCCTATGTTGGAATTTCTGGAAAATTTTTGCAAATCTACGCCGAACATGACTCCCAGAACCCAAAACCACCCCCAGTTCAAAACTTTATGTATGTATACATATACTAGCCGGTCTTAGTTTGTCTAGCCAGTCGCTTCTAAGTGGAACGCAAATACATTCTACAGCGTACTGTCTTCCCTTAGGGCCCAGAAATTGCATTTTACATGCAAACAGAGAAATCCAAATAAATTACTTTATTTTAAACTATACAAACATAACTAAATAATATATATATATAAAAGCACGTAAATAAATATTTCGTGACATTAATAATATTTTTTCCATAATCCCTCTGACAAAATGCTATTGGCCCTGTGCGTATTTATCTGAGATGAGCGGAGAGCTTTCAGATGAAGTAATTAAAAATGGGATTGCCTAAGATAAATGGCGATCATTGTAAATGGGTACTGTCACGCACATAAATTATTAAGGAAGTGATAAAAATAATGGGGCCCTGTGTATTTCTCAGCCATACATCGTTAATGCAGCGATCACTATAACGGGGTTCAGTTATTTTGCTTGCATAAATCATTAAAATGAAATAATTTTAACAGGACCCATTCGGTTGTACGCTTGTAATCTGACTATACGGTAATCACAATAAGGAATCCTTGTGCATACCCTAGCCCATAAATATGGCAATCAGTATTTAAATCGCAGTTTTTACTTTCAAAAAATGTATTTTGAAAAAAAAGGTGGAAGTGTAATATTTTGTTTTAAATTTTAAATCCGATCGCTAAAAGACGGAAATCGAAAAAAATATATATAAAATGAGAAATTAAAAAATATATTCCTTGGAAAAAATGTCACACAAAATATATAATAAAAAATCAGCAATAGTTCTCTTTTTCGTCTAATCTTCTGCAATCGGGTTCACAGCCGATGTTGCCCACAAAGTCGCTAGCTCTAAAATCGCTGGGAATACATGACTAACTACTTTTTTTTGTACATATGTAAAGCGGAGTTTCACTTTCTTACATAAACAGCTGCTGAGATATGGCACAATTACCTAAAACTTTCGAGACACACTGTGACCCCCTTGATGGACTTTTATCTAAAATTCCTGAAATACATATTTAACAATTTTTAATTTCATTTGTTATCTAAATTTCACGCTCCTACCTATTACTGAGATATGGAAAGGGCATAACAAATTCGACGCCCATTTAACCCTTTAACGGACATTGGTTTCCCTATGAAACCACAAAACTTTAATTACAAAATTCAACAATGACAGCAGAATTTTAATAAAAATGTTTTCCAATAATTATGTCTGTGAAATATCGCTTTTTTCTTATATACAAATAAATTTGTTCATAATTTTCGCTGTCAATAATTTATTTCAACATTTTAGCTATTGAAGTGCTTTATCCGTTAAAGGGTTAACCCCCCCTTTGTGGCTGAATTTCTAAAATCGCGGAAATACATGTTTAACTATTTTTAGTAGATTTGTTATCCTGAATCTGTGATTGCAAGCGCCTAACTAAAAATGCTGCTGAGATATGACGAACATTCGAAATGACCTAAAATTTTCGACCCCCATTAAGCCCCTTAATGGGTAAATTTCTAAAATTGCTGAAATATGTGTTTAATTACTTTTCTAGAAGATTTCTTATCCTGAATTTAACGCTCCTACTTATAACTTCTATTGAGAAATGGCAAAATGACAAAAAACATTCGACCCACTATTTAACCCCCCCCCCCGAATTTTTAAATTCACTGAAATACTTATTTAACTATTTTTTAAGGAGATTTCCTATCCTCAATTTTATGCTATTAGCACCTTAGCGCCTTATCGTCTACTGAGGAAAGTAAATAGCTGTTTTCTTTTTCGTCGCTGAATATTACAGTGAGACCCACTTGTCCCCATACACATATACCTTCGAGTCCAATCCATTCTAGCCTGTTTGTGATGAGATTTTAGGCCCGGTGTGCAAGAAATTTTTTTTAACTTGCAGTCTATAAAGAATATATGTATTGTGTCCTTCTAGTGATTGACACCGAGATTGTTTTTAATTTTTCTTATGAACATATTTTTTTAAAAACCAATCTTCCAATTTTTCTATCACTCTGAATACTTGTTACACCTGGACTCCCGCATCTTGGTTTTCGGTCGAAATTGGTATTTCTAACAAGTACTAGGTATATTTCTTGCTTTGAACGATTTAAAATTCTAGAGATTTCAATAACAGACTTATTTTTCAGATTTCAACTTAAAAATCATTAAAATTTCCTCCTTTGTAAATTCCGTAGTTTTTGCCATCTTAATAACAACGGAAGTTAAATATTCGCTGCTCAGGAAAAATGGTTGACTGGTAGAAATGGTTGGTTGATTGAAATTAAACCCGCATTTGTAAACGTTTGCATTATGGGCCTAAATATATGGCACAGTGTTTCTATAACAAAAACTAAACAAGAACGAAGACTCGTGTGTCCAGGATAGATTAGGTAACACTTTCAATTCCTTCCAAAATACTTTTATAAATCTCAACCGTTTAATAAGCTGAAAGATGATGTCCAAGTGAACAACTCTGAAAAATCATAACACATTTAAAAACCCAATTTCAGCACTTACCCACAATATTCGGAAAAATATCTAAATTCTTTTGTGCAGCCCTATATATGATCTGTAGATTTGTTATACTACATAGAATGCTAAATTTTAATTCATTTAGGAAACGCATAGCACAGTTTAAAATTCGCCTTCTGGAATATACGTCAATAAATGGATATGTACTGGAAATCTTTTGTGCTGCTCTGTATACGTTCTATAGAATTTGTATACACCAAGTAATAGTAATACTTTAACCGAATTATTTTGTGTGTCCCTGTAAATGAACGATGATGCACACAATATTCTATAGTACGCCTCTTGTAATCCACATCAGTAATATATATCAATTTCAATATGTTTGAAATAGTGTAACACAATTAAAATAAACCGCAAACGAGTTTTCCCCATAGACTATAACGTGAATTAATTCTTTTGAGTTTCCCTTTACGTTACGGTTTAAGGAACTACAAGTGCTACATACTTCATTTTCATTTCCGAACATGCCAAAGTAAACCTCAATATCATATATCAATTGCATGCCAATCCGAGTGGACAAACAGACAAACCAAATTCATAAACAATTTTCAACTATGTTGGAAAGTGTTAAAAAACAGTAGTGTTGGAAAGTGTTGTATTTTTCAAATAACTAGTGCTGATTTAACCATTCTAATATTTCTACTATATTTCATTTCAATTATATTTTGAGTATTTATAGTGAAATTATTCCAGTCTCCTTCCAATTTTATTATCATATTTTAGTATGCCTAAACTTTTGAGACAGGCTGTGCCATCGTTATACATTTCTGAAACTACAAATGTTTTTGGCAGCCGTCCAAAGGTTAACTAAAAATTTTTGGACACGACAGAAAAGGCATAGTGAAATAAATAGGACTTTGCTGCTACAAAGCTGTTCCAAAAACAGAATACCTCTTGAAAATAATGTAAGCGTATAAAATCTAAAGAGATGCTATATGAGGCCAATATGTATTTGGTATAGTCTGAACAATTAAACTTTCAATAATGAGTAACTGAAAAGAAATATTTTTTACACACGTAACAGTTTGACCAGAACGCCGCCGGGCAGGAAGAGTCTGCTTGCTTCGTTACTAAAAGTTTTTCAATACCATTAATTGTTAACTGTAATCTTCATTTTATTAATTGGCAGACATGTTTCGTTAGAAAAGCCAAATATTTTAGTATAAATTAAGTGATGCTTATCCTTATTTTTAGTTTATTGTGTCGAAAAAACGAAACTGTTTTAAAAAGTTAACAAGATTTAGTCCAAACTATGAATTAATCTTTTCATTAATTTTTAGATTTCTTTTCACTAGGATAATAAAGATATTAACAAAATAAATAAAGATATAATAAATAAATAGATATATTATTATTTTTTCCTAGGCACAGCAGAAAGTTGAAGAATAATGTTATCGCATTTCTGGGACAAGGACGTAGGACTTTTCGGCATCATTGTTTTGCTGTTTTCATTTTAGCCTTTTGTTTTAATACATCAGCATCTAATCATATCAAACAGACGATTAAGCAGCTTTATTGATATACAGTGAAATCTCCTTGTGCTACTACTTGCCTAAAAGATTTTTTTTTCTTGGAACGAAATGTAATCCCATAGACTCAACGCTAATTTTACATCCATTAAAAGACCATTCTCCATGGAACTCCCTTCATGAGCGACCAATTTGTTTGAAGAAACGGAAATAAATTCCGTTCTTTCCTGGTCGTTTGACCTTAATTTTAATTTGATCTTTTTCAGATTTTTTTTTAATTCCAGTAACTTTTCATTGTTTAAATTCATTTTGTTCCTTTTCAGGCAATCAATCCAATTCTAATGACGAATCAGGAGTGCCGAACAGTTAACTCCATGTCCTATCCTAGCCGGAAATTTTCAAAGAAGTAGGTAGATTAATGGAATCTTCATTATCTGCTCAAGACAAAAAAAAATTATTTTTATTCAAGGAACTTTGAAAGCGCTCAGAAATAAAAGTTGTAAAAATAAAATAAAAAAGTAAAAGATGAAACTGTAAAATCAAAACAAACGTCAATTTATACTTTTTTTAAACCCTTGTAGTAATTAACATACGAATTTAACAGAAAATTTTATTTTCTTATTTAAATTTTATTATTAATTTCCTAATGTGAAAAGATAAATTTTCATAACTCTACTTGTTACTTTATTCTCTCCAATCAAAAACTAGATTTAAACATGACCTACATTAAGAGACCACCTCTTGGAGTGACCAATTTTTAATGGAACAGAGCGTGGTTGCTTTAAGCAGGTTTTACTGCAGTTGTGTAGGAGCTACGTCTAATCAAATCTTCAAATATTTTATCCTTATTCTTTTATTTTTTCCTGTACAAAATTTCCGTCTATTTTTTCAGCACAAAAAAGTATTAAAATTTTCTTCTTTTTTAAATTGTATACACTCTCGTTTAAGCTTCAAATTCTCTCCTCAGAATAAGATGTCAGATAATTATTTTCGCAAAATTGAAAATTATGGTCTATAAAAGAATTCTGTGACACATTTCGCTAAAGCATCGAGTGCCGCAGTCGCATGTATAATTAATGCGTAATGCTAAGTATTACGTAACAATGAAAATTTTTTATGCGTTAACAAATTATTTTTCTAATATATAGAAATCGGAAAAATTCTGAAAAGTAAAGATTTTCCACCGGACGACTCTTTTATTTCTGCATATTAATGGTAGGCGGTCAAAACAAGTAAGAGCATTAATTTTCATGTAAAGACATGCTGAAGTATTTAAAGAATGACTTTTTAAAGATTTCAGTAATAATATTTGATACTTTTGATGATTTTCCAAGAAATTAATTAATCAGTAAATTTACACTTCAACCATAATTTTACGCACTAGTGTTGTTAAGATAAATAAATACTTTCTCATTTTTAAATTACCTTTATTTAAGACATTCTTCAAAATACTCCTTTTATAGGTGGCTTACATTAGAAAAGGTACCTATCTTTCAAATATCAAGAATTGGGCGTTGATATGTGGAATTGTCGGTTGTATAATTTTTCTACAATTTGTCTAAAAATTACACAGTCATAACCAGGGCTTTACAAATTTGATAAAATCTGGTAGCCAGAAAAAAATACTAGTCGCCAGTAAAAAACATTTACCCCTCCCCTCCCCCCCCCCCACACACCACCACCACCACCATCCATCCATCCTCTTCCCCGCCATTGATTTAAAAAAAACCACAAGAGGTTTTTTTTATGAATTAATTGAGAAAAATAATAATAACAAGTATAGTTTGTTTTATTAGTTACATAGCTTAAAATAGTATATAATTTAGAAAGATAATATAAACTATATTTTCTAATGAAATTTATAAGACTTATAATCACTTATATTATGTTGAAAACTTATATAAACACAAAAATCAGATTTGAAACTTTAAAAAAAGAAAAAAAAAGATTCGAGCATTTTTTAGCATTTTATCCAATTTTAGATGCCAGAGAGACTGGATTGACCTGTTGTGCGATTTATTTCTTACTGTTTTATTGAAATATCTTTTCTCCCCCACATTCTAATCACGTAACATATACTAGCTGGCCATAGCTGAAAAGAATGGTGTTTTCTGTGCATGAGTTGGAAAATGCTTTTTAAATTTAGTTCTTCCATTAAAAGTACGAGAGAAGAAGAAGATCACTGCTTGCCACGCACGAGTAGAGGTGGGAGAGAGAAAAAATGACATTTGTGTCCATTTCATGTGTGAATTTTTTTTACAGAAATCACCCCGAAAGACCAAATCATTTTGGTCGCCAGATCAAAACACTTGGTAGCCAGTGGCGACCTGGCGACCGCATTTGTAAAGCCCTGGTCATAACTCTATATACTCAAACACCTTATAAAGATTTTGAACATGAAAAACGTTCTTTGCAAAACCACTTAAGTAATAGTACAATTGCCTTTGAAATCCGTCCAATAGAAATTATGTGTCCCTTTCCCTGATCAGAATTCAATACATACAAACATATAACAACCCTTTTTACTTCCTTCTATCTTTACAAGAAAGTATTGGATTCATGAAAATTTTCGACTTTCGGTTTTTGACAGATTTATGCGTTTTAGAAGATCCTGAACACGATTTAACTGTTTTTAGAAAATGTCTGTCTGTCTGTATGTGACAAAAATTTTGTGGGTGCTCTATCACAAGAACTAATGCACGGAATTTAATAAAACTTTAGATTCAGTTGGACCTTGATATAAATTGGTTCTGATTAGTTTTTGGTGTAAATCGCCAAACAGGTATCGCTGCTATGCTACATTTTTCACAATTTTTATGATAGCTATACCTCAAAAGAGCTAATGCACCGAATTTCATCAAACTTCAGATTCTGTTAGACATAAGTAGATGCTGATTACGTTTTGGTGTAAACAGCCCAACAGGTGGAACTGCTATGCTACTTTATTCATGATTTTCACGATAGCTGTATCTCAAAAACTAACGCACGGAATTTCAGATTCAGTTAGATTCAGCTGATAAGGTTTTGGTGAAAATTTCCCAACAGGGGGCACTGCTATGCTGCATTTTCCAGGATTTACACGATTTTAGCGATAGTCATATCTCAAGAACTAATACACGAAATTTAATAAAAATGTATTTTCATCTAGACCTTGATATAAATTGGTGCTGATTCTTTTTTATGTAAGTGAAACCTGTACAAGATAAAAGAAAGTTTTGAGTTTGGCACATCCGAATAGTTTCAATAAATATAAGTATTGCTACTAATGGGGAATCTTCTATAATCCTAAAAAACAATACAGCAGTTTTTAAATTAATGGGTTTTTTTTCCATGATAGGGCGCTTTTTATCATAATTACACGATGTTTATCTGGAGATTAATAATTGACGCTATTCTTAAAAAACATATTTTTCCTCTTCTCTTTACTTTCTTTTTAACATTTTCCAACATAGTTGAAAAGTGTTTATAATTAGGTTTGTCTGTCTGTCTGTCTGTCTGTCTGCCATCTGTCTGCCGTCTCTCTGCCGTCTGTCTGTCCGTACTCTAACTCGCGTAAGTATACTCGGATCGTCATGCAATTGATATATGTTATTGCGGTTTACTATAGCATGTTCGGTATTATAATGATGTGTGTAGCACTTATACTTTTTTTAAAGGGACACTTAAAAGAATTCCGTTACAGTCTATGGGGGAGGAATAATTTGCGGTTTATTTTAATGATGTTACACAATTTCAAACATATTGAAATTGATATATATCACTAAGGTGTTCTACAAGAGGCTTACTAAAAAATATAGTGTGCATAACTCTTACAGTTCATTTACAGGGACATTCAAAAGAATTCCGTTAGATTACGATCTATGTAAAAAAAATCGTTTGCGGTTTATTTTAATAATGTTTCACTATTTCAAACTTTTTAAAATTGATATGTATCACTAAGGTGCATTACAAGAGGCTTACTATAGAATATTGTGTGTGTAGCATTATTGTTCATTTACAGGGACACACAAAAGTTCTCGAGTACATTTCCATTTATTGACAGAAATTCCAGAAGGTGAATTTTAAACTGTGCTATGCGTTACCTAACTGAACTAAAATTTAGCATTCTAAGTAGTATATATACAAATTTATAGATCATATATGAGACTGCACAAAAGAGTTCGGAAAAATTTCCAAATATTGTTTGTAATTCATGAAATTGGGTTTTTAATGATGTTATGCGTTTTCCAAATTGCATACTTAGATGGTTGGGCGGGGCTAGTTGAGCTTAAGCCGAAAGGTAGGCCTCCTCGCCTGGTTTGACCTTCGCCTTGTTTACTTAGCTATCATCTTTCACCTTATTAAACGGTAAATATTTGTAAAATTATTTTGGTAGTGTTGGAAAGTGTTACATAACCTCTGCTTGACGCATGATTTTTCGTTCTAGCTTTTCTTCGACGAAGGTCTGTGAATAACGGTGTCAGAGATCAATCAACAAAAATAACCATAAGACACTTTGGTGCTAATCTAAAATCTCTCAACGAAAGGACACATTTTTATTTTACGTTGAATATAAAATTAATATCGTATTAAGTCAAATTGATTAAAAATGTGTTGCATTAGAATATGCTCGGATTGCATTTTAATTTTGAATTATTATATTTATTTTATTAAATTAAACGTTGAAAGCTGCCCCCCACCCCTCTCATGTTACCCGCATTCGACTTTTCTATTCCGGCTTTTTCTAATCACACTAGTTTACAAAAAAAAAAAAAAAAAAAAAAATTTGTTCATGAAATGAAACACATATTATTTATGTAGGCTATGGATGGTAGTTACAAACATATTTTTTTATTTTTTGTAGCACGTCACAATTTTGAGATATGAAGGTCTTTGTTTTTTATCTACCCGCAATTGTTTAAATACGTTTATCGTTTTATTTTGTAAACAACTGTGTGATTCAAAAGTCTTATTTTTATATAAAAATGTCAACTAGGGTGTGTAAACTACATCCAAACCAATTTTGTTATGTTTGTGGCAAAATTGTTCTGTTAAATCGTGGTTTTCCTATAAGAAAATCATTGCAAGCAGCCTATTTACATTATTTTGGATTTCCGGTGTCAAATCAAGATAAAAATTGGGTTCCTCATGTGAATTGCACTAGTTGTAGATTGGTCCTCAGCTCCTGGTATTCAGGTAAAAATAGATCACTGAAATTTGGTAAACTAATGATATGGAGAGAGCCAACTAACCACGTAACCAATTGTTACTTTTGTTTAACAAAAACTTTTGGTTTTAACTGAAAAAATAAAGATAGCATAAAATATGCAGACGTTCCATCAGTGACTAAGCCGGTCCTTCATTCAGAGGATTTGCCAGTTCCCGCACCACCTGGCAGAAGTGACCAAGCTCCCACAGATACATCAAGTAGTATTACAATGCACGAGCATAATGACAGTGAACAATCAAGCTCAGATAACTTTGTTGATGATGAGGACTGTCCACATTTAATAACTCAGTCTGAACTCAACGATCTTATAAGAGATTTGCAGTTGTCTAAGTCAAAAGCGGAATTACTTGACTCCAGGCTGCAACAGTGGAAATTGCTTGCTCCTAGTACAAAAGTTAAATATAATAAGGAGATTGCAGAAAATTTATTGCAAAATTACGAGCATATCAGTGTAAATATGTCACTAAAAATTCATTTTTTCCATTCCCATGTAGGTTTTTTCCCAGAAAATCTTGGTGGTATGACTGATGAACATGGTGAGCGATTTCACCAAGATTTAAAATCATTTGAGTAAAATTATCAAGGTTTTTGGGACCAAAATATGGTAGGTGACTATTGTTGGTTTGTTCTGAGAGATACAGATGAAAATATTTATTAAAAAAAAGACCAAAATTACCCATTTTTAACTGTCTATTGCTTATTTACATGTAGTTTTTTGTAAAAATCTTCTTAATAAATATTTCAAAAAACTGACGTGCTGGATTTTTAAAAATATTTTTTCCTAGATGTAGATACCCAAAGTAACGTAGCCGTATATATTTCATTTCAGGAACAAAAGTCATGTAAACTAGTGTCATCGGCAGACATAACTCGATTAAAGCCATTGCCAGAAATTCAAGAATATATAAAAATAATTTGAATTCACCAGTCTAGAAGATCGTTTTCTGCAATATTCAAACAAATTTCATTCGAAAGTATATAGTGTTATTTTCCTTATTCGATGATATAAAACGTGAAATTATGCTATATTTGGACGTCGTGCAGGATCAATAAAAGCAAAAGCAAAAGCGCAGGTTGTTGCCACATTCTTATACATTTCTAAAATTAACAACTGTGCTCGGCAGTAGTCCAAAAGTGAGCTATGCATTTTTGGAGACGACCGAAAAATCTGAAGTGAATAAAAATTGGACTTTGTCGCCGAAAGCCATCCGCAAAGAATAATAACTATTGAAATAAGAATGCGTATGAAATCTAAAGAAATACTACATAAATCTGATATGTACAGTCGTGTGGGGAAAAAAGTAAACACACCCTACTAACTATGCAACAATTTATCGCAGAAGAAAGTTACTGGTACCAAACGATTAGAAATAAAGTCTACTCTTAAATGGTGTATATAACATTTTCTTAGGGGACCATCTACTTATCAAAACAAACTCAAACTTTGTTTTTATCAATAGCAACACCCAATTTTGACACCATAAATATATTCTACACCTTCAACTAGCCTAAGGACAAATTTCCATGAAATTCCATAGATTAGTTTCAGAGAAAATATTTATTTTAAAATATTTTAGGGGCTGTATCGTAATTGAAGTTCGGTGCTCGATTCTTGAAATGCTATAGAATGACAACGTCACTTCTATTAATGTATCATTTCTTGTCAATATGACCCTTATTGACAATATGAACAATATTCGAAACATATTAAGCGTTTCGAATTTTGTTATATACGGTAAAATGCTCTTCAATATTTATATTATAATGTTTACGAGTGTAAAACTATCCTATTTTAAAAAGTATAAAATTATCAGCAATTAAAATAGTTTCCGATTAAATGAACGTGATTGGAATTTTATTGATGTTTTTATCATTCTTTTTCTCAGATTTTGAATGTATTTAACTCGTTCTTTTCTAAATTTTATTGGCCGAAATGTGAAGAATATCGGCAAATAGAAAATTTAGAACAAAAAATAGTATGAAGCAATATAAGGAAACAATGTATAAAATAATGAGACGAATTGCTTTTTAATCTGAAAGTAAATCCCAACCTCGTTGCTAATGGCATATTTTTAAAACTTTTTCAGCAAATACATAACATATATACATTTTTAAAAAACTTTACTTCAAATATATATGTCGCAGAAAAAATAAAATAGTTTTTTTAGACTGGAGAAGAAGCTATAAATTCAATTAAATAATAAAAATAATGTGTAATTTTTTTTTTCATTTTTTTAAAAATGAGCTTTGTTAATTTAAAAGTAAAAGCGAAACTGATTTACATAAATGACGTAAAATTGTATCTCATGCAAATACGATTTAAGTAATTTTAATGAAAAATTTAAAAGCAGACACAGAAAAAAAAAAAAAAAATCTTATTCTAATCAACAATAGAATGAGTAAAAAAAAAATATATTTTTTTTTTAATTATGCTTTTCTGCACATCATAGACCTTAAACCAGCATCTTTCCGTTTTTCAGCACATTTTGAAAACTACTTGGAATAAAAATTTGAAATCTTGAATGCGCATAAAGCAGGACATAATAAATATAAATCCATCAAAAAAAATTGTAGGTTGCAATTCATAATTTTTCCGAATATTAATTTCAGAATTCATATTATAGAGTTATAAAAATTACAAATTCAATGTATTTTTTTTTTTTTTTAAGTATTATAACGATGCAAAAAATTAGCACATTAGGATTATAATTTTAGGAGATGTTGATAAAAATATGAGAATGTAATTTAACATTAGAAGCTCTAAATTTTGAATTTTTATAATTCAAAAACTTATCATCAAAATGAATTTTGGTATCTAGACATAGTTTGAACCAGAGGTTTAAAATATCTTGTCAAAATTGGGTGTTGCTTTTGACAAAAACAAAGTTTGGGTTAGTTTTGATATGTTGATGGCCCCTTAAACAAATGTTATATGCATCATTTAAAAGTAGACTTTTTTTCCAATCGTTTGATATCAGTAATTTTCTTATATGATAATTTATTACAGGATAAAAAAAAGGGTGTTTACTTTTTTTTTTTTTTTTTTTTTGCACGATTGTAATTGGCATCGATTGAACAATTATTCTTTCGGAAATCAGAACCTAAAAAGAAATATGTTTTAACAAGAATGAAATCAAATTAGAAATTCATCCTATCGTTAATGTTCAGATTTCTTTTTAATACTATAAAAAACATAATTATAAAATAAATAAAATTCTAATAAATAAATAAGAAGCATTCACGGCACATCAGAAGTTTGCAGTACACTGTTATCACATTTCTGGTGGACGTAAGTGAAAGGCTTTCCACTGTTTGTCACGCATCACATGAGCCTTCTCTTTTAGTATACCAGCATCTAATCATCTCAAATAGACGATTAGGTAGTTCGATTAGTTTCTGATACATATTACACTGCTAAGCAAATCAAATTTTTAATTACTTTATTGAATATTTTGTCTTATTTTTTTCCGGTGTGACATTTTTTATTCTTTTTTTATTACGAAAATAAACAAATCAAAATGTACCTCTCTTTTTAATGTCATCCATTTTTCGATTACTTGCAAGAGCCTACACTAGTCACGGGATAAAAAACGCTCAAGCTAATGTTAAGTCTATGGGAAGGTTCTAGCGCGATTTCTCGCTCGCATTTTAATATTTTTAGATGCTTTTTTTTGCGTAGGATAGTTGAGGTCAATCTCCAACGTTGTTTGTTTTTACTTTTTCAATTTTTGTTGCAGTTTTTTTATAAGCGGGCATTTTTAATTTTGGAACCGGTCGTAACCGGTTCTGAAAATGAAAGTACCTTTATATAAAATAACTGGAACCAAAATCGAAAAAGTAAAAACTAACAACGTTGGAGATTGACCTCATCTAACCTATGCAAAAAAAGCATTTAAAAATATTAAAATGCGAGCAGGAGATCGCGCTAGAACCTTCCCATAGACTTAACATTAGCTTGAGCGTTTTTTTCGCGTGACTGATGTAGGCTCTTAAGAGCCTACGCTAGTCACGCGAAAAAACGCTCAAGCTTATGTTAAGTGTATGGGAAGGTTCTTGCGAGATTTCTCTCTCGCATTTTAATATTTTTAAATGATTTTTTTTTTTTGCATAGGATAGCAGAGCTTCATCTCTAACAATGTTAGTTTTTACTTTTTTGATTTTGGTTACAGTTTTTTTATAAGCGGAAATTTTTAATCTTGGAACCGGTTGGAACCGGTTCTGAAAGTGAAAATACCCTTATATAAAAAAACTGGAACCAAAATCAAAAAAGTAAAAACTAACAACGTTATAGATCGACCTCAGCTATCCTATGCAAAAAAAAATTATTTAAAAATATTAAAATGAAAGCGAGAAATCGCGCAAGAACCTTCCCATAGACTTAACATTAGCTAGCTCGTTTTTTCGCATGACTGATGAAGCTTCTTGTTCTCTGCTCCTTATAAGACGTCAAAGACTGCCATTCTCAAAATTGAATATTATGGACTATAAAATAATTCTGAGACACCATTTGCTATAGCCTCAAGTGTTGCAGTCCCTTGTACAATTAATGCATATTGCTAAAGATTTTGTAAGAACAAAAAACTTTAATATCTTTTGTGCATTACAAAAGATACCTATATTCAAAATTTCAAGGGCCAGTAAATAAATCTGGCCGTACATAAGTGCGATTGCCAGTTGTACGACTTTTCTAGGATACGCCTAAAAATTAAATCTCCGTAACTGTATTCCCAAACACCTTATAAAGATGTTGAACTTACTAAACTACGCAAAATTATTTAAATACTCATGCAAGTACCTTTGTAATCCGTTCAATAGAAGTTATGTGTCCTTTTCCATGGTCGGGATGCAATACATACAAAGATATAACATCCCTTTTTTAATACTTTCCAACATAGTTGAAAAGTGTTTATGACTTCGGTTTATCCGGGCGTCTGCCGTCCGAAAAATTTGCAAAAATGCTAGTCTTTCTGTTTTCCAAATGTCTCGAGAAATCAGATGTACCAGAAGATTGGAATAATGCTGTGATGGTGCTACTTTACAAGAAAGGGGAGAAGGAAAACATTAAAAACTGCCGTCCATTCAGCTTACTTACTGTGATTTACAAAATGTTCACCAAAGTTTTAACGATAAGACTTGAATCAGCTCTGGAATCAGCTCAACCTAGAGAACAAGCAGGATTCCGAAGTGGATTTAGCACAATGGATCATATTCAAACAGTAAGGGAACTCATAGAAAAACATAAAGAATATAATTTACCTCTCTGCCTTGCCTTTGTTGATTATGAAAAAGCATTTGATTCGGTCTACACATCTGCAGTAGTTGATTCTCTGGAGGACATTTGTATATACAAACCTTACAGCAATATCATAAAGAAGACTTACAATAAAGCAACAGCCACCATCCGTTTGGACAAAGGAAAAGCGATGATCAAGCTTTGAAGAGGAGTAAGACAATGAGACACTATTTTGCCTAAGCATTTTACTACTGTCTTAGAAAGTATTTTCAAGAAGCTGGATTGGGAAAACAAAGGGATTAGAATAAATGGCGAATATTTTGCTGATGACATTCTAATTTTCAGTAATAACCCTGAAGAATTGGAAAATATGCTAAAAGATTTGGCAGAAGCTAGAATAAATAAATTTGGAAAAGACTAAGGTGATGTTCAATTCCTTTGCATGAAAAAGAAAATCATCTACAACACTCAGTTTAAAGAAGTGCAAAGTTATGTGTACTTTGAAAAGGAAATATCATCGGACAACAGTATCATGAATGAAATCAATAGAAGAATTAGAAATGGATGGAATGCTTTTGGGAAGAACAATATTATTCTGAAAAGTAACATGCCTCTTTGTTTGAAAAGAAAGGTGTTTAACCAATGTGTCTTGCCTGCACTTACTTATATAGCAGAAACATGGACGCCAACAAAACGGGTGGTACAAAGATTACAAACAACGCAGCGAAGTATGGAAAGATGTATGCTAAACATAACTAGAAGAGACAGAAAGAGAAGTCAGACGAAATAAGAAGTCAGACGAAAATTTTTTACATCATTGAGAGAATTAAATGGCTAAAACAGAAATGGGCTGGGCACATTGCAAGAAGACAAGACAATAGATGGAGCACAAACACCCTACAGTGGTATCCCAGAGATGTAAAACGACCAAGAAGACGACCTCAAGTAAGATGGACTGACGAAATCAGAAAAGTGGCCGGTGTTAACTGGATGACTAAAACACTAGACAGAAAACAATGGAAATATCTGGGGGACACAGCAGTGGATTGAAAACGGTTGATGATGATGATGATGATATATATAAATCAGCTGTAGACTAATTACCACTATTTCCGGATATAAATTTTAATTTAATTTGAGACAGAAGTTCTGTGTTTAAATAAGCCGATGATTACTAATCGAAAATAGGGGTACTCTCTGCCCGGAGCTTGTGCCCTGTGCGCCCATATCTCAGTGTTGAATTCAGTGGGTGGCCCGAAGGGGCATACCCCCGGAGGTTTGAAATCCCCCCCCCCCGAAAGATTTAAGATTTTATGCTTTCAGTGGTCAAAAAGTGGAATTTCCCTCCCCTGAACTTTATAATGTCCGCCCCCCCCCCGGAGCCACAGAAATCCCTCCCGGAGAAAAGTGTCTGAATTCAACACTGCCCATATCTTAACCTGTCCATGTTTGACCCCAATTGTTTTGCTGTAGATCGGTTCAAATTGGTTTCAGATTAAGTTTTAATTCTAGCGTGTCGTGTTTCAGATTTTTCTAAAGAAAAACAATAATATTCTTTCAGATTAAAAAAAAATCTACATTTTAATATGAATGTTTAGAATATATATTCAGTTTTGTTCATAAAATTTTTATTTAGATCCGTAACTACAAGGACAAAAGTGAATATGATTTTTCTAAAGATTTTAAAGGGATGAATATATTTTCCGCAATTTTTCAAACGGTAATGAAGATAATTATCATTTTATCTTTAAATATTAAATCATTAAGCATGTATGGAGAATTTTGCTCGTTAAGTTCCTAAGTTAAAGTTGTAAAATAAAATATTTTGCTCCTTTTTAAAGAAAGTGTAAAATCTTACATTTCCTGTAAGATTAACATATTTATGTGGTCTAATCCCACTGGGGGGGAGGGGGGGATAAAACAGGATGATTTGACTTTTCCTAGAAAAGCGTTCATTCGTAAAAAATGAAATGATAAACGAATTATATATTTATAATAATATTAATGTACAAGGATAAGTACAGAATATTCACACAAAGTTTCATTAAACTATTTCGGAAATTCATGCTTCAAGAAGTAACTAATAATAAAATATACGATTTTACCTTACTTTCCAGTGATGAATTCAGAAGGTGCTCGCTACTACTCCCGGAAGAGTTAATATTTTGTGCTTGGTAATGAATTAAAAGTGCATTTTTTTTTTAAGTGGAGAAGTAGAAGTTTCAGTAACGAAATTGCAATGAACAAACTTATTTGCATGTCGACATATATTTGCATTTAAAATAAAAGTGCATTTTATTAAACTAGTATTTTTATTATATTTTATTTTTAAACACTTCTATCTTCTAAAGGATTTTTTACATATAAGTTTTGAAAGTATGCAAATTTTCAGCCTTTTTCAACAATCTGCGATAAATATGTTGAGTACGTACAGTCACGGTACCAACCGCAGGTAGTAGTTGTCTTTGATGACTACCCTGATGACTTACAAGGTGGTACAAAAACTGCTGAGCGTATGAGACGAGCAAGGAAACATTCTTCAACGGATATAAAGTTTGACGGTACAATGATACCTACCATTTCCAAAGAAAAGTTTCTTGCTAACCCAAAAAACAAGGGTCGGTTAATATCTATGATGAGTGATAAGTTCTTATCAGCAGATATTACATGCAAGCAAGCAAAAGAAGACGCAGACACCTTGATTATAAACACTGCTTTGTCCTTGGCTCCATCAAATGAGACGGTGATTATATTTGGGGAGGATGTAGACCTCTTGGTCATTTTGATATCTCTCTGCAGGGCTGAAGACGTTTTCTTTTTAAAAATTGGAAAGGACACTGTTTCTCCAGTGATATTTTCTTCAATTAGTGCTGTGAGTTCAACGGTTGCGGAAAACATCCTCTTCCTACATGCTATGAGCGGGTGTAATACAACGTCAACACCATTTATGCAAGGAAAAATGAAGTTCCTCAAAACTCTTGTGAAGAATTCAGATGTTGCTGACGCTGTTAAAATATTTAAAGACTCCAACGCTACTCAAGAGACGATTGCAGCTGCTGGGGAACGTTTCCTGGTCTTGCTGTACGGTTATAGTGGGACGAATGTGCCTTCGCTGAACCACCTAATGTATATTTCGTATAAGAGGACAACATTTAAATACAATTCAAATATTGCTACTTTACCCCCATCTGCAGCTGCAGCACGACAGCATTCTTTAAGAGTATATCACCAGGTGCAGCAATGGCTAGGAGTTGAAAAAATGCCAAAGAGTGGAGATGAAAAACAAAACAAATATTGGCCTTGAGCCTGTATTTACTTTACTACCCCCTGCTCTTCCTGCGTTGTTGAAGCTTGTATCATGTAAGTGCAAAAAGAACTGCCAACAAAATTGTGGGTGCAAGAAGGCAGGTCTTTGTTGTTCCAACATGTGCCTCAACTGCGAAGGGAACTGCAACAACATCTCAGTGGTGAATCAAGATGAGGAAAACGAGTTATACCCTGGAACCGAGCTGGAGATGGATTGCCCACCCATTGAATCCGTGGACCCAATGGAAGAGGCACAAGACATGCCACAAGGAATGAAATATTTACCATTAAGAAAACATTTATTCTATAATATTGGTAGTAAATAAAAAATCCACTAATTCCATATGTCTATTTTCTATGTTGTAGATATCGATGAGCTGCAGGGACCTTCAAATAAAAGATTGCGGAAATAAGAATTTTGCTTTTTGACTCCGTGTAAATATACTAATGTTTGTTACTAATGTACATAATAATTTATAATTAAATAATGATTCATAATGAGTCGCCGTATTTATTATCAGGCAACTTCATTGTAAAATGTAGTCAATCATATAGTTTTTAGTATCATTAACAGTCAACGTTTGTTTAAAATGGTTAATTTACATGTTACATCGACGTACAGGGTCGTAATTCCCATTTTTTACAGTTTTTTGTCTTTTACACCTCCCAATTTTACCGCCTCTTGCAGTATGAGCACTCCGTCGGAAGAGTACCTACGACTCATGAGAGAAGGTGGAACTACGCCACTGCTCCCACCTTCCCCTGGCGCAGGATCCGCACTTTTCCTCTACCTCAAATGCATAAAATATAGTCAAACATATAATCCTTAGTATCATTAATGGTTACCGTTTGCGTAAAATGGTTAGTTTCCATGTTGCATCGACATACACTATCGTAATTCCCGTTTTTTTACAATTTTTGTTTTTAACACCCTTTTTTGCGGCACTCTCATGGCTAAACCATTGATCAGAGAAAAAAACTTTCAGTACATAAAATGTAGGAAATTCGATTCTCTTTAATTCATATACTGCCAACTTTCATGTAAAATGAATAGTTTTGGAATTATTTTTAAAAAACGGAGTAAAGTCCGTTTTTTTTTTTTTTTTTTTTTTTTTTTGTAAAAAAAAACGTATTTCCCGGAAAAATTTTTGTTGGAAAACCTCGGATTCGTGTTCAGCGACCCAAAAAACAAAAGGGACCCCCCAAAAAAACTACACCAAAACTTTCCTTTATTTTCTACCAAATGACTGGACTACTAACCTTTTATTATTTGCCTGAATCCACTCCTAATCCACAGATTTCAACGTACAGATTTTTAAATATATATATAGGCTTTTAAGATTTAGTTTTTTTTTTTTTTTTTTTTTTTTTTTTTTTTTTTTTTTTAAGTGGAGAAGTAGAAGTTTCAGTAACAAAATTGCAATGAACAAACTTACTTGCATGTAAACATATATTTGCATTTAAAATAAAAGTGCATTTTATTAAACTAGTATTTTTATTATATTTTATTTTTAAACACTTTTATCTTTTAAACGATTTTTTACATATAAGTTTTGAAAGTATGCAAATTTTTATTTATAAAATCTCCGTGAATAAAAATTTTATTTTTAACACATATCGTTTACATGCTGAACTAAAACAATTTTAGACAAAAGCCCTCTAACATAACACATCAATAAACAAATAATAACTATTTATTTTCATTCATATACATTTCAAATAACTTTTTAATAGTACTATTATCACAAGATTTTTCTAAAAGGGAATCATTTTTTGAAATAAAATTCAGTCGTTTCGAATCGTTATAAGTGAATACGAAACATTGATCTGGTAACATGGAATTGGAATAATTCTACTTCCTGGTACGGTCTGGAAAAAATCAATTCGTTGTGTGGCTCAAGAAAAGAACACGAGATGGCAGCACAAGACAACAACAGACTTAAATATCAAAAATTCGTCAACTGTTGTTAGATCTTAATGGAATTAATTTGAAATTTGAGAATTGTTATGGCGAAAAACTACCATTACATTTCAGTTGTGGGGGAGGCGCTATTCCCCTCTCCTTTCCCATAAAAGAGACTAATGTTCGCAAATTTTAGTATTCTTAACTTGGTAAAACAACCTATGGATAAAAATGATCTTCTTTTAATTATCGTCAAATAACCATTACGAAAAATATAAGACTACTCGTGGCCATTTGAATGATGAAGACATTTATGCGTGTTAAGAAGATAGAATATAAGAATAGAATATAATCTCTCTATCTTCATAATGCGTATGTTTTAACTCTTTCAGGGAGAAATAATTCTGTTACTCTAACGTTGAATACTAACTAGAATTTACGAAAAATATCATTTAGTAAAATGTAATTTTAATACTTTGTTCATATAAATAATAGAAGCAAAATTTTATTTAAAAAATCTGGCACAAATTTTAATTAAAATTAAGTTTTTTAGATAATAACTACGACCCTTTAAAAGATTAAACAAGTTTAACTTAGTTCAAAACAAATCTATTCACATAAAAATAAGTTTATTATTGGGAATTCTTTTAGAGTTTCTAAGAAATATGTGCATTTATAAAAATAATTAATAATTATTACTTATTGGAAAACAAAAGAAAACAAAAGGAAAAGAAAAGAAAGAAACCCTTTAGAGGTTTTTTATTCTTTTTTGTCAAAAATATTTTGTTTATCAGTGAAAATATAGATAATTTATGAAATATGCATAATTTCTATGAGAAAAAAGTTTATTTTAAAAGGTATACTATGTATGTATTATACAATATATATTATACAGAGATAGTAACATTAAAAATATCATTTATTTGTAACATATAATTTACTATATATTATATGTTATTATTGTATGTTATTATTGCATAATAATTATGTATTTTAGATATGTATATTATCTGTTTATATATTGTACAAATTATATTTTTTGTACATTTCACCATGTAGAAGTTATTACCATTAATAAAAAATATTGTAAATAAAAACTAAAATATAAAAATTCAAATAAATTTATTTCATGTTTAGGTAGTTGCCACAGTATTTAAAATTTCGCATTTTATAAATGAAAACACCAATTTACCTGAAAATTCAGTTCTGAAATGAATATAAATCTACAAAGATACTTTTCAGATTTTGTTTAAAAAAGTAGTATATATTTTTTAATACAGCCGTGCCTTATTAATTCAAAGAATATATTATTTGAAATTAATGTTCGATATATATATATATATATATATATATATATATATGAATGAAAAAAAATATGTTTTAAATTATATTACCTGAGAATTTTTTAACAGATATCGATATCTAGAAACTTGATATATGCGAATTCAAAATTACAACTCATCCCGCTAAGATGTTTTGGGGTAATGCTTAAAAAATTATCAACATTGCACTCTGTTAACAGCGATTAAAAATTAATTTAAAATAAGGAATTTGAAACTTTAAATCTTCATAATTTCTAAACTACTTGACTGAGTGACTTCCCGTTTCGTGTCCGAAAGTAAAATTTGCAGGAAAATTCAAATGCGGTGACAAAATTAGGTGTTTTTGCATTGAAAATTTTAAAGTTTGATACAATTTCAAGATATACACGACCCCCGAAGAAAATTTCACAATACATAGGATTGTAGAAAATAATAAACAAGGAGTGCAAACAGATTTATTCTATGACTTTTTAAATTTTGAGTAATGACCATCGTTCAGTTTTTGTTGTTGTTGTTTCTTTTTTTTTTTACGTACTGTAAGTGTATATTGTTCATGTATATTTTATAGAAATAAGATTTATTTTATAGTTAAAATATGTTTTTTTTAAATTACATTCTTCAAATCGAATTATCTTTATTAATTACAGATAGGGGAGAATATTATTTATTATATAAGAAACATATACTTTAAATAATATATTACGAATATATATATTTTCACGAATAGAATTTATTTTATACTTAAATATTATCATTCTTTAAACCAAGTGCTCTTAAATAGAAATTGAATACATCATTATCTGCTTATATTGACTTCTAAAATTTCTAGACAAGAAACGTGAAATTTTATAGTAATGCATTAAATTTTTAAAAACAATTTGAAATTATATTATATTCGGTCACCCGGAAATTTCTGCTGTTTTTCAAAGCGAATCCCGGTTTCGTCCAGTTATTTTGCTACTGTTGATAAGAAGTGACCTTGAATGACCCAGATAGTATATACATTGTGTCTTTTCTACTTCCAATACATAATTCTCGCTTGTGTTGCGGCAAAATTTTTATTTCAGTGCAATGCTAAGAATAGAGAACCAAAATTTTCATTTTCGTCATATTACTCTTTTATCTCAAGAATGGTAAAAATGCTAGTCAGACAGCTCGTAAATTTTTTGCTGTATACGGACAAAGTGTTGTTTCAGATGACACAGTCCGAAAGTGGTTTGAGAAGTTTAAGCGCAGAAATTTCAGCCTCGAAGATGATACCCGCTATGGACAATCATCATCTGTAAAGGAAAACCTCTTAAAAGAAGCTATCGCTGAAAATTTACATTACACCGTTCAGGAGCTATCACAGTGACTAAATATTCCAAAAAGTAAAGTGCATGAGCATTTGATAGCTTCTTTTGTAAGAGATTCTCCTTTTTAGATGATAATCGTCCAAACGGAGTATCATCTTCCAAGCTGAAATTTCTCAAACCACCTTCGAACTGTGCCATCTGAAACAGCACTTTGTCCATATACAGCACAAGTTTTACGAGAAGTCTGAATAGTATTTTTACCATTCTTGAAATAAAAGAGCATAATATGATGAAAATGAACTTTTTGGTTTTCCATTCTTAGAAATGCACTGAACAAAAATTATTCCATACCACAAGCGAGAATTATGCAGCGTAAGCAGAAAAGACCGATTGTACATATCTGGTTCATTCTAGGTCACTACTTATTGGCAGTAGCAAAATAACTAGACAAAACCGCGCTTCGCTTTTTGAAAAACCACAAAACTTTCCGGATGACCCAATATTATATCGATATGTTATTTATTATTTATGAACAATATATTTCAGGTATTTATACTGTGTAAGTATATGTTCTATAAATAATACTTATTTTATACTTCATATACGTCAGATAAAAACGTCATATAGAACGTCATTTGCGTCACGTGGAAACTACCATTCTTCAAATCAAGTGCAGGATTATTTTGCTTCCACTTATAAAACAAGATTTGAAAATAATATTATTTTAATTATAATCAAATCTAAAATTTGTATCTGCTTGTATTTGTATCTCTTGTATCTGTATAAATAATATCCAAGCATCATAAAATATTATGATAGTTCACTGAATTTATGACGAAACTTTGAAAAATTCTAAAGGCTTTTCACAATGTCGAAGTGCATTAATTGAAATTAATTTAGAAACTACTTAAAATTCATAATTGTTTTTAAAGCTACTTAAACACTTATTGACTAATTTTCTATTAGATATTTTCATGGGAGTATTTCATGCGTAGCTCATTTCATCATTTCGATACATTTACTGCGAAATTTCATGTTTTTATATTAATTTGTATCTAAGTAAAACAAATAAACAAAAAAAATCTTAACTTTTCTATACTGTGATATATACACGGTGTTTCACAAAGGACCCCTAACTTTAAAAATCAATAACCGGGAAACGGTGATCGATAGAAACATGAAACCAGTGGTATGTTTATTAAAAAAAATCGTAAGAATCTTATACGTAAATCTCAAAATTTAGTTAAAAATAGCACCGATAGATGGCGCTGAGAGCGTTAAGAATCCTTCTAAAGAGAGTTCAGAAGCATAGAAAGATTAGCCGTCGAAGATTTCGCCATTGAAATCTTACCGTTAATTTCGCATAGTGAAAATAATTCGCATCGGCCACGTTGCCTGTCTGTTGAATTTTTTTGAAAAGCTCACGAATTGTTTTTCCATCTGGGCCTTTTGCGACTTGAAATCGCGTTTGAAAACTTCTCCAGTGGCAGTAGGACTCTGATTTAATCCGTGGTACTCCAACACAATAAACACACGTTCCTCCACGGTATACACCACTTTCGGAATTATTTTCTCTATACGCTAATAGCGGCCATATTTCAATGACGAAATCTTCGACGACTAGTCTTTCTATGCTTCTGAACTCTCTTTAGAAGGATTCTTAACGCTCTCAGCGCCATCTATCGGTGCTATTTTTAACTAAATTTTGAGATTTACGTATAAGATTTTTACGATTTTTTTAATAAACATACCACTGGTTTCATGTTTCTATCTATCACCGTTTCCGGATTATTGATTTTTAAAGTTAGGGGTCCTTTGTGAAACACCCTGTATATATATATATATATATATATATATATATATATATATATATGCAAATTCGTCTGTCAATTATATGAAATAATGCATTTTTTGCGACATGTGGTGTTGATTTGCCGATTGATGAATAAACATTCACGTGTCGCATTGTTTTTCAAATTTCAATCATGATTTGATTTCTACATTCCATTATATATATATATATATATTACTATAACAATTATGTAAAATATTATTGCGTGCCATCTTTAAACTAGAGATTCGATCATTTTGTTATTCGAACTTGTTAGCTATTTCGAATTTTTAAGGTATTATATATATAAAGAAATTACATGCCATCTTTAAATTGGAGATTTGGTGAAATTTTGTTATTCGCGCAAACTTATTTGATGTCTTTTGATTGCACTGGTATTATATATATATATATATATATATATATATATATATATATATATATATATATATATATATATATATATATTATACTTTATACAAAAACTTGTATTTTTGGTATGCATATTACGTGAATCTATTTTATAAAAATGGTATTTATTTTATACTTAAATCAAACAGAAATTTTTGCTATTCTTTTAAAAAATCGAAATGAAATATTGTTATTTATATAAAAGGTTTTCTTTAAAATCAATTATTTATACATATTATATACAAAATATTATTAAATTATACTCAATAATGGTCCGATGGATTTGTTTTATACAAATTTGTCTTTCAAAATACAATTTGAAATTGTCATTCAATTTGGACAGTTGATTTCTGACTATTTTACAAAATTTATATTATTATTTACAATTAGATACGGTACATGTTATAGATTTATAACACAAATTATATACTTTTAGATATCATATTTACCTTCTGTTTAGGTTTTACATAAATATACTTTATTTTATGCTTCAATCACATAGTAAATATTTTTTTCCAATCAAAGTCTCTTATAAAGAAATCGCATACAGCATTATTATCGCTATACTTATAAAATAAGTTTTGAAAATACCTAATTTTAATTATAATCTAATCTATAATTTGAATCCAAGAAGCATAAAATCTTATATGTACTTCATTGAATTTAGCACGAAACAGTACATGTTATAGATTTATAACAGAAATTATATACGTTTAGGTATCATATTTATCTTCTGTTTAGGTTTAACATAAATATACTTTATTTTATGTTTCAATCACATAGTAAATATTTTATCAAATCAAAGTCTCTTATAAAGAAGTTGCATGCAGCATTATTATCGCTTTACTTATAAAATAAATTTTGAAAATACGTAATTTTAATTATAATCTAATCTATAAATTGTGTCCAAGAAACATAAAATCTTATATAGTACTTCACTGAATTTAGCACGAAACAGTACATGTTATAGATTTATAACAGAAATTATATACTTTTAGGTATCATATTTATCTTCTGTTTAGGTTTCACATAAACATACTTTATTTTATGCTTCAATCACATCGTAAATATTTTATCAAATCAAAGTCTCTTATAAAGAAATCGCATACAGCATTATTATCGCTATACTTTTAAAATAAGTTTTGAAAATACCTAATTTTAATCCAATCTAAAATTGGTATCCAAGAAACATAAAATCTTATAGTACTTCACTGAATTTATCACGAAACAGTGAAATTTTAAATACTTTTTTCATTGTCAATGAGTCTCATTTAAAATTAATGCGAAAAGCACTTAAATTCCTAATTGTTTAAAACCACTTACCGCACTTATTCACTGCATTTCGATTAGACTTATTAACATGGGAGTTCGTGCATAGTTCATTTTTCTGTCGTCCAATGCTGAACAAAAATGAGTAGTTCCTAATGGTTTTAATACATCTTTAAAAGATGACGTTTAATTTTAATGTAGAAAATTTCCTCTACAAATATAATTTGAGTGTTTACAATACTTGAATATGAATGAGCTCTAAAGAATATATCTAATCAATGCTAATTAAAAGTTACTTAAAATTTTCAATGAAATATTTAACTTATTTGTGATTTTAAAGATACGGTTGTTCGCGTAATGCAATTGTATTAAATGTTATTTTTTTTTTCATTTAGTTAGTTTTAAGTCGTAATTAATTGTAACAAACTGAAAATGTGCTTAAAGGTACAAGTAGAGGCTAATTAACTGTGCAAAATTAATTCCGATTTCACTTAAACTCTAGGTAATTAGTCTTTGAAAAATAGTTTAGATATTCAAACATCATTTGAGTACATAATTAGGAATATGAAGAGTGACTTTTATTTGGATTAGTAAATATCATCTCATTATGAATATTTTAAAGAAATTCGATGAATGTAAACGTAAAAATGTACACATAAGTTTCATTTAAACTCGTTGCATGTTTAATTTAATGTTTGAGAAGTTTAGTTAGTTCATTTAATTTAATTTACTGATTAATGTGATGAAAATAAATAAATAAATAAATAACGTATCCACTTTTGTATTGTTTAGTAAATATTTAAATTTAAATGTTTAAGTTATTATATTATAGGATTCAGTTATAAAATCTATAAATAGCTTCATTGGAAGTTATTTTAATTTACTTTTTATACTTCCTAAGTTTTTCAAAAACATTAAAAGGAAAAAACATATCAAGTTATTTTTGTTATAAACAAATTCTAAACACAGTCAAAATAAACAGAAGAAAGTTTGCAACAGAAACCGGAAAATAATGCTAGAAATATTTATTACTTTTTAAAAAATAAGGTAAAGATTTTTAATTTTACACGTTGCGTAATGGAATCATAATTTTCACAGCTATTTAGAGATATTTAATGTTCGATAGAAAATACTAAATGTATTTGAATTGAACATAATGCACCGTATTTACAGAAGAATTTTGCATATTAATGCTGTTTTCCCAAGATATTTTGTGTGAAAAAAAAAAAAAATACCCGTACATTTTGCATCAAGAAATAATTAAATAATAATTAAATATGAAATAATTTGAAAGGGTGGGTTGCCGAAATAGCTTATAAATAATATTTTATCTAGTTAACTTCTTCTTGATTAAATATTAACTTGAACTGCAGTTTTTAGTATTAATTGGAATTATTTAAATACTTTACATTATAGCTTTATGCCCTGACGAAATGGTACCAAAAATAGTGCAACACATAAATACTCATAATTAAAAACTTGTATAAAATTGATTAAACACATCAGCTGGCATTAGTACGATTTAAGATGAGTTATAAATGCTTTTTGTTATTTTAACGCAATCGCACTTATTGGTAAATAAATCCTATCAGTAGTAATTTTTCCGACTGAATGAAAATGTGTCCATTAACGGAACTCGAAACCAGAACGTTTGGCTTTAATTGTCAATGCTCAACCAATTGAGCTATCTGGACGACATCCCAGCCGATACAATTTACTCGAACAATCATTTGGTAATGACATCTGGTCTGTTGTTTAAAACAGCTCGACAGAATAATCCGCAGATAAAGAAACTCTTATAAATGCTAGATAGGTAGTTACACTTGTGTTATTTTAACAGGATCATACTAATTGGCACATAAATCACGCCAGAAAAAAAAATTCCGCCTGAATGAAAATGCGTCCATTAACGGAACTCGAAACCAGAATGTTTGGCTTTAATTGTCAATGCTCATCCAATTGAGCTATCTGGACGACATCCCAGCCGATACAATTTACTCGAACAATCATTTGGTAATGACATCTGGTCTGTTATTTAAAACAGATCGACAGAATAATACGCAGATAAAGAAACTCTTATAAATAATGGATAGGTAAGTTACACTTATGTTATTTTAACAGGATCATACTAATTGGCACATAAGTCATGCCGGAAAAAAAAATTCCGACTAAAATGAAAATGTGTCCATTAGCGGAACTCGTAACCAGAACGTTTGGCTTTAATTGTCAATGCTCATCAAATTGAGTTATCAGGACGACATACTAGCCAAGACGACTCACTCGGACATTCATTTGGTAATGACATCTGGTCTGTTATTTAAAACAGCTCGACAGAATAATCCGCAGATAAAGACACTCTTATAAATGATAGATAGGTAGTTACACTTGTGTTATTTTAACAGGATCATACTAATTGGCACATAAATCACGCCAGAAAAAAAAAAATCCGACTGAATGAAAATGCGTCCATTAACGGAACTCGAAACCAGAATGTTTGGCTTTAATTGTCAATGCTCATCCAATTGAGCTATCTGGACGACATACCAGCCGATACAATTTACTCGAACAATCATTTGGTAATGACATCTGGTCTGTTATTTAAAACAGATCGACAGAATAATCCGCAGATAAAGAAACTCTTATAAATAATGGATAGGTAGTTACACTTATGTTATTTTAACAGGATCATACTAATTGGCACATAAATCATGCCGGAAAAAAAATTCCGACTAAAATGAAAATGTGTCCATTAGCGGAACTCGTAACCAGAACGTTTGGCTTTAATTGTCAATGCTCATCAAATTGAGTTATCAGGACGACATACTAGCCAAGACGACTCACTCGGACATTCATTTGGTAATGACATCTGGTCTGTTATTTAAAACAGATCGACAAAATAATCCGCAGATAAAGAAACTCTTATAAATAATGGATAGGTAGTTACACTTATGTTATTTTAACAGGAGCATACTAATTGGCACATAAATCATGCCGGAAAAAAAATTCCGACTAAAATGAAAATGTGTCCATTAGCGGAACTCGTAACCAGAACGTTTGGCTTTAATTGTCAATGCTCATCAAATTGAGTTATCAGGACGACATACTAGCCAAGACGACTCACTCGGACATTCATTTGGTAATGACATCTGGTCTGTTATTTAAAACAGATCGACAGAATAATCCGCAGATAAAGAAACTCTTATAAATAATGGATAGGTAGTTACACTTATGTTATTTTAACAGGATCATACTAATTGGCACATAAATCATACCGGAAAAAAAATTCCGACTAAAATGAAAATGTGTCCATTAACGGAACTCGTAACCAGAACGTTTGGCTTTAATTGTCAAAGCTAATCCAATTGAGCTATCTGGACGACATACTAGACAAGACAATTCCTTCTGACAACCATTTGGTAATGGCATCTGGCCTATTATTTGAAACATCTCCACAGAATAAGCCGCAGATAAAGAAACTCTTATAAATGATGGATAGGTAGTTATTACATTTATGTTATTTTAACAGAATTGGCACATAAATCATGACAGAAATAATTTTCCTACTAAGTGAAAATTTGTCTATGCCGGGATTCGAAACCAGAACGTTTGGCTCTAATTGTCAATGCTAATCCAATTGAGCTATCTGGACGACATACTAGCCAAGACAATTCCTTCGGACAGCCATTTGGCCTGTTATTTGAAACATCTAGACAGAATAAACCGCAGATAAAGAAACTCTTATATATGATGGATAGGTCATTTCACTTACGTTGTTCTAATAGAATCATACTAATTGACAAATAAATCATGCCATAAAAAAAATTTCCCACCGAGTGAAAATATGTCTGTGCCGAAACACGAACCAAGAACGTTTGGTTTTAGTTGCCAATGCTCTTCCAATTGAGCTATCTGGACGACATCCCAGCCTAAACAATCACTCAGATAACCAATTGGAATTAAATCTGTCCTGTTATTCGAAACAGCTTGACAGAATCAACCGCAAGTAAAGGTACTCCCGTAAACGAAGGATAGATAATTACACTGTAAGTTATTTTAACACAACCATACTGATTGGGACATAAATCAAGCGAGTAGTAATTTTTCCCAGTGAGTGAAAATGTGTCTTGGACACATTGTATTTCGTATCCGTTATCATATTCATTACATTAGTTTTCACATTTCGTTTACTTTATCATATTCCGAAAGCATTGCTCGTTGTAGAAAGCAGAAATGCTTTTAAATGAGTAATTTCTTTTTCAATAATTCATAAGTTGAGACAAATAGGGTTACAAATTTCTATATATACATTTATATTATAAAGCAAAAACATGTCCATGAGTTACGTTGGCGTCATATTGGCGGTGATAACACCTGACAAATATTTTTTTTTTTTTTTTTTGCTTTTACTGCAATTTTTCTAATTGTTAAACGTCGCGCAATTTCAAATTGTACACCGTCGAATAGGGAAGAAACTGTTTTTTCAAATACAATTTGTTTGGAAACAATATCTCAGTGCTAATTCTTTGTGATTTTTAAAATAATTTTCCAGCATGAATGTATTTTCTCTTTATCGCGTGCTGACCGATTTCGAAAGATGAACCCATTTACACTTAGAACAATATAAATATAATAGTTCAACGTTTGTTTTCGGCGAATATGCCATAACGAAATTAAAACTTCATCAATAAATGAATCAAATTATAAAATAATGTATAGAACACAAATTTAACACACATGTAATCGAACCAAACGCCTAAATTACTGAAATTATCAGAATCCGAATGGCGACTGTAAGTAATGAAAAATTTAATGATTTCTTTAATTCCTACCAACTCTTGACATACGGCTAATACGAAGCTATCGATTTTAATAAATTTCAAAACTTTATTTGAATACGATATTGATATTTTTCATATAAAAGTGCTTTTTGATATTGTTAGTGAGGAAGTTAAAAAAATATATTAAATCTAAAAAATCTATGGAGTTTTTAATAATAAAAAATGGTTTTCATCTATCTTCTGTAACTCGGGAAGCCCGAGTTGTATCTACTAGTTATTTTAAGATATGAAACTGGCATATATATTTTTTTTAAAAAAAGAAAAATGTTCAACTACTTAAAATGAAAAACCTTGAATTTTAATGTATTTTTACTTAGAAATTGTAAAAGAAAGAAAAATTATTCAATTCATTAACACTCTCGAGCATTTTAAAGAATCTTTAAATAGATGTATGATTTTTTTCTGAAAAAAAAATTGGACATTTAAATTATTATTTGATATAATGATGTTTATATTTTATTTTAAACTGGCAAACCGGCCCGGCGTTGCCCGGGCCCGAGATAATTACAATATCAGAGAAAGGCGTTAACCCCCTCCCTCCCCATACCCGCAAATATAATGAATAATTTGTTCTAGAGAACCACCGTCACGTACATTAACGCGATCATTAAAAAAAGAAATACATTTTTCTGATAATTAGAACATAACGAAGACGCTACGCTAAAATAGCCGGCAGATGACACCTCCTTCCCGACCTCAATTTCAAATCTATATCTTAATTAGTTAACTAAATATTTGTTCATTATTAAAATTTGGCAATTATTTCCTTTCATTTTCGCAAACTAAATGAGAGGGATCGGCCAGAGAAACAGATCTCTTTGTAGTTCAGTTTTTAATGAAAGCCGATCCCTGTATGAAAATTTCTCGGATCGTTTTTACTGGCGCAAGCAGATTTTTATCAGTTTTTTGCATAAATTAAGAAAAATTACCGGCCGAATTTTTCAAAACTTGCTAGACGGATGCAGAATTTTTTTTACATATGCTCAGAAATTTTCAAATTGATATCTTAATTAGTTTTCTTAAAATTCGCTAATTAGTAAAATAATTTCGAATTCGTTCATTTCCGCTTCCAAATCCAATGCGCTGGTTAGTTTCTTTCGCCATTTTGATTTAAAAGATGTCATTTTAGAAGCGATGGCTAATGAGAATCTAATTAATATCTAGGCTAATTATCAAAATATTAAAATTCTGAGGCTCAGGTGCACATGGCCAGACCTTGGACTATCCACACCTAAATTTCCAGAGTTCTAGGTGGGCCAGATTTTATCTAGCCATCGCCAACAGACAGACAGACACACACACACACACAGAGCGAAACTTTCTTTTATTAGTATACATTGAAGACTTCTCGTACAGAATTCATTCCTAAAATCACTAGATAAAATAACACAAGTTCATAGGTTTTAAAACGTATCACTAGATCATAGCTTGGAACAATGTAGATAGCTGATTGGAATGCCTAGTTGCGTAGCAACTGTACTTCCAGTGTATAGGTAAGTGACTTGCGAAGCAATAAGTAGCCGTGAAGAAAAAATAATTAAAATGTAGTAAAGAACTACGTAGCAGAAAATAAAAGCAATTAAAGTATTTAATATAGTTTAGAAAAATAAAGTTTTAACAATAAAGAAGTATAAATTTCCATTAGATCCAAGAAAATGACAGACGAAACCAATCGAGGGTTGAACGCAACTAAAAACAAGTGGGTAGGTGTGATCGAAGATCGCTCAAAGGGTCTCGTTTAATATTCCTTTCAAAACACTTTATCTTTTCTTTAATAAATTCAAATAAATTTCTTTTAGCAACAACAACAACAACAACAACAACAAGTTTTTTATAAAGTAAAAATTTACCGGTCTATTCTTTCGTTTTTTCGAATATCTAAACCAGCCCGCTATTATATTCTGTCATAATAATATCCGTCATGCGGACTAAATGCGACATTTAAAAAATAATTTCAAAATTAAACAAATTGTACACCTTCAAAATGTTAAAATATGCGAATATTTCCATAATCGGATTTTTATCACGATTCAATATGTTTCT
The DNA here is from genome assembly GCA_963931845.1 of Maratus michaelseni. Classification (NCBI taxonomy): domain Eukaryota; kingdom Metazoa; phylum Arthropoda; class Arachnida; order Araneae; family Salticidae; genus Maratus; species Maratus michaelseni. The sequence continues at coordinate 313,946,612 of OZ007591.1, forward strand.
CAAACTGATATATTTATCATTCTCTATTACTCATACTGATACTCGCTTTGTATTATTCTCAAACATCTGAAAAATTCGTTAAACTTCCAATATGACGTCAGATTTTCTTTTTAATTCTCTAATGACGTGATATTAATCTGCTTTGTGTACATACACATACCCATACTCCTTGTGTTATTGAGAAATCTTAGACATTTTCCGTTTTATTACACTATGACGTCAATCAATTTTATTTCATATTTATCTTTTTTTTCAATTGGTGAAACTTTTTATTTCATTTTCATTTTTCACGTGGAAATCGTCTGATAGAAAATTAATTATTGTGGAAAGAATTTCATCGTGGATTTTTAATTTTTGGCATCTGCTATAATGAAAAATGTTTAAATTTAATAGGAAAAGGTTGTTAGAATTTTGGGGTTTTATCTCTATTTATTAAAATAATACGAATTTTTCAAATTTTAATATTTTGAGCTCTTTATCGCTGGTATTCAGATATATACACAAAGTTTCAACTCTGTAAGTTATATAGTTTTTGAGAATGGTTCTGTGACGGACAGACAGCGGAGCGGGAGTATAGGGTTTCGTGAGATGAACGAAACCCTAAAAAACTAGTCGGATGTACCAATCCCAAAACTTTATTCTATCTCATACAGGTTTTGCATACACTAAAAACGAATCACGTCAATTTATATCAAGGTATAACTGAATCTACAGTTTTACTAAATTCCGTGCATTAGTTCTTGAGATAAATGAGTTCTTGAGAAAATGTGTTGAGTAACACATTTTTCATTTTATCTGGCGTCTAATCTAATTCTAATTAACTTCTTTAATAGGAAACTTCTTTTTTTTCTTTCAAAGTAATTGAATAAAAAAAAATTTGAAGTTTGATAGATATGCTTCTGCGCATACCCGAATTATTCATTCAAATAATCAAAATAATCGTTATGCCCATCAGTAGTTAGTTCACAGGTATGTTTTCGATGACAACGCAGCATTTTAATATTTTTAGAATTTAAATATATTTACATTAATTTAATACATTAATATACTTAATTAATTAATTTTAAGGCATTTTTCCGTTAACCCGGGGAGTAACTTTGAAATCTTTAATGATAACTATCTTTTTTATAGCTGATTCGGGTTCTACGGGAAAATTTACATAACTTTTGTATTTAACATTTTCTTCGGAAAATCATAGATGGCGCTGTAATGGAGTAAATTGCAGTGAGAATTTTTTCCATTGAAAATTCTAGAAACGGTCCAATAACTAGAGAAATATACATCGGATTGAAAAACGGAAAAATACGTGTTCAATATTTTAGAAAAATGGCAACTTTGATATCCCTAAATAATTTTTTCTAAAATATTGAACATTCATTTTTCCGTTTGTCAATCCAATGTATAATTCTCGAGTTATTCGACTGTTTCCAGACTTTTCAATGGAAACGATTCTCTCTGCATTTTACTCCATCACAGCGCCATCTATGGTTTTCCGAAGAAAATGTTAAATATAAAAGTTGCGTATTTTTCTCGTAGAATTCGAATTTGCAACAAAAAAGGGGGTTATCATTTAACATTTCAAAATTGCCCCCTTGAGGAGCAGCTTTGATATCCCTAAATAGATTTTTCAAAAATATTGAGCATGTATTTTTCTATTTTTCAATCCGATGTACACTGTAAAAAATGACCAATGGTTCTTATTTTATGAAAATATGCTATAACCACGAACGAAAATATAATATAATCTTCTGAGTTATCCGAAATTCCGGATAGCATGTTACATTGTCTTTTGAATCCCCAGAAACGAATACATTTTCAAAATTTAAAGAATAATTTATAAAAACAAATTACTTTTAGCTGCCCAAATTTTTCAGAAACGTTTCCGAAGGGTTTTTATAGTGTATTAATTAGTGTCCTCAGCCTGGAATACCTGTTTTTCGAATGCTATCCATTCTGAAGTCATTTTCATGCTAAAAAAATGTTTAACAGACAAACATGCAAAATTACAGCTTTAACAATAACATTAAAATTAAGATTATTTCTTTACTCTTTCATGTATAAATTAACTTATGCGACTGAAAACGTGTACTTGAGAATGGATAACATTCGAAAAACAGGTATTCCAGCCTGAGGACACTAATTAATAAACTATAAAATCCCTTCGGAAACGTTTCTGAAAAATTCGGGCAGCTAAAAATAATTTGTTTTTATAAATTATTCTTTAAATTTTGAAAATGTATTCGTTTCTGGGGATTCAAAAAACAATGTAACATGCTATTTGAAATTTCGGATAACTCAGAAGATTATATTATATTTACTTTCGTGGTTATAGCATATTTTCATAAAATAAGAAATATTGGTCATTTTTTGCAGTGTATATATCTCGACTTATTCGACCATTTCCAGGCTTTCCAATGGAAACGATTCTTACTGTATTTTACTCGATTACAGCGCCATCTATGATTTTCCAAAGAAAATGTTAAATACATAAGTTACGTATTTTTTTCCGTAGAATCTGAATCTGCAATAAAAACTGAGGTTATCATTTAAGATTTCAAAGTTGCTCCCTCTTTCTCCCCCAAGGGGCAGAGTTCGGAGGGAAACTTTGATATCACCATAAGATTTTTCAAAAATATTGAACACAAATTTTCCGTTTTTCTATCAGATGTATATTTCTCGAGTTATTCCAGCGTTTCCAGACTTTTCGGACACCCTGTATAAATTAATTAAGGTTAAATTTAAAGTACAAAAATAGCACAAAAATTAAAAGTAAAAAAAAAATCATTATTTTTAAGTTTAAAAATAAAGGTGTTAGCCAACAGCCACCGAACAAAAATAGAACACGAATACAGAAATAGAACAAAAATTAGAAAAAAAAATCATTCTATTATTTCTAAGCTAGCCAACAGACACCAGAGACTTGCCTTACTCATAAAAAAGGAGGCATTTTTCCAAAGCCATTCTTTGTTTTATTTATTTATTACAAAGGTAACAGACTATATATGTGTGTGTGTGTGTGTGTTTTATAACAGTATATTTTTAAAATAAAAATATACTGAAAAAATAAATAAAAGTAAGAAAAACTAAGCTTATGTTTAAGAGGAAGAATCATTATATTTCGACGCAAATTTATTAGCAATATAGAAACTACGAATTTTGTGACTGAAAACAATTTAACCTTTTGATTACGGGCCAAAACAGGTGACTTTTTTTATATTCACTCGTACCACAATTTACAATATAATTTCTTTATGCTAGGTATCTTGTTAAAATATCCTAGTGTTAATGTATGACAGAGATTATTTTTCAAAAAGTGGTATGATAGAATAAAAATATAATTTCAGGGATTTACGGTGTCCCAACCCCGTAATCAAAAGATTAATAACTTTAGTCGCATGGTAAGTACAGGGTGTTTCACAAAGGACCCCTAACTTTAAAAATCAATAACTCGGAAACGGTGATAGATAGAAACATGAAACCAGTGGTATGTTTATTAAAAAATCGTAAGAATCTTATACATAAATCTCAAAATTTAGTTAAAAATAGTACCGATCGATGGCGCTGAGAGTGTTAAGAATCCTTCTAAAGAGAGTTCAGAAGCATAGAAAGACTAGCCGTTAAAGATTTCGCCATTGAAATCTGACCGCTATTAGCGTATAGTGAAAATAATTCGGAAAGTGATGTATACCGTGGTGGAACGTGTGTTCATTGTGTTGGAGTACCACCGATTAAAACAGTGTCCTACTGCCACAAGGAGGAGTTTTCAAACGCGATTTCAAGTCGCAAAAGGCCCAGATGGGACAACAATTCGTGAGCTTTTCAAAAAAGTTCAACAGACAGGCAACGTGTCCGATGCGAATTATTTTCACTATGCGCTAATAGCGGTCAGATTTCAATGGCGAAATCTTAGACGGCTAATCTTTCTATGCTTCTGAACTCTCTTTAGAAGGATTCTTAACGCTCTCAGCACCATCTATCGGTGCTATTTTAAACTAAATTTTGAGATTTATGTATAAGATTCTTAAATTTTTTTAATAAACATACCACTGGTTTCATGCTTCTATCTATCACCGTTTCCGGGTTATTGATTTTTAAAGTTAGGGGTCCTTTGTGAAACACCCTGTATAAGATTGGGGGGATAAAACGTTTTGACTACCACTATGTATATTCTTATTTTTAGCAATTTGGTGACATCTGTATCATGTTTCTACCATGTACCAACTCTAAACTGCTATTGTAATTCAAAGTCAGAAACGTTTCTATCAAACAATAAATGAATACTTTTGAAAACACACGTAAAAAAAAATCTAAATTAGAGTGTGTATATCTCTGAAAACACGCGTTAAAAATTCTGGAATAATGTGTAAATAGCACTGAAAAAAAAATCGTTATAGAAATTCTGAAATCGAATGGGAATAGTTTTGAAAGCATGCATTCAAAAAAATTCTCAAACCATGTGTCAGAAATAGATACAGTCTGTATATAGACTTAAAAATAGGTGTTTAAATGACCCAGTCGTATTTAACCTAGTGGTTTTAGTGGCCATTAGTAGGTTCTCAAAAAATCTAAGGAGGTATCACTGTCCCAAAACAAAATAGAAGGGCGTTGGGGATCAGCATAGATCTTCTAATAATAGTAGACTCAGAACTGGTAACCTTTCCTGGAAGCCAACATCATCCGTCCTCCATCACGTGAATCCACCACAACACTGCCAAGCCAAACCGGTTTTTCCAACGCCCCCTAGATAAGAAAGCCGTGACACGTGTCACGAAAACGTCACACCAAGCAGGCAAAACAAAGGAAAAAATTCGAACAACTTGCATGTTTCATTGGCTCATAAAATTAATAATTATTGTTTACGACCACTAGTTAATAATTCCACGAGCCATCGAAATCGAAACATGCAAGTTGTTCGAATTGTTTTTCTTTCTTTTGCCTGCTTGGTATGACGTTTTCGTGATGCGTGTCACGGCTTTCTTATTTAGGGGGCGTTGGTTTTACCCGCCAAAATCTGCTTGCTTGCAATTTCGGAATTCCCGCCGAAAATTATTTATTGCGTCTGTGTTTCTCAGGAAAGTTGACTGCGCTTTTTTATTTTTATTTTAATTTCCCGTGTCTCTTAAGAATATATGCCAATTTCATGCGTTTCCGATTATAAATGAATGAATAAAAACATAAAGTAGCCAGTTTGGTTTTGAGAACTGACTTTATAGCATCTAATTTTAACAGCAAGTATTTTTTAGAAGTCAGCATCTTCAGTAGTTGTCTGTACTTGTTCTTTTCAATAACGCAAAAAAAAAGAAGAAAAAAAAAGGGTTAAATTAATTTTTATTGTATTGAAAAGTTGCAAAGTTATTTTGCTCAGAAACTTATGAAAATTAATAGTTAACTGAGAAACAATTACACAAAATATAACTTGGTAAATCTGAAATATCCTGTAATTTTATTTTTCACTGAAAAAAAAAAAACTGTAAATTTGCAAAAATTTTGTTTTTTACATGAATAAATGTTATCAATCAAGGTTTTCCTTTGGATTAAAAATATTGTAATACATTTATATTTTCAATTATAAATATATATATATATATATATATATATATAGGGTATTTGTGCCAGTAATGGACACCCTTAAGAAATTTCTTTTAAAAGTATTCTTTAATTACTAGTTATAATTATTATATTCCACTTTTTTAAATATTACATTAATCTATCAACAATATTTAATCATGCTCACATTCATAGTCACATTTCCCAATGTGAATCGAAATTTAATTGTAAATAACAGAAATAAACCTTTATAGTAATCTTTACTCTGAGGGGACCAGCCACTAACCTCTCCTTTCCCTTGGGTGGAGGAACATTATGAACATTTTAATATACAGGCTACATCAAAAAAAATTATACACACTCTGAATGATTATAACTCCAGTTTTTATTGACATAAAATTAATATTTTTATTGCAAAATAATCTATATAAAATGCGTAAGTTTTCCTCCTGGCGCAGATATTCAAAATGATTATCGTTCTAGTCAATGCACTGCTTATAACGGTGGGCTATTAATTCACAAACTTCAAAAAGCATTTCATTTGGTATTGTGACTCATTCTTGCTCCATTGCGGCTCTGGAACGTTGCCGCCATTCATTTCAAACTTATCTTTTATCCGATGAATTGTAAGTCGCATAAGTGGATCTACCTCAAACTCCCTGCGATATTGTTTTTGTACTTTTGGTACATTTTTATACTTACAATAGTATTTAAAATAAATTTTCTTTTTTCAAAAGTTAATCTTGGTCCACTCATTATTTCCAATTAATTACACTTTGAAAAGAAAGAAAAATTAAGAAAGTTATGACCCGTTAAACAGTGTATATATACATTTTCTGACTCACCCTGTATGTATATATATATATGATACATTCCTGTCGAAAATTGGCACATTATAGACGATCGCTATTGCTGTCGACTTGAACGTTCTTTCCACCAGACAATCGGAACATCTCAGTCCAAAACCACTAAAATTACCTGATAATCATATCGAGGTAGCCGCAGTCGAGATCGTTGAAATGTAGTCATGACACCCGGACAGGGCATCACTTCGAGTCGCTCACCATGAAGACAAACCTCGAAGATATCACATCGGGAATCGTAGTGTATTTGCAGTCGTAAAAATTGAGCAGAGGCAGTGAAATCCAGAAGAAATTTCCCAAAAACATTAAAAAGAAGACTTAATAACTTAATAGATGAGCAGTGGCTTTATTGTGATCACAGAGATGAAAGCAACTCCACCAACTTTCGCTTCATTAAAACTGAACACATTTGAAGATCTTGAAGAATTAGCTGAGCTTGAAGAACATACTACCGATGCATTAGTGTAGACTCCCCAGTGACGGCAATTAGATGACAACCACTAATTCGTGTAAATTCTGTCTCCGAAGCCAGTGTAACCGTATAAATACTTCAAAATTTGGCCCAAAGGTACAAAACGCGCGAACAAGCTGGTCCACTCGCATCCATGTTCGGAGGGCGCTAGGGGGATAAAGAAGGCGGAGCTTTCTCGCTAATGGATGAAAAAATGAGGCCACGAAGACGTGTCTCTGACGTATGATTAAAACTCTTTAACAGAAGCGGCAAATTAAAAAGGTAAAAAGGCCTTTGGGCGCGAAAACCGCTTGGAATCATGGGATGCCGAATGAATTAAATAGAAATAAAAACGGTATTATAAAAGTTCCAAAGAATAAAAATTAAATGTCTCAAAAGAAGAAATTAGGCAGGTGCGTTTAGAGGCAGTGTTGCAATTTAAGAGAATAAGGTTTTAATAAATACGTGTAGCTTTTAACGGATTAAGATTTTTAGAATGATAAATAACAGAATATTTTGATTAAGTTATGGAATAAACTACAAAATAGATTTAAGAGATATTTTAAAAAGAGAGGGAAAAAAGAATTGAAGAATTTGGAATAATTTAACTAAAGAAATAGGGCGAAAATTTTTTATTATTACATATATATATATATATATATATATATATATATATATATTAATAGATTAATCAATCATTAAGTCATTTATTATAAGTCAATTTTAAGTCAATCATTAATATTTAATCCAATACTATATATTTCTTAGCTACTGTTTGTACTAGATTATACACAATAATACTTTTAATCAACAATGCTTAATCTGGTAATTATAGCATATTTTTGGCAATGAATGGAGAATTTATATGCATCCAGCTATTTTACTTACGGCCTGAGTTGCACAAGTCTACTTAATACATTGCATGTGAGGTAAAATAGTTACTTTGTCGGTAACTTTTGGAGCTATATCTAGGGAGAAACCCCCAGTTATTGACAACTAACCAGTAACTGACACTTGAGCAAAAATCTAACTAAAATAAGCATTTTGTTGTAAAATTCAGCAAAGTAATGTCATCTAGTGGTAAATGAGACACTTGTTTTTATTTTTATTCACCACTAGAGGGCCAAGAACATATTCAATGAGGAAGAAACTTTTGAGAATACAAAAAGTGCCATTTTGAAGCAATCATCTTATTTCTAAAATTAAGGAAGTGTTTTTCTAATCTATTTGTAATGCAACCATCCTAAACCTTTTTCGCAAAGTTATACTCGTAGAAATTAGTTTAAAGATGCATATGATATATTAGGGCTATGATTTAGGGTTTATAGTTATTTAATTTAGCTTAACGGGGGGTGCCAAATATTGGTTCCTAGAATTTCATTTCATCAGTCTCTGGCAGAGGTGTTAGTTATTATTGGTTATATTAAAGAAAGTTGAAATCTATTATTTGACCTGTTTAAAAATGCATAATAATAAACTATATTTATCTTGGAGTAAACAACATTAAAATTTAAGTTATTTTACCGGTGTCTGATACCAGTTATTGGATATCTGCATTACTAATAATGCAGTACTAAATATTACTCCTATATACTCTGCATTACTAATAAAGCTTACTAAATCCCATTTTTTATAATAAATAATAATGTATTTTGTTTTTATAATAAAGAATAAAGGTATTTTTAAATCCTTTTAATCTTTTAAAATAAAGTGCCAGTCACTGGTTCACTTTGTGTCAGTTAGTGGTGTTCCAAAATAGGGATAGTGTCAGTTACTGGAGGTTTTGAACATATTTGTGAATAAAATTAATTTTTAATAATGAAACGTATAATTTTTCAAAATTTTACCAACAATAATTGTTCTCTACTATCCTTTCAAAAGCAAAGTACAAAATAGATTTAAATTTTGGTAATAGTGATTTGAACAATAAAGAATCCTTAAGTGTCAGTTACAGGAAGTTTCACCCTATATTTATTTTTTTATTTTTTAAATCGATATTCACCTGATCGCACTCGTGAAAACTGAAATGTTTTATTGTCATTTGTTCTTTCTTAATTAATATTTAAGGTTGTAAATTAACTTTTGATGCATTCGGTATATGTATTTTTAGTTCTGCAATATTCGGAAAATAAATTCCATCTCGAATCATATATAAAAGCAACTTTTGTCCGTTATGATTTTATAAGAGAAGAACTCGCATACGACTTCATATTTAACTTCGTAAAACTTGACTTAAGAAAGCAAATGTATTTCATAGAAATGCGAATTTAGAATTTGAGAGCTTTCTACCAAAACATTTCCTCTAATCTAAATAATCAATATCAGATATGAGAAGTATTTCAACCCAGATGCATTTATTTGATAAGCAAAATGTATTCATGTTTTCATTTTTACATCATTTTACATCATTTTACATCATTTCATATTTTACTAGAGCGGTTTCGGATAAGAACTTGTTTACAAAAATAATACATACACAGCTGATGATACAAACTGAAACATGGAAGTTATTGAAGCATGAATTATAACTTTTAAAGCTATCTACTTACAATTGTACTTTAATAACAGGCATATTCTCGCACCATTGATTTGTACTATTTTAAAATACTCTCTATAGTTTTAGATATAGAAAAAATGTATTGGAATATATAGGAAATTTTCAAAATTACGCATTTTGTTGCTGCATGGAAATATTTCAAGACGCAATTAGATTGAATGTTACTACAGGAAGTTAGAAACAAAGAGTTGCTATAGAAATATGTTCAAATTGTATATATTAATTCAATTCAAGGCTTATTGTAGTTTGAATTGGATACATACAGTTCATAAGTTACAAAATATAAATTTTCATAGAAATCTTAAAGTATTTTCAAGTAGGCAATAACTTGTATCGTCATGCCTATAAATTAATATATTTGCTAAGAAAAGTTTTAAACTGTTGGTAAAACCAGTATTGTCGATTGTTATAAGTACTTGTCAATAGTTATACAGATATTTATGAATAGTAAAATTATTTCGTTGCATCTAGAGGTTGTTTAAAGGAAGTAAATATTAGAATTTAAATTTAAAATATTTACTTGTAATTTTGTAAAGTAGGCAATAATGTGTTTGTGACGCCCGATTTTTATTTTTTCTGTGAAGGATTATTACTGAATAAATGAGCATTTCTATTTTCTTGTTCAAAAAGACCGAAATTTTTAATTAGATTAAGTAGATTCCTAAACTTTTCAAGGCCTGCTCGGCTTTTGTGAATGTCCTAAAAACACATCTTTTTAAATAAAAAGCTACACGTTGCTGACGACTGTCTTTTCTCTAATCGTTGCCACATATTAATCTCGAAAAATGAAACATATGAAGTTACTGAAAAAATTAATAGTTCGAAAAGTATTTGTCAGAAAATTATTAGACAAATAGCGTTAGAAAGGTAAAAAATTGTATTTTTCTTGATATAACTTTCAAATCTAATGATTATGCCGTTTTTCAAATATTGAATTTCAAAAATTACCAAACTTCACAATGGAGTACCATAGCGAAACCTTCACGCGTAAAAAGATAATGATAACGGCAATGTGTCATGACGTATACACTGGCTATAGCACGAGTCACAAATTATAGTAGCCTTATTATTCTGTTAAAATATAAAAGTGAATTATGTTGTCACGAGTGCATGATTTTTTATTTAATTCTCGACAAATACTGGATGCGCCATTTCTTTTTAGTTGGGAATAATATAGGTTAATTCACGTGTCTTATAAAATGTCATAAACAGTTGGTTAATTACATATGTTTTTAATTATCGGGGGTGAAATGTTTTCCTTAATTAATGCATTTAATTTTCTTTCGATGTTACGTGAACGACGTCACGGGTAACAGCTAGTCTAATATACGATGGAATGTCACTATGATGTCTCAATGTTTACAAATAATCACAATCTCAAAGATAACTGAAAAAATGACTCCTTTATTTCGTTGTATTTTAATTCCCACATCAACGTCAGTTCGCAAATCCATTCTGAAGTCTTCCTGACCGATTTTTTAGTCATTTCATCTCGTCACAAAATAGGAGATATTAAATTCACAGTAACGTGGATATGACTCAATTTCTATATCACGTAATGCTGATAGTAAGAGTTGCATTTGGGTCACGGTGCCTTCAAACTTTAACATTTGGATACTGGTGCTATTAAACTGGCTCTTTAACTAGAAAACCAGAAAAGAGGACTGGTAACCGAAATAAGCTTTTATGTTTGGTGAATATGAGTTATTGTCACCACACCGTTTAAACTACTATCAAGTGGAATCAAAATTTGGGTTTTATTTTTTATCTAGTAAATAACACTGTGATTCATTTCGTTCAATATTTTATTCATAACTAATTGAACCAATTACTCAAATCATTTTTAAAGTAGTATTAGCAGTAATAGTAGCTTTGGTAGATAGTTTTATTTTTTTATTACATTTCATCATTCACGCCTTTTAAACAATGACTCATATATGGGGGCGGGTTTATGGAGTAATTACCCCTCCCGGAGATTTCAAATTATGTATATTTTCTCTTATTTCGTATAGAAAACTGTGAAATAACCATTCAAAGCGATTTCCATCATTGGAAAATTTTGTGTGATTAGCCGTATTAGACCACCTCTTTGAAACCTTCGTTGCTTTCGGTCTATTACGTTGACTACACGAATAACCTGTCTGGAAACCTAATTAATGTGTTATAGTTAACATGTAGTATAATGTTATCACACTCTAAGTTAAGAAAGAAAATAGTATACATAACTTATTTGTTGACTTTCTATTCCATGGTATAATATAGAGGATATTAATATGATTCCACACAGTCAGGTCTACAGTTAGTCAGAAAGAACATTCCATACATTTTTGGCGCTAATATGTAAACCAAAACGCCAGAGTAAAACGAAAATAGTCGTTTTATTGGTAATCACGTGTTCTTTAAACTCGTATTTAAAAAATAAGCTTAGAAAAACATATCTGTGTTGATATAGTATAAAATTTTAAACTTTTCAAAACTAGCATTCAAATTTGACTTCATATTCCGATTGTAGAATAAATTTTAACTTTGGATTCCGAATCTGAAACCATACGGTCAAGAAGTTTAGAAATTATAAAGATGTAAAGTTTTAACCTCTTAATGTTTATTTTTAGTATTTTCATTCATATCCCCTGTTCCGTTATAATTATTTATTTATTTTATTTTATTTATTTATTTATTTATTTATTTTTGCTTTTTTTATGACGTTAGTATTAACAATCGAAGAAATAATTTCTGTAATATTCAAACATTTAAAAAAAGTTATATTTGAAATATGAATTACGAAATTAATTTTTGAAAGAAATATAAATTGTAATCTATGAGGGTTTTTTTTTCTTTTAAAGAAACTGATTTCCAAACGATTCTAATAAGCGTATACAAAATATCAATTCCTTCATCTAAGTAGTTTTTGAGTAATGCTCGAAAAATCATAGGCTCAACAGTTTAAGGCAGTGCTTCCCAACCTTTTTTCCGTCACGTACCCCTTGCTTAGGCTATTCATTTAAGAGTACCCCTTTTATCAGAAACACGCCCCTCCCCTCACTCATATAATGCAAGCACGCATTTTTTAAATTAGTAATATACTCATTAAAAAGAAGGAAGCTTTCCTATTAATAAATATAAGTTAGTAAAATAACCCCGACTACTCGAAAACAAAAATAAGAAGCTGCTTTTCAACGCGTTTTAAAATAAAGTATTGCCAAAGGAAGCTCTGACGTAACTAAGGCATTCTGCAATTATTATTAAAAACAGAACAATAAGTTAAATGTGGTGGGAAAGTAATATTGTATAATAATTAATAGCAGTTTTCGGGAAGATGGGGTAAATATATAAGTACTCATGTAATATGATTATCGGTGGGCGGAGGTAGTGGCATTGAATTATCAATAAATTATTATGCCTAGTGGGTCTTTCCCCTCATTATGAGTGTAACATATTGGAATTACACATGAGACTAACTTTGTAATCCAAAAAGTATCAACTTTCTTTATGTGTTTTCAATGAAACCATTTCTGTGATTTCCGCCATTACCGATATTATTTTTACGTATCCCCAGCAGCCCCGCCACATACCCCCCAGGGGTAAGCGTAACCCAGGTTGGGAACCGCTGGTTTAAGGGATCAAGTCATTGAAAAAATAATAATTTCCTAAAAACTTTTTTAAAAGTGTAGCAGCAGCCTTAATTATTTGTTAGAATATTTAAGCGACTTATTTGGCATTTCTTCAATACTTTCACTGGAAAGTATTTACAGAATTCGTATAAAATCGTAAGTTTTTCACTTTTAAGATGAATCCCCAAATGAACCCAATTTTTACATTCTTCTACGCATAAGAAGGAAGTATTGGAATCTGAAAATTTTCGACTTCCATTTTTTTTTTATGGATTTACACGTTTTCAGATGTCTTGAACCTTTTTAGGTGTATTTTGTCTTTGACCTTTTTAGGAAAATGTCTGTCTGACTTCATGTATGCATGTAACACAAATTTTGTTGGCGCTCTATCTCAATTACTAACACACGGAATTTTATCGAATTTCATATTCATTTAGATCTTGGCAGATAAGGGGGCTGGTAAGATTATGGTGTATATAACCCAACACGTGGCATTGCTATGCTCCGTTATTTATGATTATCGATAAAGTATCTATGGGATGGAGTTTGATCAAATTCCGTATTCAGTTCGTATTACTTAGCATAATTTGATATTGATTAGGCTTGAGTGTGTATTGCTCCATAAGTGGCGCTGATGTTTTGTGCTTTTCATGATTTCTGTGATATCTATATCTCGCCATCTATGGGATAGATTTTACCAAAATATAATATATATAAGATATTTATTTAAAATAATATTGATTTGATTTTGACCTTGTTTACTCAACAGGGAGTGCTGCTGTGCTGTGTTTTTCACTATTTTCGTGATTGCCATACCTTGGAATCGATGGGATGGAATTCCACCAATTTAATATAGAAAATATTTTTCAAAAATTTCAGTACCATATTGGTTTTGTTCACTCAATTCTGGCCCTGATACCTTTTTTTTTTTTCTTTTTTTCTTTTTTTTGCGATGAACGTTATAGATGTATCTCCGTTTCTACTCGGTAGAAATACACCAAATTTTATATTAGAAGTTATTAATTAGAAATGTTATATTTTTTTTTTCCAATTTCGTATTTGAATACCCAACAGGAGGCGCTGTTGAACTGTGATTTGTTTCTTAATTATTCGCTGATCGCTATAACTCCAAGTTAAATTTAAAGAAATCCACTTTACTTCGTAATTGTTGGTGTGCCACAACGCTATTTATATTTATATATTAAAATAATATAGAAGGAAGCTGCTGTGCTGTGTTGTTCACTATTTCCATAACAGCTATATTTGGGCATCGATGGAATGGATTTTCACTAAATTTAATATAAACTATATTTTTATCAAAAATTATGTCGATTCCACTTTGGCTTTGTTCATTTAGTTCATGCCCTGCTATGCTTTCTTTTTTCAATGAACGTTATAGCTCTCGTTATTTCTCAGTTTCTATTGGGTGGAAATGCACCAAATTTTATATTAGAAGTTAATAATTAGAAATGTACAGTATAACCTGTAGTTAATGAAGTTAGCTAAATCCCGACCAAAACTTCGTTAGATAGAGGACTTCGTAAAATAGAAGTTAGCTATTAAAAATAGATATTTGCTCAAATAATTAGTTTCAACTTGATTTATTGCATTAAAATCGACGCACGCGTTTCATGTTCTACTATTTGCTGATTAATCTTTCAAGATGTATTAAACAATATTTAAATTATTAAAACAATCATATAAACTTACATAATGATGAGGATAAAGAAAGTATCAGAAATAGTGTTCGTGTACAATTAGAAAATTAAATGTTTTTATGCTGAAAAATAGCGTGTTATTTTCTGCTAGAATTTCGAAGCACTTTCTTATTTTTCAAAATATAACTCACATAGTTGTAAAAAAATGAAAACACCATCTGATACATTTTTTTGAAATTGAAATCCATGTCTATTTGAAAACATCATCTCATACATTTTCTTGAAATTGAAATCCATGTCTATTTGTTTCAAACGCTTTGATCATGTCATAATGTGAAGATTTAAGAAGACATTCAGAAGAATCGGCTTCGTTAAATAGAGATTTTACTTCACTATATGGAAGTTATTTTACACGCATTTTTTTTTTCAAAGTTCAACGTTCCAGAAATAAATTCGTTAAATAGAGAAATTCGCTAAATAGGGGTTCTAGTGTATATGTTTTTTTTTTTTTTAATTTCGTATTTGAATACCCAGTTTGAGATGCTGCCAGAGATACAAAGTTCCCACTAATCTTCTATAATATGTGGATTAATTTAACCCAGTTTAACAACGTTTCAAACCAGAAAATTTATTTAATGAATCTTTATTTATTTAATTTCAGATTTCTACGTGGAATATATTTAATTTCCTTTTGTTTTAAAATTTCTGATGCGAAACGTGTTAAACCTGAGTCAAATTAACCCACATATTATGGAAGATTAGTGAGAGCTTGGCACCTCTGCGCTGTTAAACTGTGATTTTTTTTTAAATTTCTCTGTTCATTATAACTTCAAGTTACATTTAAAGAAATTCACTCTACTTCGTAATTACTGGCATGTAACAGTGTTATTTATATTTATATATTATAATAATATAGAATAAAGTTTTGTGATGGCCACAGCATTCTAGTTAATATTGAATATTTTCGGAACTAATTGTATGGACTTAGTGAAAAATTATATCAGGGTCTAGGGTCTAGGTTCATATTCTGATGTCAAAATTACCTGTTCACATATCAAATTTTAAAGTTTGCTCATTTTTTCAATATGGATTTTATTTTTAAAAAATAAGGACACAATTCTCAATCGAATGGTTATTTTCATTTTTCTCTACGACAATTTGGCGATTAAAATATATGAAGTGTTCTATTTGACCGACTGTGCTTTTCATTAATATACTAACACAATTAAACAGAAAAAATATACATCAGTTAACATTCCGAGATTTGGCCATTCAGTATGAATTAAAACATTACAAAATCACCCTCTCGTGGAGATCCAGCCGTTAAGCATAGGAACTTTTCTCCACGAGGGGAAATGTTTATTGAAAATTCATATTTTAGATTACAGATGTTGAATATTACATTAGAGATTAAAGTAAAATTAGTACAAAGTTAGTTTTTACAATACTGGTTGAAATCACAACATTTCTTAATATTATACAATATATATATATATATATATAAGAAAAAGTATAAAAGAAAGTAATTAGAAAATTTATGAAATGACTACTTAATCATAGCACAACCAATAATTTTGCATGGTTCAAGCTGTAATCTGAAATAGGAAAAGTATGAGTACAAAAATGTGAACAGTATGTGAATTTATAATATACAAATTACAAAAACAAAATATATTCTATTAAAAAGTACTTTATAAATGTAGGAAAAAGGATCATAGATCCTTTTTAATAAAGGAGAAATGTTTATTCAGAATGTTGTAATTTTCTTTTAGTTTATCATAGTTTAAAGGATCAAACAGAGTTATATTCAGATTTTGTCTCACTGTGACATTTTTATTGAAATTGAAAGTATATCTCATTAGAGGATAATTACCGTATATGTAATGTAGAACAGTTCCTGAGCTTTTTTGGCATATACATATTGGGGAGGAGCGTTTTCCTATTTTATTTAAAAATGATGGAAAGCTACCATGTCCACTAATGTAGTAAGCTATGACTGGTTTTTTGCAAATAAAGTTCAGATCCACTTTTCGTAATATTTCATAAGTATCTCGGCCTTTTAATGAATATGACCAATCCTGCTGCCAATCTGTGACTATTTTTAGTCTAAAAAATAATTAACGAACCCACAAGTATCTGAGAGGTTCTGCTTTCCAATTTGATAGAAGGAAGGTGGTGGGTTCAAACACATGTCGCGCACGTCGGCCTAATCGTTCGGAGTTTTCCATGGTTTCCATCTAACCTTACTTTGGTTTCGTAAATACAGGTTAGGATCTTTACCTTCACGGAGGGCACCCCCCCCCCCCATTGACCGTAACAAAAACACCAACATCAAAACATTACAAAAAGTTTCGAAAAAAAGTTATTACAGTATTTTAAATATCGTAGAAAATACTCAATTTATAATCAATACAAAACAAAAGAAAATAGAACCAATGAATTCATATTGAATGTTTCCAATCTGCAGATATAATCAGCACGAATTAATCATTAGATAATGGCAAAGCAGAATTCAAAATGGAACCTTCAGTATGAATGGTACTTAACGATGTTATTAATTATTTATTGAAAAGTGGCTACTCAAAGATGGATAGAACAGATAATTAAATTTTTACCTGAAGTACGTATTCATATTGAACATTTACAAATAGTAACTTCTAATAACAATTTATGATATAAATGTATATCATGTATCTAGTGTTTAATAATTATCTAATTTACTTATCAAAGGAATTTTCGTTATAAATATTAGAAAGTTTATCCCTTTATTAGAGGGTTGTTAAATAATTTAAAAAGCACTTAAATTCTACTTAAAAATGAAAATCTTAACTTACTCTTTTTAGATGCGTTCGTAATTATATAAACACGTAGCACCTATAGTCCTCATCTGGTCCGTCCGTCTGTCTGTTCTTCTGTCTGCCCGCCCGTCCGCATATAACAGCGCAAAAACTACCCAACCGAATGGTTTGAAATTTAATATACAGGGTGATTATTAAAAAACTATCCCGATATATGAGCCCCTAACTGTCATACCGTTCACAGAAACTGAATGAAATTCTGGCCTAAAGTATTTTGAGGTATGCGCTCAAGAATCATGTGAAAAACAACAGTTAAATTCTAACAGTTACGGTTACAGTGACAAAATTTCGAAAATTTCAAATGGCAACACCTACTTTTTTATTGGAATGTGAACGTCATAGTGAAAAACCATAAAAAGCGTTGGAACGGTACCTGTAGCACAAAAATCGCCGGCACTAGGTAGACTAAGAAGAATAGTGAAAACAACCAATAAGGGCAGAGAAGCAACAGAAAACAAAACATTTTATTGTGTTTCATACATTTTCCATTTCACGCACAAAGACACTTTACATGCGGCAGATGGTGTATAGCACTGAACAATAAAATGTTTTAGTACTTTATGTTGCTTCTCAGTCCTTTATTGGTTGTTTTCACTTTTCTTCTTAGTCTACCTAGTGCCGGCGATTTTTGTGCTACAGGTACCGTTCCAACGCTTTTTATGGTTTTTCACTATGACGTTCACATTCCAATAAAAAAGTAGGTGTTGCCATTTGAAATTTTCGAAATTTTGTCACTGTAACCGTAACTGTTAGAATTTAACTGTTGTTTTTCACATGATTCTTGAGCGCATACCTCAAAATATTTTGGCCAGAATTTCATTCAGTTTCTGTGAACGGTATGACAGTTAGGGGCTCATATATTGGGATAGTTTTTTTATAATCACCCTGTATGTAATCGTTGTAGAAATTTGTCGAGTCATTTCAAATTTTATGAAAATCGAATCAAAACTTTAAAAAATATCAAAAAAAGTTTTCTTTATTCTATTAAATCCTATCATACGTAATCTATATAACAAAAGCGCAAGTCATGTGACTGAGGAAAACAGATACGGGTTAACCAGTTCTTTTTTCATATGTCAGGAGGCTATTTTTATTCAAAATTATTTTTTCGAATAAAATTGCATTTTTAGAAAGATCGTTCAAAAAAATTGTTTGCTTGAGAGATGAGTTACATTAAAAAATGTATAGATTCTGAGATAACTTCAGTGGAATTAGGTTAATAGACGAATATCTTAATCTATTAAAGTAAATAAACACAAGAGAGTCGTTCATAATGAGTCATAGAAATTTTAAATCCTGGAAGTAATCATTCGCAAAGCAAGATCTCCGCGGTGGATTTTGCAGCATTGCCTGGTGTCCAAAAAAAAAAATCGCATCTATAAACGTGGCATACGTAATTAGAGAAAACGCAAGGCATGCTCATTGTTGGGAAGATTTCGGGGTGTTAATTCCCTACAAGGTATCACAAGTTGTTAAAAGAGAAGGAATAGTGGTTAGTACAATTTAGAAGAGCTTTATTGCTTAATCGCCGCGTTGTGAAGACGATAAAAAAAAAAATAAGCAAGCTCCGGTTCGATATTTTTTAATGCTGATCTAGAA
Organism: Maratus michaelseni; assembly: GCA_963931845.1. Classification (NCBI taxonomy): domain Eukaryota; kingdom Metazoa; phylum Arthropoda; class Arachnida; order Araneae; family Salticidae; genus Maratus; species Maratus michaelseni. The sequence goes on from OZ007591.1 coordinate 313,965,756, forward strand.
TATCTGTGACCGCAAAATAATAATAAAAAAAGAAATTACAAAAGGAAAGGGAATGCACTTAATGCATACAATTACAAAGAAAGAAAGAGAAAAAATAATGGAAAAAAAGCATCCTAAAATTTTACAAACTAATAACTTTTTTATTTTATTTAAAAGGAAATTAATTAGAATTAAATTGCTAAAAATGGTTTTCGAGACACTGAAAAGAAACAAAGACACAAAAATACATAATCTTAATGGTTCATATCAATACAGTTTTTTTTTGTTAATTTAAATACCTGAAATACCGTTAAGTATTTAAAATAATTACACAAACCAATGTTTTAAAGAATTTCACAAAAAGTCAAAATTACAATTAAAATTCATGATTTATTCATATGGTTATGAGTTTGGAGAAATACAGACTTTTTTTTTTTTTTTTAACACCATGAGACTACAAAAGTCTTGGTAGACATTGTGGAAGAGGTGAGAACCTATTAAAGATTATGGGCACAATGTTGCCTTGAAAATTATTATTTAGATTTTGATAAAATAATAGTTTAAAAAAATCGATAAATTTCAGAATAAAAGAATGAGGCCTAAAATTACTGTTACATAAAAATATAAAATTAAATTAAAATGGACCAGCCGGGCACGAAGATCTTATTTTTTAAGAAATGGCTCACCCATACTAAGGCTGAAGAAAACTCCAACCAGGCTTTAGGGCTGCGTCGCCCCGACCCGAACTTTCTATTTTCTTGGACGTTTACATCAGAGCTGTTGCACTTTTCACAAATTCAGGAAAAACTCAAGGCTTTTCAGAGGGAAGCTTACCTCCTCCACTGGGGGGCCTTTTTTTGCCGCCCCTCTCGTTCCTCAGAGATTGGCTGGGTTAATTTCTGCAGTGGTCACTCTCTGTAAAAGTGACATTGAGAATGCATACGTGACGCTATCATGAGGTCACCTTTCCCAAAACGACCCGTACATTCCTTTGAACTTTGGTGAATATCAAGAGTTGCTGTTGCTAGGGTGAAAATTGCAAATACCCGCTGATCCAAAATAATAATGTGGAATAAAATTTAGAAAATTATATTAATGGAAAAATAAATAAAATATTGAAATTTAACTATTTAAATGCTTTAAAATGATATCCATATTTATGGATGGAAAATAAAAATTAAAGAATATATTTTAAAAAAAACTTTAGAAAAAAAAACAAAGAAAAAGATTGCTAAAATAAAAAAAAACATTATTAATTACAATAAATTAAACTTAAATAAAGAAATTAAAAAATGTGCCATGTTGATTGTTTATCTCCAACATGGCTCTCACCTCTTTGCACAATAAAAAAAAAGGTAAAAAAAAAATACAATGAACTGTCCGTTCAGAAAGAAGTGGATGTTGAGCATGGCCTGTCCTCCTCATTCAGAACATCTGTGTTGTAGATTCACGGTATCTTCTTCATCTCCTGGTTCTCTGCAAAAGGAAACTGGGACTTGTTTAGGAAACTAATCCTCACAATCTTGTGTGCTGTGTCTGTATGAATGTGTGTGTGGGTGGGTGAGCCTGTGATATTTTTACATTTAATTCCACCCGTGCTGGCTTCGCGAAAGAAAGAGTGAAAATGCATAAAATTTGGAACAAAATACCGAAAACCAAATGGGGATCCAAAGTGTGAACATCTGCTATTAACAATACTTGTGCAAAAGAGAATGATAAATATACATAACAATCTGTAAATCAATATAAAAAATATATATATATGAGGCAGCAACTGTTTCACAAATTGCAAATTTGTGTATAAAGAAACTACTCTTTTCTTTTCTTTTTTTTTTTTTTTTTTTTTTTTTTTAAATCTCCAATTATTATTTATTAAATAGTAATACTTTATTTTACTACTGTTGTATATAAATGTGACAAATATGCACATACGCTACCGATGAATGAAAACACAAGCAGGCCCTGCCCGACAGAAAAAAAAAAAAAAAAAAAAAAAAAAAAACAAGGTTGTTTACCAACACTGAAACCGAAACTAGGGGAATGAGTAAAGTTCTCCTAGCCGCGCTTCCCGAGGATGTGCCGGACCGAAGATCTTCACAGCGAAAAGGCGCGCGTGGGGGGAAGGGGGGGGATTGCCGTAATGTTGTAGCTGGGGATTGGGTAGTTCTCTTGGAGTGTGTATCACTGACAAAAGTATGAATGTGAGAGTATTGTCACAATTTTTGATGATGTTTTGCTATTTTTATTTATTTATTTACTTACTTTAATATTTGAGAATTAATTTAAAGAAACACAGGAATATTTTAGATTTAAAACCATTGCTTATGAAGGATTCTAAAATGCCATAAGTATATTATGAATATGAATTGGTAGGAAAAATATTAAGTTATTACATTGAGACATTATGTTATTTAGGTAATTAAATAAAAAGTGTTTTCTAAAATACCTGAAATTCAACTGCTACATTATAAACAGAGCTTCAATTATTAGAGGTTAAATTCCAACAATGCACTTCGGTTAATAATATCACAATCAAATGAGAAATATTAAAGAATAAATATAAAAAAATAGAGTGTTAGTAGGAACACTGAAAAACTAAAAACAATAACTGGTATCAAAATCCAAGCTCAGTGACCAAAAATTCGAAAAGAAATTCAATTAGTTGGTTACGCACATCAGAAAATAATAACAGCTACAATAAGATAATTTTAGAGAGTTCATAACATATTGCAAAAGAAAATAGAGATATATATAGAAAAGAACTGTTAAAAAAATAATGGTTAAAAAAACATATAGAACATTTTATGAAAATTATAATATGTATAAATATAGTTCAAATCTGAAACAATTACATGTTGTTTTCATCGAGTATAACGCTGATGGGTGGGTAGCACTGTACCTCCTCTAAAGTCGTGTAATGTATGTGAATGAAAAAAAGTGGCTCGAGAAAAACTATACATAATTTTAGCGACAATGTTTACCTTAGTAAAAGGTTTATTTCTACATCGCAGTATAGGTTTACAATTCCCTAAGACATAGTGTTTATATAGTGTTGTGTGCTGCCCTGAACCAAACATGCGTTTAACAGAATGGCATCTAAAGAAATAACAATTTTACTAATTAAACCAGTTACATATTTTGTAATTTTAATACAAACTTTTAATTTACTAAAATCCTTCTTAATTAGATTCTCAAAATATCATTATTTTATTTTTATCTGTTTATTTATTTATTTTGCTTTCATATTTGCTTTCGATATAAAATAATTTTTAATTGCAAATCAAAAAATAACCGTTACCCATCATATTACAAAAATATTAAACATTGTTGAGCGTTTGCATGATGTGCAAAGGTTTAGTTAAATCAAAATTAGTTGAACATTTTGTGTGTTACTTTCGATTCTGCAGAACGGATTCACTTATCAATTTATATAACCGCCAGCAGTCATAGGCTAGGAATAAGTTAAATTCCATTTCGCAGAGCCGAAACGGTAACATAATGTAAGGCAAGCGCCTGCCTTACAATGTTTAAAATGTACCAATGTTTTTGACCGGTGGCTATCATGCAGTATGAAGTTGATGCCAAATTATATTAATTTACTGTTGTATTAATTTTAATCATTATTTATTCATTTAATTATTTTTATTTTTCTTATTATTTATTTATTTATTTATTTATTTATTTATTTATTGCCCAATGATGTGAAGTAATGGTTTATTTATTTATTTACTTATTATTTAAAATACATTTTATTATTTATGTATTTAATAATAATTTATTTATTATTGTATTTTTGTGTGTCAGTGTGTGACTTACTCAGTGTTGTTTCATGTCTATGAAAAAAATGTATTTTGTTCAAGTTGAATAGAAAATGGAAAATAAATGTCAAAGTGTGATGATCAGGAATCTAATCATAAATTATCATGAGATCAAATAAGCATAAGAACAAAAATTGTCGACGAAAGTAAATGTGTCATATAACGTGAATCAATGTGTAATGATTGTTTGTGTCTGACGCATTATTAACTAGAAATAATGGCTGGTATATGAGAACTCTGTGTTTGAATGTGATGTTTCCACAAAACTTCGCATGCTAAATTCGTACCGTGTGTAAACCGAAAATATATACAAAAACACATACAATAACATAAATACACTTAAAAATAACGATGATTTTTTTTTTTCATTTCATTTTAAAATCATTTTTCATTAGTACTAAATTCATTTTTTTTCTTATATTTGTTTATTTTCTATATACAATTTTTCAATACTTTTTATCATCGTTTTTATTTAAAAAAAATAAATAAAAGGCATTCAATAGGTTTACACACAACCTGCCTCGAATGTCTCTAACCCAAAATGCAAGTTCCAAATAGCGAAAAAATATATACAAGTGAATGCTATAATGAAAAATGCCTCCGATTAGGAAAATCGGCCCTGGGGAAGGGGATACTAAAAGTTCTCCCTGTGATCCAAATATTTAGAATCTGTTTTACAGAGAAAAGAGGGCTGGGGGGAGGGGAAAAGCTTCACTCCCTAACCTTGACTAATTCCACGAACTAGGAGCAACTGGGGGAAAATGCTAGTCACCGACAGCATCAATTTGAACGAAAAATTCGTATTATCTCCCTACATAAATACACTTTATGTTAAAATTTCTTAGCTTGTAGAAAAGGTGTACTTTGAAAGTACACAATAAGGCAAAAAATGAACAAAAGCATGCAGTGTCTTCCATAAAAGCACTAAATTTTGTGTACAGTGTTAATGGTAAACAATAATTTTGATGAGCCAAAATGCAAAAAGGAAAAGAAAAAAATATATACATATTTATTTATTTTTGACTTTATTTTTTGGTTATGCCTAAAAATATTTTTCTGCGAGCAGTGCATGAAGGAATAGAACTTCAATAAATACAACCAAATACTAAACTTGGAAATAAATTACACTTTTTCGTGAAAATTAATTTTCAATTTTCAATTTCTATCTTTCATTTTTTTTTTTTTTTTTTTTTTTTTTTTTACATGTATTTATTGATTGTATGCTGGCAGCATTTCATTATTATTATTATTAAAATGCATATTTATCTACTCATTGTGACTACTTTCCATAATTTATTTTCAATACTTTATTCAATATTTTTTTTTAAATTAGTTTAAAAGAAATTAATCTTTATTGAAAAAACATATATGAAATAAAATTTCAGGAAAATTATGCAAATAATAACTCATGAACATGAAACATAGATTTTATCTCATTGTAAATAATGATAAATATATAAATTTTCTATGACATTTGAGTATATTATTATTTGACAAATCAAATTATTTCTATTGAGCAATTGTCGTTTCATTTTGATTATTTAATTTACCTTACGATATGATGAAACTTCTTTTTAGATATACATTTTTATTATATATAATACACTAAATAGTCACCACATTTAATTCGTCTTTAACTATACAGGGCCATAAGACAGTGCTCAACACATTACAATGCATAATAATATATCATAGCTTTTAAAATAACCACAATAACATTGTCGTGGTGAACGGTTGATTGAAACATTGCATTACCTCCATAGTCATTTTTTTTTATAATATTCAGATTAATAAACAACAATGATCATAGTATTATTAGTTATAAAATTATGTTAGAAAATCATGTATATAAAGCATTTGTTATTTATTTACTTATTCATTTTTTTTTTTACTTTACTTTTTATTTTATTTTATTTTACATTATTTTTTGTACTCCTTTGAAGGTGTATAAATACATTTTTTTTAAGTATTTTCAAAAAAATTTCTGAATAATATTAGATGTAATAGATTTAGATATACTATATTGGAATTTAATTATCTTTTAAGTAAGAAACCATAACAATTAGAAATCTCAATTTTAAAATTAAAAATCATTGGTTTATATTACATTGGTGACACAATAATATCTAGTCCATCGCATCAATTATTAGACATTTTTCTTTATTATTATTATTACTAGCAATAAATTTAAAACACAACTTTAAATATTCAAATTTCATATTCAAAATATTTTGTAGCCTTCAGTTCACACCAAGGGGAAAAATAATAAAATACAATAAACTTCCACCAATGTCTCCTCTATGTACATATACATTATATACCATACACATATATGTGATTTTTTTTTTTAAGCTGAATTTTATTATAATGATAGTTAACTACAAAATAAATTAATAGAAAAAAAAATGGTGAAATATATATAATTAGGAAAAAAATACGAAAGGAAAAAAAATATAATAAACCAGTATTAAATTTGCTACAATTAAAGAAGAAACAGATAATCGAAATCAACTCCTGGTTCTAGGCACCAGACCAAATATAATGTTGGGAAGATTTCGGGGTGTTAATTCCCTACAAGGTATCACAAGTTGTTAAAAGAGAAGGAATAGTGGTTAGTACAATTTAGAAGAGCTTTATTGCTTAATCGCCGCGTTGTGAAGACGATAAAAAAAATAAGCAAGCTCCGGTTCGATATTTTTTAACGCTGATCTAGAATATCTGTGACCGCAAAATAATAATTAAAAAAAAATTACAAAAGGAAAGGGAATGCACTTAATGCATACAATTACAAAGAAAGAAAGAGAAAAAATAATGGAAAAAAAGCATCCTAAAATTTTACAAACTAATAACTTTTTTATTTTATTTAAAAGGAAATTAATTAGAATTAAATTGCTAAAAATGGTTTTCGAGACTCTGAAAAGAAACAAAGACACAAAAATACATAATCTTAATGGTTCATATCAATACAGTTTTTTTTTGTTAATTTAAATACCTGAAATACCGTTAAGTATTTAAAATAATTACACAAACCAATGTTTTAAAGAATTTCACAAAAAGTCAAAATTACAATTAAAATTCATGATTTATTCATATGGTTATGAGTTTGGAGAAATACAGACTTTTTTTTTTTTTTTAAACACCATGAGACTACAAAAATCTTGGTAGACATTGTGGAAGAGGTGAGAATAAAATTAAAAAGAAACTATTAAAGAATATGGGCACAATGTTGCCTTGAAAATTATTATTTAGATTTTGATAAAATAATAGTTTTAAAAAAAAATCGATAAATTTCAGAATAAAAAAATGAGGCCTAAAATTACTGTCACATAAAAATATAAAATTAAATTAAAATGGACCAGCCGGGCACGAGGATCTTATTTTTTTAAAAATGGCTCACCCATACTAAGGCTGAAGAAAACTCCATCCAGGCTTTAGGGCTGCGTCGCCCCGACCCGAACTTTCTATTTTCTTGGACGTTTACATCAGAGCTGTTGCACTTTTCACAAATTCAGGAAAAACTCGAGGCTTTTCAGACGGAAGCTTACCTCCTCCACTGGGGGGCCTTTTTTTGCCGCCCCTCTCGTTCCTCAGAGATTGGCTGGGTCAATTTCTGCAGTGGTCACTCTCTGTAAAAGTGACATTGAGAATGCATACGTGACGCTATCATGAGGTCACCTTTCCAAAAACGACCCGTACATTCCTTTGAACTTTGGTGAATATCAAGAGTTGCTGTTGCTAGGGTGAAAATTGCAAATACCCGCTGATCCAAAATAATAATGTGGAATAAAATTTAGAAAATTATATTAATGGAAAAATAAATAAAATATTGAAATTTAACTATTTAAATGCTTTAAAATGATATCCATATTTATGGATGGAAAATAAAAATTAAAGAAGATATTTAAAAAAAACTTTAGAAAAAAAACAAAGAAAAAGATTGCTAAAATAAAAAAATAAAAACATTATTAATTACAATAAATTAAACTTAAATAAAGAAATTAAAAAATGTGCCATGTTGATTGTTTATCTCCAACACTCATTTCGCTTTAACAGACGATATAATTCATTTCAGTGATATAATAAGGATGATTTTTTTTTACATTGTAAAACTAGTTATAGTACGAATTCACCTCATTTGTCACGTTTAACGTACAATTTCGAGCTTGTTTAGAGATGAATTATAAATGAATGCAGGATATACTGACATATAAATAACAATAAGTACTGTCCTAAAAAAAAATAATAATAATAAAATAAAAAAAGCAGCAAGACACCATATTATTTGCAAATCATCTTATAAAATGCGACTGGTAAAATTCTATAAAAAATAAAGCATATTAATTAATGCTACACTAAAATTTTCAAAAATTAATTTCACATCGAAATAAAAAATTAATTTGATAATTGCTATATTTTTGAAGATAATTTTTTTTTAAATGTATTAATTGTAATCTATGAATTTTTCCGTGAAGAACATTTTCGATTCAGCTTCAAAAAATTACCTCCATTGCAATCTGTTTTGCAACAGTTAAAAATGAATTAACGTTAGTAATTCCAAACTTTAAACCCACATAATTCCTTAACTACTTGACCGAATGTCTTTCCGTTTGGAATCTCACGGTAACATTTACTGAAGAATCCAAATATAGTGCCAAAATTACGTGTTAGTACTTAAAACTTGTATGTTTGGTTCAATTTCTATATCTCAAAAAGATATAAAACGCGCTTTAATTTTTTAACTGTTGTTATCAATTATTTTGAACACTTTTGAACTTACAGTGCCTACGTATCACCAACAGTTAAAAAATAAAGCTTAAAACGCATTTCAAATGTTTTAGGAGAGTCAACTTTTTAAGATCGATCTGCAAGTGACCCCCTAAGTAAATTTAAGTATAGCATTATATTAATTAGTAGACATTATAACTATTTTTTTAATACCAATTACACTTTTATAGGATGATTTGCAGAAAAATAATGCGGGATGTTCTTTTTTTTTCTTGATGGAAGGTACGTAAAGATAATTCGATTGTCTAACACAGTTATAATAAAACTTTAGAAGCTGGAATTGCTCACTTTGTAAAATGGTACATTTTCCTCTATTTTTTATTTATTTATTTATTTATTTATTTAGCTTTTTGTCATAAAGCTGATACAAAATTCGCATCCTTGGGAGTAAACTGTTTTTCTAATTTCAAAGAATGTTTAGATAAGTTAAGCTGGTAACTCCGACATTATTTTGGTACTGATTGCTGTTTAGCACAGTTATATAAAGTTCTATGTTCCAAAATTCTGGTTTCCATAACTGCCTCAAGCGTACAGTTAGGATACTTGATCGATATCATATGATTTATACAAATAAAACAAACTTTATATTTTGAACTATATTATTTCTGGTATTAATTTCAAGTAACACTTTTTTCATATATAAAATACATATACTTGTTTTAGTGTCGTTCATTATTCGGTTTCTTTCTTAAATAACCAAATGTTCGTTTTCGATAGAATTTTAGCTGTCTTCCTTCTGTCTAGTTTTCTTTAAAAAATAATTTTTATGAAAGCTTCTTCAAAATCATTCGCCAACATCTCAGTTAAGACCTTGTAAGAAAGATAGGTGGAACGGGTCCTCGTTACGTATTCCAAAAGAGAATTTTTTTTTTTAGATCCATAGTCGACCAACCTAGGATACTCAAAATTGCATAGTACAGAACAATTTTTAAAAATTTATTTTTAAAACTAAATCTGTATATATATATATATATATATATATACAGTCTCTTTTTATTTTTTTAATTTGCTATTGGCAATTAATTGCCAACTATGGTAACTCTGCTATTAGTAACTTTTGTTGGAAAAAAAATGCTCCTCTTTCAGATAGATTTTTTTAAATTATGCTAAAGTTATTTAAAAAATTATAAAAAATCACTAAATTCAGCAGCATTTTTAAAATAAATTTCGTACAAAAGTGCATTTGTTTTCTTATTCGATGATGCACAAATTTTATATATGCAATATTTAGAAGTGATGTATGTGCGATAAAAGCGAATAGCGCAGGTCGTTGGCATCCTTGTTATACACTTTTAATAATAGCAACTTATTATCTAGTTGGCCTTAAAAAATACACTATGAATTTGTGACGACGACAAAAATGTCTGTAGTGACAGAAATAGGACTCTGTCACTAAGAATGTATTGTAACCTTTCCACACACAAATTATGAAAAAAATAAAAGAAAAATCATTCTGCGTATTGGTACATTTACAATGCTACTTTAAATTGTGTAGAAAAAGAATATTTTGTTTGCCATGATAATATTAACTCTTTTTGCCCTGACGTACCTTAAAATACCATAAAAGAAAACTTGTAGTAAAATTCATTGAACACATCAATTGGTAGTAATACAATTTAAGATGACATATATATTTTTTACTTTATCATGTACCTAAAGTAGTATTCAATCAACAGAACAAAAATATTTTTATATGGATACTTTCTTTTCCAATATGAAACTGTTCAGCTTTTCTGGAGTTGAAAGACATGGAATAGAAATTTTCATGAAAATATCTTGTGTTCTCAATCGTTATCAAAAAGTAAAGCATATTTGAAGCCACACATGAAATCTAAAAACTTAAGAAATGTCATTCAAAGTAAAAATTATTTGAAAGAAGTTTTCAACACCACTGTTTTTATGACTTAAATTAGGAGCCTCATATGAGGCTTATATGAGCGAGAGGGTTAACGAGGCAAATTCGGAGTTTTGGCTTGAGCACCAATGCTTCTTGTTACGATGCTTCCCGCTGGATATTGTTCGATATACTAAAAGTTCGTCGAATTTGTGCTTGATTTCTCTGTTATTAGGGTAAGTATTGACCTGGTATTAAATTTCGGTATGTTGATTACACAAATAATGCAATATATTTCGAAAATTGTTTAAACATTGAATTCAATTTGTTGGTGTTCACATAAGATTTCACACATAATACAGAAACCAGCCTCTCCTTCATAATTCTTTCAGCGATGTGTTTAGGTGTTTTGTTATTGGAATAATTATTTAAATGGCTTTTAGATTCGCTATTCAAAAAGTTTGTAATAAATTTATAGCACTTGCATTGTGTCACTTTTTGAAAATTTAATAATATCTAAATTCGTTTTAAAGATACCATCTACAATTCGCCTACATGCATGACAATTTGCTTACCAATATGCTTGGCAATTTCTTAGGATAATTCTTGCCCCTGATTTCAAGATTGCCTTTCACTCAGTTTATGGTATGTTGTTTATAGGTATACTATCGCTCAATTGATCGATAATCTGATCGATCACTTACTTTTATGCGAGGAGCAAAATAGCCAGAAAACTTTGAAAATCGAGAAAATAAAGCAAATTTCTTCCTTTTAATATAAAATAAGAAAAAATCTGAGCAAAAATTCTAAAATCTTAACCTTAGGAGCATTAATCTATGCTGAACCAAATTTACATATCCCTACGTATAAGTTTCCCTATCCATCGCCAACAAGCAAACAGACAGACAGATGCGTATATACACAGATAAAAACTGCAATCTATTAATCTATATTAATAAAATAATGTACGAGGGGCAGTCGGGAAATAAGTTTCCCCTGGTGACTATGGACAGATGTGTGTATGAAAGACAAACAATGTAATGAGACATTAAAGATAAAACATAACTTTATTTTTCCACATAAGTACCAGGTACATTGAGACATTTGTCATACCGCTTTATAAGCTTCAAAAAGCCCTCCAGGAAAACTTCAGGGCTTTGCCTATGGACGAAGCGTTGAACAGCTATGGGCGAAAGACGACACAGCAGGTGAAAGCGAACGTGCAAGACACCCATACCATTGGGTAGAGGTCGACCGCGATCAAGCAGATGGCGCTGTTGCAGTGCCTGTTCAGATGGCTGCAATTGCGCTGTCACTGCAACAGCGCCATCCGCTTGATCGAGGTCGACCTCTACCCAATGATATCAGTGTCTTGCACGTTCGCGTTCACCTGCTGTGTCGTTTTTCGCCCATAGCCGTTCATAGCCTATCCATAGCCTTATGCAAAGCCCTGATTTTTTCCTGGAGGGCTTTTTGAAGCTTATAAAGCGGTATGACAAATGTCTCAATGTACCTGGTACTTATGTGGAAAAATAAAGTTATGTTTTATCTTTACTGTCTCATTACATTTTTTGTCTTTCATACACACCTCTGTCCACAGTCGCCAGAGGAAACTTATTTTCCGACTGTCCCTCGTATAATCCGTATAATCGAATAAGATGATAATAAATCCTATAGTATTACAGGTATACTATAGGAATACACTAGCTCTAAGAATTCAATTAATGTCAAACCTTCATTATAAACATCTTAATGTCACATACTTTTCAATATTTTCTGTAGCTATTCATGATATGCAAAGAATGAGGTAGAATTTCTCTTTAATAAATAAGCTTTCATCTTTCTCCATCCGAGATCTACAAGGTCAATATATAACAATGTTAGCAACTTTGCAAACTTTTCTTGGGCGGCTTTCTTAGTAAGAAAAAAGAATAGATATTTTTATTATCTAATTTTCAAAGTCTGTTTGTTTTTTTAACATATGCTAGTTTTATAAGTTAATAATATGTGATATGAAGTCGTAAATTTTTATCTTTGTAAGATAAAAAATTATTTTTATTAATGGAATTATATAATTAACTAGTAAATCTACAGATCAGGAGCCTCAACGTCAACTCTGAAAGTCAATGTTTTTTAAACTCACTTTTCATAATACACTGCTCAAAACAATTAAAGGATATTGCAGTTTTAGGTGGATTTTGTATCTGGGAAACCTTTTAGCTGATTGATACATGGTCGATAGACATAGTAGGTTATATGAGAATAAATTACACATGTTTGGCAGAAAAAAATGCATTTTGTTGCGCATTTGTGTACAAAAGGAAAAAAACACAATTTGTGCATATGAGAAAAAAAGAATAAGAAAAGGTGTTTTCTTCAAAGAAAATCATTTTCAGTAGGGGATATGGTGTCCACGGGCGGCCAGCAACGTTGAACACCTTTGAGGCATGGACTCAATGAGGCTATTAATGACGAGTTGGGGTATTCTGCCCCACACTTCCAGAAGAGCTCTTTCCAGTCCTTGGAGAGTTTGTGGGGGTTGTTGGCGGCCAGAAACTCGTCTTCCTAGAGCGTCCCAAACGTGCTCGATTGGATTCATGTCTGGAGAACACGCTGGCCATTCCATTCGAACGATTCCTTCCTCGAAAAGGAAATCCTCCACCAGGTTTGCACGATGTGGCCTGCAGTTATCGTCCATTAAAATGAAGTTATCTCCGATTGCTGCAGCGTAAGGGACTACAATAGGTCTGAGGATCTCATCCCTATATCGGCGACCAGTCAGAGCTCCATCTCGAATGATGTAGAGGTCAGTGCGCCCGTCAATGGAGATGCCACCATACACCAACACTCCTCCACCGCCAAATCTGACACTTTCGTGCACGAACGCAGGATTATTCCTACTGCCACGGTCCCTCCAGATGAAAATACGCCTATTATCCGGATGCACAGAAAAACGGGACTCGTCAGAAAACAGAATATTGCTCCATTCATTTCTCCTCCAGTTGACATGCTCGGTTGCCCACTCCCTGCGGTCGCGACGATGCCTTGATGTTAATCTAACACATACCATCGGTCGGCGAGCATACAGACCTACAGCATGAAGCCGGTTTCGGACAGTCTGAGTTGAAATCGTGGTGCCTGTAGCCGAGCGAAGGTGTTGTTGGAGAAGAGTAGCGTTCATGTTTCGGTGTCTCCGAGCTGTTAACGCTAAATACCGATCTTCATTGGGCGTTGTTGCCCGTCTACGACCTTGCCCTGGTCTTCGGCCTGCACATCCACTCTCCAAAAAACGGTTCCAGATCCTGGAAATGACACTTTGTGACACTCCAATGGCTTGCGCTACTTCTGCTTGAGTTTGGCCCCCTTCTAACCTACCAACAATTCTCCAAGCTTCTGAATCTGTCAAATGACTTCGCTGAGACATCGTACTCATCGAAACAAAGCAATAACTGAATGCGGATCTTCCTTGTCTTCATTCTCTTTTATCCAGTTCAAAGTCAAATTTCATTCGCTGCCGCTGAAGCGACGTTTTTGACGTCGAACTCAAAATTTGCATACTCCACAGTTTGAAAACCAGAAAAATTTGCATTTGTGATTCTCTTCTTCTATTTTCGGCAAAAAAAATTTCGTTTATATCTTTATTTTATATAAAACTTCAAATATCCTTTAATTGTTTTGAGCAGTGTATTTAATATCTTAAAATACGCAAATTAAATTATTTAAATTACTACATATATATTTATATGCATATAAAATAATTCGAAGGTTTCAGAACTTAAACGTTAAATTAAACACGGTTTATGCAATAATATTCTGACATTCTTATGAATTTCTTATTCTATTTTTTAGATTAAAAAAATACATTTCTTCAGGCGGTGGGGGGGGGGGGGGCTCAACCCCGCTGAACCCTCCGTAATCTTATTAAAATTTTTATTCGTGATTTCCTATTATTTGTGTGAATGATTCTAGTATATCTTCCATTTCGTTCTGCACAGTGGTTTTATTACGATAAGCAAAAATTTTGAAAATAATTTCATGTTATCCTAATACCTAAATAGCAATATTTACCAATCACGAAACACTCGTATCTGATTGATACGTTGAATAATATCTCGTGTACAAAAGTAACTTATGGAAATGTAAACTGAATCTACTGTATATTTCACTTATCTATTTCAGAAATCTAGTATTATTACAATTTTTGTTTCGGAAAAACAGTTTTGATGGTCATTGTACAATATTTATTTGACCTAAGTACATCCTGATCTAATTCGATGGCAATAGCATACTAAAATCTCCCCAAAATAGGCTTATTTGGAAACTTTTAAACCTATTGTGTAATCATTCATAATCGTGCCCACTGCCAATTTACTAAATAGCAACCTTGATTTGGCGCTATAATGTATTTTTTGTGATAACATTTTATGATCTCAGTTTCCAGTAATTGTGCTATTTCAGGCTGTATGGATGCGTTTTACTACGCTAATTTCTTTAGATTAACTATCTCGTTGTACGAGATATTACATTCTATTTTTAAAATAATACTAATTTTCAACCACGAAAAATCTACATCTCTTCCAGAAAATTAATAATATCTCATATAAAAATGTTTCGGCTATCATTCTATAGTAGTTAAAAGGTAACTTGTACAAAATAAATTCTCATTTATTAAAATAAAATATTAAAATCCTCCAATAATATTTTATTTTGCGAATAAAATATTGTAGCAAAATCGTCTGAGTTACTTGAATTTTATCATTTTGATATTCTTTGAAATATGGTTGCTAGGTTACTGTTAAATTGAAAAGGAAAATAAAAATGAATGCATTTTAATATTTGCAAAAAGTGATAAAATAAATGCATTATATTATTAGAACAGATGTATAAAATTGCACCAAAATTATACACCTAATTTAAAAAATCTGACGAATGTATAAACAAAATTTCAAATTAATTTAAATAATTTAACACCTGACTTGATAAATTTTAGACTTCATAACTTACCGTTTAAATACATTAATCAAATGCGACATTTTATTTTCAACGACTGAAAAATTTCAAAATCGTCTGAATTCCCACAGGAAAGCATTATGATCAAAAAAGAAATGTTCTATATTTTCCGAACGAATGAACCAAATGTAACTAAAAACTATACAGCTAATTCCGGGTATCTCACCAACATACCTACCAAAAATCAAACTAAACGGATCATTTTTACGGCAGTTATCGCGGAACAGACAGACAGACAGACAGACAGACAAACAGACAGAAACCAAAAACTTTTCGGGTCTCCACAGTAAGCCTTCACTGACGTTTCGGCAATTAATTCAATTTTTATTACATTTTGTAAAAACAATTTTTTGAAAATCCTAGATTATAAGATTTTTTATGGTTGTATATTTTTTTATTACCGTATAACTGTTAAATATAAGTTTGATACAATCGTATAAAATGACATTGTAGTAATTTAAATAAATAGGCAAAACTGGGGAGAATTGGCATTGTTACCACAATAATTGACGAAGAATTTTTTTTTTTTTTTTTTTTTTTTTTTTGAATTTCCTTACATAATCACAAAGGTAAAATAAATATAAAATATCTTTATTTTTATTTTCGTACTTAAAATCACAAAATATGTTTTATATAAAAAAATCTAGATGTCAAAAGTGCTAAAAAAAATCATGTTATTTATTCTTTTCCCATCATACGTAGTATAGGGTAAGTCTTGTGATCATTTTAAAAATTGAAAAAAAAAATTGACGGATTTACACGTTTCAGACACTGGAGATTCCGAAAAACATATTTTTAGAGGTAAAAAATGACGTCCTTCTGTCTTCGTTACTGTCTGTGTGTCTGTAAACATTCTACCTACCAAACAAATTGAGAAAGAGACTTCAAATTTAGTATGTACTTAGTAAGCAATAATGACAAGAAGCCTACTGAATTTCAGTAACCTCGATTATCCGGAACTATTTTTTTCGGACTCTCGAAATATTCGTTCTGATAAAAGATACATAAAGATGTTCAAAATTGTTTATTTTAAGTAATAAATATAAAAGACAATAAAAAAATATAAATTTTGCATAAAGAATGAAGTCGATCGGATAATGAGTTGCCCAGATATTTGTAATCCTATTTCCCACACTCTTCGATTTTTCATGACCCTGTATTTCATTCAAATTTCAATTCAAAGATATATTTTAATTGGAAATGATATGCTTAACCCGACGCATTAAATTGTTTATTAATATGGTTATCATTTTTGAAGTTATAAGGATGTTTCTTTTACGCAATTCAATAATAGAGCATTTAAAGTTTATAAAGTCATCAAGCCACGATTTTATTCGAATTGCAATGCATTTTTAAAATAGTTTACACACGTTTTATTTTCATATTTTATATTATGCATATCCATGATGGGTAAGTAATACAGTGGCCTCCAACGACTTGTTTTTTTTTCCTTAATCTTTTTAGCATATTTTTTTAACAAAAGAATTAATTCATATGTACAACGTGTATTATTTATTTTTATGGAAAGACTGTTTGACGTTAATATCTGAAATAATAATACAAGCAGTTACAATTCATTTTGAATAAATGATAAGAACGAAGGATATCCGGGTCGAAAAGAGTTGATAAAACTTGAACTGTTTATGAAGTGGGGAGAGAAAAGGGAAAATGTTCATCAAGGTTTATTACAGGTCAAACTAAAAGAATCATACTATCAGGAAAGAAATAAAGAGTTTTTATTTGCTTAGAAAGAGTTTGAAAGAGTTTTTTATTTGTTTAGAAAGAATTTGAAAGAGTTTTTTATTTGTTTATTTTGTGTAGAAAATAAATCGTTTAAAGCATGGAAGATACAAATGGTAGTCTTTTTTTATTGCGGAAAATGGATGACTAAATTAATAAATATTTAATATCGAGTATGAATAAATATCTAATATCGAGTATCAAATATTTGATATCAGGCTACAGAAAGTTCTTATAAGATATTATTTAAATGAAGAACAACGAATATTAGAAAAACATAACGAATATTAGTTAGAAATGACGAATATAAGTCAATCCATTCCTGTCGCAGTAATGTATTATTAAAATGTTTGCTTCATAATAATTATTTATGAGAAATAGGTCGTATTATCGACAAAACTGCAAAAAAAAAAAATAACTGTATTAGTTTACATATTATAAGCCGAAGAAAAAAAAGCACTATCAGCAGGAATTATCAAAAAATTACATGTAATCATATTTTGATGAAACAGGAAAACAAAAGTATGATGTGTGTTAGAAACATGTTTATTTGTTTTGTTTTTTTTGTTTTTGTTTTTGTTTTGTATTTTAACTGAAATAGAAATTATAAAAATTCAAACTTTAATTATTTATAAAATATTTCAAAGCACTTACCATATACAGTCAAGTTGCATTTGTTTGCAAAAAGTCAAACACTATATTTACTTTTTTTTTAATATTAGCAGGCCCGCACGGCGTTGCTTGGAGCCGGGATAATAACCTTAAATATATTTAAAATTATATTATCGTTTCATGGGATTATATTAAATACATCTCACTAGGTTGGTCGTTTTTCAAAACGAACCTCTTTCCCCGCGCCGGATTATAAAAAGAACCTCCCGAGCGCGAAACTATGTGTTTCGCTATAGAAATCGGTTTTTGGCGATAAAGAGATTACTTAGGAAACCAATGATGGGGCTTTTTCCTCTTTTTTTTCTGCGTTTCAGAATAAAAATTGATGGCCTTACTTTCTTTGACAATTAATTTAAATATATATATATATTTCATAACTTGTTATTTATTTTTTGGAACGATTAACGAAAGTTGGCTCCATGCATGATTATAAGTTTGTATGGATGACGTATCAAATAGATATTGATTGATAAAAAATTTAAAAAATCTCATTTTTGGTGACATAGGCACTTAAAAACATAGCGAAATTTTTCAAAATCGCTGTACAATTTCCGAATAAACTTTATTGAAAAGCGGGTTGAATTTACTATATTGCTCTAAAGGATGGAATTTGGGATTACTTTTATGCGAGGAACAAAATATCCAGAAAACTTTGAAAATCGAGTAAATAATTCAAATTTCTCCCTTTTAATATAAAATATGAAAAAAATCTAAGCAAAAATTCTAAAATCTTAAAACCATGTCGCCGATAAATCAATGCTCCTAAAGCATTAATCTATGCTGAACCTAATTTGCATATCCCTACGTATAAGTTTCCCTATCCATCGCCAACAAGCAAACAGACAGACAGATGCGTATGTACACAGCTAAAAACTGCAATCTATTAATCTATATTAATAAAATAATGCTTTTTGTCTGTCTGTGTGTGTATGTGTCTGTCCGTTTGTTTGTTTTTGTTGTTGCTTTGGCGATGGCTAGAGAATATTGCACTTAGAAATCTGCAAATTTTGTTCTGGATAAATGAAGACTGGTTTGAATATAAATAAGTCTCAGATTTTGTAGTTTTTCATTAGATTTTTTTTTCTTTTTTTATATACAGAACAGTGTATTCCCCGATTTTTCATTCTCACTGACAACTTTGATCCACTCATATAATCAGTCGAAATTCAAATTTTTCGCGATTTGTTTTTATGAAAAGTCTCCATGTCACCGAAAATGAGTAGTTTGTTTTTTATCAACCAATATCTATTTGATACTCTATCCAATACTATTTTATGTGCCTATGTATGGAGCAGAAATTCGTTAATCGTTTACAAAAGAAAAAATCCTAAAACGTAATATAGTTTTATTATTATTATTATTATTATTATTATTATTATTAAAGAAAGTAACGCCCTGGATTTTTTTTTCTGAAACGCAGCGACATGAAGTGAAATTCTAATGAGTTCCAGCGTTGTTTTTCTAAATAATCCCTTTATTGCCAAACACTGTTTCTAGGACGACGCATGTGAGCTCGTTGTCGGTTTTTTTTTTTTTTCAGTGTGTGGAATGAGTCAGTTAAAGCTATTTGTACTGACATTGTATTCTATATCGATTTTTCTTTATTAATTATGATAGATCAGTACTTTCTCCTCTGTTTTGTCATCTTATTTAAGTCAGATAGCAAATCTGTTGTTAAAACTCCAGAGGCGTATGCATTAATCAGGCCCTGAACTTAAGGAAAACTGACATGAAAAGTTATTGTCAATTAATAGTATATGTGAATATTTTTATCAATTATTTCAATTTTTAAGTGAAAACCATGATTTCTACCCCCTGTCCTAGGACGGGCATTTACACTAGTCTATGATAAAAATGAACATTTGAAAAAGCTATTTTTTAAAATGACAACAAACTTTTAATTATTTTAAATCTAAAAGAAAAGTGGACTTAAAATCCTGTTGCCAAACCACAATTTACAAACGTGTCTCGATTGTACCAATATACTTCATGCCCTTGAACCTTAATTTTAATATTGGGAGAAGGAAAATCATGTTACTTTGACGTAATCATATTAAATCTTTAGGTTTTGTGAATGGAATCACAATTTTATTAACATTTGTCAAAAATAGTTTTCGTGTTTCCATTAGACTTACTTTATAATTCCAAGGCTCGCGTGAAATCATGAACACTAAACTTATCCTTTAATATGAAAATATAAAATCTTGAGTTTTTTTATAATTAACCTACTTACTAGATAATAAATTTAACCTTAGATAAATCATCTCCAAGATGTAAAATATGAAGCAGAAAGAATTACGCAGGAATAACACACTTTGCACAAGCATATTTCGAATAGCTTGCATTTGAAAATGAAAAAATAATTTCCCGTAAAATTGAAATAATTTTAACTGAGAACATTTTTTTTTCTTTTAAATGTTAAACGATGTAAACTAAAAACATAATATACAGTAAAATAACTTTTTTTAGATTGTTGACATGTTTCGGTTCACTCCGAGCCATTATCAAAAACAAATGAGTATATTCTATAATTTCACGGTCTTTGATGTTATTATTTGAAATGCTATCATTTAATTTTCATGTAACAATGCAGCATCATTTAACTTTCCGAAATTGTGGCTCGAGTTACTCCATGGTTACAAATATGGAAATAAACAACCAAGTAAAAATAAAAAATAACGTACGTAGTTTTTAAAAAGTACATGAAAATTAAATCATAGCATTTCAAATCATTACTTCAAAGACCGTGCAATTGTAGAACATTCTCATTTGTTTTTGGTAATGGCTCGGGGTGAGCCGAAACATGTCAACAATCTAATAAAAGTTATTTTACTATATATTATGTTTCTAGTTTACACCTTTTAGCATTTAAAAGAAATATATTATTACAAGGTATTATAATTTATTATGTTTGAGAATAATTTTATTCAATATATTTTTGTCTTTATTGCTTACATTTGGTAGATAATTCCGATTAATTTAAGCCCTCATAATACTTTTTTTATTGACCTAGATGAAATTAACAAAATCCTTTTGGATTTCAAGAACTTGAATTGATCAAAAAATAAATATATATATATATGTGTGTAAGAAAAATCAATGATTAAATGACTAGGAAAATTTTTAAATCTTCGCTGACATAGTGGAAAAGTTCCATTTACTCTGGAATCTAGAAAGTAAATTGAAGAAGTTTCCCAGGTTATTTTTCGAGGATTAAACTTCCGAAGTAAATCTTAAATTATAGTACTTTTAAACATACACTTAGTGTAGAATTCTAATACGAAGTGAATATATTTTAGTGAAATATGATTCATTTTTCTAATCGAAATCGTGATTCTATATCGTGTGAAATCACGTAATACATTTTTGTGAATTCATATTTTATTTTATTATTGCTGGCTTTAATATACAGTGTACATCAGGAAAATGTATACACACTTTGAATGATTATAAATTCAGTTTTTATTCCCATATAATTAATATTTAAATTGCAAAGGTATCTACATAAAATGTATAACTTTCCCTCTTACCGCAGATGTTCAAAAGTTCTGGTCAATACACTGCTTATAACGGTTGGCTATTGATTCACAAACTTCAACAAACATTTCATTTGGTGTCGCGGCACATTAATGCTCACTTGCGGTTCCGGAACGTTGTCTATGAACATTTATTCGTTTCAAACTTATCTTTTATCCGATGAATTGTACGTCGGATAGGTAAATCTGCCTGAAACGCCCTGCGATATTGTTTTTGTACTTCTGCTACATTTTCATACTTACAATAGTATTAAAAAAAATCAAAAGTTAATCTTGGTTCATTTATTATTTCCAGTTAATTATACTTTGAAAAGAAAGAAAAAATAGAAAATTATGACATGTTAAATAGTGTATGTATGCATTTTTCTGACGCACCCTGTATACAAGTATATTCATCATATATCATGGGATGCAGAGCTTTAAAAAATCTTGAAAATATTTATTGGAATTCTCATAAAATTCAAGGAAATGCGGGAATAAATTACTTAACGACTACCAAACATTTTCTTAAATGATCTTTATTTCGTTAATCTTAAGTCAATTTTTACTCATGATAAATTCCCTTTCCACTTTTCAAACTCTACCGTAACTTTTTACCTATACTGAAAATAAAAAATACCATTGCCTCTTTTGGAAAATATTAAAAACATTCTTATACTTAAAAAAAATATATATTTCATTAAACAAAAATTAAGTATAAGAGAAAAAGATCAAAACACAAAATACTAAACTACTTTTGTCTTTATATTAAAATAAACTGCCAATTAAAAGATAAAAATGGGTATTTCATTTGTTCTATAAAATATTATTAAATAAACTAAGTAAAGTAATTTTCAAATAAATTGACAAACCGTTTTCTTTCTCAAATTACTTAATTCAAACAAATTTTTCTTTCATTTATGTAGCACTATTAATGGAGTTATGGTTCAAAATCCCCATTTACTATTTGTACAAATATTTCCTTATGGCTAATCACAGTATTCTATTTTTTATTTTATTTTATTTTATTTTACAATTACTTTAGATTGTTGAAATATTTTTTTAAATAGATAAATGGAATCATTACGTAAATCAATCCTTTCTATATTGTATTACTAGTTAGTTCTGTTACCTATAGAATATTGGTGAATCAAATCAATATTTTTAAAGAGATAAATGTAATCATTTACAACAGCTTTTTTTTCTGATTCCGCTTTTTAAATGAAAGAAATTTTTATTTTGTTTTTATACAAAACTATAATAAGTTTTTATGTCAAATAACTATGTTTACATTCAAAAATCTAGATTGTTATCCTTTGCGGGATAAAAGAAAAGAGCTTGATCATTTTTACTGATCAGAGCCTAGCTTGTTTACGGTACCGTAACTTGGGGTTACTTTGACCCCTACTTGGGCCGAAATAAAAAATGTTTAAATCAATCCTGTCTATATTGTATTACTAGTTAGTGCTGTTACTTGTAGAATATTTGTGAATCAAATCAATATTTTTAAAGAGATAAATATAATTATTTACAACAGCTTTTTTCTGATTCCACTTTTTAAATGAAAGAAATTTTTATTTTGTTTTTATACAAAACTATAATAAGTTTTTATGTCAAATAAATATTTTTACATTCAAAAATCTATATTTTTATCCTTTGTGGGATAAAAGAAAAGAGCTTGATCCTTTTTACGGATGACAGCCTAGTTTGTTTACGGTACCATAACTTAGGGTTACTTTCACCCCTACTTGGGCCCAAATAAAAAGTGTTTTAAATCAATCCTTTCTATATTGTATTACTAGCTAGTGCTGTTACCTGTAGAATATTTGTGAATCAAATCAATATTTTTAAAGAGATAAATGTAATCATTTACAACAGCTTTTTTTTCTGATTCCACTTTTTAAATGAAAGAAATTTTTATTTTGTTTTTATACAAAACTATAGATATAATAAGTTTTTATGTCAAACAAATATGTTTACATTCAAAAATCTATATTTTTATCCTTTGTGGGATAAAAGAAAAGAGCTTGATCATTTTTACTGATGGCAGCCTAGTTTGTTTACGGTGCCGTAAATTTGAGTTATTTGTACCCCTACTTGGGCCCAAATAAAAAATGTTTTATTTGGGCCCACATAAAAAATGTTTTTTTTTGTTTTTGTTTTTTTTCCTGTCTATATTGTATTACTAGTTACTGCTGTTACCTGTAGAATATTGGTGAATAAAATCAATATTCCCAACACAGTAGATAAAGGACTGATTTAGAATACTGTTTGTGTTTTGTGTGTTAGCACTAGAGAGGAGATGGATGCAGCTTGATCCCGGGCTCAAAACGGGCTCCGGCTCCATTTTTATACCAGTGTGCGGAATCGCTCAAAGCGAAAATTTTATTTAACAAATTGAAAAATGGGTTACACAAATTGCTAGATACAATTTAAGAACCAAGAATGTACTCTAAATTTCATAAAGTGTTTTACAATAGTCTAAAAATAAATTTGGAAGGGAATTGTTATTGATAGGATATAAAGAGAAATATTTTTACTGATCCTGAAGCCTTGGCATTGTCAGTATTAGCTACATTAAAAAGCCGTGGGATATCTCTTGCCTATTGCCTCTTTCTATTTTCAATCCTTTTTCAGAATTACTGAAAAACAGAACTCATTTCTTTCTGCCATTATTCGCACAATGATACTTTAAATGAATAAGAAATGTCTCATTTCTAGATTTCTGCCAGTGGTTAAGAATAAATAACAAATTTGCTATTTTAAACAGATTTTCAGGATTATTAAAATCGTGAAATACCGTCATGTGAGAATATTTAGAATTAATAGTTATTTCTATATCATAAGAGATATTTCAAAAAGAAAATTAACTTTGAAATAATTTTAAAATATTATTAAAAATTTTCTTGTACGGTTTCAGTCGCGTTCGGGCTTCGAAAACAGAGCCCAAACTCACTCAGTTTCCAAGTAACTCCAAACTACGGTAACTAAGACTGAGGGATTTTTCTAGTTCATTTAAGACTTGTTTTAAAATTTTAGCAAATTTCATTTTCCATATTAATTTATTTTCTCTTTTAGGTAGCTTTCAATACAAAAAGCTACCTATTGCAGCCGTTCTGAGGAAAGTAATTTCAGAAAATTGTGGTATATTTTCACCGATCATGACCCCCAGACCACAAAACCACAAATATTGATTTATTTGTATGTATAGCTATATATATATATATATATATATATAACCATTAATGAAACATTACCATAACACCACCTGAAACTTGAAATTATGAGTTAGGAAGTAATAATTTATTGACAACGAAATTGTAACCCCAGCACAATGAATCTAGATATTAAATACTAATATAAAAGAAGTAGAAATTAAATAAACAATGGGAATAGTAAAAGTCATAGAATGAATCACGTGATGCAAATAATGTACCAATAATTGGGAATTCTTATAGCAAGGTATCAGATAACTACAAAGTAGAAATAGGATGAAAAATAAAAATTAAAAAATACACTATGATAATGCGCAATTGCAGCAGAGTTCAAAGCGTACAATATTTGAAAGATTGCTAAAATCTATTAGCACCATTATATATATTTAAAAATATATACGATACCAAAATGCATAAGAATATATAAATCAAGATGAATTGTTGAAATTCAAAATGAAAAGATATCAAAATATAAAGACATCATAAATAACATATATATATATATGACATTTGTCATGCTCTTATTTATGAACCGATTTGGATGTGACTGACTATGTGTATAGGACATACCAAGGTCTCGACCGAGTTCGTTGGTCGGCTTCATCCGCCATCTTGTTTCAAAATGGCGGCCATTTAAAAAAATTAATTTTTTTTTAATCAAAAAGATGTATAATAAAATTATAAATTAAAAACGTTGTTTCCGTTAACTGTTAGATCCTGATACAAGGATTCCGGAGCATATTTGTTTTGGCTTTATCTTAAAAAACGCATGAGATATAGCTGTTTGAAACTCTATGGAATATGAAAGCTTCCTTTTCCTCCCGGTACAGGCCGGAGGGACTTTTTTTTTCAGTTGGCCATTTGGTCAAAATTTTATAAAACACCAAAAATATTTTATTAAATAGAAAAAGGAATGTGTCGGCTGAAACAAGTGAAAAAACTAAACAAAGATGTGTAAATAACAAACGTAAACCCAACTCATAAATGGTATTGACGGGAAAGTTACTGATGCAGTGAAATTATTTATTTCTCCTATCATTACCGAAGTAAATAAAACCATTCCAATAGTTTGTTTTAGTAAAAAAGTGTAATGTTGTTTGGAAGATGAACGACGGGTAATTTTTCGTTTCTGTAACCAGATTATATTCAATAATACATGCACATATGCATTTGCATATTTTTGCCATATTTTTTATAAATGCATATAAATGTACAAGTATTTAGAAAATTCATTAAAAGAATATATTTCTATTTTTTTCTAAAAACATATGCAGAAAGTTACGCTCTTGTGAATAAAAGAGGGACACAATATTCTATTAGTAGAATTTACTGCATTTTTAATAAGGTCTAAGATTAGTCCAGTTAAGAATATTTAGTTCAAATATGAAATAAGAAACACCATTAAGAATTTCTCATTAATGGTAAAGCATATGTTTTACAATTAAATATCTGTGGCTAAAAATGCACTTTTAAAAAAGTTCTAATTTCCCCCAAATATAGGCATTTTTTAAAAAGCCTTTCATCGGCTCAATCGTTTTCGATATCCAAAGCACTGACATCTATACAGACATACATTATTGTTCAGAGAACAGTGAATTTCTCATGCGGTGCAGGAAAAGTGTGAAAGACAAGGCCGGGCCTATGAATGAGTGTTACCGCAATAATGAATTACCTCTTTACACAAGAAACTGACAAATTTAAAAAGGCATTTGAATTATTTTCAAATTTGATCACATAATTCTTTTTTTTTTTTTCATTATTATTATTATTAGTATTATTATAAAAAAAAATACGTACCAGAAAAAATAAAAATAAAATGATTTATTAAAATATTTAAATCTTTTGAATATTGTAGTTCTTTTTTATAAGCTTTTAAGGGGTCAGGTAACCTTTGAACTCACAAAATGCATGAAAAGGTGACCTCTGTAAGAATTATCATAACTCCGTAACTATTTGACTTTGAATTATAAAATTTTAAATGCATATTAATAAAGGTTTATTTTATAAATTAAAATTCTCCAAAAATGTTTATACTCATATAAAGCTTTTAAATTTAATTTAAAATATAATAAATTTTTTACGAAAGAATTATTCTTTCATGTACTGCGCGCACGATTTTTCAAATTTGAATTGCTAAAACCATTCAAAAAAATTTTAATGAGTACATATATAATGTGTTCTCAAAATGACCTACGATGAAAAAAATAAAATGAGTAGTTCTTGAGAAAAAAATTTTTTTTTAGAGAAATTCAAAATATCGAGTTTTTTTTACTACAAAAGTAGTCATAAATTCTAAACTTGTTACTTGAGAAATATAATCGTAGGTCATTTTGTGCATCTGTTTGGTTAAGACATTCAGTCAAAATTTCATGAAATTCTAACCAATAATTTTTTTTAAATCGTGCGCGCAATGACCAAAATCGTCGTTTTGAGAAAATTGACTTTTAAAGATCAAACTGTCCCTTGATCATATACAAAAAGCTCAGACTGTTTCAGACATAACTCCTCTTCTAAAGTGAATTTTTGCATGGGGTTTATTTTAAAATGTTCCTAAACAATCATATTTAATTATAAGCTAATAAAATTTTTTTTCAAATTTCTCACACTTTAAAGGTTACCTGACCCCTTAATCGGGTTACCCAACTGAGCCTGTTCCTTTGAGCCGGTTAGGTAAGACCAAACATCATGACAGAATGTCCATTTCATGACATTAAACAATGAGTATACAAGTTTCCCTCGATCATTGTGATTAGTTTATCCCGTGATATTACCGCACTAACTGAAACATACATTGAATGTGAAAGACTGCAACAGATCGACAGTTAACTTTCTGAAAAAAATCAATAAACAGGCAGTAATGTTTATGATGCTGTTTTACATATATTATTGCTAAAAAGTAACGTAATATGGCTTGCTTCGAAATTTTAAAAACAGTTTCTCTAATCTTTATGAATAGCCATTAACATAAATGTGTGAGCTAATTTATTAAGTATAAATCAAGAAACATTAAAAAGTAAAATTTTAATTCTTCCTTACTATAATTATTTTAGTTATTTATGTTAGCTTACTTACCATTAAGTTACTTTTGAAAAAAAAACACATAATTTAATTTAAAACTTATTAAAATACATTTCGATTACTTCAAACTTGTAAACGTCAAGTTAAATTGCTTAAGCTATGCAATTGCCAATTACACAGATTTTTCTTTTTCAATTTTGAATATATCTTGCAGTAACACAAAATCTTATTTTCTTAATCTCGGTGCATTTGTATACTTCTATGATGCCTGGGTCTATATCAATTGCTGTTTGAAAAAGTCAAATTTTTGAAAAAATTCTTTTAATTCTTTTAATGTTATTTCTATTTTCAGCCTTTGCTTCAAATTTCATTATCAAAAATTCGACGCGATATTGCTGGCATAAAAAGTATCACTTATTATATGCCTTGCACACTAATCAAAAATTTTCCCAGCACTAATCAAAGGAGCATTTGAAAAAAAGTTTACCGCACTAACTGAAACCTCACTAAGCTAGTTTATCGTTTAGTTAGATATTTGAAAGGCGGTTTGTATGTATAGGTGTCATATATATATATATATATATATATTTTTTTTTTTTTTTTTTTTTTTTTTTTTTGCATTCGTTTACTTGTGAAATCTTTCACGATAATGCATTTGGAAACGTTCCTAATAAATTCTACAAGGATCACATTTTTTTTTTTTTTTTTTTGGGGGGGGGGCATCACAATCCTTGAAGAAATCCTCATAGGCAAGTTCAGGCCCATTTATTGCCTTCTTGAAAAACTAATGCATGTGTTGATATCTAATCAATATTTGTTGTTATAACTAAATGCTTTTTATAAATTTTTGAACTTTCTTGTGTCCTTCTCACGCACAATGGTTCGACGTTGCCTAAATTTTGTGTTTACCATAGCCTGCAGAAGGAGAAAACAGGTTTTTTCCCAATGATTTATCGCTAGTATAATATTTTTATATGTTTAGTGATTTTTTTTTTTTGTGATTTTTAATGCCTATTTCAATGCAACTTTTAATATTTCAGAGAGTTTTTTCGCAATTCGCTGCGTTTTGACATTCGAAAAAAAAATTCGGTTTAAAATGTTTGACCTAATATAGTAAATTTTGCCCTCCGTGTTTTTAACGTTTTTGCGATTTCCAATGCGCTTTGTACCATTTGTTGGCGTTTCGCTGCAATTTTTTTTATATTCATAAAAGGAATTCCGTTTCCAACATTTTGCCTACAATAGTTTATTTTGTCATCCGCGAGTTTTAATGTGATTTTTAGCGTTTTTTCAAGTTTTGCGCCGATTTTTTGGCATTCGTGAAATTTTTCGCCCATTTATTGTTTTTGATAAACTAATGCATGTCTTGATATCTAATCAACTTTTTCTGTTATAACTAGATGCTTTTTATAATTTTCTGAACTTTCTTGTGTGCTTCTGACTCGCAACGCTTCGACGTTGCCTAAGTTTTTTGTTTACCAGAGCTTGAAGAAGGGGGAAAACTGATTTTTTTTCCACAATTTAGCGTTAGTGTAATAGTTTTAGATGGTTAGTACTTGAAAGTTGTAAAAGAATTCACCGCTCAATGCGCATTTCATTGTGCGGTACAATAACAACAACAAGAACGAAAAATCATGCGTCAAGCATAGATTATTAAACACCTTTCAACGCATCCAGAATACTTTAACAAAATTTCGCTGTTTAATAAGATGAAATTTGATGTCTAAGTAAACAAGAGATGACAAGGGATGATCGCCCTGGGAACCCAGCTATAAGTGTAATCCCGAGACGAAGATAGATACCCACTGTTTACTTTAACATGCATACAATGTATTCAAGTTTAGACAGTTTTTACAATGTTTAAAGTGCACAATTATATAACTAAACGTGTCTAACCAAGTGTAGCTTTACATACTTAACTGTATTAAGGGTGCACATTAGTTTAACTTAACAAATTTGGTAAAGGTAAAAGATGATTGGGAAAGAATATACAATATTTGTGATGAAATATAGTGGTATAGTAATATTAAACAAGTTGACAATTATTACTTTACAGAGATTAATGAATATAACAAACTATTTGGAAAATGCATAACATATTTGAAAACCCATTTTCAGGATTTACCATCAATAGTCGGAAAAATATCAGTATTATTTTGTGCAGCGCTGTATATGATCTATAGATTTGTATATATACTACATACTATGCTAAAATTTAGTTCAGTTTTGAAACGTATAGCAACGTGTAGCTTTGTAAGCAGTTGTAAATTCCCGTTCAGCAGTTTCCGTCAATTAACGGAAATATATTTGAGATCTGTTATGCTGTCCTATATATCATCTATAGAATTTATACACACCAAGTAATAGGCAAAAAAATAGTTTAGTTTAAAAACGCACCATAACTTAAAACGCACTTCCAGCAATTATTGTTGTTTGACAGTACTCTAATAGAATTATTTTGTGCTTCTCTGTAAATGAATGATGAATGCTATGCCCACCATATTCTATAATAAGTCTCTTGTAGTGCACCTCAAGGTCATATATCAATTTAAATATGTTTGAAATAGTGTAACATCATTAAAATGTACCGCAAACGATTTTACCCCATAGACAGTAATGTAACGGAATTATTTTGAGTGTCTCTGTAAAGGAACTATAAACACTACAGAATGCATTTTTTACACCGAATATGATATGGTAATCCTCAATAGCATATATCAATTGCATGGGAATCGGAATATATTTACGCAAGTTATAGCACGGACTGACAGACGGTAAACAGCCAGACAAACTGAATTCATAAACATTGTTGTAATCCATAAACACTGTTGGAATTTAAACTATTTTGAAGAGGCTAAATAAAAAGAAACGATTGAAAAAAATTATCTTCTATCGATGTTATTAGTATTTTATTATATCTGGTATTGATCTTATATGGAAACTGAAGAGTTAAAAGTCACATTTAATTTTTACAATAATTAATTCCAGGAAGGACTATGGAGTATACACTACTTAATTTTAATCGAAATTTGTACCAGAATTTTAGAATAAAATTTTCTTAACTTTGGTGAAAAGAAGTTGTACAATTTGCATTTCCTTACTGTCAAATGAAATGTTTCGAAAATTCTGGTGTGAATTCAACTTTACATAGATTCTGAAAGGCTTACGGAAAACAAAAATCAATGCAATTTGAACTGTTTGTTATATATTATGAAAAATGTGGCAATAAAAAGGATCGTTTTATATATATATATATATATATATATATATTATTTTTTATTATTATTATTTATTTATTTATTTATTTTTATTTTTA
This sequence comes from Maratus michaelseni, assembly GCA_963931845.1. Taxonomy (NCBI): domain Eukaryota; kingdom Metazoa; phylum Arthropoda; class Arachnida; order Araneae; family Salticidae; genus Maratus; species Maratus michaelseni. The sequence continues at coordinate 313,996,658 of OZ007591.1, forward strand.
TTTTATTTTTTTTTTTTTTTTTTTTTTTTTTTTATTTTTTTTTTTTTTTTTTGCTATTTATAAATACTTTGAAGAAATTTGTGATTATTTAATGCCTAATAAACAATTTCTGAAATGACCTATATTGCGTTAGTCTTAAGTCAATTTTAATTGATGATAAAATTTCTTTTTAACAAACATTATCTTATTTTTTTTTATCTTTACCAAACATTAATGAACCACCACTTTACGAAAATATCAAAACAAATTTTTGAAACAATATATTAAATTATAAATATGGAAAGGAAATTAAGTAAAACATGAAAATATTGAAGTGCTTTTAGCGTTATTTTAAAATAAACTGTCAATTAAGGAATAAAAAATGGATTCTATTTCTTTTGAAAAATATTATTAAATAAAGTTAGTAAATAATTTTCAGATAAATTGGCAAACCATTTTCTTTTCGAATTACTTAATTCAAACACAATTTCTCTTATTTATAAAGTATCATTAAAGGAATTTAGTTTTTAGAGCGCTCACTTATCATTTCTACAAATGTTTTGTTATGGCTTATAGCGATTTTTCCTTTTAATATTATACAATTTTTGTAGATTGCCGTAATATATGTTTAAAGAAATAAATTCAATTCTTTACAACATTTGCCGATTCCGTTAAGTAATAGGAATTTTTCATTTTGGTTTTTATACATAACTACAGCTATAAAATGTTTTATGTCAAATAAACGTGTTGTCTACGGTTAAAAGGCCAAATTTTTATATTTTCTGAAGAAAGGATAATGACCTGATCTTTTTTACTGATATGTCTCTAATTTGTTTACAGCAACTGAAATTGGGTTTATTTTTAGGTGCGTTCGTAATTATATAAATACGTAGCACCTATAGTCGTCGTTTGGTCCGTCCGTCTGTCCGTCCGTCTGTCTGTCTGTCTGTCCGTCTGTCTGTCCGTCCGTCTGTGTCTGTCCGCATATAACAACGCAAAAACTACCCAACCAAATGGTTTGCAATTTAAAATATATTATCTTTGCAGAATTTTGTCGAGACATTTCAAATTTTATTAAAATCGAATCAAAACTTTAGGAGATATTAATAAAAATATTTATTAAGAAATTTGAATTTTTTTTTTTAAATCGGTGCTTTTTTGTTATAGGAGCTTCCGATGGATGTTAAATCGTCAAGCGACCGAGATACTTATTTTATGACAGAAATTAATCTGCAGACGATATAATTCATTTCACAGAATTAAAAATCATCAAGATCTGAATATTTATATAACTAGCTGATACATATATATCTGAATATTTATATAACTAGTTAAGACATTTGTATGAACAGTGTCATAAAATATATACTTAACTAGCTGTTTAACCCGTTCTACGCACGGGATATCATGAATTTAATTCTAAAACGTGCGTACGAACGCACCTCGTTTGTAACGTTTGACGTACAATTTCCAACTTGTTGTTTATTTTGTAATCTTATCGTATTTTCATTTCCATAATATTTTTTTTTCATTCACTGAGCTTTTTTCCTTAAGGTGTTTTGTTTGCATTTTCTCGAAATATTATAAAGTACCAACGTAATTTTCATAATTTAATGTTTATTTTTTTTTCATTATTGAGAAGGTAGAGAAAGAAATTATCGCTTTCCACAGTTAAAGTCACTAAAATTGAATTGCTTGTATTACCTACAAAAATTAAAAACAACAATATTTTATTAAAAAATACAATCTTTTTTTCTGTGAATAGTTCTTTACTTTGAAACAATTGGAACCGCATCTAAACTGTATATATCTACATCAGTAAAAATGATCAAAATCATCACTAGAAATTTTTATAAATAATCACTAAACTACACCAATATGAGCAAGATAGAAAGCAACGAAAAATGTGCAACAGAACAAATAACAGATTTAGAATAATTTAATATATACAGTACTTGTCAAATGTTTGAGCACACCAGTATATTTTAAGGAATTTTCAATTGCGCTGTACAATAACGAAACTGTTTTGACTTTTAGGCAAATTTATTTAGGTAATTTTAGGTAGTATTTTTTCATCTAAGTGACGACCCTTATTACACGATCCGTTACTTACACGTTTAAACAACGGTTCTTGGTAGTAAACAAACAACTGATACAAAACATTAAATGAAATTCCCGCGATATTGCAATGTAGAGATGCAACTCGAAGGAAAGCGCACGAAGTACTATACTGAAATTATGTCTCCAAGCATAATACAAGCATTTTTTACACATTTCTATCGCTTCCCCTGCTTGGATCAGTACAGAAACAATATTTTTTGTTATTTTTATCATACTCCATTCATACACAAGTAGCAAAATGTGCTCATGCTTTTGACAAATACTCTAAATGTTCTATACTGTACCTATATCCGTACCTATAATCATAAGATTTATAAATCATTTTTAAAAAGTGCTTAAAATTAATCCTGAACAGTGTTTTATATTTGACATTAGCTGCTAAATATTTTTCTCAAATTTGTTCTAACATCATCAGAGACGACAATGATATTTACCAAGAGACAATGGTTAGAGAGATTGTTATTTTTTATGGCAAACTACAATTGCACCGGCTTTATACAAAATGTGTGCTGTAAATGGATAAAGTGCTGTATCAGATGACACAGGTTGAAGATGGTTTGAGAAGTTTCAGCGTGGAAATTTCAGCCTCGAAAATTATGCCCGCCCTGTACGACCATTATCTGTAAAGTAGAACCTCTTAAAATGAAGCTATCAAATGATCATGCACTGTACTTTTTAGACATCAACGTGGATTTTCAGCGACAACATCTTCAACTAATTAAACTATTTTTTGTATAAATTTTAAACCAATTGTAGACCGTTATCTCGACAATTTACATCCCCTGAGGTGACGCGTTGGCAAGAATTTACTGTATAGGGAAAAATAAAAAACATTCTCTCTATCTGCTTTAAAAATATTCTAGGCCGGAAATGTTTATATTTACTTCTTAATAATTTTATATCCACAGATAGTAAAAATTACATTAAATATACAAGAAAATATTTAGATTTCGTGATCATTTCTGGGCTAAAAGTATTGATCACATCTTATGAATAATTTATTGACTTTTTTTATCGTCTTTTCTCTGTAAAAATAACATGCTGTGATAGCCAAATTAAATAGCTCCTTCTTGCATGTTTTTCTTTCAGGAAAGTTTAGCATGAATTTGCTTACAACAACCAAAATCAAATTTAACAACTTACTTTTAGCATTTTGCTTTTCTTTATTACTGAAATTATTGGATTAAAGATGTTATGGTTCTTCTGTAAACAAATTCGAATAAAATTTTGTTTATATTTACATTTACCGAAATATAAATGTTTTGTGCCCATAAATTAATTTGCATTTGAAAGAAATGGATGCCATCTTTTAAAGTAAACTTTGCCAAACATCCAAACATACTTATTTATACATATTTTTTTCTTTTAAGTTAACCAAACATATGAAAGTTGAATTATTTCAAAATGCGTAGTGTGAATTTTTTTTAAATAATTTAACTAAGATATTTACAGACAATATTGAAATTTTAAAATAACCAAATGGATTATATCTTGAATAAATTTTAATAAATCTGACTGTTCCGTATGCTTTTACTCACATAAAAGTTTAAACCATCCTTCAAGTACCAGTGCAACCTATTAGAAAATTCCAATTTGCTTTCTAAAGGGAAATGAATCTGCTTTGACTTCATTTGACATTTTTGGTTAAAAATGACTTTCATACACATAAGACGAAGTAGTATTATTAAGTTGTACCGTTTCAAAAATGAAGAAATTCTGTAATGCATCACACAACAATAAACAACATTTTTCTCAATTCTGGATTATAAACACATACCACGTACAAAATTTACTGATAAATGCTATTTATATTAAAAAGAATTCAGCGTATTATCGTCTTTTGAAGATAATGTTTGTTTACCTGATGGAATTGCTCCGCAATTTTATTCTAAATCTGTGAATATAGAGAAGGGAAAAGATAATTATTATTGTACTTAAGATGGAAAAAAAGTAATTTGTTAAAATAAATAAAAATGTAAACAGGAAAGGAAAATAAATGTGATAATAAATGTGATAATAAATGTGATAATAAATGTGACCGAAGACAATTTCTAACCAGTCATACTAAGACGTTTAGCTCCAGATTTTGAATTCGTCAAATGCTGGAAGCACCAAAACAATGTAAGTAAATGAAATATTAGCTGACACAAAATTACAAATGCATTTTCATTTTTAAGATTTTACTTAAAAGTATTTCTAGAACATGTTCCATCTTTCGTTCAATCCTGATCTAAAAACACATTGCAGACAGTGTAATGCGGAACGATACGAGCCTCAGTTCTCACACATTTTCGGCATATATATGAAAAAAATTTTATTCAATGCATTTGAAATATTTTATTAAACAAAACCTTTTCTTGAAAATTTGTTGGTACCATCGTCGATAATGCAAATGATGTTTTTTACTGTGGTAGTTATTAAAATATTGTCCCTTACGAAGAGGATCATATATAAGTCATATATAAGTTACTATCACTATCAGAAAACTGCCATATTGATTAGCAGTCTCAACATTACTTGGTACGTCTGAAAACACATCTGCAAAACCTTCTTCACGGTGTTCTTCAATTTGATGTTCCATTTTTGATTAATTGTTCAAAACTAAATTGAGAGTATATTAAGCCGTTACGTTACACACACACATTCAACTAAATACAATGACTATTAATCACAAAACAACAGTTTAGCTCGCACAAGATGTGATTTGTTGTCTCCAGTGTTGCCAGTTCGCTACTTTTTATACATTCAAATTGCTTGATTGCCACAACTTTTAAAAATAGTATAATTCACCTTAAAAAATTATGTACGTCGTAAACGACCCCTTAAACCAGCATCTTGACGTTTTTTAAGCATAATTTGAAAACTACTTGTAAGAAAAATTTGAAATTTTGAATGCGCATAAAACAGGACATAATAAATATAAATCCATCAAAAAAAATTGTAGGTTGCAATTGCAATTCATAATGTTTTCGAATATTAATTTCATAATTCATACTTCATGTTCTAAAATTATAAAAATTGCAAAAGTTTGGGCTGATTTTGATACATAAATAGCCTTCTTAAGCACATTTTATTTACTTCATTTAAAAGACTTCATTTCCAATCGTTTGGTAACAGCAAATTTCCTCTACAATAAATTATTGCAGAATTAGTAGGGGGTGTTCACTTTTTTTCCACGACTATACAATTAAATGTGAGGTGATTTTACTAACGAAAGGTTTGGAGGTAAATGGTTGTTGCTTTAACTTTCGATAGTTGTAAGTCAGCAAGAAAATATTTTAGAAAAAAATTAATAAAAAATATTATGGCAATATGATTGACGTAGTTGTATATAAAAATCATATGGCCAAGCTAAAATGCCAGTAACTTTCTTCTACGATTATTTGGTGCAGAGTTAGCGGGGGGGGTGTTGGGGGGTGTGGGGGCTACTGTACAAACATCTTCGCTTTTTACTATCATAAACTTTTACGATCTTACATTTAAAAAATATATTTATAAACGACTAGAGAATAATTATAAATATTCATAGACAACAAAGATTACTGAAAATAAACTTATTCTATCTTTTAAAACAAGTTTATGAAATTCTCAAACGTAAACTAAACTTTTTTTTTTTTAAAGAAAACATTTTGATAAACAAATATAAAAATTTTACTCGAAGTTTGTTTTATTTTGTAAAACGTTTCAAAAGTAGTATATAAAACTTAAATGTTGCGTAGCAGTAAGCTAACTTTGAATAACGCTATTTGATTAAGAATTTGGACAGATAGCTTTAGAAAATAAAATAATTTTCTCGAAAGATTAAGTAGGAGATAGTTCAATTTTTTATTGGATTGATAAACTTCTCTTTCAGATATGTTAAGTTGGAAGACGATTTTAATTAACTTGAGACCTCTCGGTTATTTTTCTTCATAAACTAAATGAAATTTGTGAAGTCATTTGGTTTCCTGTTGTTTGACTTCGTTAGAAAGCAGAAAAACGTCTCATTAAGCAATCAATGATTAAATGTCTCGGAAAATCTCCAGATTATCGGTGACTTTGAGGAAAATGCTATTCACTTTAGAATCTGGAGAGTAAATTGAAGTGAATCAAAAATTTTCTCATCTTAACTTATTTTTTAAGGATTAATCTTCAGAAGTAAATATTTGTTCATGATAAAGTTCTTTTTTTAATGTGTACATATTAGCAAAATATGAGTTGTTTAATCATATAAAACGTAGTTTAAGTCAGAAACCACTATTCGTTGAGAACCACCGTAATACTCACCCATCACGGATATGCATAATATAAAATATGAAAATAAAACATGGGTAAACTATTTATAAAATGCATTGCAATTCGAATAAAATCATGGCTTGATGACGTCATAAACTTTAAATGCTCTGTTACTGAATTGCGTAAAAGAAACATCCTTATAACTCCAAAAATGATAATCATATTAACTAACGGTTTACCGCATCGGATTAAGCGTCTCATTTCCAATTAAAATATATCTTTGAATTTAAATATGAATGAAGTACAGGGTCAGGAAAAATCGAAGAGTGTGGAAAATATTATTACAAATATTTCGGCAACTAATTATCCGATCGACTTCAATCTTTATGCAAAAATTATATTTTTTCATTGTCTTTTATATTCACTCTTTAAAATAAACAATTTCGAAAATTTTTATATACCTTTTATCAGAACGAATATTTCGAGAGTCCGAAAAAAATAGTTCAGGATAATCGAGGTTAATGAAATTCAATAAGTTTCTTCCCATTATTACATACTAATTACATAGCAAATTTCAAGTCTCTATCTCAATTTGTTCGGGAGATAGAGCGTTTACAGACACACAGACAGACGGACAGCAAAAAAAAATTTCAAAAAATATGCTTTTCGGAATCTCCAGTGTCTGTAAATCCGTCAAAAAAATTTTTCGATTTTCAAAATGATTACAAGATTTTCCCTATACTACGTATGATGTAAGTTACTACGTATGGTGATGGTAAGTAAAAATACGATTACATAGAACCTGCTTAGAAAACCTCCTGTCGTATTTATTAATTACCTATTTTTTTACATCAATATTTTAGACATTGCCTTAAACCTTTATAAATGATATAAAAATTGCATTATGCCTTCCTATTTCAGAAAGTTATTGAAAGCTGGGTATTCAAAAACGGCAAAGATTAACCAATATACTTACAATAAGCGTAAATATGCTACAACACAAATATATGAAATTCTCAAAATTAAGCATTTGGTTTTCTGTTGTTGTCTTTGTCGGGAAAGGAGAAAAAATATTCCTTAGCAAAATGATTAAATCGATGAATAAATGTCTTGGAAAATCTCCAATTCATCGCTGAATCCAAGGAAAAACACTCTTCAGTATAGAATCATGAAAGTAAATTGAAGCGAGTTAAACATGTTCGCGTATTAACTTTTTTAAGAATTACATTTCAGAATCAAATATTAAGTTATCGATTTTTAATAATTTTGAAATTAAGTGTATATGCTTCAGCAAAATGTTAATTATTTGCATTGCATAAATCGTTATTTGTATGTTGTATATGGCGAATTTTTAAACTATAATGCTTTCTATCAGTTAGCAAATGTTGTGTGTTTTGTGATAAAAGCACCATGATCATATAAAAATTCCATTGTTGTAGCGATTGTTGTGTTGTTCAATATGATTATGGAAGATTTTTCATTAGTCGCTATTTCTATTGTTACTATAAACACGGGTTGTATATATGACAATTCTGTTGTTCGTATGTATGTTATAAGATGTATAAGTATATAAAATAATGTATAATTTAGATGTAATGTAAAATTAATAAATTAATTAAAAGTTTTTAAAATGTATTAATTTTGATAAACACACATAAAAATTTATTCAAAGTCTGCTTTATTAGCAAACTAACATTAAACATTCCACAAATTTATAAAATTCAATTTTGCGAAGATAGCTCTTTTTGTTGTTGTTGTTTTTGTTGTTAATTTGATAAATTTCTCTTTCAGATACGTTCGGGCGAAAGACGATTTTAATTAAATTAAGATCTCTCCATAATTTTTCTTAATAAACTAAATGAAATTAATGAAATTATTTGGTTTTCTGTTGCTGGCCTTCATCAGAAAAGGGAAAAAAAAAAGTCTCATTAGAAAATCAATGATTAAATGGCTCGGAAAATCTCCAATTTATCGCTGACTTTGAGGAAAAATTCCGTTCACTGTGGAATCTGAAAAGTAAATTGAAAGGAGCTAAATATGTTATCGTCTTAACTTTTTTTTTTTTCAATAATTAACTTGCAGTAGTAATTATTATCAAATAATAGCATTTTTAAAGATACGTTAAGGTTAGAATTTTGAAATGAAGCGTGTATTACTTTATTAAAATATGATTTAATTGCATTATGTAAGTCATAATCTCGTTCAGTTGGCAACATTTTACATAATTTGAAAACTAAAACTTTTCTTTTGTAATCTACATTTCCAAAGGAAACATTTTACAATTTTCAGTACGGAAATTGAGCTTAAGCTTACCGCAACAAAAATCCCCAACTAACTAAAACTAGTCGTTAGGAAGCCACCGTAATACTTACCCGTCATGGATATGCATAATATAAAATATGAAAATAAAACACGTGTAAACTAATTATATAATGCATTGCAATTCGAATAAAATCGGGGCTTGATGACATCATAAACTTTAAATGCTCTATTACTGAATTGCGTAAAAGAAACATCCTTATAACTCCAAAATTGATAATCATAATAACTTACTGTTTACTGCGTTGGATTAAGTGTCTCATTTTCAATTAAAATATATCATTGAATTGAAATTTGAATGAAATACAGGGTCAGGAAAAATCGAAGAGTTTGGAAAATAGGATTACAAATATCTCGGCAACTAATTATCCGATCGACTTCATTCTTTATGCAAAATTTATGTTTTTTTTATTGTTTTTTATATTATCTCTTTAAAATAAACAATTTCGAAATTTTTTATCTACCTTTTATTAGAACGATTATTTCGAAAGTCCGAAAACATAGTTCCGGATAATCGAGGTTACTGAAATTCAATAAGCCTCTTTCCATCATTACATACTAAGTACATACCAAATTTCAAGTCTCTATCTCAATTTGTTCGGGAGATAGAACGTTTACAGACACACACACACACACAGACAGACGAACGGCCTCTTTTTTTTTTTTTTATATGTTTTACGGAATCTCCAGTGTGTGAGAAACGTGTAAATCCCTCAAAAAAAAATTTCTATTTTCAAATCGATTACAAGACTTACCCTATACTCGGGGATCCCAAATGGTCCGCGCTTTGAATACCAGTATTTTCTTAGAAAAATTTTATTTTTAGATTTGTCTTGCAAATTTAGCAGAAACCACCTACGGAGGTAAATTTTGCGGAAATGTTACAGAAACCTACCAGGAAAGTTTCTGTTAAAAAATATTGGTATTCAGTTCGCGAACCATTTGGGAGGCCTGCTTATACTACGTATGATGGATAAGTAATATGATTTAATTGTATCATGTAAGTCATAATCTCGTTCAGTTGGCAAAATTTTACATAATTTGAAAACTAAAACTTTCTTTTGCAATCTACATTTTCAAAAGAAACATTTTAAAATTTTCTGTACGAAAATTGAATTTACCCCAACAAAAATCCCCAACCAACTAAAATAATTATAATTGGTTGGGACTGTTTAATTTTCACATAGTTAAAATTTCTGATATTAAACAAATTTTACGCTAAATATCAAATTAGCAAACTATCTTTATTCGCACTTGGTTGTATACTTTGCGATATTACAAAGTTATCATTTAAAGAATATCCATAACCTTTATGTTTATAGATATTTAAAATCAATAATAACGATTAACTAATATACTATCGCTTTTTTTTCAAAATACATTTGTGAAAATTCTCATAAGTAAACTAAACGTATATTTTTGAATGTATGTAACTTTGATAAACATGCATAAAAATGCATAAAAACATGCATAAAATACATGAATAAAAACATGCATAATTTCGCAAAGTTTGCTTTATTTTAACATATATTTAACGCTTAATCAATATTTTTAACTTAAATATTCTAAAGCAACAAAATAAGCTTGAATAAACACATACTTCTGTAGAATTTATCTGATTGCTGTTTTAAATTAAAAAAATAATAATAATTTTCTCACACGTTTAACTTAGAGTTATTCCTTTTTTTATTCATTTAATAAATTTCTTTATCAGATACGTTCAGTTGGTAGGGGAGTTTAAGTTGATACCTCGCGATAATTTTTCTGAATAAACAAAAATAAATTAGTGAAATCATTTGGTTTCCTGTAGCTTGACATCATCCGAATGGAGAAAAAATCATCATTAGGAATCGATGGATGATTAAATGTCTCGGAAAATCTCCAATTTATCGGTTACTCTGAAGAAAAAATCCATTCTCTGTGGAAACTGGAATGTAAACAGAAGAGAGTTACAAAAAATTATATTTTTTGGTTGTAAACTTCAGAAATAAATGTTATATTATCATACTTTTAAAGTTGCGTTCAGAATAGAATTTTGAAATAAAACGTGTATGCTTTAGCGTACGAGTCTTCAACATTTTTGCCAGGAAAGTGTTAGCCACCAGAAATTCCGAAATGTAATCGTCGCCTTATGCAATCAAAACAGTTTTTGTCATTTAAAAAGGCAAATTTTTTCTGACCTAAAATAGTGATAGTTTGGTGCCTCACGGATCTTAAATTGAAGACCTATACTTTAGCGAATTGTAAATTATTTGATTGTATAATTTACAGTTTAAAAAAAAAAAATCAAACCATTCGTACGCGTAAATATTATTCACCACTAAAGCGGTTTTTTGTTATTATTTAGCTATTTCCTTTCAACAATTTTGTATAGTATACAGTCCCTTGAGTGTTCATAAACTGTGCAGAATGTGTAATATGTTTTCCTAGTTTAGAAAAAATACTCAAAGCCCTCATGTTAGGTTGAAGTAAATATCACCATAAAATATGAAAGCTATCGCTTAAAGAACATTTATATTTTTTTATACGTATGAATATTTATAAACATTAATGATTAAATAATGTTCTTACAATAAACATTTTGTCAGAATATTCTATATTTTAATATCTGCAACACTTTATTTCAATTAACTTGAGACCTCTCGATTTATGTTTCGTAATGAACTAAATAAAATCATTAAGTGAAATCATTTAGTTTCTTGTTGCTTGACTTAATCAGAAAGGAGAAAAAATGTCTCATTAGGAAATCGATCGTTAAATGTCTCGAAAAATATCCAATTTATCGGTAACTCTAGGGCAAAATTCCATTGGGTGTGGAGTCTGAAAAATAAACAGAAACGAGTAAAAGAATTTCCCATCTTAACTTATATTTTTAGGTTATAAATTTCAGATATAAATGTTGTATTATCATATATTTAAAGCTACATCCAAGAATTTTGAAATGAAGCGTGTGTGCTTTAGCGAAATATGAGTTATTTAATCATATAAATTGCAGTTACACCCAGAAAAAAGTTTTGTTGAATCAACAAAAATTTGGTTGACCCAACAAAACTTTTTGTTTAAATATAGCTCAATGGAAATTTTGTTTGAATCAACATTTTTTTTTTTTTTTTTTTTTTTTTTTTTTGCAATTCCAAAAAAAAAATTTGTATTGTCAGCAAAAAATGTTTTGTCAATTCAAGTAAAATGGTTCAATTTTACTTGATTTTTGCTAAAACAACCAAAATGTACTCAACAAAACATGTTTTGTAGTTTTAATCAATTCCTTTTTCTGGGTGTAAAAGAAAATTTTTAACAAATCTTAATCTTAATCAATCGGACGGATAAATATGAACTACAAGTAAAGCAATTTTTAGTTATTATGTAGCTACTTTATGTTAATATTTTTGTATACATTTCTTAAATCTTCATAAACTTTTCAAAGTGTGTAAAATGTCTTCCTATTTTAGAAAAATTATTGAAAGCTCTAATGTCAAATTGAAGTAAATGTTATAAAGTTATCGCTTAAAGAATATTAATAGTTCTAATACTTATGAGTATTTATAAACGCTAATTACAAACTAATATTCTGATAATAAACTTATTGTCAGACTATCCAATATTGTCCTAATATCAGCAACGCCTCACATAAGGTAAAGCCAGGAGCGATGGCGCGGGCGGAGAGATTGCGCACATAGAGGTTTGGGGGGAAGGAGTAAAGGAAGCGCGCAACGACTGCAGGTAGTTGTACAACAGCAGTATCGGAGTGTCTACTTGAAAGTGCACGTTGATTGTTTTAAGCGTATAAGATAAAGCATTGTTATTTTGTTTTGTTTTCCGAAAATCAGTGATTGAACTTTCATAGCTATTCGTCAGAATTTCTATACAATGTCAGTAGTACAAAATATTTTAAACTTAATCGATTTTTCATAAGCTACTAATCTAGACTAACAGTGTGAACACCAACGGTTCGTTTTAGTAGCGGCCATGGTTAAATAAAAGGCCGCGCAATCTCTCCTACCGAAATTGGAGAGTTTGCGCACCTGCTACTTAGGAGAGATGGCGCATTGTTCCCATTAGTTTCCATGCAAGGATAGATTACGCAGCTTATTGGTAAATTTGCATTAAAAAATTAAAAATTAAAATGGACTAATTTTATGTTAAACGTGTTATTAAGTAACTTAATGTTCTTTTGTAATCTTATCTGGACTTGCTTTTTCTAATTCTTTAATTTTTTAACCTTTAATTAAAATTTTTTAATTGTTTTTAAAATTATTTCCTTTTTCTGATTCTGTAATCATTAGGTTGAAATATTCACTCCTAATATAATAATATTTGTCCCCAAAAACTTTACCACTGTAATTTAAGTGTAATTATTATTATTAACTGTAGTTATTATAAGTAACAATCTCTCCTTCCCATGTGCGCAATCACACCAACCCTACAAGGACAGATTGTGCAAAATAACTTTCTTGGTTTTATTATAACTGTTCTCTTAAAATACAACATAACAACAAAATAGCATTGGAAATGCATAAAAAACAAATGAAGCATAAATTATTCATGGATAGTTTAGCAAAAAATTAATATTTAGATTTTTTATTGTTATTCTTTTGAATTGTGCGCAGACTCTCCTAGCTTTACCTTATGTGTACAATCCCTTCATCTTGACTTTTTAGGTTTTAAACTTCAGAAGCAAATATTATGTTATCGTAGATATAAAACTACTTTCAGAAGAAATTTTGAAAGGAAGCTTGAATGTTTTAACCAATTTTAAAACGTCGTTAATCTTAGTGATTATGACATGTAAATAAAATTTGCTGATACGACAATTTTTTCCCTTATTATTATTATTTATCTGTTATCTTTCAACAATATTGTAGGCATTTCTGTAAGCTTTTATTAACTAAATTTATAATATGTTTCACCTTCTTTTTAGAAAATATATTGGAAGCTCCCATGTAAAATTAAAACAAATGCTACAAACTTTATCAATTACAAAATAATAATAAACTGTATGTTTCTGGATGTAGAAAAACATTAAAGATTAACTAATATTTTGACAATAATCTTATTCGATCTTTCAAAACAACTATAGGAAATTATCGTAAGTTAACATATATGTTTTAATGTTCATAAGCACATAAAAAATTTACTCAAAGTTTGTTTTATTTTCAAAATTATATTAAACCTCTCAAAAATACGTAAATTTAAGTATTGTAAAGCAATGAAGTAAGATTGAATAAGCATAAGCTTCCAAAGAATTTAGTTCGATTAGACTTTTGAAAATCAAAAGATAATCATAATTATCTTAGATTATTAAGTTCAAAACATTTTTTTTTGGTACTTCTATGTTAGCCGGGCGGAAATTTTGCCAATAGCATATTTTTGTTTTCCTGGTCAATAGCAGCTTTTATTTTCCATGTATATAAATTAGAAACAATGCTTTTATGTTGAAATAAAATGTTTTGGTTTATGGTATTATTTCCTTTTTTATTTGTTTGTTTTTTTGTTTTTTTTTTCAAAAAAAAAAAAAAAAAAAAAAAAAAAAAAAAAAAAAAAAAATGCATGTATTTTAAAGGTATGTAATATGTGTATTTTAAATTAAATAAATGCAATATGAATTATTCTGCGATGAGAACAATATTTAGCGATTTATCGCCTGCGCTCGGCTAACATAAAGTACCCCTTTTTTTCGTTTCTTTTTTTTTTTCTCTTTCTTGTTTTTCAGATACGTTAAGTTCAAAGACGATTTTAATTAAATTGAAACCTCTGAATAATTTTTTGAAATAAACTAACAGAAATTAGTGAAATTATTTGATTTCCTTTTGCTTGACTTCTTCGGAAAAGTGAAAAAAGTCTCATTAGGAAAACAATCACCGGATCTTAGAAAATTTCTTATTTATTGCTGACTCTGGGAAAAATTCTTTTCCCAGTCATCTTTTCCAAAGTCAATTTAGAATGTAGATTGGTGCGAGTTAAATATGGTTTCAACCTATTTTTTTAAGGAATAAACTTCAGAAGTAAATATTAAATTATCTTACTTATTGTAAATACGTTCAGCATGGAATTTTGAAATTAAGCGTGTATGCTTTATCAAAATACAAGTTATTCGTTCATATAAATCAGAGTTAAATGAAAAAAAAATTAAAAGAAAAAACTAATATTGATCATTTGAATGCGTAAACATAATCTACAATTAAGGCAGTTTTAGTTATTATTTAGCTATCTTCTTTTAACTATTTTGTATACATTTCTTGAATCTTCATAAATTGTTCAAAATCTGTAACATGTCTTCCTATTTTAGAAATTGGTAAAATCTCTGATGCTAAATTAAACTAAATATTGCAACGTTATCACTTAAGGAATAATAAAAATTCTTGTACATATCAGTATTTATAAATGCTAAAGATTAACTAATATTCGACAACAAGATTATTGTCAAAATATCCTGTATTATCCTAATATTCGTAATGCCTTGTATATTTTGGTTCTGACCTTTTTTGTATGTTTTAAGTTTCAAAAGTAAGTATTATATTATCGTACTTTTAAAACTAACTTCAGGATATAATTTTGAAAGGAATAGTGTATACTCTAAAAAATTATGAATTGCTTGATTATTTAAAAAGCATTTAAAATGCAAAATTAAAATATGTCTAATATTAGCCACACTGACATGGGAATAAAATCAGATAAGAAAGCGATTTTTTTTATAATTATTACTTATTTTGTTATCTTTAAATAATACTGTAAGCATTTCGTTATTTTTTTATAAACTAAATTTGCAATATGTTATCCTATTTTATAAAAAGATAGTGCAAGTTCTCATGTGAACCAAAGTAAATATTATAAAGTTATTGCTTACAGAATATTAATAAATGCTATGTTTATTGGTATTTATAAACATTAAATGATAACAAATAGTATGACATTACATATTCAATCTTTCAAAATAGCTTTATTAAATTCTCAGAAGTAAACTTAAAAGACATTTTTCAAACTTCAGTGCATAAAATTTTGATAAACACATGAGATTTTGTTTTGTTTGCCACCTTTACACTAAAATTTCTAAAATTATATAATTATTAAATATTGTGAAGCGATGAAATAAGCGTTAGCAAGCATATATTTTCTCAGAATTTAGTTAGATTGCCTTTGAAAATAAAAAAAAACTAATCATTTTCTCATAAGATTAAGTTTGAGATAGCACCTTTTTTTATATTGGTTTGATAAAATTCTCTTTCAGATATCGTTAGTTAG
This sequence comes from Maratus michaelseni, assembly GCA_963931845.1. Taxonomy (NCBI): domain Eukaryota; kingdom Metazoa; phylum Arthropoda; class Arachnida; order Araneae; family Salticidae; genus Maratus; species Maratus michaelseni. The sequence goes on from OZ007591.1 coordinate 314,012,531, forward strand.
AATACGATTTTAATTAAGATGAGACCTCTCGACAATTTTCTTAATAAAATGAAATTTTAACATAAAGAAATTAGCGAAATCATTTGGTTTCATGTTGCTTGAGTTCATCAAAAAAACGTTTCATCGGGAAATCAGATATTAAATGTCTCATAAAATCTCCAATTTATCGCTGACTTCGAAGAAAAATTCCATTCACTGTGAAATCATAGAAATAAATAGAAACGAGTTAAATCTGTTGTCGACTTGATTTATTTTTCAGATATTACAATTCTGAAGTAATTATTAATTATTTATCGTGCTTTTAAAGCTACGTTAAGTATACGATTTTGAACTTTAGCGAAATATGAATTTGTTGTATAATATAATTAATACTGTGGTTCAATTGCCATTTTTTTATTCTATTTGAACTTTAAAACTTTTCTTTTTTGCAAGATTATATTTAAAAAAAACTTTAAGATGAAGAGAAATATTTTTAGAAGAAATTGAATTTAATACTTTTCCATAACTGTAAATATTTATGTGAGTCAAAGTTTGTCTTTGTGAACCGTATATTTTGTGTGCAAATGAAGCATTTGCTTATTGACAACTCTCCACTTCTTTCTGAAGCATTAGTTTACTCTCCACTACATTATTAATAGAGTTCATACGAGTGCTTACTTTTCCACTTACTGTTTTCCTTTTGAATACCAGTATTTGTATAAAGAAAATTTATGTGTATATACCAGCGAAATTTTCTTTATAGAAATACCGGTATTCAAAAGAAAAAAAATGAAAAAGTAAGCACCCATACGAACACTGATTAATAACAGAAACCAATACCGACTCTGGGACCTTTCTTTTCTTTTTCAAAACATAGATAGGAAAATTTTATCTTATCAATTTTTAAGGAGATAAATAGTTAGAAATTAGAATTATTAGCATTAAATATTGTTTAAACGCAATATTTTGGTGCTCCCACCTTTGAGTTTCGGCTATAAAGCATCAAGAAACCCAAATACCAAACAGTACATTGGCATAAACTAAGTCCTTTAGAATGAAATGGAGTCTAATGGTAACTAATGAGGTGTTCTCAGTTTGGCCTGTACGAGTATTTCTGCAGGATCTGCTTAAAACTTTTTACAAAATCACGACTGTTCGTTGTTTCTCGACAGCCATCTTCTCTATTACTGCAAAGTTCAACTGCTATCAGCATATAATCGTCTCCCTTGGGGCTCTTACGATCTGGAATACCCCTGTTTTGCTTGCGATGGAGAGACATCAGTCGACAAAAAGATCCAAATACTTTCATTAAGGATTCTAGAATATTAAGTATTATGGAAAGGGAGATTATAAAACAATGACATACAGAGCTGACGTTGAGGTCCCTGATCTGCTGATTTACCAGTTAAGAATAAAAAATATTTTTAACTTTTCTTTTACTGTAATTTAATGTAATAACCTATAATTACTTAATTCCATTTCTTAACTAATAACTGTCGTTTACAATAAATATTAAAAGACTCCACAGCATGCGCTCAATATCTGAGGGAAAAAGGGGGGGGGGGGAATAAAAAAAATTAGACCATAAAATGGACGAGCACCATCAAGAATATAAATCTCTGGGCTCTTCTGAGATAATATCAATTGAGAAAATGCGGTTGTCATATTTTGCGTACTCAAGTCCTTCTAGCGCCCGGTCTATCAGCTTAAATCATTTAGTCGGAGTCTGACCTTACGTCTGATTAATCCTTCGTAGAATTCTTTGTTTTCGTCTTCATCTATGACATAATATCAATTAAGAAAATGCGGTTGTCATATTTTGCGTACTCAAGTCCTTCTAGCGCCTGGTCTATCAGCTTAAATCCTTTGGTCGGAGTCTGACCTTACGTCTGATTAATCCTTCGTAGAATTCTTTGTTTTCGTTTTCATCTATGATATAATATCAATTGAGAAAATACGGTTGTCATATTTTGCGTACTCAAGTCCTTCTAGCGCCCGGTCTATCAGCTTAAATCATTTGATCGGAGTCTGACCTTACGTCTGATTAATCCTTCGTAGAATTCTTTGTTTTCGTTTTCATCTGTGATATAATATCAATTGAGAAAATGCGGTTGTCATATTTTGCGTACTCAAGTTCTTCTAGCGCCCGGTCTATCAGCTTAAATCATTTAGTCGGAGTCTGACCTTACGTCTGATTAATCCTTCGTAGAATTCTTTGTTTTCGTCTTCATCTATGATATAATATCAATTAAGAAAATGCGGTTGTCATATTTTGCGTACTCAAGTCCTTCTAGCGCCCGGTCTATCAGCTTAAATCATTTGATCGGAGTCTGACCTTACGTCTGATTAATCCTTCGTAGAATTCTTTGTTTTCGTCTTCACCTATGATATAATATCAATTAAGAAAATGCGGTTGTCATATTTTGCGTACTCAAGTTCTTCTAGCGCCCAGTCTATCAGCTTAAATCATTTAGTCGGAGTCTGACCTTACGTCTGATTAATCCTTCGTAGAATTCTTTGTTTTCGTCTTCATCTATGATATAATATCAATTAAGAAAATGCGGTTGTCATATTTTGCGTACTCAAGTCCTTCTAGCGCCTGGTCTATCAGCTTAAATCATTTGGTCGGAGTCTGACCTTACGTCTGATTAATCCTTCGTAGAATTCTTTGTTTTCGTTTTCATCTATGATATAATATCAATTGAGAAAATGCTGTTGTCATATTATGCGTACTCAAGTCCTTCTAGCGCCCGGTCTATCAGCTTAAATCATTTGATCGGAGTCTGACCTTACGTTTGATTAATCCTTCGTAGAATTCTTTGTTTTCGTTTTCATCTGTGATATAATATCAATTGAGAAAATGCGGTTGTCATATTTTGCGTACTCAAGTCCTTCTAGCGCCCGGTCTATCAGCTTAAATCATTTGATCGGAGTCTGACCTTACGTCTGATTAATCCTTCGTAGAATTCTTTGTTTTCGTTTTCATCTATGATATAACATCAATTGAGAAAATGCGGTTGTCATATTTTGGGTACTCAAGTTCTTCTAGCGCCCGGTCTATCAGCTTAAATCATTTGGTCGGAGTCTGACCTTACGTCTGATTAATCCTTCGTAGAATTCTTTGTTTTCGTCTTCACCTATGATATATAATTTTTTATTCCACGAGATTTATCTCATGTACAGTGCTTTTCCTGCATAATTTTCTTTCTCCTCAATTTAGCACCACTTCTTTTAGAAAATTCAGTTTCATTTTTATTTCCCTCATTTGTCATTATCTTAGCTCCTATAATCTCAGGAATCTTCTCAAGTTTCTTCTCTAATATTTCTAACTTCATGTTCTCAGGATCATTTATCTTAAGGAATTCATTTTTTTCTTTATTTTCTATTTCATCTGTAATCACGCTTTAACGTAATTTTAATTTTCATCGCAAACAAAATGTTCTTCACTTGATCCAGTCGTTCCTTCAAGTGTTTATCGCATAGCATTTTCAGCTATAAAGTATGTTTTTTTTTTTGTTTTTTTGTTTTTTTTTTCTGATATTTCACAAAAATTTCTGAATCCATATTTTTCGAATATCATACTTTGTCTCGTACTTTCTTATTTTATGTCTTCTGACGAAATCAAATATTTATCTGAAATCCTTGAATTCATTTTAGAATCATTAGCTATTTCATACAGACTTTTTTCATCAGCTGAATTATTTCAACAGAGAAATTCATAACATTTATGTTTACGTTTAGATTCACAATTTATGAATGAGTGTCACACAAATTTGACTTCTGTATATTTTTATTAGTAAAGGATATAACTTCAGGCAGTTTTACTTGTTTTGAAAGTCTGAAAATTGAATTTACGTCATGTTCGACTATCTTTCGTATCATTAGTTTCATGCTGTCAGTTATTTCGGACTTCTATTTTTCTGGAAACTTCTTCTTTGATTAATAAAAATAATGACGCATGAAGACATTAATAAAACAGTTAAGAAATTAGTAACAAATGCTTCAATCAAACTTGACATATACAAGGACGTTTCACACATATAAGTTGGATGGACATAAATATTATTTGTAATATTACATTTAATTTCTTATCTAAAGTTTTAACTTTAGAGTTCTAGTTTTCTAAAATAATCTATTCTATGGTTCTACGTTATCCTTCTCTCCATCTTGTCTGAGCGGATGATAGACAACACTCTCTTTGACTTTTATTTTTATTTGTTTATTTTTTTTTTGGGGGGGGGGGAGGATAAAACAGTTCAGTTATGTTCGCTGCTAAGTGTAGAAGGCGCCGCTAATCACGATTAATCATGGAGATAGAAGTATGAGTTCGAAACATACGTTTTAACACAGAACATTTTTAAATTTTCGTTTCTAACATTTAACATGCGGCAACCAAAGGCTCAACCGACTATTAAAATTCTGAGAATTTATATTTTATTTTTACTTAGCTGAGATTTCTGCTGTTAAAAAAAAATCTATATTATATAACAAATTAATAGAATAATTCATGCACAGTTGATTTCCCATCCTGCGATCTTACTTAATCAATCAACTAATACGAGCAGGGAAGACCGAGCTATGCTCGGTCAAAATTAGCTTTGAGTTCAAATATCCTTACACATGACCAAAATGACCCACTAATCAAATTTTCTCAAACATGTGACCTAGCCCAACAGTCTTCTCGGGCCCAAAAACCATAGGAGGCAAAATTTAATCTAAATAGTCTGAGCCGTTTTTAAGATAAAATAGCTTGACCCATAATGATCCATAACCAAAATGACCCACTAATTGAATTTTCTCGATCTAGCCCAACAGTCTTCTCGTGCCCGAAAACCATAGAATGCAAAATTTAGTGTAATTAGTCTGAGCCGTTTTTAAGATAAAATAGCTTGATCCATAATGACCCATAACCAAAATGACCCACTAATTGGATTTTCTCGAACACGTGACCTAGCCCAACAGTCTTCTCGTGCCCGAAAACCATAGGATGCAAAATTTAGTGTGAATAGCCTGAGCCTTTTTTTAGATAAAATTAGCTAGACCCGCAGTGACCCAAAAACGACCCACTAATGGAATTTTCTCGGACATGTGACCTATCGCAATGATTTTGTCGTGCCCGAAACTCGTAGGACACAAAATTTAATCAAAATCGTTAGAGCCGTTTTTTAGATAAAATTAATTTGACCCGGGTTGACCCAAAAATGACCCACTAATCGAAAGTTCTCAAACATGTAACCCAGCCCAATAGTCTTCTCGTGCCCGAAAATGGTAAGATACAAAATTTAGTCAAAATCGTTTGAACTGTTTTTTAGATAGAATTAGCTTGACCCTGACCCTTGATGACCCAAAATGACCCACTAATCGAATTTTCTCGAACACGTGACCTAGCCCAATAGTTTTCTGGTGCCCCAAAACGGTAGGATACAAAATTTCCTCAAAATCGTTAGAGCCGTTTTTAAGATAAAACCAGAATTCGAAACCGAGGATTTCGCACTGAAATCTAATATTTTTAGGTACTTCTCTATTATCCCGTCGATCACTTTACGTTATCACTTTTCGTAACAAAAAACTATCGCCAAAGTGTAAGATTAAACGCCAAAAATGCAGTCCCATTTACTTGATGTCAGAAGCATTATACGTGTTTGTTACGTCATCAAATGGTTTTTAACTCGACATTTGCGTGTATTTTTCATTATGTTTTACTGATTTATTAGTTGTTTCATTAATTAAAATAACAATTGTGTCCTTAAATTCTTATATTTTATTTATTTATTTATTTTGATATTCCAATGGCAACGTTCTCTCGTTTATTTGGCGATAGTTTTTTGTTATGAAAAGTGGTCGACGGGATAATAGAGAAGTACCATTTTTTTATCAGTATGTAATGTTTCTTAGATGCAGGTTTAAACTTCTAAAGAAAAAGTGAGGATAAAAATATCTGCAAACAACATTTAGTTTTTATTCAAGCCAGAATATCATCTAATTTATTCCATCAATGTTATAGTAAAAACTTATCCAAGATTGCAAAATACACGCGCGAGAAAAAAAAAATTACAATCGTATTTTAACTGCATTAGAGGATGACGTCATCCGCTTCGGAAAAAAACATGGGACATAGAAATATAAATTAAACATTTCAATTTCGCTTTTTAATCATAAATATAAAATAAACCCGTGCGGTGTTTTTAATAATTGCTGAGCATCATATAAATGTGGTATTATTTTTTGTGGCAACAATAATTTGAGGAAAACCTTTCATTTCTTTCATGAAAACAATGCCGATTTAATTTTTAATTTTCAGCAAATTTTAATCAAAAACATGTTTTAACGAAATGTTAAGTGTACTATGTCAGAAGCGTGTGCAAAATCCTTTCATATGGCATCTCATTCGTCGTTCTGCGTTTCGCATTTTCTGAGATTAAGGGATGTTGACAGGAGAAATAATATATATGATTTGCATATATATATATATATATATATATATATATATATATATATAACCACACACAAGATTTGCTCGTATTAGAATATATGATACTGTCAATAAATTTATTTTACGCTTTAAAACAATATTTATGATATTTTCAGAAGTAAAAAAAATATATATATATATTTTTTAAGAATAAAATTTTGTTATACACGCATAAAAATTCATCAATGCTTATTTTATTTTCTAATTTCCACTAAACGTTTCAAAAATATATGAAACTTAAATACTGAGAAGCAATAAAGTAAGCGTAAATACGCACATATTTTCGTAGAATTTCTCCGGATCGCCATAAAAAAAGTAAAAAAAGAGGAAAAAAAAGGAAAGAAAAAAAGAATATTTTTCTCAGAAAATTATGTTTTCATTAGGTTATTATTGTTATTATTATTATTATTATTATTATTATTATTATTATTATTATTATTATTATTATTATGTTTGATTTAACTCTTTTTAACACTTTCCAACATAGTTGAAAAGTGTTCATGAGTTTGATTTGTCTGTCTGTCTTCCGTCTGTCTGTCTGTCTATCCGTGCTCTAACTCGCGTAAATATACTCGGATTGTCATGCAATTGAGGTTTACTATGGCATGTTTGGTATTGAAAATGAAGTGTGTAGCATTTATAGTTCATTTACAAGGACGCTCAAAATAATCCCGTTGCATTACGGTCTATTGGAAAAATCGTTTGCGGTGTATTTTAATGATGTTACACTACTTCAAACACATTGAGATTGATATATATCACGGAGGTGCGTTACAAGAGACTTACTATAGAATATGGTGCGCATAGCATTCATCGTTCATTTACATGGACACATTAAAGAATTCGGCTACTGTCTATAAACATTTATTGCTGGAAGTGCGATTTCATTGTGATATGCGTTTTTATATTTAACTAATATTTTACATATTACTTAATGTGTATACATTCTATAGATATATGCAGGGCAGCACAAAAGATATCAAATACATTTCGGTTTATTGACGAAAATTGCAGTACAGAAATTTTTAACCGAGCTATGCACTTTCTAACTGAACTAAATTTTAGCATACTATGTAGTATATATGTTACGGTCAATATGATTAATCCGGTGATTATTAATAATAACCGGTTATTACTAATAATGACCGTGGCTATTATTATTAATGACCGGATTAATCATATTGACCGTAACTTATATACAAACTTATAGATCACATACAGGGCCTCACAAAAGAATTGTGATATTTTTTCGACTATTGGTGATAATTGCTGAAATTCATTATGCCCTTTCCAAATTTTGTACTTCAACTTTCACCTTATTAATCCGTAAAGTTTTGTTAAAGTATTCTGGAAGTGTTGGAAAGTGTTTCATAACATATGCGTGACACATGATCTTTTTTCTTGTTTTCTTATTGATTTAATAAATTTCTCTTTCAGATACGTTTCAGTTAGAAGATGATTTTAATTAAGTTAAGACCAATCGATATTTTTTTCTAAATAAACTAAATCAACTTAGTGAAATGATTTGAAAATTAGTCAAATCATTTGACTTTCTGTAGTTTGACTTCGTCAGAAAAAGAGGAAAGAAATCTTATTTGGAAATCAAGGATTAAATGCTTCGAAAAATCTCCAGTTTATTCCTAACTCTGAGGAAAAATTCCATTCACCGTAGAATTTGGAAACTATATTGGTGCAAGTTAAATATGGTGCTGCCTTATTTTTTTTTATATTAAAATTTGGAAATAATTATTAAATTATGATATTTTAAAAATACGTTCAGAACAGAAATTTGAATTGAAGCGTGTATGTTTTAAATAAATATGAGTTATTCGATCGTATAAATTGCAGTTAATAAACATTTTTTTTTATTTATCTTAACCACTTGATGTTGTCAACATAATTCACCAATAAAGCAGTCGGGGCGGTATATATTCAAAACGTTACTTTTCATTCCCTTAAATCTTCATAAGCTGTCCAAAATTTATAACCTGTCCTCCTATCTTAGAAATATTAGTGAAATTCCTCATATGAATTTGAAATAAATATTAGAAAATTATCGCCTACATAAATTCTTATACTTATGAGTATTTATAAACATTAAAAATTAACTAATACTCTGATAATGAAATTATGATATCTTTTAAGGAAACTTTGTGAAATTATCATAAGTAAACTTAGCAGATATTGTTAGAGTATAAAATTTTGATAAACACACATAAAAATTAACTCAGAGTTTATTTTATTTGCGAATTTAACATTAAAAGTTCCAAAACTATATGAATATTAAATGTTGCGAAGCGATGAAAAAGGCTTTATGAAGTACATGATTCCGTAGAATTTAATCGGATCGCCTTTGAAAATAAAAATAAAACTATTTTCTCAGAAGATTAAGTGGTACTTTTATGTTAGCCGGGCGATACTGATATATATATACATATATATATATATATATATATACGCATATATATGCATTGTCGGATTCCCTCTAAGTCCACCCAACTTCGAAGAATAATCCGGTATTTTTAGTATGCTGCCACCACCGATATGACTACGTGATATCGGTCACGTTATGAGAGGTATGTAGGAAAAAAGACGAACTCTTTCAATTAAACTTAAACTAACCCTTTACTTACAATATTTACACTTCAAAACTCGGATATAGCTTATCCGGTTCAACATTAAATAAAAATACAGAAAATACATTCTGTGTACTGCTAAGCTACGTTAATTAACTCAGATCAGAGATTACCATTAATCTCATGAACACTTTCTCTCTTCACTCCAAAAGATCTCTTTCCAACACACGTATATGAGAGCTCACTCTCTCCAACCAACACGCTTCACTCCCACGTTAAAACTAACTCACTCTCTCCGGTCAACTCCAGAGCACCCTTTGTCAACCGGGCTGATCCCCTCTCTGCCAGGTGTTCCGTTTCCTTGACCGAAAGTAATCCCCTTTTGATGGATCTGTCTTCTTATAGAATGGGTGAAATCTCTCTTATCTATGAACTTACAATAACAATAGAAACACTTCTTCCACGATACCAAACATTCTTTCAACCTATTTCATGTCATTCCCTACCGGATTAAGATTTCAGTTAGGAAAAGCTTTACAGTACACAGTAGATACGCACACAACAAGATAATATCACATAACAATAGTATTTAAGCCTACAGCTGCCAGGGAAACCTGACATATATATATATAAATATACACACATATTTATACATACAATATATATGTATATGTGTATATATCTATATACACATTGTATATATATCAGTGGCGCCTAACTAACATAAAAGTACCGATTGAGTTATAGGTAGATTTTGTTTTTGTTGTACTTGTTTATTTTATAAATAATTTCTGTCAGATGCGTTCAGTTGGAAGACACTTTTAATTAAGTTTTAAACTGTCGATAATTTTTCTTAATAAACTAAATTATATTAGCAAAATCATTTGTCTTCCTGTTGCTTGACTTAATCAAAAAGGGGGGAAATGTCTCATTAAGTTATCATTAATTAAATATCTCGGAAAATCTCCAGTTCATGGCTGACTTTGAGAAACAATTCTATTCACTGTTGTATCTGCAAAAAATAGGAGGCGTTGCGAATATTACGGGGAAATCGAAAATATCAATTTAAAAAATAATAACATGGAAATTTGTAGTATTTGATGCAATATCTTACAATGTCCTATTTCCTCTCTAACACTCTAAAATTTACTTGATAAAATAAACAAAACACTGACTACACTGTAGAAAAAAAAACCTGAAGTTACTAAAATTTTTTTAGTACATTTGTATTCCACAGAATTTTTTAGTAACCGGTATTATAAACCGGAATCGTTGCAAGCTGTTTTCTAGTAATTCTTACAGAGAAACAGTTACAAGAAAATTTGTAACTGAGTAAGAATACAAAAAAAATTTTAGTAATTGCAAGGATCAATGAGAAAAACAAAAAAATTTTTAGTAGATCGATCCATTTTTTTTTTTTTTTTTTTTTTTTTTTTTTTTTTTTTTTACAGTGTACTACTATTCTATATATGCAAAGTGCATATTCTCCTTGGAAGTTCCAAGGAGTCCGCCACTGTATTATGATTGAGACATATTCGATTTAATATTTAAATTCTAGAATTCATAAAAGCCTTGTTTAAAAATAGAATTTGTAATAATTTCTTGCAGTTAAATAAGGCAAAAAATTCTATTTAAAAATTGCTCTATGTGAACTTTTAAACAGCTGATTTTCAAAACTTGTATTTTGCCCGCTCGTCCGAAATAACCGCCAAGTCTGATATTTAATCGTCATGACAGCTTTTAGGTTTTAAACTTCAGAAGTAAATATTAATCTATCGTACTTTTAAAGCTACGTTAAGCATAGAATTTTTAAAGGGAGCATGCGTACTCTAACAAAGTAAGAATCCGATAATCATATAAATTGTAGTTAAAACACGTATTTAAAATATTATTAATCTTAGCCACTCTGACATGTAAGTAAAATCAGATAATAAAGCAACAAAAAGTATTATTATAATTTATTTGTCAGCTTTCTACAATAATGAAGGCATTTCTTTAAATTTTTATTAATTAAATTTTCAATATGTTTTCGTAATATGTGCAAGCTTTCATGTGAAACTAATGTAAGTATTATAAAGTTATCGCTTATACAGGGTGTCCGAAAAGTCTGGAAACGGTCGAATAACTCGAGAAATATATCGGATTGATAAACGGAAAATTACAAGTTCAATATTTTTGAAAAATCTATTTAGATATATCAAAGTTGCCCCCAACACTACCCCTTGGGGGAGAAAGGGAGTAACTTTGAAATCTTAAATGATAACCCCCCGTTTTATTTCAGATTCGGATTCTGTGGGAAAAAATACGTAACTTTTGTATTTAATATTTTCTTCAGAAAATCGTAGATAGCGCTGTAATCGAGTAAAATGCAGTCAGAATCCTTTCCATTGAAATGTCTGGAAACAGTCGAATAACTCGAGAAATATGCATCGGATGGAAAAACGGAAAATTACATGTTCAATATTTTTGAAATATCTATTTAGATATATCAAAGTTGCCATTTTTCTAAAATATTGAACACGCATTTTTCCGTTTTTCAATCCGATTTATATTTCTCGATTTATTAGACTGTTTCCAGACTTTTCAATGGAAACGATTCTCAATGCATTTTACTCGATTACAGCGCCATCTACGATTTTTCGAAGAAAATGTTAAATGCAAAAGTTACGTTTTTTTTCCCGTAGAATCTGAATCTGCAATAAAACAGGGGGTTATCATTTAAGATTTCAAAGTCCTCCCTCCCATTTCCCCCAGGTGGCAGAGTTGGATGGGCCAACTTTGATATCCCTAAAAAGAATTTTTAAAAATATTGAACATGCATTTTTCCATTTTTTTTATTTGATGTATATTTATCGAGTTATTCGACCGTTTCCAGACTTTTCAATGTAAACGATTCTCAATGCATTTTACTCGATTACAGCGCCATCTACGATTTTTCGAATGTTAAATATAAAAGTTACGTATTTTTTTCCCGTAGAATCTGAATCTGCAATAAAACAGGGGGTTATCATATAAGATTTCAAAGTCCTCCCTCCCATTTCCCCCCAGGTGGCAGAGTTGGATGGGCCAACTTTGATATCCCTAAAAAGAATTTTAAAAAGTATTGAACATGCATTTTTCCATTTTCTTTATTTGATGTATATTTATCGAGTTATTCGACCGTTTCCAGACTTTTCAATGTAAACGATTCTCAATGCATTTTACTCGATTACAGCGCCATCTACGATTTTTCGAAGAAAATGTTAAATACAAAAGTTACGTATTTTTTTCCCGTAGAATCTGAATCTGCAATAAAACAGGGGGTTATCATTTAAGATTTCAAAGTCCTCCCTCCCATTTCCCCCCAGGTGGCAGAGTTGGATGGGCCAACTTTGACATCCCTAAAAAGAATTTAAAAAAATATTGAACATGCATTTTTCCATTTTTTTTATTTGATGTATATTTATCGAGTTATTCGACCGTTTCCAGACTTTTCAATGTAAACGATTCTCAATGCATTTTACTCGATTACAGCGCCATCTACGATTTTTCGAAGAAAATGTTAAATACAAAAGTTACGTATTTTTTTCCCGTAGAATCTGAATCTGCAATAAAACAGGGGGTTATTATTTGAGATTTCAAAGTCCCTCCCCCCTTCCCCCCAGGGGGCAGAGTTGGGGCGGGCAACTTTGAGATACCTAAACAGATTTTTCAAAAATATTGAACACACATTTTCCTTTTTTCAATCCGATGTATATTTCTCGAGTTATTCGACCGTTTCCAGACTTTTCGGACACCTTGTCTAATATTAATCAATGTTATGTTTATGGGTACTTATAAACGTTAAACATTAACTAATATTCAGACGATAAACTTATTATATCTTTCAAGACAACTTTATGAAATTCTCAAAACTAAACGTTGCAGATATTTTCAAAATATAAAACGTTGATAAACACATATAAAAATTTATTTGGAATTTGTTTTACTTGCCAACTTAACGTTAAAAGTTCCAAAAATATATGCATATTAAGTCTTGTGAAGCGGTAAAATAAGCTTTAACAAGCACATATGTCTTCAGAATTCGGTCGGATCGCCTTTCAAAATAAAAAAAAACTGATAGTAATTTCCTCGAAGATTAAGTACGAGACAGCATTTTTCTTTTATTGGTTGGATAAATTTCTCTTTCAGATACGTTGTTTTGAAAGACAATTTTAATTAAGTTGGGACTTCTCGATAATTTTCCTTAATAAGCTAAATGAAATCGGTGAGATCATTTGGCTTCTTGTTGCATGACTTCGTCAGAAAAGAGAAAAAAGGTCTCATTAGGAAATCAATTATTAAATGTCTCGGAAAATCTCCAATTTTATCACTGACTCTTAGAAAAAATTTCCATTCACGGTGAAATCTTAAAAGCAAATTGATGCGAGTTAAAAATTTTCTCGTCGTATCATATTTTATTTAGGTTTTGAGTCTGAGAAGTTACTATTATTAGCACAAGAATCCTAAACGGGTTAAATGTTTGTTACGCAGCACTTTACCTTACGGCTCTAAGAATTTTAAATATGTCTTAAAAATAATTATATCAAATTTATAGTGACGCTATTTTTCTTTTATTTTTTGTACTATTTATAATCAGAAGAGCAATTATTATTTTCAACATGAAAAAATATATATAATATTTATTCGCTTATGTTTTCTAATTCACATTTCTCATAAATTCACAATATGGGTTTTAAAAGAAATTATATTAAAATTCGAGTGACACCATGACGTGATTTTAATAAATTTGTTTTAAAATTCAAATCAAGTTATTTTTGGATTGTCTTCTAAAATATATTTACACATCCAAGCAATTTTTTTTTAACCAAGCAGTTAATTTTCCAATACACTGTTAAAATATTACTTTCGCTGAGCAGAGAAATTTATTTATTTCAATAAATTGAGTTATCTTTTGCTCCATACTATCCAAAATCATAAGTAAAATTTGTGCAAATGGTTGTTTTGCATCATACTATCCATTTGTATTTTGTATACATTTCACCTAGTTTGGAAACTATGACGAAAGTAATCATTTACATAAATTTTACTTACGATTTTAGATCGCCCCTTCCTCTCACCAACAGCATAAAAATAAGTTTAAAATATCTTGTTGTTTTTATTTTTATATAAAAACAAATCTTCCTACCTATATCTTGCTCTATAATGACAATAAATAAATAATCAATGATATAAATTATACACCTTCCCTTCCTTTCCTGTTCTCCAGCATAAAAAATTTTAAATCTTTAAAACTGTAATAAAAAGTGCCAGATTTGTTGCTATTTAGTAACAATAAATAAATAGGTAATCATCTAATATATATCCTCCAAACTTTCTGCTACCCCCACCACTATTTGTTCCATGATTGCATGCAGTTTAAAACCTTTAAAATAAAAATTCAAATATACATTTTTTACAGAATACATTTAATAGCAAATGTGTAATCTGCATTATTTCCATCTTTTAAATTGCCTTTGGTACATCGGAATAAATAATTAATGATTCAAATTTTAATTTCTCAACAACTTTTAGATAATGGCTCGAACCTCGTTCTGTAGAAATCTCAAAAATGCACGAAACTCGTTAAAGCTGTGATCATTGTCGAAAGTATGAGCGCTTCGTGCCCATGAAAACAAAATAGAAAACACCACTAAATACAGCAACCTCGCTGTGTAGCAATCTCAAAAATACAAAAAATTCTGTAAAGCTGCAATCACTAATGCATACATGAACACTTCGCGCACATAACCCCCCCCCCCCCAAAGAAAAAAAATCACTGCATACAGCTATATTGTTGTAATGCAATCGCAAAAATGTACGAAATTCGTTAAAGAAGCGATCACTAACGCATGTATGAGCGAATCACACCCATGAAAACATAGTGTTGACTCTACGCCAATTTCGTAGGGCGCAGCACTAGGTGGCCATTTTTTACTACTTTATGCATCTAGTAGCCCTTTTTAAACTATTTTATGCGCCCGGGGGCTCTGGTTTATTTTCATTGTGAAATACGCCAATAGGCCACAGGAAAAAAATTGGGAATTTCATCAACTATCCGAGAAAAAGATAATGCTGAAATTCATCGATCGGCCAGGGAGGGGGGGTGAAATTAGTTGATTAGACACGGGGAAAAATCAAGAAATTTATGGAATGCCCGCGAGGAAAAAATTGCAAAATTCGTTGATCGATTGGTGGAAAAAAAATCGCGAATCTTTTCAATTGGGCATAGGAAAAACATCATGAATTTTGTCAGTCTGTCGC
This sequence comes from Maratus michaelseni, assembly GCA_963931845.1. Lineage (NCBI taxonomy): Eukaryota > Metazoa > Arthropoda > Arachnida > Araneae > Salticidae > Maratus > Maratus michaelseni. Next base: position 314,027,840 of record OZ007591.1, read on the forward strand.
AAGATGAAACCTTAAAATTCGCCAATCGGTCAGAAAAAATAATGCGTTATTTGATAATAGGTCAAGAGGAAAAAATCACAAAATTTGTCAGTTAATCGCTGGAAAAAAAATTGTAAATTTGTCAATTGGTCTTGTGAAAATAAATTGTATAATTCTTCAGTTGGCTGCGTGGAAAAAATCACGAAATTCGTCCAGCTGTTGCATGAAAGAAAACCCTGCGAGTTTTGCCAGTAAGTAATATCACAAAATTCTACTGATAAAAGGGGACTCTAAACAAACGAGTTCAAAATATGTTTTTTTCGAATTTGAGACAGGTGGAATGTGAGGCAGGTGTGGTACTTGTAATTGTGCACATAATATAGTAATCGGTGAATTTCTGTATTTTAGTAGATTCTTTATCATCATCAGTAAATTTCTTTTATTTAATTAATACTAACTGACCCGCCCGGCGATATGATATAAGGAAATGTGTGTTTTTGTTCGCAGCCATGTCCAACAAATAAGAGTGAATTATGTCAGCCAGGATATCGTTGGGGTAGCTCAGCAGGAAGAGCATTGGCACGACAAGCCAAGGTACCCAGGTTCGAGTCCTGTTGCAATAAACCTCAACTACGATACTCCAACCATTGAGTACAATTTTATGAAATTTGCTATCATTCAAAATATCTTCTAAAACTATCGCTTAAAAAAATATCTTCTATATCTATCTAAACTCTCAGAAGCAGAAGTAAACTAAACATTTATTTTTGAAAGTATAAAACTTTGATGTATACACATGAAAATTTACTCAAAATTTGTTTTATCTTCCAACTTACATTAGACGTTTAAAAAATATATAAAACTTAAATATTCGGAAATAATGAAGTAAGCTTCAATAAGTGTCTATTTTCGTACAATTTAGCCGGGTCGTCTTTGAAAAAATAAATATAATAATTTTCTCAAAAGATTAAAATTATTATATCACTATTTTTGCATTGGTTTGATAAAATTATTTTTCCGATATGTTCAGTTGTAAGACTTTTTAATTCACTTGTGACCTGCCGATAATTTTTTTTTAATAAACTAAATAAATCAGTGAAAATTTTCAATTTCATGTTGCCTGATTTTGTCAGAAGAAGAGGAGGGGACCTTTTGGGAAATCAATGATGCAATATCTCGAAAAATTTTCAATTTCTCGCTGACCCTGAGGAAAAATTCCATTCACTGTGGAATTTGGAAAATATATTGAAACAATTGCAAATATATTGAATCAAATATATTTAAACAATTGACGCTATTCAGAGCCGTCGGTAGCTCGTTCTAATAACTGGATTGACACAAAATTTTATAATTGGACTAAGAAAACCATGGGAAAAAAATATTCCAACAAAAAAAAAAAAAAAAAAAAAAAAAAAAAAAAAAAAAAAAAAAAAGTTCCAATCACCGCCGATAGGGGGGAATTCAGCGCTGTACATTGAAAGAAAACATCAGAAACAGACAAAATTAATAATTTGGACAAAATGCCATGTTTTATTCATCATATACACTTTCCCGACGAGGAATTCGACCACATTCAATGTGACCACCGTTCTCTTCAACCACACCTTGCATTCTTTGTTCAACATTTTCGACCGCTGAGCGTAACATGTCACATGGAATAGCCCTTACTACATCTATTATGTTGTCTTTTAAGTTACTCAGATTTGCTTCTCCCCCAAGATAGACTGTCGATTTCAATTAAACTCAGAACCAAAAATAGCATGGAGTTAAATCCGGAGACCGGAGCAGCCAGACATATTGAAAACAACGACTGATAACTCTTTGGTCAGTGAAGTGATGGCGCAACAGCTGCTGTACTTTTACACCAATGTGGTGGTGCACCATCCTGCATAAAAATTATCTGATCCAGACATTGTCTCTATTGAAGTTGTGGAACGACAAAACTAGTCAGCATATTATGATATCTTTCTGCGTTAACGGTACAATATGGTCCTGTCGCAATAATGTTCTCAAAAAAGAATGGTCCAAGGATGAATTCAGCTGTAAAGCCACACCAAGCAATGAGCTTTGGTGAGTGTAACGGAGTTTCTAGAACTGTATGAGATTGTTCAGGGCCCAAATTCTACAGTTATGAGTATTAACAGCCCCATTCAGATGAAAATGGCCTCATCTCCCCATAAAATTCTCCACGGGAAAGCATCATCGACTTCCATTCTTGAAAGAAATGTCAGAGCAAATGTCAGTCGTTTATCGTAATCATTGGGTGAAGTTGTTGCAAGCAGCTGATCTTGTATAGATAGTAGTGGTGAATTCATCGCAAGACGTTCCATAATGTCGAAACATTTAAATCCAGTTCTCGCGCAACACCCCGTGTACTGCTACTACAAACAGATTCAGATTCAGATTCAACCAAGCAGGGAGGCCTACCATATGGCTTTAGCCCCTGCAAGCCCTGCTTGGCAAGTTTATTTTTAAAAAAAATTACATATTTGGCAAAACAGCCCAGCTTAATTTGCAGAAAAGTCATACTCAAAAAGTCATACTCAAAAGTCATACTCAGCAGAAAAGTCACAATTAATAAGAGTTTAAAAATTATTTGAAATTGTCAGATTTTTAGTATAAAATATTTTAAAAGTAGACAGTGGATTTTTTCAATAAACTTCGTCATCATCAGGAAAAGCAACATCATCATCATCACCACCAATGATGTGTACTGGTGGCATTTGGAATAACAGTTGGTTTTTTTCTATTAAGGACATGCAGCTAATTATCTTTTGAAGCAATGAGGAATTCGCCGAGATTGATTTGAACCAATTCGACAGAGAGATGGTGTCTGTTTTCCTCAAATGTAGAGTAGCTGTCAATGGGCATGTGAGAACGTAATGTAGCGAATCCCCTCTTGCGCTACAAATGCATCTTGAAGACAAAACTTTATTAAATTTAATTAAATAAGCCGGGAAAGGGCCATGATTGATAGCGAATATATATAGGTATCGATGACTTAGAAGATAGTCTTCTGAAACTTTTGGCTTCAATGCATAGGTATATCGCCCAGTGGGACATAAATTCCAATCACGTTGCCATGAGTTATGTAAAGTTTGCTTTAATATTCTCTTAAGATATGAGGATGGATATGGTATAAATTTTTCTGGTATTAATGAATTTGGGTCAGTTGCTTCCTTTGCTAACCGATCCACTAATTCATTACCTGTTATGCCTGAATGTCCTTTGACCCATTGTAGATAAATTTTTTGTGTTGCTCATTGCAGAGATTGGATTATTTGGCTGATTATTATATTTTTTGTAGATATATCTGTTAGTGCTGATATTGTAGATTGGCTATCTGATTTTATAACTATTGTGCAATATTTTGATTGTTTTGACCATTGTATTGAGTCCAAGATAGCCAGCTGTTCCGCTTGATATGCTGAGTTTTCATTCTGTATTCTTTGCTGATATGTATATATTATTTCTTCTTCTTTAAATACACAGTAGGCATAACCCGTGCCGATTTCAGTTTTGGAGCCATCCGTGTATATTTGCACATCTGTCTCTATTTTATTTTGTGGATGCAGTCTTTAAGATATTCTTTTGAGGTATCTATATATTTTTGTAAGCTTTGTTTTGAAATGTATCAGAGTGATGTGGGTGTGATGGCACTCCCAGTCTCAGTATCATTCCTTGGTCTGTAATCTGTTTCAGTTTTAAAGGTAGTGGAGGAATTCCTGTCAGGACATTTAGAGCCGATGTAGGAGATTTTTTATATGCTCCAGAAATTAGAAGCAGGCAACGACGCTGAATAGATAAGAGCAGGCGAAGGCCATGTGACTTTTGCAATCTTAGAAACCATGTAGCTGCTGCATATGAAACTTTCTTTTCTAGAATGGAAGTGTACCAAGTTTTTATGATTTGTTTGGAAATGCCACTTGTGGTTGATGCGAATTTTAACAAGTTTTGTATTGTTGCTGACATTTCATCCCGTTTGATTCTAAGATGTGGCAAAAATGATAGGCTTGAGTCTAAATGTATTCCTAGATATGGCATAGTATCTTCAGTTTTAAGATTATGTGAATCAAGTTTGAAGATTGGACGCCGTTTTAAATACTTTGGACGTCTGAGATTCAGACATTGGCACTTGTGATAAGATATTTTCAGATCTGAAGTTTGAGCCCAATCGCTAATTACTTGAAGAGCTTCATTTCCTCTCCTTTCTAGTTCGGCGCTACTACAAACAGCAGAGGTACTCTGTGACCTGTCGTTGATCGCAGTTGCAACATCCATTATCACTTTTTCTGACACCGGTTTACGTCCTCTGCCTGGCCGAACTGCTAGCGAGCCTGTTTCTTTGAATTTCAGAATCATTGCTTTCCCTGTATTAACGGATAAAGGTCCTTTGCACAGTTTATGGCAACGATAAATAAACGAAGAGCGGCTGGTGCATTGCACTTGTTACAATAATAGAACTTCACAAGTAACGCGCGCTGCGGTAACGTAAGCTTCATTTTCAACCTGAGCTGAAATTGTTTCTCGGAGTTTTTCGCATGCATTTATAGCTTAAACTATTGGCGCTACTGTCGCTTGCATAAGCAAAAATTTGCATTTTCATTTATGGCCCGTCTTTTATGCTAATTCTCAGTTGCATAAATTTCCAAGGCGCCACATTTCCCCCTATCGGCGGAGATTGGAACTTTTTTTTATATCTTTTTTTTTTTCATGGTTTTCTTACTCCATTTATAAAATTTTGTGTCAATCCAGTTATTTGAACGAGCTACCTGTGGCTCTGAATAGCGTCAGTTAAAAAAAAAAAAAAAACATGTATATTTTCGAAATATACAGCATGGACAAACGGACAGATAAACAAACTGAAGTCAAACATATTTAACAATGTTGGAAAGTGTTAAAAAATATCAACTTTTCTATGAAAACCACAAAAGGGCACAAAAAGGGATAAAAGATTACCTGCATTCATAAAATAATAAGTAATCATTTTTTCTTAAAAAAAAGAAAGAGAGAGAGAGAGGAGAAAAACAAAGTGGCACTGTATTGAAACATAAAAAAAAATGTTTCAGTAATTTAAATCTTATTACGACATAATCTATGAAAAGCGTTTTAGTCCCTTCCTCTTCTATGAAGCTGAAAGAAAACTGGGAAATAAATCTCTTGAAGCTTTTGAAAAATTGCTACTTTTGAAAAAAAACCTACTATATATTATGAATTACTAACTCCTGCTTTCTTTCTACTATATTACGGGCATTCTATTAAATATTTATGCTCTGTATAACATATTTGTAATGTTGTTGTTTTTTTGCTATTTTCTCGAAATATTTAAAAAATATTTGAAATTGTTACTTTAATACAAGAAAATCAATTTAAAAAAACAAATTACGAAAATGAAGGAAATGGAAAACAATTTACGAAATATTTCTGAGGGAAAACATATTTATTCTGTTACCTATTTTCAAAACACAATTTAAGTTTTAAAATTAATCTTCATTTCTTCTTGTAAATTCTATTAAGTAAACACTGTAAATATATATAATAGAAAACAGTTTTCTGTTTAAACTACTTAGTTCAAACACAATTTTCTAATATTTACACTGAACCATTACTATAATTTAATCTTTAAAAAAAAAACTCGTTTATTATTACTTCTTATGTTTTCTCATCGGCCGTAGCAACATTTTCTTTGAGTGATCTGCAAATTCAATATATTTTTGTCATGATTGCTTTTTTAATAAGATAAATGATTTCATTTTAAATAAATTTCAGGATTTACAAATCATATTTTTTATACAAAAAGTAAAGGTTTTTAATATATGCCTCTTGTGCATGGCTGAAAGAAAACAGGGAAATAAGTCTTTTGCAGTCTTTGAAAAATAGCTACACTTGATAAAACTTACTATGTATTATGAATTACTTAGTTCTGCTTTCTTTCAGAAATATCGTAGATATTCTATTAAAATTTTATACTGTAGAAAATTTGTAATATGAGTTCTTATTTTGTAAGAAATATTTAAAAATTATTTAAAACAGCTATGTTAGAACTTCTATGGTTATACAAGAAAATTAATTTTAGAAGCAAATTACAAAAATGAAGCAAGTGAAAAACAATTTACGAAATATTTTTGAGGGAAACATATTTATTCTGTTAATATATTAAAAACACGATTTAAGCTATAAAATTAATCTACGTTTCTTTTTGTAAATTCTATTAAATAAACACTACAAATATATATTTTTAAATAGCAAACTGTAGTAACAGTTAATTAGCAAGTATTTTCTTTTCAATCTACTTAATTCAAACACAATTTTCTATTTTACGAGCATCATTACTATAATTCATCTTCAAAAGTCTCATTTATTATTAGTTCGTATGTTTTCGTGTGTCCTGTAGCAACATCTTGTTTGAGAAATCTCTCTATAAATTTGACATATTCTTTATTTTTTAATAAGAAAAGGATTCCATTTAAAATAAATTTCGGTATTTAGTTATCTTGTTTTTTTAGGCCAAAGGGAAAGGTTTTGCTTTAAAAATTTAGGTGCATTTAAAATAATTAAGCATATATAGACTAAAGTAATGAAAAGTTCACATTTTGGAAGTATACTAAGCTGCTCATACATTAATTATTTTTAAATGGGTGAAAAACCTTTTTAAAAATGTTGGAAAGTGTTAAAAATATCAACTTTTCAATAAATACCACAAAAGGCCACAAAAAGGGATGAAAGATTACCTGCCTTCATGAAATAATAAGCAATCATTTTTTCTTTAAAAAAGAGAGAGAGATAAGAAAAAAAAAGTGGCTCTGTATTGAAACATAAAAAAATGTTTCAATAATTTAAATCTTATTACGACATAATCTATGAAAAGCGTTTTAGTCCACTCCCCTTTCTGTGAAGCTGAAAGAAAACTGGGAAATAAATCTCTTGAAGCTTTTGAAAAATTGCTACTTTTGAAAAAAACCTACTACATATCATGAATTACTAACTCCTGTTTTCTTTCAACTATATTATGGGCATTCTATTAAATATTTATGCACTGCATAAATTTGTAATGTTTTTTGCTATTTTCTCGAAATATTTAAAAAATATTTGAAATTGTTAATTTAATACAAGAAAATCAATTTAAAAAAACAAATTACAAAAATGAAGCAAATGGAAAACAATTTACGAAATATTTGTGAGGGAAAACATATTTATTCTGTTACCTATTTTAAAAACACAATTTAAGCTTTAAAATTAATCTCCATTTCTTCTTGTAAATTCTATTAAATAAACACTGTAAATATATGTAATAGAAAACAATTTCTGTTTAAACTACTTAGTTCAAACACAATTTTCTAATATTTACGTTGAAGCATTACTATAATTCAATCTTCAAACAACTCGTTTATTATTAGCTCTTATGTTTTCTCATTGCCCGTCGCAACATTTTCTTTGAGTGATCTACAAATTCAATATATTTCCGTCATGATTGCTTTTTTAATAAGATAAATAATTTCATTTTAAATAAATTTCAGGATTTACTAATCATATTTTTATGCAAAAGGAAAGGTTTTTAATATATTCCTCTTCTGCATGGCTGGAAGAAAACAGGGAAATAAGTCTTTTACATTCTTTGAAAAATTTCTACATTTGATAAAACTTACATTAATTATGAATTTCTTAGTTCTGTTTTCTTTCAGAAATATCGTAGACATTCTATTAAATTTTTTTATACTGCAGATAATTTGTAATATGGGTTCTTATTTTGAAAGAAATATTTTTAAATTGTTTAAAACGGCTATGTTAAAACTGCTACGGTTATACAAGAAAACTAATTTTAAAAACCAGTTACAAAAAGGAAGCAAGTGAAAAACAATTTACAAAATATTTTGAGGGAAAACATATTTATTCTGTTAATATATTAAGAACAGCATTTAAGCTATAAAATTAATCTTCGTTTCTTTTATTAAATTCTATTAAATAAACACTACAAATATATACATATTAAATAGCAAACTGTAATAATAGTTAAATAGCAAATATTTTCTTTAAAATTTACTTAACTCAAACACAATTTTCTATTTTACGAGCATCATTACCATAATTCAATCTTCAAAGGACTCGTTTATTATTAGTTCGTATGTTTTCGTATGTCCTGTAGCAACATCTTGTTTGAGAAATCTCTCTACAAATTTGACATATTCTTTATTTTTTAATAAGAAAAGGATTCCATTTAAAATAAATTTCGGTATTTAGTTATCTTGTTTTTTTAGGCAAAAGGGAAGGTTTTACTTTAAAAATTTAGGTGCATTTAAAATAATTGAGCATATTTAGACTAAAGTAATGAAAAGTTCACATTTTGAAAGCATACTAAGCTCCTCATGCATGAATTACTTTTAAATGGGTTAAAAACCTTTTTAACATTTAAAAAAAATTCAAATGCATTATTAAGAATAAATATTTTTAAGAATTTTCAAAAATATTGCAAATATTAGAAAATTACAAAGTTATTTAAGGTTGATAAGCACTAAAAATTATTATTATTAGTTATAATATAAGCTTTTTTTAACTGTTAATTTAAATTTTAGATACACAAACATAAAATAATAAGTAAAATAAATCCAGTTTTGGTCATGTTCTTGTCTAAGAGCAAAAATTATTTGAGAAAATCTTCCCTCACGAAGGACAGAAACATATTTGTCAATGGCAGATTTTCCAGCTGACTATTTGGAAAGAAAATGGTTCTGCTACCATTGAATGCCTGTGATTGTTGTATTTCACAAGCATTATTGAACTTCATATAAGGTTTATATCCGATAAAACAGTAAAAATTAACTATGCACAGTTTTGTAAGTGTTATTTTACAATACAACTTCATATGAGGTTACTAAGCATGACAGGATTAAAAGTATACATTGGTAACGCGAAGGCATTCGCAAGCTAATGTTAAACTAATGGCAGCGTTCTTTTCAAATTTTTATTTACATTTTAATATTTGTTAAATGATTCTTTTTTTCTTTGGATAGCTAAGGTCGATCACTAACCGTGACTTGTTTTGTTTTTTCGATTTTGGTTGCAGATTTTTACTTTATGAAGCCACTTCTATTTCGGAACTAATTCCGAAAGCGGAATTATCCTCATAAAAAACTCCAACCAAAATCGAAAAAGTAGAAAATTATACCTGGATAAATATCCACCTCAATTGTCCTATGAAAAAAAAAATCAATTCACCGTCATTGGTGAACAGTAGTGAGACTCATTGCTGAACACTTTCCTGTGCCATTCAATCTTTAAAGAGCGTGACACTATTTAATTATTGAAGTAGATGTCGTTATGTCAATTGTAATCTGCATATAGGGCAGTATGACTAGAAGTAGCTTTGATCATCCGTCGAAAATTGCACTTGCTGATATTGAGCATCCAATACATCTGCACAATTTGCATAATGTCGACAATCAATGATGTGGAGTGTGTTTGGTTCCATCGTATTCATCTTCGGATGCATCAATCCTAGTGTACTGACATGCAGAACTCTTGTCACGATTCATATTACCTTCATCAATCCAACTCCTCCGAATCCTTTGTACATTGGAAAGGTGAAGGAGTGTTTCAGCTGCGATAAGATCGAGCTAGCGAAAGAGTCAGGCTGTGGTACTCCACCGCTCTCGACTGTTTTTAAGCCTACTTTGACCACATGACAGTTCATCAATTAGTGGAAACCAGCCTATCTTGATCATATGACAAGCAAAAGGGCTCATTTTATCACGGGCTATTTCTTTCGTTGGGTGAAGAAAAGGCCCAAGGGCCAACCAACCACTGGTAGATCTGAAACAGAACTCCTCGTTAAAAAGTTTGATTATCGAAACTGACTTCATTGATCGTTGTACGTCAGAAATATCTTTGACTACACGTGTCTTCTGAGACGAAAAAGAATACTTTCTCTCAGCATCAGGGAGTAAAAAAAATGGCTATTGACTCATATAAAGTTGCTATGAGATTCAACTGTTTTTCAAGCAATCACCAATTTTAACTCCAACTTTTCAGTGCGCAAAGCGAAAGAAGGATTGCAATAGTTGTTGCAAAAGTTGAATAAAAACCCTTAATTACTTTACAGGTTGTGAATGTTTATAACTCTCTCGTTGTCGTTCTAAGACGCTTATCTCTGATTGGGTTGTAGAGTGAGAAATTGGACGAAATGTTGCTGCTAGGAGCGATTTTTTATGAGCTGTGGCTAAAAAACTGGGGATATTGCTGATCGTTATCAGACCGGGTGTTCAGGCAATTTTTCGCGGAAAATCGGCTCAAATCAGGAATTGGCTGAAAAATTGCTCGAAAAGTTGTTGAATCTGTTAGCAACTTAATGTTGCTTTCCTACATTTCCCTCCAGCTTATCAAGGAACAAACTTGCGTTTCAGATCTTGCATACTTATACAGTTAAATCTTCATATTTTTGTTTTTGCTTTGTCTGGGAGTGTATCTGCAAGATTGTTGGATTCTAATATTTATCATGTTTCTTAGTAGATGAAAATTTAAGAAACTCTACCCTTCATTTATCCATAATATTGCCGATTTTCTATTATTTATTTATTTATGTATTTTACTTATTTGTTTATTTATTAATTTTATTTATTTGCTTATTTATTTATTTTACCTAAAATATATTCTGGTTATGACATTTCTAGTATATTCTAAAGAAGATTCGTAAGAATCCAAGAATTATAAATATGTAAAAGTTTTCTGACAAAATATTGTTTTTCCTTAAATCATATTTTAAATTAATAAAAATGTTTTTTTGTTTTTTTTTTTTGCAGACGAGTGTGCTCTAATATCTAAAACGCCAAAACATATTTCTCAAATGATGCGATTATTTTTTTAAGGGATTTTTTTATTATGTACAAAAAATAATTGTAGGAAGCCTATTAAAAATAAATAAAAAAGTAATCGCGTAGAAACGTAAAAAAATGCACTTATTTACTGAAATTTTAGAGATATGTTGATAATTCACTTTTTTGTTTCTCTTCTTTTTTCCGAGGGCGGTGGGGGGGGGGGGGGGGGGTATCAAGTCCTTAAAATCATAGTGAACAATTCTACTAAAAATGTATGTAAAACCGTTATATAAATATTTTAACATGTAAGAATATAAAGTTTAAAATTTTCTTATTTTTTTTAATTTGTCGTGTTTAATTATCTTTTATTTTGTCAAATTATGATTCAAATAAAACTGTTTTTCTAACAAAATTATTTTTCTTCACAAAAACAGTCAAATACGAAAATTATGTTCAAAATTATCGAAATTTAAAAAAGTTCAAAGAATAGCAAGCTATTGAAGTAATCGTTAAAAAATATATTGAAGAAATAAAACATTTTAGACATAATTTTGGCATGTAAAAAGCAATTATCCTAAATTCTGAAATAAAAATATCTTTCAAAGAATATCGAGTTCCCTCAACTAAGATAAAAAGAAGTTAATCAATTGTCATGATAAATCAAAAATATTTTACATCCATGATAATCATAAAAATTGTTCATTATTAATTCTAAGTATAATTCCTGTATCCAATTGAAAGAACTTCTTTGTTAATAAGAAATATAGTTGTTGGCAGAAGACATGAAAATGTTTAAAGAATAAAGTTAGAATTTACTTAGCTTCTTTACCTCTGGGGGGGTAACATGCCTATTTCTAATCTGTAATCCTCTAGAGAGCCTGCTTTTTTGCCAGCGCTGGCAAATTACATATTAATAATTTTCTTAGTCTTATTTAATTAATAATATCATAGGAGAAGCTAACAACAATTAATCTCACTGCATACTTCTCCTTTTTTCCAAAAGCATATCACTTTTAAATATCATTTTGATGCTGAAAGAAGAAAACACTCTATTTAATATAAGAATAAATAAAGTATAATTTGAACAAAAAATATAATTTAAGACAAAAACAAATAATTTTTAATTAAAAAGAACTGACTTCAGGGGGTCTATTTATCACTCTGCTGCAGTGATATTTACTTATTCCACGTCAGTCAGTGTATTTTAATAAGAGTGGTCCGGCACAGCAAAGTGCTTGTATAAACACTTTATTGCTATCCACATTCATTTTAAATCCCACTGTTGGCAATATCGTTAATTTTGTTACAGAAGAAGAAATTATATATATACATGATACGAAAAGTATTTTCAAAGCGTAATATAATACTGCGTACAGCATTAACAGCATATTCAAATTGTAGGACGCTTGGCTAATTTTTACGAAAGTTAGAAAACGTCAACAAAAAAGACAAGAAAACAGACAGAAAACCTTGCATACAACTTCTGGTTCCTGATGAAATTTACAATAGGACCACGATCATAATGAACCCTTTCCAGCAACAAAAATAATAATAATAATAATAATAATAATAATTATGAAAATCAGAGCATCCGTACAAAAGTTATCTATAGACATATATTAAAAATAAATAAGTATACAAACGAATTGTATAATAACCTTCGTTGGAATTCAGTTAATTAAAATAATTCCTTTGTGATTAATAAGGGGATTTTATGAAAAAATAAAATATTTTTATTAAGAAATAAAAAACTATTTCTAGCAATATGATGCAGAAACGATCGGTCAATATGATGGCTCTGTAGGAAAAACGACAATATACGCATAAGTTATCCATAGACATGTATTAAATATAAATAAGTATACAAACGAATTGTATAATAACCTTTGTTGGAATTCAGATAATTAAAATAATTTATTTATGATTAAATGTAAGATTTTATCAATAAAAAAATATTTTTATTAAGAAAAAAAAGTCTAGCAATATGATTCTGAAACGATTGGTCAATATGATGGGCCAGTAGGAAAAACAATGACAGACGTAGAAAGTTAATTAACAGGTATTCATCGTTCTTTCCTTTTACAAGAGTTGACTTTCGTCGTTCTTCTATCTTTATACCTATCTTCAACTGTGTTTTTCAAAAAATTGCCTTCGTTTTTGCCTTGATCAAATGTTGCCAATCAATAGTAAGCTTCATGAAAAGTGGACCATCATTTTTTCCCCCTGAGTCTTCATATATATTCGTAAGAACAGTTACTACGTGCAACAAAACATTTCAATCCACATTATAAACAGAAATATGTATTTCAAAATCTAAAGAATTTTATATCCATTCTTAAAAAAACTTTCTATATTTCTTCTCCCAGACATATCAAGAAGAATCGGTAGCATTTTATAAAACTTCTGTATTAAACAGCATTCATCATTTCTGTCGAATAATTTAACACCTTTGTTTTTTTATCCCTTGTGTGCATGTCTTTTGTCTCTGAAGACAACATGCTTTGGTAAACAAATTTACTAATTCTGTCTTGCGCGTAATTTTTCATTAAAATAGTTTTACATAGATTTTTGGTTAATTAAATTTTATTAGCGCAAGGTCACCAATGAGACATGTTGCGCTAAACACAAGTAAATAATTAAGAGAACATGTCATAAAAGAAAGTTTATTGTTATAATCTAATACAATTAAACTACACAAGCTCAGGGCAATCTTTTAAAATAAGATACATTTGAACTCTATGAAGTAAAACAGCGGACACATAGAATCTTTCTCCCCAATTATTATAGGCTTATGGGTATTTTTTTCATTCTTTTACGCAGCCATGTGCACAATTCCGTTTTTTCTTTATGAATTGGAAGGCAAGACAGATATTATCGGTCTTATATTGTGAAATTTATTCTTATGCTCTCTGTCCCAAAATTCTCTCCATTTATTCATAAAAATATCTTTTATTCGATTTCGAATGTCAGAGAGTGTAATTTTGCAGTTTATAAAAGATGTAGCTAGCTTAGCTTAACTGCGACGTTGGTATTTTCATTCTCCTTTGTACTCATGTGTCACAGTACCCAACAAAACAATATGTTAAAATCACGAAGTTTCGGTTTATTTAAAATTTTCAATATCAATGAAATGTGGGAATTACTTCCTGAATAAGAATGATTTGGCATATGTATAAATAATGTTGATTAAACTCATATATTAAATACTTTGGAATTTTTTTTTCCAGAGAAAATTTCGCACGCCTTGCATTCATAATAATCAAAATTTAATTGCTTAATAGACGTATAGCCAACATAGTGAAAAAGTACCCAAGCCGGGACTCGAACCATCAGTATAGCGCATCAGTATAGGGTCACCAGTATAGCGCATTGACGCTCTACCAACTGAACTACTTGGGAACGATACTCGAGTCCCGGCTTGGGTACTTTTTCACTATGTTGGCAATACACCTATTAAGCAATTAAAATTTGATTATTATGAATGCAAGGCGTGCGAAATTTTCTCTGGAAAAATTTTTCCAAAGTATTTAATATATGAATTTATTCCATTATCGATGCTGGATTTTCTTTGATTTCGTGTTTGCGTCAGGGGTGGTGACTCACGGAAAATATTTCATATTGTGCTGCGTTTGTAGCCTTGCAAACATGTTATAGTGAGAAAGTTCCAGGCTGAGTATCGTTCCCAAGTGGTTCAGTTGATAGAGCGTCAATGCGCTATACTGATGACCCGGGTTCGAGTCCCGGCTTGGGTACTTTTTCACTATGTTGGCTATACGCCTATTAAGCAATTAAAATTTGATTATTAATAATGTTGATGTTAATGAAAAAATGTGAGTTGTGAATGAGCTCAGTTGTGAAAACAGAATATACATATAAACTCAGTTTATGGCGACAGGTGTCGCCATCCAAAAAATCTACAAGGAACTATTCCATTTCTTTCGGTCAAGGGTCCATTTTTCTCCCTCATCGTTTTTTTAATCGACCATCCAGTTCTTTCGTGGTCTTCTTCGTTTCCTTTTTTTATTTGTTCTATAATTAAATGCGGTTTTGGGCAGTCTTTCATCACTCATTATTTTAACATTACCATACCAGATTAATTACAGATTATAAAGAAAACAGAATATAAAGATGATAATATAAATAACAGAATATAAATATGGCAAACGGAAACTAAAGGAATTACAATAAAGAAAAAGAGCGCAGCAAACAGAATTTAGTGATTTTGAGACATTAGTATAAATAGCGATGAAGTCCCTGTAATATGCTCGATGCGCAGTAAAAAAATGTGCTAAAATATAATAGGATTTGCGTTTTTTCAATCAAAGTTGCCAATTTGCCTCAACACACCATGTACACGATCCCTATCAGAGCCAAAGAATGTTTCTCTCTATGAAGAAATCCTGACCATCTATTTAAACGCAGCCAAGGGATTTAACCTCAGATATAGTTACAGGCGAGCTAACCAACACCGATACATTATGGACAGCTACCACTCCTTTTCGGCTGCCATTTAGACGCTGGACTGTTTCCACTGGCCAATAATCACCTGCAACTAGAATGGAAGGCTGGTACGCAGTCCATCGCATGAAGAAACAACCACAGAAAATCGACTAACACAGCGAAAAGGCCACTAAAAGCTATGTAACGTAAGACTTTTTTTTTTCATTTTTAAATTGTTTTTTTTTAAATAGGTTTTTTTTTTGTCATTTTGATAATTTATCCTTTTTATTTTCATATTCTGTTAACATCAATAAAATGAAAACCAGTTTGAGTAATTTGTCTTCGTAAAAATTACAAGATGAAATATCAAGAACAAAGCGAAAGTGATAACAAACTGAAGAGAGAAACGAAAGAGAGGAAAAAGAGTGACAGACAGAGGAAATTGCAGACAACCAAAAGGAGGGAAAAAAGGGAAAGAGAAAAATCTCTCGGGCGTCTGGGTTCACGAAACCCGCGAATACTTAAAAAAGTATTTGTCAGGGGTATTTTCACACGGAGTTACTTACAAAAACTGAAAAAAATTAACCATAAGAGAATTGACTTTTATTTGTCGGCGTATGCAATTGGGTTATAGATTTTCTCTTTCAAAGTCTAAGTGGTGTAAAATTTTATTTTTAGTCAACGCTTATTTGAAACCTAAGTTGCTGTCGTATCCAAAATATATATATATATATATATATATATATATTATATATATATATATATATATATATATATATATATCACAGATTTATAAATATTAATTTCTAAAACAAAAATCTACCAGATTAAATTTCCAAAACCAGAATTAATTTAAAATGTACCTGTTGTTTATATTTAATAACTAACTGTTCAGCTGAAGTGGTAACTCAAAAATCGCTAAAAGTATTATGCAAATTAATTGCTATCTTTAAACATGGAATGAAATTTACATTTAGCAAATCATAAAGTATGATTTGGGAAAGACATTTCTATTGTGCTTTTCCCCAGAGTTCTCAGTTTAATTATTATTATGAATTTTCTTAGTGATATTTGTTTGATAATATCAAAAGAAGGGTAGCCACAACTGATTTCACTGCTTATTCTCACCTTTTCTCCCATAAGCATATCACTTTTAAGTAGAATTTTCACACTGAAAAAAAACTTTATCTTTAGTATAAGAATTTAAAAAAGTACAATTTGAACAAGGAATAGAAATTCAAGACAAAAATTAAAATAAAGGAACTTCACTAAGAGATAAAAATAGTATTCTCTAATAATAAGTGATTGTAACAGCAACTACTTGGTGCCAACGGAACGTTTCAAGTTATATTATATACGTAAATATATTTCAGTATCTAAAGAACTTTATTTCATTTTGAAAAGAACTCTCTATATTTTCTCGTCTAAACATAACAGGAAGAAGTAATATTTTATAAAAGTTCAGTGTTAAATATTATTGATCATGACTGTTGAATTATTTATCATCTGTGTTTTTTTATCATTTGCTTGTATGCCTTTTGTCTTTGACAACATAATTTTCTAAACAAATTTAATATCTTTCGTATTTTTTCTCTAAAATAGTTTTACACAGAATTGTTTACAATAATCAAAACAAATTCAACCGTAAAATAACTTTAGTTTTATTTGTTGGCGTAAGTTATTGGATTATGAGTTCTTTTCTTCCAAAGTCAAAAGTAGGTAAAATTTTATTTTTGTATACCATTTATTTGAAAAATAAATTGCTTCCCTTTGCAAAAGAATTGCGTCTCATATTTATAAATATTAATATCTAAAAGAAAATTCTGAGATATATAAAGATAGAATTCTTTAAAAACTCGCTTTTCGAGTATTTTTTCTAACTATTCCTTTAAAATGTTAACTCCGAAGTTACTTCATTTTATTTACTATTTTAAAATATTGAAGAAAATGAACATTTAGTAAATCATGCAGTGTGATTTCATAATTTTCCTGTGGTATGCATATTAGTAGAATCAGTGGTCGGAAGTAGCTACAAGCACACTGTTAACAATTTGCAGAAAACTGTCCAGTCATTTGACCGTTTTTTATAGAAAACGATTTCATACCCGTAATTTAAGTCTATTCTGACCATATTATTGCCTGTATTATGGTAAGAATTGAGTTATGTTACGGCTATGTAACCGTTTGCTATAAAACGGTCAAATGACTGGACAATTTGCTGCAAATTTTTAACAGTGCAGCAAAACTATTGTAGTCGCTAATTTTACAGAAATTTATTGTGTAACGCACTAAATTTTCAACAATATAATGGGGCAAGTAGCGCGATACACAAAAATCAGTAGTTTGTAATGAGCAGTAACGCTCCTTTTAACGCTAGTTCAGAGAAAAAGATTTCCACGAAGAATGAAAAAAGGTGACGCAGACGAGGCGAGTAAATACAAAAAAGAAATTAACAAAAGACTGGAAAAATATGAAGAAAGATTCAACCTCACAGAAAAAACAGCAAAGGAAAGAACATTCCAGAAAGAAAAGATCTTAAGCTTAGAAAAAGAGAAGAAAGAACTAGAAGAAAAACTGGAAAAATTAAAACAGGACACTACAACACAAAGACAGTATCAACAGGATAAAACCGAAAACGAGGCTCAACTAATAAATCAACAATTAGAAGAAATCAGAAAGACACAAGAAGAAAATAAAAAATTAAAAAAATCATTGATCTCAAAAAGCTAAACTCATCCAAAAAAATACGAAAATAAACAATCTCTTAACAGATGTAAAACTCCTTGAGCAGGTAGGGAAAGATCTTCAAAAGTTAGTAAAAGAAAGAGATCAAACGATACAGCAACTACTCTGCGAAATTCAGGAATTAAAATCAGAAAAACCAAAATCACAGAAGTTAACAATAAGTACGGGCATTGCATCAATAGAAGAACTTCAATAAACTCTGGAAAACATAGAAACAAAGACGAACAAAATATTTAAAAAAATGGACCAGACGGGAGAGTACTCACTTATAGAACAAGCAAAAATATATATATCCCAAACTAGTTACTCAGAAGTATTGCAGCAGTCAATGAAGGAAAATATCCCAAAAAGGAATAAAATAGGCATCTCTAAAGCTGCAGTATTATTACACAAGAAGCCAAACACGACAATGGCAATGGCAACAATAAAAGATAATTTGAATAGAAAAGTTAAAGAAAATAAAGATCTTCCACATATTGTATGCAGTCCAGCACGTGATAAAAATCTTCTGATAATACAATCTGACAGCCCAGAAGAAACAAAAGCTCTTTGGACCTTTATTGACAAAGTTGAAGCATTGAAGGATGTTATAGAAACTCAATATACTCCATATAACACGAAGAAAATTATAATACTTGGCATTCCTAACATTACAGAACAAGAAGAAATAACACAAGCAATAATAGAAGATCTAAACATGGATAAACCAATAACTATTTTTAAAGTCATTCAAAGAAAAACATCTAAAACATATCAACTTGTTCTAAGTGTGGAAGCCAACATAGCCAATTATCTACTGAATAAAGGAAAACTCCTTATTGGCTTCAACTCATGTAGGATTGAAGAGTATCGCCCAGTAATACGTTGTGGATACTGTCAGAGATACGGCCACGTATCAAATAGATGTCAATATCCAAGCGCATGTACGTACTGCACGAAGTCTCACGATTCTGACAAGTGCAAAGTAAAACAAAACACATGCCAACAAAACACATACGTGTAAACTGTAAAGATACAGAAAATGACTTTCATCATGCAGCAAACACAAGTCAATGTCCCATATATCAATATCATCTCTACAATAGAAATAACTTCGTTAAAAATAGCATTTCCAATTCAATATTTTAAATAAAGAAGATATACAATCTCAACATACACCAACAATAGCACCCTTTAGTGAAAATTTGGAATGTCTACAAATTAATCTACAAAACAATCGAGCAGTTACAGACCATCTGTGGGGCTTTGCCAATGAAAATAAAATTACAATATTACTCATCTAAGACTATTACCACATCAAAAACAAAGTTTGGGGTATTCCATCAACAGCATGGAAAGTCTTTACATCCAAAAATCAAACAGCTGCAGTTGTGATAACTATACCGGATGTTCCAGCCATCCACACTTACTCAGATGAAAATGCAGTGTTCGTCAATATTACTACAACAACAGGAAGACTCACAGTTGGATCATTGTACTCTAAACCAAAAAGTAACCTGCTTGAGGATATGAAATGGTTAGATCAGTTTAACCCAATAACAAACCTGATACTGGGTGCAGGCCTTAACGCCCACTTGGCACTCCTGGGTTATCAGAAAAAGGATGAGAGGGGATCAATTTTGACATACCTGCTATTGGCAAGAGAACTGGTCCTTATAAATGATTCTGAAGCACCAGCATCATTCATTGGTCAAGTTGACAATCCCTGTGCCACTAATCCGGATGTGACGTTGTACTCTCAGGACATTTCTGAAAGAATCCAGACGTGGTATGTGGACGTAGAAAATATGAGTAAGTCAGACCACAGGTACATTCGATTTTCTATAGCACTTTCAATTAACTACATAAAATTAGGTAGATTTAAAACCAAATATACAACTTTTAAAAAATTTAACAAAAATTTTAAGAAATATGTATCTGACTTACAAAATGAACTTGGCATTATAACAACAACACAAGAATTAGACAACTGGCTAGATACCTTTAATAATAATATTTTAGAAACATGTAATTCCACTCTCAAAAAGAAACAATTAAAACTATATCCAACATTTACATAGTGGAACGCCTCTCTGAAGTCCCACAGAAACAAAATAGCCGCATTAAATAATAGATTTAAACGAACAGGTGATACTAAATGGAAAATACTACTAAAGAAAGAAAGAGCACTATATAAAAAACATATCAAATCAGAAAAGGCCAAATCTTGGCAAAAGTTTTGTACACAGACTATTGATAAAATTGGAAAAACATTCAAAATTGCAACAGCAAAAAATACAACAAACCAACATTTTCTACATACGACACTTACTGGCTCTAATATATATTCCACAATTTCAGATACATTTACAAACTTGCTAAATCACCATTTTTCCACACAAGAAAAATCCTGACCCTCCTTTATCTGACTTTGTAAGGGAAACACAAAATTCTCCCACCCCACCACTTTTCTCAACTAAAGAAATAAATTATGCACTAACAGAACAGAATAATCTTAAAGCTCCGGGCTATGACAAAATTGATGCATTTTTAATCAAAAACTTATTCAAAAACTACAAAAGTCTTATTCGCGATCTTTTTAATAAATGTCTATCTTTAAATTATTTCCCAGCAAATTGTAAAATTGCCCAGGTTATCTTCTTCGCAAAAAACAATAAAGACCCAAAGCTCCATTCATCCTATCGTCCAATTTGCATTCACCCGATGATGGGAAAGATAATGGAGAGATTAATTAAACACAGAATAATACATTACTTTGAAATTAACAATCACTTCCATGAACAAAAATTTGGCTTCAGAGAGGGACGAAACACTATTCAATTGTTACAAGTCGTAAACGATAAGATTCATAAAAAATTACAGAATAACAAATATTGCATCTTGGTATCTTTTGATATAGAGGGTGCATTTGACAATATAAATTGGACTATCCTCGGCAAAGCAATACAAAAACTACCAATTCCACAATACCTGAAAAATATATTACTAACATTTTTAACAAATAGAAAAATTATAATAGACTATCAGTGTATTAACACACAAAGAGAAACATACCAAGGTTGTTCGCAGGGTTCTTGTCTTGGTCCCCTGCTCTGGCTTCTTATAGCGAACATTATATTAATCACATATTCTGAAAAATTCCATAACTTAAAAGCTTTTTGTGATGATTTTAATATGATCATAGCGGCAAATAGCCGACGAGAACTTGAAGATAAATCAAATAAAATTATATTGCTGTTTAGTAATATCTGTACAAAACTAAAACTTAAAATATCGACAGACAAAACGGTATATGTATAATGCTGGGTAAAAACATTTTAAGAAACAGAGAACCTCAAATTAAACTGAATAACATTAAAATTAAACGTGTTGAAACACTTAAATTATTAGGTATCCACTATGAAAGTAATCTAACTTGGCATACACATATATTAAATATCAAAAGTAAATTTTTATCATTAACATCATCCATTAAAAGAGTTTGTTCAACGACATAGGGGGTAAGACGAGATTTTCTTCGAGAATGATACCTTACTGTCCTCAAGAAAATTATCGATTACGGCTCGGAGGTTTGGTACAATAATCTGAGAATAATTGATAAAAGAAACTTACCATCAATACAAAGAATTTGCTTAACATCAATAACAAAATGTTATAAGAATGTATCGACACACACACTTCAGGTGCTCCTGGGCATTCCACCGTTATTATTTACATTAGAAGCAAAAAATCTTAAATACAAAATTAAAAATAATAAAGACATCTTAATATTTAATAATCAAATATTGGAATATAACAAAATTGAAGAACAGGTCTATAAATTTCAAACAAATCCTGAAATATATGTTAACAATTTAATTTTGATGGATGTAAACATAAACAAACCTAACATAACACAGATCTATACTGATGGTTCTAAAACAGATAACAAAACAGCATATGCTTATGTGGCCTTTAAAGATCAAATTAAAATTAAAGAACAATCTTGCAAAATTCAAAATAACAACACAGTCTTTCAAGCTGAACTTACAGCAGTTATTAACTCAATAAAATGGGCTATCTCAACAAATCAAAAAATAACTCAAATTTTTTCAGACAGCAAATCAACAGTATTAGCATTAAACAATTTGTTCCCTAAATATAAACAAATATTTGACCTTCACAAATTACTAAAAGAAAATAAAAATAAAATTTTCTATATCACGTGGGTAAAATGACACGTGGGCATTGTGGGCAACGAACTGGCGGACAAGCTGGTGTACCAGGCCGCACAGTACTGCAACTTGCCAGTAAGCAAGGAAGTTAAACTTCCATGCTCTTTACTTAATAAGCTTATTAAATTGCAATTGCTGGACAAGTAGCAGCACAACTGGGACTCCTCAGGGTGCGGCAGGTTTACTCATAGTATTATTCCAAAGGTTCAATGCTCACTTATATGTAAAGATAAAGTCTCACTCTACTTCCTCAGTGGATGTGGAAGTTTTCCTACATTCTTACATAGAATTGGCAAAAGAGATGATGACTTGTGTCAGTGTGGTCAGAGAGGTGACCCACTACATTATTTATTTGGCAAATGTAAATTTATGAAGTATAAATTCACATATAATGAAACTAAAACAACTTTTGACAATATTCTAGATATACTATCTGATAAAAAGCAACTACTTCAACTTTACGAAAATTATAATATCTTAAATCAAAAATATTCATTTATTAAATAATACAAATTCCTCTTATAGTCAGTTATCTCTCTTTAAAAAAAAAAAAAAAAAAAAAAAAAACATGTATTGCACCAGTACCAAATTGTAAATACAGTGACCTCTCACTTATACGCGATGTTAGGTGGTTGCTTTTTCGTACCACTGTTTTAAATAGTAATGAGGGGGAAAAAAGGGGGGAAAGAAAAAAGTTTTTAATGTTTACATTTGAGTACGGGTGTTACTTTTTTTAAAGTTTCTGGTGATGAGGTTTGTTTGCCGTGTGTCGCGTGTGAGTGAGGGGTTACTGTATATAGTGTATTTCAAAATGTTATTGTGTGTAAATAAAATTGTTTGAATTTTATATTGTAATCATTTTTAAAAATATATTATACCTCTAAAGATTATTGTATACGTATTAATGCATTCAAAATGTACGACTATAAATAATTGTCATTATAATGTTAATCTCAAAATGCTGTATAAATAACTAAAATTAATGTTTGTGTAAAATATCAACTATTGTAATAATTTTAACGTTCGCCCAGCCTTGTGGCAAAATTGGGTAACGTTTATACTTTGTAAAACTGTAGTTTAACTTGTAATTATTGTAGCTAGCGCGGATATTAATATTTTCCCTCCCTAGGCTTAGGGGTTCGTCCTGGCCATTAGCCAAAAGCTGGTCCCTAGGGTGGGCGCTGTCTGTCTGTACAAATCTCGTGAACGTAACTAGCTTCTTTTGTGCAATATGTATTTTTTCAACAATTTTCTAATCTCAGCAGCAAATTTCGGTTGCAGTGTTCAGCAACGCATTGCAAGAAGTGGTAGATTTTTCCATTCACACTTGCTGGTAAAACCTAGGGTCTAATTGTTGGCATACCAAAGAAATTAATTTTCCTGCTGGCAACATGCCGGGTTTCTTCATTTTGAATTCCTTTATTTACCGAGTTATTCATTGTTTGCATTTAGAGTTGTTCTTCTGTAACTTTCTAGATTATAAAATTAAGCAACTCAATATAATTAACTGTCAATACTATCAATAAATTTACAGTGTGTTGGAGAGTTAAGTAAACAAATGTATTGGTAAATAAATGAGTCAATGTTAATTTTATATCCCAATGTTGTAAGAATAGTATCATACTGTAATATTAGTTAATAAAATGTATGCAGTGTATGGTTGTGCATAAATATGGTATAAAGAAATAATATCCTCTCGTTATATCGCTAGTTTAGATATATCGCTTTGTTTTCGTGCCTTTTGATAAAATAAGCGCAGTCTAATCGCATTTATTATGTAACTATAATTAGATGTGAATTGTATTACGTACAGACGGTCGTTCACACAGGATGGAAACGATTCTCAAAATTAATTTCTATGCATAAATGACATATTATTTGCAATAGTTTGGCTTTTTAGGAATAGCCTTGTCTTTTGTCTATAGCTCTGACTCGAAATTTTTATGATAACAGTATTTCCTTGTTACAGTCAGATCAATTTTTCCCAATACCTCTTGTAAAACTTTCCAAAGTCTCTTCAATGTTCATGAATTCATTTAAACAATTCAAATGCAGAAAAAGCCCATTGATGAGGAGGAGAGGGGTGCATCAGGTGAATTTACATGCATTTCTTCAATTGAGAACGCAATTTATTTCTGTTTGGGATTCTTTCTTTGCTAAATATGGGTCCGTTGAGTTATGGAAGAGCGGCTGGGATACTTTGTTCATATGAATCTCAATTAATGTCTTTCTCATATAAAGCTGGAATTTCTACTTCAAAAATGGGTTCTAAAATATTTTACTGATAAAAAAGTGAAACCACCTTTGCTTTACTGCATTTTTTACCTTCAAGTTAATTTCGTAGAAAAATCCAGCAGCAATCATGAACTCTTTTGGAAATATTTCTTTACATTCACAAACCCATTTCTTTTTTTTCTATTAATTGGTAAGATTTTATCTTCTTTTGATACACTCACTTAAATTAAGCCATGTTTCATCCAGTGTTAGGATAATTTTTTATTTATCACCACCTATGTGTTTGTTAAAGCGAGCGTTAGAAAGCGCTATCCACAACACATTGGAAGACTTTGGAAAGTTTTTTAAGAGGTGTAGGAGAAAATTAATATGATTGTACTAGGAGAAAATTCGACTATGATGGAAATTACGATCGAGAGTTATAATCAAGAGTCAGGGCTATACACTACACAGTAGAGTAAAATTGTTTCAAAGAATATGACATATATGTTCAAAAATTAATTGTGAAAATCGTTCCCATGAGGTGTGAACGATCATCTGCATATATCTCTTAATGTTGATAAGAAAATTGCAATGTGTGTATAAATTAACGTTTTGGAGACAAACACAAAACATTTTCTTGCATGCTACCTTCCTTAATTATTTATTGCCCTCGGTTATATTGCAGTTACTTTATTGTATCCCAACAGACGCGATATAACATGAGGTCACTGTATTATTTAATCGGTGTTTTCAATTTCAACTGTAAATTTAATCTGTTCACAAAATCTGAAAGTAGCCTAGTAATGACTACATTTGAAAGGTATTTTGTAGTCCCTACATTTTAAAACTAACAGTTGTAGTTGTAGTTATCTGCATTTTCGATAAAGTAGTTGTAGTTCGCTACAATACAAAAGTAGTTTTTCCTACCACCGAGTAGAAATATATCATGAAGAATATCAAACAATTGAAATAGGAGAGAAAAATTTTAATAATAATATTTTACTAACAGAAAATAATATATTCTAAAAATATATTTTCGTAACAATAGCTTCGTGCGACAAAACATTTCAACTCATATTATACATGTAAATATATTTCAATATCTAAAGAATTTTATTTCCATTCTTAAACTAACTTACTATATTTCTTCGTCCAGACAAAACAGGAAGAATCGGTATTATTTTATAAAACAACTGTGTTAAATAGTATTATTGATCACGACTGTTGAATAATTTATCTCTTATGTTTTTATCCGTTTCGTGTATGTATGCCTTTTGTATTTGAAGACAACATGCTTTGGCAAACAAATTTAATAAGTCTGCTTGCTTATTTTGTCGCAGAAAGAGTTTTATATAAAATTGTTTACAAGAATCCAAAAAATTTTAACCATAAGAGAATCGTGCTTTTATTTTTCGGTGTAACTTATTGGATTATGAGTTTATTTCATTCAAAGTCAAAATTAAGAAAATTTGTATATTAGTTAATGTTTCTTTGAGACATAAGTTGTTTTCGTATGCATAAAAAGCATCACAGAGTTATATATATATTAATTTCTAAAAGGAAAATATGTTATATGAAAATAGAATTATTTAAAAATGCTTCTTATGAATGTATTTCCTAACTTACTATTCAGTTAAAATGTTAACTCAGAAAACAATGAAAGTATTACACAATTAATTGTTCGCTAGTTATAAAACTTGAATTAAATTCGCATTTAGTAGATCATGAAAATGATTTGATAATGATGTTTGATGTTTGTTTTTTATTAACTCTCTCAATTTAATTATTATTCTATTTTTGGTACTTTCGTGTTATAGCAGCCCCAAGGATGAATCGCCAAGCGACTAAAATTTATCGGCAAATTATAAAGCATGTATAACGTTATGATAATATATGATGTGTATAACATTTCATGATGTATATGGCCAAGTTATAGTCATATATGACTCATATATAATGGCATATGGGAAAGACGTATATGATGTATATATTACATATAAGACATAAATAATGCGTATACATTGATGTATATGCCTCATATATGAGTGTTTAGAGTATATATGTGCGAATATATGATGCATATATAAGAATTGCGCTGATCTTGGCGAAATTATAGCTGCAACCTTGGCATAGTCGTAATTGTGGGGGACACTATAACACGAGAGTACCGAATTTTTCTTGAGTCTTATTTATTTTATAATATCAAAAGTTGATTAATCGTGGGCGCTACACTCATATTTTGCACAAAGGAGATAAACAGTCCGGAACCTACGTTTAAAATAGAATTCGACCTAGATTCATGCATAGGGTCGGATAACCCGAATTTACCCAAACCCGACCCGACGCGTGGTTCGGATCAGATCGACGATAATTTTTTTAGTTGCCAGTCGGGTTCAGGTCGGTTTCGGGTTAAGTTTTGTCTCATTCGATTCGGGTACGGCTTGAGCCGATTTTTCAAAAGAAAATCCTGAATATTTTTGTTTTTATGAAAAAAATATATATGTGAATTTAATTGAGTGTATAATATACAATATAAAACTGAACACATATACACTGTATATGTGTTCAGTTTTATACAAAAAAAGATAAAACTGATATTAGAGATAGTATTGTAGATTTTTTTTTTTCACAGATGTATTAAAATATGGATTACTTATCTTTTACTTTGGGTTTGGGTCGGGTTGCGGGTTGCAGGATTTGATTTGGGTTTCTGGTTGATTTTAAAAAGAAGTGTTGGGTTCTAATCGAGTACAACCCAACCAGTGCAAGACTCTAAACCGACCCACTAAAAACATCCATGTCTGAATTGAGATTCGAATCTGTTCTCCTTGTCCAGTATGCAGTGCCCTAACCACTAGACAAACATGTGGATGATAATATCTTGGGAGAGGGTGACCACAATTAATTTCACTGCTTATTCCTCCTTTTCCGCATACGCATATGCCTTTTAAGTCGAATTTTCCCGCTGAAGAAACAAACTATATCTGTTAGATAAGAATTAAAAAATATATAATATGAAAAAGGAATAGAAATTCAAGATTTCAAAAAAGAAATAATGGTTATTTATTAAGAGATAAAACAAATGCTCTTTTAAAATGTGTGTTTGTAACAGCAATTGCTAGGTGCCAACGAAATATTTCAATTTATATTATGTACATAAATATATTTCAATATCAAAAGAATTTCCATTTTGAAAAGAACTCACTCTATTTTCACGTCCAGACATAACAAGAAAAAAAGTTATATTTTACAAAAAGTTTTGTGTCAAATATTATTGTTTATGACTGTTGAATAATTTATCACCTAATGTTTTTATTTCTTTTTTCTATACAGTTTGTCTTTAACAACATACTTCGGTAAATAAATTTAATAATTTTATCTTCTATATTTTTTGTCAAAATAGTTTTATACTATAGAATTGTTTACAAAAACCAAAACAATTTTCACATTAAACGAAGTATACTTTTCTGTGAAACGTTCAGAATCAAAGTGAATCAATTCCATACAACATTATCCAGATATATTTGGATATACATTTAGTGGGTTCCGTTGTATTTCATTCTGAATCCTAAGATATCTATGATTCTAAATCAGACATGTTACATACGTAGCCCGCGGGCCATATTTGGCCCGCTGACAACTTATGTGTGCCCCGTTAAACCTTTGGTCATTTTCCCTATGTTTGATTCAGAAAATACATGTTGCACGAACACAGTTGCACTAACAATGGCTGCAGTGTTGGCAAGTACTCAAAATTTCTACCATTATTTCAGAATAATCTTCGCTTTATTTAATGACAGGCATTCCGTAATAAAATAAAGAGAAGATTATTAGTCCAACAAATTTGTAGCTATTTTCAATTAGAAAAAATTTCACAGCCTGACAATATTGCCGTAGCGTTAGATATGGCAAACGTTAGGAAGTATGGAATATGTATATTGTCAGATCTAACTCATTTTAAAATTTCAGCTCCAAAAAATTGTAAAAAATAACCAACCAGAAAGCTAACAAGAATAGATTTTTAATCTAAAAATTTAAAGATTTGTATATATTGTATAGCATGTGTTCGTGAAAAACAAATAAATAAACAATCGAAAAACAAGTAAAAATATTATCATGGCTTTTCACTTGGAGCATACATAGTCCAACACGAGGATTTTAGATTTGAACTCTTTAATTATTTTCATTACTTAGGTTAGTAAACGTGTCATTGTTAATGAGCCCTATGTGATCTTTATCTTTCTGCTTTTTATTTCATTTTTATAGACATATTCAAACTCACATACACGTTAGGATTTTTTTTAATTAAAGCCAGTGTGAATAAACCAATTAGTTGAAGATGAATATCACAGATTTACAAAAGTCAATTTACAATACTTTTATCTTCAAATAAAAACTGAAACTGTATGTTTGATATGTAGAAACTCTGTTGGAGTTTGAAAAAAATGTACTCACAAATATCTAAAAAAAACTCCGGAAAGATGAATTGTTAAATTTTAAACTGATACTTCATTAAAAAAGGTGTATTCATGAAGCCTATTAAAGGTAATACATCTACTTAATAAAATAATACTAAAAGGAAATATTACATTCAATTGCACGCAAATTGAAATCGTTCACTACGAAATAGGAGAAAAAAAAGTCCAAAGAAGTTTAAGAAATTTGAAAATAAATATAAGCTAAAATGTATAAATGTCGTTCTTAGAAAGAATCATGATATAACCAAACATTTTAATAATCAAATTAAACTTTTAATTTCAATATTTATTGTCTATTGCATTGTAATTTATGAAAATATAGATGCAAAAAATTCCACTCAGATAGCAGTTTTTATTCGCTTAGATGACGTGTACGTAAAAATAAGTGAGGAGCTTCTATAAATTATACCTATGATCTTTAAAACAATCATAGCTGATATTTTTGACTCAATAATAAAAATTTGACTGAATAAAGTTTGTCATTTTAAAAGTAAGCTCATTGCAAATAATAGTGCTCCTGCAACGATTGGTTTTAAAAAAACGGGAAATTACAATATGGAAAGAAAAATGCAAAGATTAGGGTAATACACTTCATAATACATTCTTATATTTTTAATTGCGACTTAAATTTTTTAAATGCCAGACTATGTATGTATTTAAACATATTTTTTAATTTATCTAAACGTATTTTTACCTATGTTCGATTGCGCACTTTTGTGCGACATACTTGCTATTTTCAGTTTTACAGATGATAAAAGTTCCGAAATAGTTGTGGAACTTGTAATGAGTTCATTAATCAGAGTCCCTGGAGCCATAGTCTCCGTATCTCTAGTAAGAGCAATGTAGATCTTCGATTTATGACCGTAGCCGAAGTCAAGGATAACAATTACACTGAAAAAATTAAATGGGCCCAAGAAGAGCAAAAAAGAAAAATAAACAACATAAAGACCGCTTTCGGCCAGAAATAAATAAAGTACAAATTACATTAAATTAATGATACAGAAATAAAAAATTTAAAATAAGATTACAAAATAGTTGCAGTTAAAAATAAATCAGAAAGAAAGAAAGGTTATTATACAAAAGCTATATACAAAAGACCCACAAACGTACCCAGCCCTAGTAAAAGCAAGCAAAAGAAACAAGAGAATGAAGTTAGAACTTAATAACTTCTGGTGTGTAGAGGACTGTGCGTGCAAGGCCACCTATAACTTGCCCGTTCATCATAGTCAGACAGATTGAACAGTTCAGGAGTAGGAATAGAATGAATTTTGTCAAACATTTTATTGTGTTATTTTTAATAATTTTTCAAATACGATTTATTTTAAGATCATTATGAATGGATTTATTGAAATACCAGGGGATAGTTTCTGATATCTGTTACACTGTTATTCTGCACAACCTCAATTTTTTTTTTTGGAATTTGCCGCAAAACCTCAAATCGGAACATAGTAAAGAAGTATGGGGTTAAGTAACATTTTATATAACAGTAGTTCGTTTGCCATCGCTATTCATGAAGTGAGCAAGATCATTCTTAGCTTTGTAAAATTTACAGACGCTATATTCAATTGTAAGAGTACTACTCTAGATACACACCCATAGTCTAGATACACACCCATACCTTTAACCTCACGATCAAAGTGCACTAAAGAGCCATTTAAGTTCAGAGGCGATGGTAGAGTAAGTTTCCTTGAGAAAAAGACGTTCGGTAGATTTATTAGAGTTAACTTTAATCCTCCATTTTGCAAAAAACTTTTCAAAAGTAAGTGTATTTGTGACTGAAGGTGTGAGTGTAGTTGAACCCTATCAGTGTTGCGTGCCATGAATGTAGTATCTTCCACATAAAGTACCAATAAAGTGCGTGGTGAACGGGATATTTCATGTATATAGATCTTGTAGAGCCAGGAACTAAATTTTAAACCCTGTGGAACTCCTGCATTAACAGGGTGTGGTGTGGAGAATTTATTGGCATAGTGGACAATAAATGTTCTGCCATGAAGGTACGATAAAATAAACTGAACATAAGCAGTAGGAATTTTAAATTTTAACAGTTTGTAAATAAGGCCATAGTGCCAAACTGTGTCAAATGCCTTCGTGACATCAATGAAAAGGGCACCACCAACACCATCTCTGAGTTATCAAACCCATCATGGATGAATTCTATCATTCTAAGCAGCTGTTGCGCAGTAGAATGTTTAGACCTGAAGCCAAATTGTTCAGGAGTGTCAGTGTAGAACTGTTGCAGGCGAGTCATAAAAATATGCTCAGTTAGTTTACCCAGCACAGGAAACAAACTCATGGACCTGTATTTTCCAGTGCAGGGTCCTCTCCAGGTTTCTTGATAAGAACTTTAACAGCCGGCTTCCAGGAGGAAGGAAAATGCCGAAAATGGAAAACTGCATTAATCATATATGCAAGATAAGTAGCATATTGAATGGGTAAATTTTTGACTGACGAATTTGTAATCCCATCAAGCCCAGGGGCTTTTCTTTTAGGAAAATTTTTTGTCACTTAGATGACTTTTGCTTGAGTAGTCGGATCAGTTGTTCTGACAACCCTGCGGCCAATTTTTTTTTTTTTTTTTTTTTTTTTTTTGTATTTTAATACTTAATTTGGGCCTCGGTGGTAAACGAGTTTGACATACCAGTTCTAAATTAATAATTCG
Organism: Maratus michaelseni; assembly: GCA_963931845.1. Classification (NCBI taxonomy): domain Eukaryota; kingdom Metazoa; phylum Arthropoda; class Arachnida; order Araneae; family Salticidae; genus Maratus; species Maratus michaelseni. The sequence continues at coordinate 314,059,383 of OZ007591.1, forward strand.
TTATCTATTGCTAAATTTTTTACCTTAGAATTTGATTTCTTACGGCACTGAACAAATTAATTGTCTATAACAGGGTTTTCCAAAGTGTGGTACGAGTACCCTTTGGGGGTGTGCGTATATGTTCTAAGAGGTACGTGGCCAGTCAATGGTCACAACCCACAGACGACGGGAGGCAGCTAGATGAGTCAGTTATAAAGATTTTTAATCTTATTCCTTGTTATCCTGGATCTATATCTGTATATCTATATTATAAAACATACTAAATGTGGAAGGTGACTTATGACCTACTTCCACAAAATAACACCGAAAATCCAAGAAATATTCAAAGATTAAAAGTCACACCCGTGACATTAAAAAAACTCGTTACATGTAAAGCTTACGTTCACTGTAAAAATTTGCTGCAGTAAAATTACTTCAACATCTATTCCAGGCAAAGACGCATAAAAAACGGACTTTACCCGTAAATAAATAGGCTTTGCCTTTAGATAAACGGGTTTTTTCCGTAAAATGATGAAATTTATGAAATTTAGCCCGTTTAGTTTGAAAAAGTAGAATTTCCCATGAAATTACTCCAGCAGTCCACAGTAAAATACCAGTGAGTTTTCATTTTTTACAGTGTTTACCGTAGACTCAAAGTTATTTTTGTTTGACACCTATAGTTGTTTTCTTTATTTCGATCTTTCAATTGATTATTCTTAGGAGTAATAAAACAGGGGGTACGACAAACACATGCATTTCTTCATGAGGTACGTAGGACATAAAAGTTTGGTAACCACTGGTCTATAGAGAGAATTCATTTCAAAATATGTTGATCTAAAAAGTTTAATAATCACTGGTCCACAGAGCAAGAATTCATCTCAAAATCGGTTGAAATAAAACATGAGCAACCACTTTGGTTCTGAACACAGCATTTGGCGGTTTAAGTTATTGGATTAAGATTTATTAATTTACAAAGTCAACAAGCTGGAAATTGTACGGTAAACGTGACATATGAGGTGCGTTCGTTTTATAACTAGTTTCACAATGTAAAAAAAAATCATCCTCATTATTTCAGTGAAATGAATTATGTCGTCTGCCAGGAGCGAAATGAACATGCCTTTTTTTTTTTTTTTTTTACGTATGCCATGTTTACAAATGCGAATTTTTTCACCATGGAGATCTTGCTTTGTGAATGAATGATTACCTCCATGGTTTAATATTTTTATGACTCATAAAGAACGAATCTCCTCTGTTTATTTACTTTAATGGATTGAGATATTCGGTTAACCTAATTTCCACTGAAGTTATCTCAGAATCTATACATTGATGAATGTAACTCATCTCTCAAGCAAACAATTTTTTTTGAACGATCTTTCTAAGAATGTAATTTTTATGCAATTTTATTTGAAAAAATTATTTTGAATAAAAATGGACGCTTGGTATATGGAAAAAGATGTGGTTAGCTCGTATTTGTTTTCCTCAGTCACATGACTTGCGCTTTTATTACATAGATTACGTATGATAGGATATAACAGAATGAAGAAAACTTTCATTAATAACTTTTTAAATTTTGATTCGATTTTCATAAAATTTGATATGACTCGACAAAATTCTGCAGCGATTATATATATTAAATTTCAAATCATTCGGTTGGGTAGTTTTTGCGCTATTATATGCGGACAGATGGACGGACCAGACAACGACTATAGGTGCTACGTATTTATATAATTACGAACGCACCTAAAAATGAAGTAATATTTTACTTCTAGTTGCCTTTTATTTCAAACCGACATTGCTTTCGTATGAAAAAAAATATTCATCACAGAGTTATAAATATTAATTATAACTTCCCTTTTCCCCATAAACATATCCCTATAACTTAAAGAAGGAATATAAATTCAAGACAAAAATTAAATTAATGTCATTGTACTAAGAGAGAAAATAAATATTCTCTAACGATATCCATTTGTAACAGCAATTCTTAGGCATCAACGAGATATTTCAATTTAAATTATACACGTCAATGCATTTCAATATCTAAAGAACTTTATTTTAATTCTGGAAATAACTTTTTTCTTTCCTCGTCCAGATATATCGAGAACAATCAGTATTTCATAAAACTTTTGTGTTAAATATTATTGATCATGACTGTTGAATAATTTATCACCTTTGTTTTTTATTTCATGTGTGTAAGTATTTTGTCTTTGACAACATATTTTGGTAAATAAATTTAATAATTTTATCTTACATATCTTTTTGACAAAATAATTTTTCATACAATTGTTTATAAGAACAAGTACCGAAATATTTTGGCCGTTAGAGAATTGTACTTGTATTTCTCGGTGTACGTTATTGGATTATGAATTATTTTCTTTTAAAATCAAAATGAAAAAATTTTATTTTTATAATCCATTTCTTTAAAACAAAAGAGATGTTGTCAGATTATACCAAAAAAGTTTTTAAGAATAAAATAAGAATTAGCTTAGCTTTTTACGTCTGAGGAATCCCATGCCTATTTCTAATTTATAATCAACTAGAGTTTCTAACCTGCTTTAACCCAGCACTGACAATAGACTTATTAGACAGCTTTCAATGAAAGGAGTTACATAATTCGTTTGTGTGTATATATACAGGGTGGTTATAATATAAGTATATCTAGTTGGGGCTGTCTGTAGCTCCTCAGTAGGAATAACCCGAATGAAACCAAACTCGGTACACTTACTATTTGAGAAGGGGTAAGAAGAATGGAACAATAAAAAATTGTAATAATCCCCAACAGATGGCGCTACTGAGTGTGAAATGTAATGTGTAATACAAGAACAAAGAATTAAGACGTCAAACCGGATGGCACACCTAATTTATTGGAAAATGTCACAGTGAACGTGGTTACGCTCTTGCATGACGGTGCCGATCATGTTCAGGTTCCACATGGTCATTGTGCTGGAGGACACAATCCAGAAGGTGCACGACGTGCTCAATTGCAGCATGAAATGCATTAGGAGAGATGTTTCGCACATGTTGGGATATGCGGTAAAGTCATTGATGTTTGCGACACCTCCAAGGTACACAATATTACACATTACATTTCACATTCAACAGCGCCATCTGTCGGCGATTATTGCAATTAATTGTTTTATTGTTCCATTCTTCTTCCCCCTTCTCGAATAGTAAGTGTACCGATTTTGGTTTCATTCCGGTTATTCCTTCAAGAGACAGACAGCTCCAAATAGAGATACTTATTTTATAACCCCCCAGTATATTAATGTATATTCATACATAATTCTTGATCAGATGGTCTGATTTTCATAATTGTTTTTGTTGGAAGGGTCTCGGTCTGCGGGAAGTACAGTTTCAAGATCTTTAACCTTTTGATTACGATGTTAGGACACACTACTTTTTTATTCTATTCGTATCACTTTTTGGGAAATAATCTCTGGCATGTACTTATACTAGGATATTTTCAAAAGAAATTTACCACAAAAAAAATTCTGTAAATTATTGTATCATTAAATATAAAAATAGTCGCCAATGAGGCGGTATTCAAAAAAAATATTTTTCCACGCTCAACAACTCAAAAGTTTCTGACACAGTTTCAGACTCATTTTTAAAAGTAAAAACATGAAACTGGGCAACGTGGTTTATGAAGAGATTTATAAGTGACATGTGTTTTTATTTTTCGTTCAATTAATTAGAAATTGATTTACAAACAATTACTTTTACAGTACGATAATTTTCTTTTGTTTCCAGCGCTATAGCTTCAGGAAATTTGGTTCAAAATGTCCACTTTGACAGCATTTTTTGAAATATATTCTGCCTTTATCAAAAAATCGACCAATACGGACATTATAAAATTTCTGAATAAGATAACCTGCCAATTGAATGCATTTTAGAGCAAAAATTAATTTAAAAATAAGTCTCAAAATAAGCAGTTTGGATTTGAGTACAGAACTAAAAATGTTATACAGTCGAACCCCGTAATAACGAACTTCAAGGGACCGAAGGTTCTGGTCGCTATATCCGGTGGTTCGCTATATCCGAACCGTTAAGAAAAATGTTAGAGTTAATGTATAACGTAGTTGCTACGTGTATGTTCAATAATGATGTGTTAAAGAAAGGTAAAATCTATTAAATATGATCATTAAAGAATTAGATTGACTAAAATCGATTACATTAAACTGACACAATACTAATTAAATAACTAACAATGAAGTCAAACAGAAATAAATTAATTTTACCTTTAATTGTTGCTCATTGTTTTGATACAAAAATAATCGGTAATCTTCTGCTGACGTGATGCCGATTTTTAAAACATGTTATGAATTTCTTTGTCTAGTACATCAAATGACTCCAACACTCTTTCTTCCACTGTTTGTGTAGACAAAAACTTATTAATTTCACGCATCGCTGCTGTAGCATCTGAAATTGTGGAAATTTCGGCATTTATGTGCTCCTCTTCATCAGCTTCAGATGCAGAATCTTCGATTTCAGAATGATTCATTTTAATTTCTTCCACAATCTCTTCATCAGTCGGATCTTCATAAGTTATGACTTCGTCATCACATATGTTTCAAACAATTGCATGTCACAAACTGAGAATGATGAAATTTTGAGCTTTTCTATCCACATCGCGATAGGTAAATTTTCATCATCCTCTTCCTCAACATTCTTTGTTTCTTCAGCATTCGTTGTATCTTCAATATTCTTTGCTAGGCGTGCATGTCGAAAACATTTTCTAATTGTAGAATCCGTAACAAACCGCCAAGATTTTTCGAATATTATAAGAGCATCAAAAAGAGAAACACATTTCACGTTACATTTCACGTTTTTATCATATCCCTCTAAAATTCGTAAAATGAGCTGCTTCCTGTAATGGCATTTAAGACTTCTGATGACACCCTGGTCCATAGGCTGTACTGCAGCTGTTGCATTCCGCGGAAAGAGTAGAATTTTAATCGATTGAAACTGTGTATCGATTTTGTGTGCACTACAATTGTCAAGCAAAAGTAGAATATTCCGCTTTATAGCTGATGCGTCACGATTCCACATTCGAAGCTCTTTTTCAAACAGTTCCTTAGTCATCCACGCCTTGCAGTTTGCTTCATAAACAACAGGAAGCCGTTTGATATTTTTAAAGCATCTGTGTTGCTTAGATTTTCCTATCACTGGAAGCTTACGACGATCAGTACCACTCATATTGGCACACACAAGAAATGTGATTCTGTCTTTTGACAATTTTCCGCCATTACATTTCTCTCCATTAAATTTTAATGTCTGGTTTGGTGTCATCTTGTAAAATAGTGCAGCTTCATCAGCATTATATATGTCATTCTCGTCGTATTCACGAGAGATTTCCTTCCAAACTTTTTCTTTCCACGTATCGATGTCGGATGTTGAAACACCTCCCGATTCTCCGACAATTTTTCCGGAAGATATGTTGTTCCGCTTTTTAAATCTGTCTAACCATCCATTAGAACACGAAAATTGAATTCCAAATTTACTGGCAAATTCATCAGCTTTTGACTGAAGCATTTGCCCAGAAACAGCTACATTTCGGCTTCTTTGAACGCTAAACCATTTTAATAAAGCCTCTATCCACTTCTTGATGTTCAGCTTTTCTCAATTTTTTTTAGAGTTCAAATTTTTCTCGAAAGCAGAAAGTATGTTTTCTCTGTTTTTCCATATTGTTCCAACTGTAGATTTCGATAAATCTTTTTTTCGGCAAATGTCAGCTTGGCTACCTTCATTTTGTATTTCTCTTATGATGCTTACTTTTTCTTCAATGCAGAATTCTTTACGCTTGCTCGACATGATGGACCTAATGATTTCTTAAAAGCGAATTTTTAACTTTGAAGTCTGCAGCCAGAGATTATGACGCACGGGCTCTCTAGAGAGAAACATTAAAATGAGTGAACGAGATGAAACGACTGGAATACTTGTTCTGGTGCGACTCTGAGACAACATTTTCACTTGTTCTCGTGATTTTTATTTTTACTTCTCCCTCCCCTCTCACCTAGCGTCACTCTCACCCCCTCATTGTCAGCTCTGTCTCCAGTCTTGCACACAGCTGTGATCAGAAATAAGGGAAAATGACTGACGGGTGGGCGGGTTCACACCTGCAGAGTGACTATCATAAAAGAGAAAGAATGAAGCTGTTCCTACACTTTAATAAAAAAACTTATCGCTGACTTGCACCATGTTTCACTAGCCGGCATACATTTTCTTATGAAATTGGAGTCGAAGTCCTCTTTTCACAACTACAAAAAAGTAAAAAAAAAAAAAAAAAAAAATCGTGGTCGACTGGAAAAAAATGTTCGTTACAGACGATTCTTAAGATTTCGAAGGTTCGCTATAAAAGAATAAATTATCATTAAATACAATAGGAAAACGATGGGACCAAAAATTTCGTTCGTTACATCCGTGTGTTCGTTATATCCCGGGTTCGCTATAACGGGGTTCGACTGTATATGTCTGTCTGTTTTATGTTCTTTTTTTTTTTCACTTTTTCAGTTTTTACTTTCGTAAAAATTGACCAATTGTCGCAAAATGGTAATATGGTGTATATCTCGTATATTTTACGTTTTTAACACTTTCCAACATAGTTGAAAAGTGTTTATGAATTCGGTTTGTCTGTCTGTCTGTTCGGGCTCTAACTCGTGTAAATATGTCCGGATAGTCATGCAGTTGATATATGTTATTGAGGTTTACTGTAGTATATTCGGTATTGAAAATGAAGTGTGTAGCACTCATACTTATTTTACAGGGGCACTCAAAAGAATGCCGTTACTTTATGGTCTACGGAGAAAAATCCTTTGCAGTGCATTTTAATGACGTGACACTATTTTAAAGATATTGAAATTGATGTACATCACTGAAATACACTACAAGATGCTTACGGTTGAACATGGTACGTCTAGCGATCATAATTAGTTTACAGGAAAACTGAAAAGAACTCATTACATTATGATTTAATGTGGAAAATTGTTTGCTGTGCATTTTAATCATATTACACTATTACAAGCATAATGAAATTGATATCAATTTCTGAGATGAACTAAGACATACTTTCTGTAGAATATGGAGTGTAAAGCTTTTATATTTCATTTACAGTGCCACTCAAAAGTGTTCTTTTACATAATGGTCTACGGGGGGAAAAATTGTTTGCAGCGTATTATAATTATGTTACGCCATTTCAAATATAATGAAATTGATATACATTATTGAAGTTTACTATAAGATACTTGTTATATGCATAGCATTTATCGTTCATTTACAGAGGCAGTACTGTGTCAGAAGTATTGTTTAGAACCCATAATTGGAAGTGGGATTTTAGTAAGGTATGCGTTTAACTAAATTTTTGAATGCTATGAGGTATTATAAATGCTACAGATCACATACAGGGCTACACAAAACAATTCGTAAGCATTACGATACATCAGCGTAAATTGATTAAAATGCGTTTTTAATCGAATTATGTATTTTGAACGCGAAATATATTTAGTATACCAAGATAAGTTTGTAGAATATAAATAAAAACATATACCGGGCCACGCAAAGAACTAAATACATGGCTGCCTATGTATGATAATTTCTGGAAGTGTGATTTCAGCGTGTATTTGTCTGCATTAAATTATAGCTTAATGTGTGGCGTTTATAAAAAGTTAAGCTAATATACTGGGCTGTACAAAATAATTCAAGTATGTTTCCGTCTATTGATAGAAACTGCTGAAGATGAATTTCCAACTGTTTTATTACTAAACTAAATTGTAGCATACTATAGAGTATATACAAATATATAAATTATATACAGGGCTGCAGAAAAGAATTGGAGTATTTTTCCGGCTGTGGGCGGTAATTGCTGAAATCTGGTTTTGAAATGTGTTTTATGTTTTCTAAAATGTTTACTTAGATACTTTATTTACCTTATTAAACAGCGATGGGTTGTTAAAGTATTCTGTTGGAAAGTGTTCCGAAATCTATGCTTGGTGCATGATTTTTCTTTCTTGTTAAAATAGTATCATGTGTATCTATTTTTTACAAAGATACCTCAACATTTTTCATATGTCATCGTCTACTGTGCATCCAAATAAGCGATATTGACAACAATTTGATGTAAAATCAATGTTCGGTAAAATCAAAAGGTCGTTTTCCTCCTGTATCAGGTCGGGAAACGCAATTTTAGCTAAATCCGACCCGATCAGCAGATTGGGTCGTGTCGGATTGGCAATATTTATTTTGTTATGGGTCGGGTTAATTCTAATTGATTAGGCTACGGATTAAGTTTTGACTTTTGCGGATCAAATTTGATAACCCGTTCTGTCAAAAGAATGTAAACAATATTGCTTAAGATGAAAAAATTATGTTATTTGAATGTAAATGAGTATATATAAATGTGTGTGTTTAATTTTTAACATAAAAGGTAAAATTGACATTAGAAATATAATTACAGAGGTTTTATTATAATTTCTTTAAAATATGGATTAAAGAATTAAAATATGGTGTTGAATTTTCGAGTTCGGATCGGTATAAACCGATCCGTACAGCTCTCTAATATGAATACAATACAGGATAAGCCATGAAAACACAAAATTAAGAAACAATCCCTTGAAGTTGGTTTTACGTTTTGTTAAAAATTACTTGTTTCATATACTCTGTTAATTGCTAAAGGATGTTAAATAAAACAGTAAAAAAGTGTTATATACAAACTGCCTACATTTTTCGGCTTCACGGAAGCAATTTTCAAAACAAATAACAATATTCTACGTATGCACGATCTGTAATGCCAATTTAAAGCGCCATCATTCCCTGATATCCATTTCTCGTTCCATTTTTTCCAGGAAATTAACAGTGGATTGTCATGTGCGGCTGTTTGCTTTATCTTGATGCAGTTCAATATATTGATGTCACTGGAAGTAAAGAGATGGTATTTCATGTTTAAAGATTGGGAGTAAAATGTGTTTCTGATAGTATGTGAATTTGAACTTAACATTTCTTTCCACTCTCCTTATTTTTAATTTGGCATTATATGCAAAGCCAGCAACAATCACAAATTATTTGCTAAAACTTTCTTGAAATACATTGTACTCTGTCTTAAGATATTTTAATAACCGAAAAATCGCATTTTGCTTTTTCGTTACTTTCAAATACTTTTAACATACCGGGTGTCCCAAAAATGACTGATGGATTTTAAAATTCAATAACTTGCAAACGGTGACAGATATTAAGAATTTCTTGCAGGAGGATTATGCTTGATGTCAGGAGTTTTTTTTACTGTGATTCTTGATTTTAGTTCGAATTTCAAACAATAGATGCAGCTGACAGCGATTGGCACTCAGTCGAGGCCGAAACTGACGTCACTCAGCTTTGATGCACCGCCCCCTGAATACTAGGCCTGAGTGCTGACAACAATGGCGGCTGTTGCAGGCCGATTTTTTTTTCAGCGTTTGAACGGTCCCTCGAACTTCCACACCAATAATTTCTAAAAGTTTTCTTCGCCTTGTTTTTCGGAGACGGACAGGGCTAGTGAAGCTTAAGCCATATGGTAGGCCACTCTGACCGGCATGAACCTGTTTTTCGGAGATCAAATAAGTCAAAGATAACTTTTAGATATTATTGCTGTTGAAGTTCGAGGGACTGTACAAACAATTCCGCCTGCGACAGACGCCATTTTTTTCAGCACGCAGGCCTAGTATTCAAGGGGCGGTGATTGATGCAACGCCCCGTGAATACTAGTCCTGCGCGCTGACAAAAATGGCGTGGATTTTTTTTCAACATTTGAAAAATCCTTCGAACTTCAACACCAATATTTTCTAAAAGTTTTCTTCGCCTAGTTTTTATGAGATCAAATAAGTCAAAGAAAACTTTTAGATATTATTGGTGTTAAAGTTCGAGGGACCGTACAAACGGTGAAAAAAAAATCCGCCTGCGACAGCCGCCATTTTTGTCAGCGAGCAGGCCTAGTATTCAGGGGGCGGTGCATCAATGCTGAGTGACGTCAATTTCGGCCTCGATTGAGCGCCAATTGCTCTCAGCGCAATCTATTGTTTGAAATTCGAACTAAAATCAAGAATCATAGTAAAAAACTCCTGACATCATTCATAACCCTCCTGCAAGAATTTTTTTAATTGAATTTTAAAATCCATCAGTCATTTTGGGGACACCCAGTATTTCGTTATTTTAACATACTTTTAAGATACTTTTCGTTCATCATTTTATTTTTCGTTATTTATAATTTATCGTTTTTTAATAACCGAATACGAATAATTCTCTTCGGAAAGTACAGAAATATAGCCTTTCATCCATCAGTTCTTTAAAACCACCATTTTGCATGGAAACAAAAATTTCAGTTTCCAAACGGAAATTTATACTTTTAAAATACATTATCTGTGAAAAACAATTTCTCTGTGAAAAATCATTTTTCTATGAAGATTTTTTTTTTAATACCAAAACAAACTCGTCTAAAAAATGTACGAACAGCCTCTGTGTTTCAACATCTAAACAACATTATTTCCATTCTAAATGGGACGTTCTATATTTTCTCGCCCAGACATAACAAAAAAATGAGTATTATTATAAAAGTTTTGTGATAAATATTATTGGTCATGGCTTTTATGTAATTTATCACGTATGGTTTTTTTTTTTCTGGCATGCCTTTTGTTTTTGACAACTTACTTTGGTAAACAAGTTTAATTAACCCTATCTTGATTATTTTTTCGTTTTAAAACACGAAATTTTTTACACAGAATTTTTTAGAAGAACCGAAACGATTTTTCACCATAAGAAAATTGAAGAGCTTTTATTTATCGGTATAAGTTATTGGATTATGTTTTTTTCTCCTTACAAAATCAAAATGGTGTAAAGTTTTGTTTTTAGCTGCTGTACCTATATTTGAAACCTGATTTGCTTCCGTATGCGAAACAAAAACGCCATAGATTTATAAATATTGATTTCTAAAAGAAAATCTGTGAAAGTAAAAAACTATATTTACGAAACCAGAATTTTTTTTAATCTGCTTGTTGATAATTTTTTGTAATCAATTATTAAGATGTTAACTCAAATGTCGCTGAAAGTATTATGAAAATTATTCACTCTTTTGTATGTTAAACAGAAGTCGCTTCAAATTATTCACTATTTTAAAGTATTCAATAAAATTCGCATTTGGTAAATGATAAAGTATGATTTCATAATTTTCTTGTTGTATGCAAATTAGTAAAATATATCATGAGAAATAACAAGTAATAGAACTTTTAGGCAAAACTTTTAAAGATATTTTATTAAGAGAAAGCAAAACCTTCTAACAATCTGTTTTTCATAACAATAAGTACGTTCAACAAAATATTTCAAACCAAATTATACAGGTAAATATATTTCAATATTTAAAGAACTCTATTTGTATTCGAAAATGAGCTTCTATATTTCCTCGTGTGAGGAACAATTTTATATTTTATAAACGTTCTGTGTCAAATGCTAATCATCATTGTCTGTTGAATAATTTATTACCTAATGTTTTTTTTTTCTTTATCTCTATGTATTTTGCCTTTGAATCCAACATACCTTGTTAAATACATTTCATAATTCTACCTTTCATATGTTGTTTGCCAAAATAGTTTTTTATTACGTCAAAATGAAGTAAATTTTACTTTTTGCCTACCAGTTACTTAAAACCAAAATATTTCAAACCACATTATACACGTAAATATACTTCAATGTCTGAAGAACTTTATTATTGGGAAAAGAACATTCTATCTTTCCTCGTGTAGACATAAAAGGAACAATTTTATACTTTATAAAAGTTCTGTATTAAATGTTAATGATCATGATTAGTGAATAATTTATCACCTATGCTTTTTATCTCCATGTCTTTTTCCTTTGAAGACAACATACTTTGGTAAATATATTTCATAATTCTATCTTGCGTATGTTGCTTACCAAAACAGTTTTATACCGAATTGTTTACAAGAAGCGAAACAATTCCAACTGTAAGATAATTTTACTTTTATTTCGCGGTGTAAATTATCAGATTATAAGTTCTTTTCTTCTAAAGTCAAAATGAAGTAATATTTTATTTTTGGCTACCGATTATTTGAAACCTAAATTATTTACGTATGAAAAAAAATCACAACTCAGATTTATAAACATTAGTTTCTTAAAGAAAAAAAAAACATGTGAGACTATATTTACGAGCATAGAATTACAAATAATATAATAAAATCACTTGTTAACTTTAAACTAAAGTGTAATATTTAAAAAATCGTGACTGAGATTTTTAAATATTAATTTCTTAAAGAAAAAAAACAAGTGAGTCTATATTTCCGAACATAGAATTACAAATAATATAATAAAATCACTTGTTAACTTTAAATTAAAGTGTAATTTACTTCTTAAGTTGATAAAAACATAACACAACAGGCTTAAAAATACCTTTTAATATATAGATGCCATATGTTTCCTGCGCTCTAACGGAGATTTCTTCAAGATCAAATTGATAAATAAACTATTTTCGCAAAGTTCTTGAAAATGATAAGCACAAATCACGAGATCACACATCTAATGTAAGCAGGTGCTTAAATTGTCAAACTGGAAAACGTGAAAATTATTACTTTATTGTTTTTTTTAATTTGCAAATCATCGCGAGCCAGATTTTAGGTAATTCAAGCTGATTCGTTGCATATACGTTCTCGTTTCGTAAATATATCTCTGTTGGTTCACGGATAATGGATGGGAAATAAACTATTGATGGAAAAATTATTTTACTATTCTTGAAATCAATCTGCTAAGGCTCTATTCTATGTAGTCTAGCTAAGGCAGTAGTTCTTCTGTCATATTTGATATCTTCCATATGTTCTTTTATTCTCCTTTCAAATTTTCTGTTTGTCATTCCTTATAGTTGTAATGATCCATCTGCTCTGGTGAATGGAATTTCATAAACACCGAAGAGTTGATCAGGTTCTATCGGATCTATTTTTCTACATACTATGTTTTTTAATTTTGTGGAATGTTTTGTAAGAAGGTTTTAGAATTATTTAAAAATGCCATTTTGAGTAAGTTTCCTCACATTGTTAATCAGAAATAACTTCAAATTATTTCCTATTTTAAAGTGTTGAATAAAATTCACATTTGGTAAATGATAAAGTAATGCATGATTGTCCTGTTGTATGAAAATTATTAGATTATACCATGAGACATTACAAGTAATAGAAATATAAGACAAAATTTGTAATGATTTTTTAAAGAGAAAGAAAAATCTTTTACCAATACGTTTTCGTAGCAATAAGTACGTTTGACAAAACATTTCAAACCATATTATACCCGTAAATATATTTCAATATCTAATGAACATTTCTATTCGGAAAAGAACATTCTACCTTTCCTCGTATAACAAAGGAACAATTTTATATTTTATAAAAGTTCTGTGATAAATGTTAATGATCATGACTAGTGAATAATATATCACCTATGCTTTTTTATCTCCATCCTTGTTCCTTTGAAGACGACATACTTTGGTAATATATAAAAATAGATATAATAATATATAAAATATATTTCATTATTCTATCTTTCATATTTTGTTTTCCAAAATAGTTTTATATAGAATTGTGTACAAGAACCGAAACAATTTCAACCGTAAGATAATTTTATTTTTATTTGTTGGTGTAAGTTATTGGATTATGAGTTCTTTTCTTTCAACGTCAAAATGAAGTAAAATTTCATTTTTAGCTACTTTTGATTTAAAATTTAAATTGCTTTTGTATGCAAAAGAATGCATCATAGAGTTATAGATATTAATTTCTAAAAGAAAAATCTTTGAGATTATATGTACGAAGATAGAAATATTTTAAAATGTGCCTTTTGAATATTTTTAAATATTTAGTCAAAATATTCACTTATGGCATCGAAAATATTATTCGAATTATTCCTATTTTTAAACACGGAATAAAATTCACATTTAGTAAATCAGGAAGTATGATTTGATAACTTTTGTGTTGTATTCAAATTAGAAGAATCAGGAGGCATATCAGGTATTAAAAATTTAAGACAAAGATTTTAATAATGATATTTTATTAAGAGAAAAAAAATATCTTCTATATGTTTTCGTAGCAATAGTTTCTTGCGACAAAGCATTTCAACCCATATTATATATGAGTAAATATATTTCAATATCTAAAGAATTTTATTTCCATTCTTAAAATAACTTACTCTATTTTCTCGTCTAGACAAAACAAGAAGAATCAGTAATGTTTTATGAAAATTCTGTGTTAAATAGTATTATTGATCATGTCTGTTGAATAATTTATCTCTTTTGGTTTTTATCTCTTGCTTGGATGCCTTTTATATTTGAATACAACACGCTTTGGCAAACAAATTTAATAATTTTGTCTTGAACATTTTGTCGCAAAAATTGTTTTGTATAAAATTTTTCACAAGAACAGAAACAATTTCAACCGCAAGAGAATCGTGCTTTTATTTTTTGGTGTAAGTTATTGTTGTAGTGGTGATATTGTTACCCAAAATACAAGGTCGCTATTCGCATTTACCTATTCACATTTAGTAAATCATGAAGTGTGATTTGATAACTTTTGTATTTTATTCAAATTACTAGCATCGTGAAACATATCAAGTAATAGAAATTTAATACAATTTTTTTAATAAGGATATTGCTTACACCAATATCAACCTTAGGAGTTCACTTCATTCACAGTCAAAATTAAGAAAAATTGTAATTTAGTTGTAATTTTAATTGTAACATTTGTTTGAGACATAATTTCTTTTTGTATGAAAAAAAAAGCACCACAGAGTTATAAATATTAATTTCTAAAAGAAAAATATCTGATATTATATTTACGAAAATAAAACTATTTAAAAATGTGCCTTTAATTTTTAGTAACTATTTCAAAAATCAACAACTACTTTAGATAAAATATTGACTTTTAAGGCACTAAAAATATTATTCAATTTATTCACTATTTGTTTTTAACACTGAATAAAATTCACATTTAGTAAATCATGAAGTATGATTTGATAACTTCTGTGCTGTATTCAAATTAGAAGAATCATGAACCATATCAAGTAATATAAATTTAATTTAAAATATTTAATAATGATATTCTACTGAGAGAAACAATAACATCTTCTAAAAATATGTTTTCGTAACAATAGCTTCTTGCAACAAAATATTTCAATCCATTTTATACACTTAAATATAGCGTGCGTCAGAAAAATGTATACAACCTTTGAACGATTATAACTCCAGTTTTTATTCACATATAATTAATATTTAAATTGCAAAAGAAGCTACATAAAATGTATAACTTTTTCTTGTACCGCAGATGTTCAACTTTATTACCATTCTATTTCCTTTGCTTATAACGGTGGGCTATTGATTCACAAACTTCAACAAACATTTAATTTGGTGTTGTGGCGCATTCTTGCTCAATTGCGGTTTCGGAACGTTGTCTATGAATTCGTTTCAAACTCATCTTTTATCAGATGAATTGTAAGTCGCATAGGTGGATCAGCCGGAAACTCCCTGCGATATTGTTTCTGTACTTCTGCTGCATTTTCATACTTACAATAGTATTTTAAAATAATTAGTTCAAAATTTCACCCCCAGAGGGCATTTTTTAATGAATTACACATTTAGCATACATTTACAATAGGTTACAAATTTTGTTACAACAAAACATGTTGAACAAAACCTTTTTCGCGACATGTTTTTAGCATTTCCCAGAACACACTGCAGTCAACTGTGGAACATGCTCGCTTACGATTCCAGATGGTAGCTGAAAATGATGTCTGTCATGTACAACATGTTTTGTTGCAATAAAATATGTAAACTATCGTAAATGTATGCTAAATGTGTAATTCATTAAAAACGCCATCTAGTGGCGAAATTTTGAACTAATTGTTTTTGTCGCTTAAACAAATTCCCATTCCTTCATAATGTCCTTCACAAAACTTCACAACTTTCTGACCAATAGTTTCGTTTGTAGACAACTTGGAAGTAGGGTCGTTTAATTATGGACACCCTGTATAAAGAACTGTATTTCTATTCTTAAAAGAACTGTATTTTCTTTCGTTAAAGAATTGTATTTCCATTCATAAAAGAACTTATTTCTTTTTCTTTCCCAGGTATATCGGAAATAATGCGTATATTTTATAAAACTTCTGTGTTAAATATTACTGCACATAAATTATTTATCACCTGTTTTTTTTTTATTATTATTATTTCTTGCTTGTATGACCTTTTGTCTTCGACAGCATACTTTGGTGAACAAATTTAATAATGCCGCCTTGTGTATCTTTTTGCCAAAATAGTTTTACATAGAATTGTTTACAAGTTTAACTTATGAAAGAATTGTTCTTTTATTTGTGGGTTATTGGATTATGAGTTCTTTTCTTACAAAGTCAAAGTGAAGTAAATTTTTATTTTTAGCTACCATTTATTTGAAGCCAAAATTCATTTTGCATGCAAAAAAAATTACATCATACAGTTATGTATATTAATTTCTAAAAGAATTACGAATTTCTAAAAGATTTCTAAAAGAAGTAAGATGTTTACGAAAATAGGATTGTTTAAAATTGCGCCTTTTGAGTATTTTTGTTTAACTAAGTATTTTGTTGGTATGTTAACTCAGAACTATTATTTCTTTCTTGTATGACCTTTTGTCTTCGACAGCTTACTTTGGTGAACAAATGTAATAATACCGCCTTGTGTATCTTTTTGCCAAAATAGTTTTACATAGAATTGTTTACAAGTTTAACTTATGAAAGAATTGTTCTTTTATTTGTGGGTTATTGGATTATGAGTTCTTTTCTTACAAAGTCAAAGTGAAGTAAATTTTTATTTTTAGCTACCATTTATTTGAAGCCAAAATTCATTTTGCATGCAAAAAAAATTACATCATACAGTTATGTATATTAATTTCTAAAAGAATTACGAATTTCTAAAAGATTTCTAAAAGAAGTAAGATGTTTACGAAAATAGGATTGTTTAAAATTGCGCCTTTTGAGTATTTTTGTTTAACTAAGTATTTTGTTGGTATGTTAACTCAGAACTATTATTTCTTTCTTGTATGACCTTTTGTCTTCGACAGCTTACTTTGGTGAACAAATGTAATAATACCGCCTTGTGTATCTTTTTGCCAAAATAGTTTTACATAGAATTGTTTACAAGTTTAACTTATGAAAGAATTGTTCTTTTATTTGTGGGTTATTGGATTATGAGTTCTTTTCTTACAAAGTCAAAGTGAAGTAAATTTTTATTTTTAGCTACCATTTATTTGAAGCCAAAATTCATTTTGCATGCAAAAAAAATTACATCATACAGTTATGTATATTAATTTCTAAAAGAATTACGAATTTCTAAAAGATTTCTAAAAGAAGTAAGATGTTTACGAAAATAGGATTGTTTAAAATTGCGCCTTTTGAGTATTTTTGTTTAACTAAGTATTTTGTTGGTATGTTAACTCAGAACTATTATTTCTTTCTTGTATGACCTTTTGTCTTCGACAGCTTACTTTGGTGAACAAATGTAATAATACCGCCTTGTGTATCTTTTTGCCAAAATAGTTTTACATAGAATTGTTTACAAGTTTAACTTATGAAAGAATTGTTCTTTTATTTGTGGGTTATTGGATTATGAGTTCTTTTCTTACAAAGTCAAAATGAAGTAAAATTTTATTTTTAGCTACCATTTATTTGAAGCCTAAATTCATTTTGCATGCAAAAAAAAAAAATACATCATAGAGTTATGAATATTAATTTCTAAAAGAATTACGAATTTCTAAAAGATTTCTAAAAGAAGTAAGATGTTTACGAAAATAGGATTGTTTAAAATTGCGCCTTTTGAGTATTTTTGTTTAACTAAGTATTTTGTTGGTATGTTAACTCAGAAGTCCCTGAAAATACAGTGTAAAACAACAAACAAGTGGGTAAGTGTGATCGAAGATCGCACATAGGGTTTCGTTTAATATTCCTTTCAAAACAGTTTATCCTTTCTTTAATAAATCCAAATAAATTTCATTCTCAAAAAAAGGAAAAAAATAAAAAGTCATGTTTTTTATAAAGTAAAAATTTACCGGTCTATTTTTCTCTTTTTTTCGAAAATCTGAACCGGTCCGATAGCGGGCGATGCGCGCTAATATACTCTGTCATAATAATATCTGTCATGTGGACTAAATGAGATATTAAAAAGAATCAATTTCAAAATTGAACATGTTGTATAGAGACCTTCAAAATGTTAAAATATGCCAATATTTCCATAATCGGGTTTTTATCATGATTCAATACGTTCCTCAAACTCATATGACGTTATAATTATTTGCTGATGTCCTATCTACTTGCTTTCTCTATTACTCATTTGATACTCTCTTTGTAGTATTCTCAAACATTAGAAAAAGTCCGTTAAACTTCCAATATGACGTTACAAGGATTTTCTTTTTAATTCTCTAATGACATCATATTAACTTGTTTTCTGTACTAACACATACTCATACTCCTTGTATTATTGAGAAATATTTGAAAATTTCCGTTTTATTACCAATATGATGTCATATTAATCTTTTTTTCAATTTGTAAATTTTTTTTATTTCATTTTCATTTTTCACGTGGAAATCTTTTAATAGAAAATTAATTATTGTAGAAAGAATTTTATTCTGCATTTTTAATTGCTGGCAACTGGTATAGCGAAAAATGTGTAAATATAATAGGAAAAGTCTATTAGATTTTTTGTTTTTTATCTCTCTATATTAAAATAATACGATTTTTTAAAAAATTTATTATTTTCAGTTTTATTGTAGGTATTCAGCTATAAGTACACAAGATTTCAAGTCTGTAAATTACATAGTTTCTGAGAACCGGCTCTGTGACGGACAGACAACGAAGCTGGACTAATAGGATTTCGTGAGATGAACGAAACCCTAAAAAAACGAAATTTTTTTTTTTTTTTTTTTTTTTTGATATACGAACAGAACGATATTAATTTTAAAGTTAATGTTAATGCTCTTGATTCTTCATTTTTTTCTGTAAAATCTGTTTGTTGAACTCAAAAATGTTTACTTGAGAATTGATAGTATTCTAAAAATCTATATTAAGGGTTGAGAAAAATGATTAATAGACTATAAAAACTACTCGGAAATATTAACGAAAATCAGTGGTAAAAAAAGAAACTTTGTTTTTATAAATGCCTTTTTAATATAAAAAAAAATCTCGATAAGGTATTGGTTTCTGATTTTTCTAGAGATAAAAAATGCTTTTCGGAATCGTTAGTAATTCGGAAAATGGTTATTGTTTATTTATTTTCGTAGTTACATTATTATTTTTATATATTAAGAAATATCTGCCTACATTTGTAGCATATTATGTAAAATATTCGCACTTTTTAAGCATTGAATTAAATTAAAATACGTAAATCATGAAGTAGGAGTTGATAATTTTTCAGCTGTATGCAAATTAGTTGTATATATCATGAATATAATTAAAATTTTATAATATCGACTTTCTAAACAAAAAGATAAAATTTTTAAGTTATAATTCATCAAGTCATTTTTATGTTTCAAAATTTTGTCTCCTTAAAAATAAAATGTTATAATACATATGTGTGTGTTCGTGAGTTCCTCAACTCGTGCGTGTGTGCGTGAGTGTGTCTACCCGTGTGTGACTGCGCACGCACGTGTGTGTGTGTGTGTGTAACCTGTACCTATTAATAGTCCCAAGATTAATTATAATTATTCAGAAGATTGAAATTTTGTAAATATTTCTAATGCACGGAACGTGTTTAATATCATTATTATTTTAAACAGTTATACAAAATCGTTTACACAAGGATTTCAGTTATAGAAAACTGATGTATAAGTATTAAATACAAACGTGGGTGGGTGGATCATGTTCGAGTATTTCAATAGTAGCATCTTCAGATCTTTAAAAAAATACGTCTGTGCGGCTGTTTGAATCCATTTTCGTTGTTTTCTGTAAATTGCCATATATATATGTAGCATTTTGACGAGGTTGAGATATTACGATGAATAATATTCGATGAAAAGATGGCAGTCCTTCAACGATATAGAAAGTTGCAGTCGATATTAGCGAATATGGCGAAGTAGAAGGCAATGAAATGATTCCACCAAAGTTTTCCAATAAATCCAGCCAATCTCCAGACAAATAATTTTATTAGAAGACGAACAACACAGAAACAATTTCCAAAAGTCTAAAACTTATAGCCCTCGGGCTAACGTTGCTTCACTTCATTGAATTAAGATGTTACTGGGCCAGTTGAATATTCTACGGAATTAAAAATACCAGACACATTGTTTAGCTTCCGAAAACGTCAAAAATCCCTCGCTCCGACCGGTGCGGGCGAGTTTTGTTCTCTCCGCGGAAACATACACAGAATTATGTCACGAGCGCACAACCCAATGAGTGAGAAGCTAGCTCCAGCCCAACGAATGAGGCTAGAGGGCGAGGCTAAAACAGTAAAGAATCCCTTACTTGGGTGCGGACCAATTTTGAAGTTAAAATCCCAAGCGCGCGAAAAATTCAGAGCAATAATAATAATAATAATAAAAAGAAAATGGCTTTAAAAAACATTCGAAATGAGAACGCGTCTCAGAATTTTATAGATTGGGGAACTGATAAAAGCTACGAATGATCTTAAATTTTAGATTAAGATTTGGAATAAAATAATTATTAATATACGGATATTTACTTTTAAAAGGACTTTAAATAGGAATAGATATTATTAAGAATTAAGGAAATACTGACTATGACAGAAGTTAGATTAAATTTAAAAGATTAATGCGAATAAAATGGAAGGATACGAAGGAAATAAATTTTTATATAACATATATATATATATATCTTTTTATATATGGAATGATCTACGTTGCCGTTTTCAAGTTTAAGAGGCAGAAAGTATTTCTGCTTATATCAAATCCTCGTCACAACTATAATGTTTTTTGGAAAAAAGTGTTCAATTCCTCGATAATAAACCAATTTGGTATTTTACAGTGGTGGGAATATAAAATATAAAATAATAACCATTATCTCGATAGCATGGGTTTATGGAATTGGATATGGTAGAATTTATACATACAAAAAACTCAAAAATTAAATTGACGACGTTTATTATTATAACTTTTAGAAACTAGAAATTATATTTTTATGTAGAAATAAAAATAATAAACATTTGTCTTTACTCGAATACAGTATGAATTATGTAAAAATAAATAATAAAACATTGTATTTATTCAAATACCGTATGAATTTTGAAAAACCTTACCAAGTGAGGCTCAGTCTACCAGGTACCAGGTACTATTTCTAATGCACGAAACATGTTTAATATCATTATTATTTTAAACAGTTATACAAAATCATTACAAACAGAAACTTTACTTTTAAAAATGCTTTTTTTAAATCTCGAAAATATAAAGATTTTTGAGGTTTCTTAAAATAAAGAACGCTTTTCGGAATCGTTAGTAACTCAGAAGAGATTACTGTATATTTTCGTCCATGGTTATATTATATTTTTTTAGATTAAGAAGCATCTGCCTTTTTTTACAGTGTACGATTTAGTATAAAATGATGTCTTACATGTAACAATAACTTTTTTAGAGGCCGTAAAATTTATTTTTTATATATATATACAATCACCACAACTTAAATACGCCACTAATTCCTTACAGGAGTGTGACATATATGGCGGATCACATTTGCTACACTGTTAAAAATTTGCAACAAACTGTCCAGTCATTCGATCGTTTTTATAGAAAACGATTATATAACCATAATTTAACTATAGCCTGACTATATTATTGCCCTTCTTGTGGTCAGAATAGAGATTACATAACCATAATTTAGCTATATTCTGACTATATTATTGCCTTGATTATGGTCAGAATAGAGTTAAATTACGGTTATGTAACCGTTTTCTATAAAAACGGTCGATCGAAAGACTGGACAGTTTGCTGCAAATTTTTAACAATGTAATAAAACTAAAGACATGTAAGAAAGGTACAATTTATTTTAATCAGAAAATCCACGGTGTTGGACACATTGCGTATAGTTAACTTCATTTTCTTAATAAAATAAACTATATCTTGCTTACATGTGTTAGTTTTAAGAGTAAATGTGGATCTGCCTTGTAATGTCATACGGATCCTCCGCATGCAACTAGTCGCGTATTTAAGCAGGTGATTTGAAATTTTAAAAATTCGATTTCAGTGCTTCTAATAAAGTTATTCTTACGTGTAAGACATAATTTCTTACTAAATCGAGAAAACTTTACAACTTTGTAATTGACTTTTCCAGTATTGCGTACCGTTATCGAGCTAGGTGTGCGGAGAATTGTAACGTTTTAATGCCAAAGAGCGATAAATGGACAGCTATGGCTCTATTTTTTATGAGGGGTTGCTTTTCCACCTGGGCATTCCTTTGTTGTTGTGTGGAATGTGCTGACGAAAATGGTGGTAAAAAATATGTTTCGAATTTAGTTGTATATAATGTAGGTATCCTGTAAATATGTCTTCCAATTAAATTATAAAGAGAAAATGATGTCAGCTTTGATTAATGAGTAAGTGCCAATTACTTCAATTTAAGATTAGCGTCGTCACTAATTGAAAATATTAAGAACCACTGAACCATGAGAATACGGCTTTACACTAGGGATGCAAACAGCGCAGTTTTCCGCTATGGAGCACTGCAACGTATCTCATCGTACACTGCAAATTCCCAGTACACATTGGGAACACATATGGAACACTTTGATTCAAAAAAAATGTTCCAGTTACCTTTATGTGTACTGCAATGTATTCCGGATATGCTCCGCTATAAAGATAGTGTTCCGAAAGTGTTCTGATCAGTAATTTGTTAAATCTAAACTTGGAAACACATTTGAGAACAGATTGGAAGCACATTTGGGCACACTTGTTAAATTATTACTTTCAAAAAGTGTGCTAGAAAGTGAGCTTGAACAAAGGAAGTGTTCTCAGAAGTATTCTAAAAACTGTTCCAAAAAGTGCGCTTCAAAGTGTACAAAATAAGTGTTCTAAAATGTCTTCTGTATAAAGATTTGCAGTGTAAAGTGCCTGTCCGTTTTACTACACCTAGACACCTCGTTCATGTCAACCTAACTAACTTCATTAGCTATTTGAGGCGAAATGAAATTAAACATTCACCTTGTATTTAAACTTAAAATTCAGTGAAAAAACATCTTTCACTCGTTATCTATTCCCATAAAGCCCAGTAAATCTTGTCACTTTTAAATAAAAATATCATCATTAGCATATATAACCTGTTTCTATAACGCGAGAATCCTTTACTAAAAATCACTCGATAACACATTTTTTAAATGCAAAAATCGTTTAATGAATGGAAACAGGAAACTTGAATAGCTTTTCGTTACAAATATTTTTCATGAAAAATAGGAAATAAAATATGGTAGTGTATTCCTGATTACTTCATTAAACTGCAGCAATGGTTTCATCTGAGGGAAATAAAATGATATGTTGATTCCAAAAGAGTTATAAAATTAGTTTTGCCATTTGACCTTGTTTGGAGAATGAGTAATTTTATGTATTCCTGATTAATTTTCCTGATAATAATGGAACATCAATAATGATACCACTACAAAAAAAAAATTGCTGAAGAATATAGCAAGTAAGAATTGTAAGAATATAGCAGAGATGCGGTGGAACAATATATGTATATATAGTAAATTATTCCTTTTTTTATTCACTTTATTCTGTGTAGAATTCATTTTTTTTTAACTTATTTTTAAATGTTTTATTTACTTTTAAGTAACATAACTTTATAATTCATTTTATATATCATTTTTATCTAATAATTTCATTGTGTCGTAGGTAGTAAATTTCATATATAAAATTAGAAATATAACTGAAATGGCGTTATCAAAGAACAAATAATTTGTTTTTAGAAAATCGCGTTATAAAAGATGTTAATACTGAAAAAAAAAAATTATCTGCATAATGCATGTATGTTTTTTAATTTTTAATATTTTCCCTTGAGAAATTATATGAGAATGCTAAAAATTTAATATCTCTATTGACATACCGTACAAACAATGTGTGTATGTTTTTAAGTTTTAATATTTTCCCTTGAGAAATTATATGAAAATGCTGAAAGAAGTAATATCCCTATTTACATACTGTACAAACAGCTTTATCAGACTAATTTAAAAATCGTTGTATCACCAAAAATTAAGTAATTCAATAATCACAGAATTTAATTTAAAAGTTCACAAAAATAAATAAAAATTCAATAAATTTCTCTATTTTAAAAGTAGTAACATTTGAACAGACAAAGAAATTTTTCTTAACCCACAATTTATTTACTTATTTATTTATATAATAAGAATTTTTTCTGTTTTTAAACAGTTGTTCTCTATACATATTTTTCAGGAAAAAAATAGGAAATAAAATATGGTAATTTGTTCTTGATTACTTCGTTAAATTGAAGCTGTGATTTCACAACAAAAAAATAAAATGATAGGTTGATTCCGAAAAAGTTACGAAATATGTTCTGTCCTTTGATCTCGTTCAAAGAATAAACCCTTTTATTACGTCCCAAACTAATTTCCCTGACATTAATGGAATATCAATAATGATACCACAGACAAGAATTTGCTTTATTGTAAGATTAGTCGTTGGAGGCCACCGTAATACTTACCCATCATGGATATGCGTAATATAAAATATGAAAATATGAAAATAAAACATGTGTAAACTATTTATAAAATGCATTGCAATTCGAATAAAATCGTGGCTTGATGACGTCATAAACTTTAAATGCTCTATTACTGAATTGCGTAAGAGAAACATTCTTATAACTCTAAAATTGATAATCATATTAACTAACAATTGACTGCGTCGGATTAAGAGTCTCTTTTCCAATTAAAATATATCTTTGAATTGAAATTTGAATGAAATACAGGGTCATGAAAAATCGAAGAATGTGGAAAATGTGATTACAAATATCTCGGCAACTCATTATCCGATCGACTTCATTCTTTATGCAAAATTTATGTTTTTGTATTGTCTTTTATATTCACTCCTTAAAAAAACAATTTCGAAAATTTTTATGTACCTTTTATCAGAACGAATATTTCGAGAGTCCATAAAAAATAGTTCCGAATAATCGAGGTTACTGAAATTCAATAAGTTTCTTCTCATTATTACATACAAAATACATATCAAATTTCAAGTCTCTATCTCAATTTGTTCGGGAGATAGAGCGTTTACAGACAAACAGGCACACACACACAGACAGACGGACGGCAATTTTTTTTTTCTAAAAATATGTTTTTCGGAATCTCCAGTGTCTGAAACGTGTAAATCGTCAAAAAAAAATTCGTTTTTTAAAACGATTACAAGACTAACCTATACTACGTATGATGGGTAAGTAAAAATTGGAGATATTGGCGGATCAATATATCTCAAATACCGGATGATCCAAAAGTTAATTAAAAATTAATAATTCGAAAGCGAATAAAGATATAAAGATGCGGTTTGCACCGAACAGATGGTAAAGAAGCCCTATTATTTATGACGAAAGCAAAAACGAGTGCTTGAATAGTTATTACTGTTGTTCCACCATTCAACCATTCTCTGTGCTGTCCGTCGTTCAGCAACACAGCTGTCAGACGAGACACAACACCGTTCACAGTATTAAGCAACACTTCTTATGGTATAGCAGGCAGATATTGGCGGATGGCATCTTTCAATGTTGGCAATTATGGCGGTTTCAAGCGTTCTTTTTTGTTCAAGGATTTGCATTTATTCAAGCATTCATTTTTGCTTTCGTCATAAAACATCCGGCTTCTTTCCAAAACCAAACTATATCTTTTTACCTTTATCCGTTTACGAATTATTAATTTCTAAATTTGTTCCTAACTTTGGGATAGATATGTGTGTGCAGTGATGTGATATAACTACAGTAGATTTGATAGATCCGTGTCAGTTTTTTATTGTAATGTAAGCTGTGCTGTAGTTTTTTTAAGTTGAATTTAAAGAAAATCCAGCAAACGGTTTGGCAATTGCACCGTGGTGGAAAGTTCAGACCATTTGGGTTATGGTCTACTAGAGATTCCCTTTTTGGTCGAATCAGTTCTTGTTTGCATCCACACATATTTATTGAACTTCGCAGATCACATTATACAGTCCATGAGAGGTTCCAAATCAATCAAGACAGTTTTTAGAATCGTGCAGTCTTACTACTAGCAAAGCATGAAAAAAGTTTTCCGATCCAATATAACATTTTAAATCGCCCAGTCTCTCAAATTCATTAGTAAAGCTGGTGAAAAGTTTACGAATGGTGAAAAAAACAATAATTTCGTTACCAAAGAACGATGGATGTACTGACGAGCTTTTCACGGCATGGAAACTAACGAAAAATTCTGGCTTCTAAGAGCACGAATGTCGTTTTATTGGTGGATGCATACGAATACCCAAATAAGTCTAAAACCAGTGTGCACAAGATCTTCAGCCAAGATCTCCACCTGATGGCACTATGTAACCACGTATGGAAAAGGTGTAATTAATGCCGATTGGTACGAAAAGTTACCATTTAAGAGTTACGAAACTTTTAAATATGAACACCAGTATCTTAGTAAAAAAAAATTCATATTATCTAATGTGAAACTATCAGAGATTCAATCAGTTAAAATAACAGTATGGGAAAACTGGTGTCAACTGGTATCGAAGTATTAAAAGAAGTGTAAAATAAGTCGTCGTTAATGGGTTAAGCACTGAAAACGGGGGGTGGGAGAAACACTTTGGAACAAGCCCCAAAAGATATAAAAAGCTAGGCTTATGAAAGAAAAACTATTCGAAATGGAATTATTTTAATACGGGAAAGCTAAGATACTAGGCGTAGAATAATGGAATTTTGAAATGAAAAAAAGAAGAAGAAAGTATTTTAAGGTAGAAATAAGTAATTTAAACGGGAACATATGTAGAAATTATATATATATATACATATATATACCGTACATTCCGTCGTATAACGCGCACTTTTAATACAAAAAAAATCGACACTTACACGTACGAAATTTTACGCCGGATTTGAATATGCAAAATTAAAAATTAAGAAAAAAAGCTTATCTTAATGACTAAGATTTATAATTTAATAAACGTGCTATTTGTTTGCAAAAAAAAAATCATTTTCTATATTAGATTAGATGAAAAATAATGGTTATTACGCTTTTCAGCAATCTCTATTTTAATCTTTTGCTGTGCATTTCTTGAAGGTTTCCTTGCAAAGAAAGATGTGAGTGTTATACGGCAAATTCATCTACGCTGGAAAAAAAAAAATGTTGATTTTACAGTATAATACTGGCATCCAACTTGTATTATACCGTAAAATTAACTGTAATAAACAGTAAAATAAGCAGTAAAACACTGCCGCGCATGCCCGCCGCCAGTACCACATGCCAGTATTATACTGTAAAATCAACAATTTTTTCTCTTTTTACAGTGTAAATATAGAAAAATGAAATCTTAAAAGTTTAGGTACGCTTTATACACTACAGCGCATTACAATGGAATTTTGAGTTTGTGGATTATACGGTATATATATGTGTGTGTGTGTGTGTGTGTGTGTGTGTGTGTGTGTGTCCGTGCGTGTGTGTGCATAGTACATTATTCCTTTAAATTTTTAAATTGACTATATTCCGTGTAAGTATTTTCTTTACTTATTTATGTATTTTGATTTTCTTTTAAATAGCATGACTTATTATCATATACAGGGTGATTCATAAAAGATGGGCAGAACTTTAAGGGGTTATAGTACACTTAAAGACAAATAATATTAAATAGGAGACTAAGGGTCCCAGACGTATTCCCAAGGAGATAGGGGGCATTAAAGTTTAGGGTCCGAAATTTCAAATGATTATAAAACATGGAAAAATTGGTCGATTCGTTTGCGGTTTTTGCAAAAAATTTTCTTTATGCCAGTATTTTCTTGAAATAAAATTTTAAAGTTCAATTTCAAAAAATGCCGATAGGGGGCGCTTTAGACTTTGGAGTAACAAACAACTATTTTTTAACGTTATTTTTTGTATTTCTTTAAATGATTTCGAAAGCTTAGACTTAAACTTAAATTTTGATCTAAAAATCTGAGTCCTAACGAGTAGTTAAGTAGCGTAAACTGAAATTTGAAATTTGAAACCCTTCTCCCCCCAGAACAAAAATCAGTTATTCCCGATCTTTGTGTCGTAGATTAGGCTCTAACTACTGCCGCGTTTTGCTAAAATTATTCTTTATGTCAGTATTTTCTTGAAAATAAATTTTAAAGAAAATTTTCAAAAAATTCCGATAGAGGGCGCTTTAGACTTTGGAGTAACGAACAACTATTTTATACCGTTATTTTTTGTGTCTCATTAAATGCTTTCTAAAGCTTAGACTTAAATTTTCAGCCCAAAATCTGAATCGTTAGACGTGGTTAAGTTTCTGGGGAGAGGGGTTTGAAATTTCTACTCCTGAGCACAGTTCAGTTTACCATGTCCACACATTGTGTGCTGTGATACGAGGTAAAAAGACACAAATTAGGATTATGTTACCAAAGCATATTTATTAACATGTAATCACAATAAATGTTCAAAATTGTGACCACCAGAGGTTATGCACGCAGAACAACGGCGACGAATGGAACGGCGAACATTCGCGAAAACATCAGGCTTTTCGAGCACTTCCCCTACAGCGGCGGAAAGTCTGGCGACCAGTTCCTCGGGGGATTCAATGGGTGTCTCATACATAAGAGCCTTCAATCGTCCCCAAAAAAAGAAATCGAGGGGTGAAAGATCTGGCGAGCGAGCAGGCCAAGCAACAGGACCACCTCGACCAATCCATCTGTTCGGAAATGTGATGTCCAGATAGTTGCGGATGTCTCGTACGTAATGGGCTGGCGCTCCATCGTGCTGGAACCACATGACCCGCCGGATGCGTGGAGGAACAACGTTTAACAGGTCTGGCAGCACATGTTGCAGAAATGTGAGGTATGTTTTACCGTTGAGGCGTTCAGGAAGAAGGTACGGTCCGATTAGGTGGTCTCCGAGGATTCCTGCCCAAACATTGATGGAAAAGCGTCTCTGATGAGCATGTGGATACGTAGCATGTGGATTGACATCCGCCCATACATGTGCATTGTGTGTGTTAAATGTACCTTCACGTGTGAAGGTACATTCATCGGTGAAAAGCACAGTTCGTCCAAAATGTGGATTTAGCGCGTTCTGCTGCAGAAACCAGCGTGCGAATTCAATACGATTTGGATAATCCCCTGGAGACAGTTTCTGGACTCGTTGCACATGAAACGGGAGCAAATGTTCATCCTTCAGTACCCTCCAAGTCGTGGACTGTGAGGTATCCACCTGGCTAGCCACTGTTCGTGTACTTGTACTTGGCTGCGCCGCTACTACATCCAGAATGGCTTCTGCAACAGCTACTGATTCGTCCTTTTTTGCACGACCTGCATTCGACCGGGAAGCGAGAAATGATCCCGTCTCACACAACTGTCTGTGCAAGCGCTCGAAAGTTTTGCGGTTAGGCAACCGCCTGTTAGGAAATCGCTCTCCGTACATTCGTTGTGCGTCTGCACCATTTCCATCTGCCGCTCCGTAAATTAAATGCATCTCAGCCTTTTCCTTATTCGTGAAGGGCACCATCTTCCGATTCATTACTACAGCGACTTACACTTGACTCACCGTTCAGTGGTTTTTATGCCTGAATCGTGTCGAAATTTTGCATACGTGTTCTTCTTCTTCCCCATTTGACATTTGCATACTTTCTGTTTCCTTCTTCACCCGGTGACTAGCGTCAGGAATGGAGCTTTAACGTTTGCATGAGCGACGTTTCCAACTGTGCCAGTGCCTTTATGAGTGAATTCCGACTATGCAGTCCTTGACGAAAGTTGTATTTTTGCCTCGTATCACAGCACAGAATCGTTGGGCATGGTTAAGTAGTGCAAACTGAACTATGTTCAGAAGTTGAAATTTGAACCCCCTCCCCTCACTACTGAACCACGCTCAGCGATTCAGATTTTGAGCTGAAAATTTAAGTTTAAGTCTAAGCTTTAGAAAGCATTTAAAGAAATACAAAAAATAACGTTAAAAAATAGTTGTTTGTTACTCCAAAGTCTAAAGCGCCCCCTATCGGCATTTTTTGAAATTGAACTTTAAAATTTTATTTCAAGAAAATACTGGCATAAAGAAAATTTTTTGCAAAAACCGCAAACGAATCGACCAATTTTTCCATGTTTTATAATCATTTGAAATTTCGGACCCTAAACTTTAATGCCCCCTATCTCCTTGGGAATACGTCTGGGACCCTTAGTCTCCTATTTAATATTATTTGTCTTTAAGTGTACTATAACCCCTTAAAGTTCT
Source organism: Maratus michaelseni (assembly GCA_963931845.1). Lineage (NCBI taxonomy): Eukaryota > Metazoa > Arthropoda > Arachnida > Araneae > Salticidae > Maratus > Maratus michaelseni. The sequence goes on from OZ007591.1 coordinate 314,089,747, forward strand.
GCCCATCTTTTATGAATCACCCTGTATATTATTTATGTTACCAACGTCCCTTTTTAGGTGCGTTCGTAATTATATAAATATGTAGCACTTATTGTCGTCGCTTGGTCCGTCCGTCTGTCTGTCCGTCTGTCCGTCTGTCTGTCCGTCCGTCCGCATATAACAACGCAAAAACTACCCAACCGAATGGTTTCAAATTTAAGATATATTATCTTTACAGAATTTTGTCGAGACATTTCAAATTTTATTAAAATCGAATCAAAACTTTAGGAGATATTAATAAAAATATTTATTAAGAAATTTGAATTTTTTTTTTTAAATCGGTGCTTTCTTGTTATAGGAGCTTCCGAAGTTTAATCGTCAAGCGACCGAGATACTTATTCTATTACAGAAATTAATCTGCAGACGATATCATTCATTTCACAGAATTAAAAATCATCAAGATCTAAGTATTTATATAGTTAGCTACAGTACGAATGCACCTCATTTGTCACGTTTGACGTACAATTTCCAGCTTGTTCTATATTACAAAACGCACAACAATGAATGAGGTGTCATTCGAAAGGTTTTTGAACCGGCTTCTGACATAATACACTCACATTTCGTTAAAACATATATTTTTTACTAAAAATCGCGGCTAATTAAAAATTGAAACAGCACTGTGTTCATAATTGAAATGAAAGGTTTTACTCAAATCATTGCTGCCTCAAAAATAAAATACCGCAATCGTGCTCAACGATTATTATAAAAACAATAAATTTTACAAAAAAGATAAAGTTGTATGTCTCTGCACGAGTTTATTTCATATTTATGATTAAAAAGAGTTATAACAAGCTTAGATGATATGGACATGTTCGCAGAATGAAAGAAGAGCGCCTTCCAAAAAATATTTTAGAATCAAAGCCGAAAGCAAGACGACGGAAGGGCAGACCAAGAATGACTTGGAAAAATTTATATTCAAGAGTTATTGAAGCATTATAAGTTAAATAATGTTATTCCTAGGACAGAGAGAAACAGAAAAGAACTTTCAAGATAATTTTATGGGTCGAGAAAACCCACTGTTTATTGTAAATCCCTAAGGATGGCGATGAGGATGATAATGATTAAAAAACAAAATTCTAATTCAAATGTTGAGAAGAAAAAGACATCATCGATCGATCTAAGCAGTGGTATTTCATGTGTAGCCTAAAATGTATGCTTTGTTATATTAAATTAAATTGTATTTTATATGTGTTCAATTTATTTTTCTTTGTCCCGTGTTTTTCCTGAAGCGGATGAAGTGAATACAGTTCAGTAAACACTAATATAGTTACAATGCGATTGTTAATTTTTTTCTCGCGCGTGCCTTTTGCTATCTTCGATATTTTTCAACGGACTTTCGAAGATCTAAAGATAGAAATATCAGGAGATTTTCTTTGATAATTTTTGACCAATTCTAAAACTTTTTTATTTTAAAAAATAAAAATATATTGTACGTATTTAATTAGTTTTAAATACTATTTCATTGGTGTTCATGATTAAAAATTATATGCAGCACCGTGATGCAAATAGGACTGAATACACATGAACTTCTGACTAAGCAAATGACATAAGTAGGATATTTAAACATAATTTTAAATTAATTGTAAATAAAAGCATAAATTTTCGTTTCTCGTAAAAATATCTAAAATAAAAGTGAATTTCTTACATACCTTTTATTCGCATCTCAAATTTTTATAAATATCAAGTAATGATTGTGTGTTTTGGACCGCAGGTTGGGATCAATCTTTACATTTAACTTTTGGAGTAATTGCCTATTTTCTTTAACTTGTATTATAAATATTATACTAATTGTAGGTATGATTTCATCAAAGAGAAATAAAATGTATTGATTCCGAAAGAGTTGTGAATCAAGTGTGGCCATTTGGCATCGTTCTTAGAACAAGTCCTCTTTCGTCTTAGATTAATTTCCCTCTCATTTATGGAATATAAATAATGATACCACTGAAAACAATTTGCTTCATTGTAAGGATATTGGAGAAATTGTGGGAGGGACAAATGAGATCTTCGTTCGATATATAGAAATTGAAGCATTTGATAATTAAAAAGAAAAAAAGGTTGTCGAATACCGATATATCGATGTAATCGAAATAACAATTTTAACGTATCAAATGTAGAATTTAGTTTAAGACAAATAAAAAGTACTATTTTTAGACTTATCTCTACATTTGGTTTGGGGGGGGGGGAGTTTCCCTAATTTTCTTTAATCTATATTATAAAGCAAAACCATATCCATGGGGTAACGTTGACAATGAGGGGTGTCGACCAATGATATTACAGCATGGCAATCTAGAGCACATAGAAGTACCGTGGTCTTCCAAATTATAAACGATCTGAAAAAGGAATTTTTGCTACATCAGGAGTACTTACCTGATATTGCCCCGTGCGATTACGATCTTTTTCGCTCGTTTCAAAACAGCTTAACAAAGCAGCAGTTTCAGATTCAATATAGGGTGAAAAAAAAACAATCGACGAATTTTGTCATAGAATAACCAAGTCTTTTGTTGTTGTTATTGTTGTTGTTTGCAACACTATCAGTAAACGCCAAGTCTTTTTTTCGCCACACCAAATGTAGTACATAATAATGATCAGAAATATATTGATTAAGGGTTAAATATTATTATATTTTAATTAATAAAAACCGCTAAAAACTTTTTCTTTTCTACTCACAATAATTATCAAGCATGTAATTTTTAATCTACCGAAACGTGATGTAACAGTTTTCTACAATAAAATAACATTTGCAGTAACATAAATAGATTTGCAGAACTAAGGAGAATATGTCAGCATTACCACAATTGACGATTAATCTCCAGATCTTGGAAAAAGCTTCTTCATCAAGAACTTTTTAGAGCGAAAACAAGTTCAACAATTATGCGACCCCTGATTTTAGGATACTCCAAATTTGCCAAGCAATTTTCCTAAAATTAATATTTTTAATCTATTTTGACTTTGTTCAGATTATAATCGATATTCTGTATTTTAGAGTTGGATGCGATCAAAATAATATATATATATATTTATCGAAGTATGTATTTATTGTACTGTCCTTTAAAAAAACCCACAGTGAAGTGTTCCCTTAAAAAACCCACCGCAGTACTACAGCAAATGTTTCAATAAAGTCAAATTTTCTGTTTTGTTCTGTTTTTATGCATCATCTGGAATATTAGAAATAGTTAAAAATACCTAAGGAGTGCTTATTTAGTTTTAAAATAATTTAAATTAACAATTGCAGAATTCTGGCAAAACATGAGTTTTATTTTTAAAGATTTTCTTGTCATATTATAATTTTAAAATGATCTACATAAATTTTTATTTTTTTTTAAGTTAAGCCATTAATGTGTAATAAAATGCTTCATTTTCCGCTGATTATGTCAGGTGTGTTTTTTTTTTTTTCAGGTAACATGCGTTAATTTTTGAAAAAGTGGATTTTTTTCAAATTCTCGCTTAATTGGCTGCCATTTTGTAATAAAGGGATAAAATGTAAAATGCTCAACATTAAAATCTTAGTCGGAACAAGCTGTAAAAATTTAGCTAGGTTCAATTGTTTTAAATTCTTTATTAGACTTTATCCAGAGAAAATTCCTAAAAATGTGTTTTTTATTTAGAGAACAGCACAATATGTAGTGATATCTGTATTTTAGGCCATAGAAAATATTTGCTTTTTTGTGATAGTATAAGAAAAGAGAATACCGAAAAATTACAAGTCCCCTGGCATCTCTTTGGCTTTATTGGAATCTCCATTCGATCTTTCGTAGAATTTACTTTTTTGTACAATCTTTGTAATGAATTTAAATGTTTAGATTTTTATCGATATGTTTTAGAAACAAAATATTACTTCTATAAAGACTTTCAATTCCTTATGGACCATGAGGAGAAGGGCTGATATTAAGAGACGTTTGGTAATAATAATAGCCTCCCGTTATATTGAGCCTCATTACATCGCTCATCCAGATATGTTGCACTTTTTACCTGTTTCCCAAAAAGTAATAAGTTCTATTTTAACGACACTTTTTAATTGACTTTCCGTATTGGGCTAGTTGAGCTTAAGCTAAAAGGTAGGCCTCCCCGCCCTGTTTGAACTTGACTTGCCGTATTTTTTTATATGCCACGTTTTCGTGTAAATCTTTCTGAAATGGTATTTTTTCCTGCCATGTGATTTTCGTCTTAGGTTTTACTGTAAACACAATAACCTTATATAGTAAAATCCGTGAAAGCGAAATCGCTAAGGACCGAAACAAAATCCCGTTTTGTAGAGGTTCACTATTGAGTAGTTATAATTTTATGATATTCCTTTCTTAGGGAGTATGAAAGTTTAAAACAGGATTCTGTTGTAAACAGGTTCCGTTTTCCCAGTTTTTACCAAACAAAGTACATAAAAACCTGTTAAAACAGAGTAGAAAACACAATAATATAACTGAAAAATAATAAGTTATATTTTAACGACATTTTTAAATTGGCTTACTGGATTTATTTATTTATTTATTTTGTGTGTGTGTGTGTGTAAGCTATGTATTTTTTCACCCCCATAATTTATGTGAAATTCACACCATTTTTGAGTATTAAAAATTTGAATGGTCTCTGTAATGTGATCATTGGTCACTGCATAAAATCGTTAAGCGTCAACTTTGTATTTAAATTTACAAAAGCTTGAAGCAATAAATTGTGAATGCTGCGCAATTTTAATATTCACTGTTATATTTCAATAGAATAAAATGCGTTTGAAATGTCTTTCTTCTATTTTTCGACAGAAATTTTAGGTATTAACAAGAACGAAAAATCATGCGTCAAGCATAGATTTTTTGTATTATATTTATGAAATTTGTAATAAGCATATAAAATAGAGTATTTTGCTGACAGCTTTAAGACATTTTCTTGTTTGTTTTCATTTTACTTAATTTTTAAATTCCCTCTGTTTTATTGCGCTTCTTTCGTGTCTCTCGGTTTGTGCGATATAACGAGAGACTGCTATACTATAAAATAGATTTATTTTGAAAGTATGTAATGGCAGTGAATAAATTAATAATAACACGTAGTACCGATATTTTTTAAGTAACATTTTATATATATTTAACTATTTAACGAAAGGGTTTTTTTTTTAAATACATGGCACCAGTATATTTTTAGAGAATGATTAAATATGTATTTTCATTTTCATAAGCATTGTTGAGAGTCTAATATCCGCTACTGATGAACTTATCAAGAAAAGACTGCATTTATTATATATATGCAGTTGAAATATGCAAATTATTAAACACGTAAATCACAAATGATTATCTTACAGTTAGAACAAGTAAATATTGTCACTCAATATTAAAATTAGTTGCAGAAAATATACACTATACTTGCTTGTAGCAATTGGATGGCGAACTAAGGGGCTGTGCGTATATAACATTATCACTTTAAGGGGGAGGGGGGGGGGGTCTGGCAATTGATATCGTAAGATATCTCTAGGTGGAGGGGTGATATGTCTTTTGATATCGCTATCATTTTTTTATCCAAACAAAATTTTCTTTTTTTTTCACTTTTTTTTCTCTACAAATAGTCTGCTATCTTTTTTTTTTTTAAGTCTTATCTATTGTTAGGAAAATGCAAAGTTATTATTAAATCCATGAAATGATTTTAAAATCATTTCATTCCAAAATTTTTAATACACCAATGTTAGGCATTCCTGTTCTTCTGCCATATATGCACGTAATCCAGGGCTGCCAACTTCTACGCCTTTTTAAATCAAATATTCATGTTTTAAACCAGAAAAATACTTTTAAAAATGTATACTGAATTTATTTATTGAGATGTAGTATTTCATACGTTAATGCGTTTGTTAGGTGAAATTTACGGTACTAAAATAGTTATTCCATTCAAAATAAGCGTAGTAGTTGGCAGCCCTGCATAATCCGCTGTTGGAGAAACCAATTTCGAATTCTGTTTGAAATTATACTTGTGTTTACTAGTATTGAAAGGGAAACAATGTTGTCCACCTGTTCTACTTTAAGGGTTGGTACAGGACACTGTAACAAGCATTTATTATATAGGAAGACAGGATCATAAATCCATTTATTTAATCAAAATTACAGGGCGTCTCACTCCAATCCGAAGTCGCGTTTTCTTTCATAATTTTAATAGAAGTGAAGATACTTTAGTGAAATCCTACCAATACCCTTTCAATTCATCCAAAGATGAGTCTTGCAAATTTTGTTAAATGTTTAGGCTCCCAGAAAAAGCGGGAAGAACAAATTCTAGTAGCTGCTAGAATCGTGTCGAAAAAGAATGAAAAATATTCTAACAAAATACATCACAGAGAATTTTTACTGGCGCGATGCGAAAATGAAAAAAAAAGTGACGCGTAGAAAATCAATTAGATTTTTAAAAAGTGGAAACGAGAAAAAAGAAGAATAGCATTTTTAACGACGAAAAATAATTAAGTGAGAACATTTATAAATTAAGAATAATTTTAAGATAGGTTAATTATTCAAAATATGTTATATATATATATATATATATATATATATATATATAATATCTTTGAATTTCAAAAAACATATCAAGTTCTTGTAACATTCTAATTAAATCTCCTAAGAGATAATTAGTAATAAAGTGTTGACAGAATACCACATAGTTAATAAATTAACAAGTGCAATCATAATTTTACCATAGCATTTGCTTCAATGGTAATTGGCCAAAAATACTGAAAATATGAAGAATATTTAAAAATGGAGAGAGAAAATATATATATATATAATAAACCATAAAATATCAATAATTTGAAGTTGATATCAAGAATGAAATATGAACTAAATATAATGGAAAATTGGATAACAAGAGATTTAAATTAGAATTGGATATGAAAAAACACGTGTAGATATAATCATCAGCCTGGATATATCCACACGTGTTTTAAAAATAATACAGTATTTCATAAATATACTGGCATTTATGCTAAGATCAGTATATTCATTCAGGTATACTGTATTATTACCAGAAAACAATTGGAAATAGTAAAATTGGAAATAAAAAACTTGTAAAGAATAGATAAAATATTTTACTCACAATAATTATCCAAAATTCTGTGAACATCACAAGACATTTTATAGACTTTTTATAACTGATCATTAGTATCACTTAACATAAAGGTGATCGGCTAAACGCACATTCACCATGACCATATAAAGTGTAAACAATGTTCAACCAGCTTAATATATATATATATATATATATATATATATATATATATATATATATATATATATATATATATATATATTTGTAGGATTTCAGTTTGAACACTTCACTTCATCAAATGAACTAACTACTATTATTATCCATGGTTAGACATGCGCGAGTTGTAAATAGTTTGAATCGCGAGATTTTGCTAAGAGCCAGTCTTCTAATTTTTGTTATGAAGCAAGATATATAAAATGGATATAGCCGGTAAAGGCGCTATTAGGCCAGTTGGATTATTGTAAGGTAAATTTGTTATATAGTTTTAACCAAAAGTGTATTAGTTGAAATTAAAGTTCGTATTTTGTTGTTCATCGATTATTGGTTCAGTAAAGCGACTATTTACATATCATCTACTTACATATATATATATATATATATATATATATATATATATATATATATAATATTTTGCAAACAAATGTAAAGCATTTTCTTGTTTGTTATCATCTCTTTTAATTTTTCAATGTCCTCTTTTATATCAAGCGTTTCCAGGTCCACTGTAATAAGAAGCGGGAGAGGGAGATAAAAAAAAGGGGGGGGGGGCATGGTTTCTAAATCGGGACATAAAAATATAGTAAATCCTTTGAAAACGGAATTTGTCTATATTGGAATCCTATCTGAAACATTAAAAAAAAACTCATGACCCCTACGCAGAAATACCTATTATACATTTATACTTATATAATTAGGAGAGAGTAAAGTAAAACCGGGTACGTGGGTGAAACGAGTATCCTGTTTACTCGCTGATGGGTGCTGTCCACAGGGCACACCCGTCTTAACTACATCCCTTAGCGTCCCTCAAGCAGCGTGCCATCGCCTTTTGAAGAGAGTTAATTTCTGTGTCCTATTGAAAAGAAATTCACCTCAAAAGTTTTAATTTTTCACCGTCTTTTCTGCTCTCCAAATAAATCTAGCCAGACGGATCGATTAAGGTAAGTAAACCACTGCTTTCTATAGCTTTCACACGATATTTTGATGTCAAGTAGAAATGTGTACGTCCAGCTGTCCAAGAGAACAACCATGTTGATTTTTGGTCATCTGTTGGTGCAAAACCGGGTACCCATGGTTTGGCATTGAATTGAGGAGTGAGTTGTTTCTTCACTCAACAGGTGGTGAAGGGTGGATACAACGTTCAGTCTACAAAGAGTGGACACAAGAAAAGTGCAGCTGATATGAGAAGTAAAAGCAGAGAAAGTCGTTGCATGACAGCATTAAAAATTGCTCGGAAACCTAAAAACAAATTACTGACCTTAAAAAATGTATATATGTTACAAAGTTTGATTCAAAATTTATTACAACCAAGTTTTTTGTTGCTAGAAGGGTAAAAATGTAATTTCTTATTAGTACCCGGTTTTTTTCCTACCATCAAAATTCAAAGCTCCTTCAGATGTTCTTAAAAAACTTCTTTCTCCAAGTAGAGAAGAATTTTCCTGTGGCAACAGGTGTGGGTTTTCAGTAATCCAGATCTCCCCAAACCCTTTTGCAGAATGTTCCGATTTTTTCTGTCCTTCAAAGGTGTTTTAATGATATTAATCTATTTCAAACAGAACAGATTTGTTATATGTTATATTGGTTTACGACAAGATGTTTTCTTTGAATACATTACTAACATTGGGTGAAATGCTTTTCAGTGATATTATTGTTCGGAAAATTCTTTTCGTTTGTGAAAGTTGGTTCGTGCCTGAAAATTCTGTCATTTAATTTCAGACATTAATTCCGATATCTAATCTCTAATAATTGATGGACAGAATTTTCCGGTACGAATTGGTTTTACTAAACGGAAGAAACTTTCCGGATAACCCAATACGTGTTTTTGAACTGAACAAAATTGTACTATAGTTGCAAAATACCAAAATTGGCATCAGAAAGCACGTACCACTTCTGCTATAAAAGGGTTTTATTGAAAGTAGTCCTCGACGAAGATTTTATACAATATTTCTCGAAATGGGAGGAAATTGTGCGGTGGCATAGTTTTCTTTCTTTCTTGTTTATTTTATTTTATATAGAGTTCATCAGAGAAATAATTATAAACCAAGGTTTTATAATCTGGTTTCTATAACCAAAATTTTATTGATTTTTTAATTTTTATGTTTCATATTATATTTTCTAAATATAATTAGATGAATTTACAAATATGTCTTTTTAGTCTTACATTGATTATTACCTGTATATGTTTTATAATGTGATTAACTACAAAATCTGACAACTGTTATTAAAATTACTGTTTTAAAACTATTGTTAGTAAAAGCTACGATAAATACGTGCCATGTAAAATAGTGGAAAGAGGAGTTCACGTAAAAGAAAATGGATATAACCTAAGTTTCGCTAATTTTTATGTTTATGTTTCTGATTATATTTCTCAAATATAATTAAAATAGTTTACGAAAGTATTATTTTAGTCTTACATAAAGTATTTCAAAGCTTTTTCTATGTTTAATAAAGCGATTCACTAGTCTTTTAAAATACCCCCGCAGCACTAAAAATTTATAAGATAAATTCTTTGCCCTACAATGCTGAGTGAAACCAGTTAAAGAAAAACACAAACGACCAAAATACATTCAGAATTTATGTGTTGTGTTACATGTATCGAAAGAGATTGCACGATCTCTTTTTTTCTGTTTACACCATCTCATATTATAAAGCTTTAGAATAGCTATATACTAAACTTTTTCTGGTTGCTTTAAAATTTTCATAACGTTTGTTTTTGCACTTACGTATTCACCAAAGATCGAACATTTTATTCCTACAAGGTGTTTAAAAAAATGTATACATCCTTAAAATAAATGCAACGTAATTTTTATTAGCGCACGCTTTATTTCGAATTGGGTAATGGTAACAATAAGGTTTTATAAAATTAAGCCTTTATTTAGACGAACGGCCGTTCTGGTTCAGTCCTTTCTGATTCAGTGAAGTCATGGAATCACAAACATCGACCTAACATCCTCTCTTCATCTACGGAAGTTGTTGATGACCGCGGTCTTCCACAGCGTTGCTTGAAAACATTTTGAATAGTTCCATCTGCCTTAAACTTATCTCTAATTTTAGTGATTGTAAATCACCTAGTGGCATCCGTTTGAAACTCACTTCTAAACTGTCTCTGCACTTGAGCTACGTTTTCGAACTTACAGTAATACTGTAGGATAAATTTCCTTCGCTCAAAGTTTAGTCTGGTTTCAGTCATTATTTCAAGTTATAAATATGAAAGGAAAAGAAAAACTTTCCACTTATTAGCGAATAAATTGTGTATGATTTTTTTTTAACTGCCTGTATATATAAAACAATACATGTTTTTTTGTTTATTTGTTTGTTTGTTTTTTGTACGTTTTATACGTAGATTATAGTTCAAAACTCTTTCCATAAGAAGATCCTGACTGAAGTTATGTAAGTCTCAGTCATTAAATATATAGAAAAAAAATTCTAAAATTGGAACTTAAATTCACCTTTGTGTATCAATTAAAACATTCAGTCATCAATTCACAGTCGTCACACATCAATTCTCAATCGTCAACGATCCGCTTTTTGTCAAGTCAAATAAACGTATATTTTGAATCAGAATTTTTTTTTGAGGTGGAGAGACAAGATGCCGGTGTGAAATCGGATAAAAAATCTTTTTTTTTTAAGCCTAAAAAATCGTATGTTTCTTTCAGTTTCCAACGGTGTGCACTGAGCTCCATACATAACAGGAGATCTAAATCGACAGTCAGAAGTTTACAAGGCAAATGAAGTTTGAAAGGCAAAAGGAGAAAATAGTCCGCTTTGTCATTGTTAGATACAACATTCTAACTTACTGTTATTCTAATTTCTGCTTATCTAAATAAGATATGCTTATCTAATTAATTAATGCGTTTCTAATCATGTAAAACAATGCGAAAAAACAGTTTGTTTTGCTATGAATACGAACTAAAACTATTGTCACTGTGTCCTTCCGAGCTGACCGCTGAAAATTATGTTGGGAAATAGGAAGACAGATCTTTTGTTATACATATATGGAGCTCAGTGACGACGTTCTTCAGCCCTCAATTAGAAAAACTGCACATTACAGGCTTTTATTCGCGCTATATATCAAAGCGTCAATAGTCAATACCGCTTCAAAAAAATTTAAATGATTCTTTTTCTTTTCTAAACTGGCGTTTTTTGAACTGTTGAGCATTGTGGTAAATTTAATAGTTGAACTAGAAACTGGAGTGAAGCTACGTGAGACATGTACTTATCTGGTGAAACATTAAATTTATCTTTATAATTCTTTTCTTTTCTTTTTCTTTTGCAAACTTCAGGAAATCTTTCTTAAGAAAATATTTTGCATTTTCTCCGAAATTTCCCTTTAAAATTAATATATATATATATATATATATATATATATATATATAACCAAAAATGAAACATTACCATAACACCAACTTAAACTATGAAACAATGATTAAGTATCTAATAATTAGTTGACAATGAAAGTATTTCCCAACACACTGAATATAGAGACCAAAAACTTATTTAAAAGAAGAAGAAATTAAATTAAAAATTGAATAAATGAAATTGAATGAATGAAATAAAATTCGTGGAATTTAGACAGAATTATCAAGTCCCAAATGCCTATATATATATATATATATATATATATATATATATATATATATATATATATACAGTCGAAGCACCTTATAACGAAATCGAAAGTGCTCCATAGATTTTCTCGTTATAAAGTGCTTTCGTTAAAACGTTATAACGAATTAGTTCGTTATACAGTAAGAAATCCAATTATCCGGATTAATGTGGTCTGAATGTAATCTGATTATGCATAAGTCCGGATATTGGAGATAATCATAAAAAAAAGTATGTTTATTTCTTTAAGATCTCTTAAAATTGTTTTTGTTAAAAAAAAAAAAAAAAAAAAAAAGCTAGATCTCATGTATTAATATTAAATTAATGCTTCACAGGAAAAAATACTTTTACTAGAAAGCGTGAAAAGAAGAAAAGCGTTGATTTAAAAAGAAACTTCAAGATAATTATATTTTTACGGATGTTATACGTACAATTCATATCGTAAAATTTTTATTTTGTGATTATTGATCTGGATGACTGGATTTCAGATAATTAGAGTTTTGTGGTATCATTTTAACGGTATATGTATAGTATATATTACTATGCTACACATGAAAAAAAAAAACTGGGCAAATTAAAAAAATATGTATTATTGATTTAATTCTGTTAAAGGAAACTTTTACATACCTATATTGGTTTGAAGAATGAAGTTAACAAGCTCTGCTTTCTTTTCTTTACAGCATTGTCTAATAATGTAAGCTCTATTTTGTCAACATACATATTAATTTCATTCGCTAACAACTTTTTATTACGCATGTAACACACAATTTTCTGTAAATACTCGAGTGCATCAGATGGTAAAAGTTTCTGGCAAATTTCTACAAATCCTTCTTGCTCACTGACACTGCCATGAGACAACTCATATTTAACTTTTTTTTTGCGCTATTCTCTTTATTGAACATTATAAAGTATTGATCAAAGTTATAAAGTGATATGTTTTTAATTGATCAAAGTTATAAAGTGATATGTTTTTAATTGATCAAAGTTATAAAGTGATATGTTTTTAATGCAAAATACTTCCACTAACGGGATTTTTTTTGGATCGTGCTTAAACCATGAAAATAATACTTCCTCCACATCTGCATATTTTGCTGTACGTAAACGTTTAAACGATAAGAAAACTGCATCATTTTCGAAAATTTTAAGAGAGTGCTAATCCTAAATTTTTTCGCTACATCGCTTTTTTTTAACATAATTCTGGGAAGCATTTTATAATTTCGACTTTCTCTTCTAAACTCAACCATTTTCTTTTGTCAGACACAGCCAGCGTACAGTTTTAAAAATTAACATGCCATAAATTTACAGACACAGCAAATGTCAATGAAATCAGTCACCGAATAAAAAATAACATAATACAGTTCTGCTAAGCTGTCGTCTTTCTGTCTGTCTTAAAACACTGCCCCTCTCCTGGAACTATTGAAAATATGTGATTGATTGGCCGTAGAGAAAAAGATTGAAGGTTATGTCATGAGGGAAAAAAAACTAGTAATTAAGAAAAAAAAATATTTCCCACGTTAAGTAAAAAAAGTGAAAAATTCGCTATATCGTTTTTATTGCAACTGTTCATGCTCGAATTCTTTTCGTTATATCGTGCTTTTCGTTATAAATATTTCGGTATATCGTTTCGAATTCAGTATTCTTTAACATGCAGACCAACTAAATGGTAATGAACATTTCGTTATATCGTGCTTTTCGTTATATCGTAATTCGTTATAAAGTGCTTCAACTGTATATATATATATATATATATATATATATATATATCATTGTTTGTGAGAAAATGAATGCTTTTTCTAGTTTTTCTACATGCAATTTAAAATTTGTAAACCTTTGTTCGTTTGTTTCAAAACCAGCGTTAACATACAGCAGTCCCCACTAGTCAGAAAGGTCCTGTGGTGAAAACTTCAAATAATTTTCTTGTTCTGAACTTTCTGATGATCACATAATTTTATTTTAACAGAATTCGTTGTTTAACATTTATCTTAAACATTTATCTTCCGATTGAAAATAAATTGCTTGATTTTACAAAAGACCCTTGTTGCCAATGCGCTACTTTTTAACACTTTCCAACCTAATTGAAAAGTGTTTATGACTTCGGTTTGTCTGCCGTTATGGCCGTCTGGCCGTATGCCGTCTGCCGTCTGCCGTCTGGCCGTCTGGCCGTGCTCTAACTCCCGTAAATATGCTCGGATTGCTCTGCAATTTTTATATGTTATTGTCGTTATCTATACCATGTTCCCTATTTCAACGGAAGTGTGTAGCACTTATAGTTTTTTTTACAGGGACACTCAAAAGAATTCCGTTACATTGCGGTCTATGGGGAAAAATCATTTGCGGTTTATTTAAATAATGTTTCACTATTTGAAACGCATTGAAATTTATATATATCACTAAGGTGCATTAGAAGAAACTTAATATGGAATACGGTGTGCATAGCACTTATAGTTACTTTACAGGGACAGTCAAAAGAATTCCGTTACATTATGTCTATGGAGAAAAATCGTCTGCGGTTTATTTAAATAATGTTTCACTATTGTTTCGCATTGAAATTTATACATATCACTAAGGTGCATTACAAGAGGCTTACTACAGAATATTGTGTGTATAGCCGTCATCGTTCATTTACAGGGCCACACAAAAGAATTCTCTACTGTCTGTTAACAATAATTCCTGGAAGTGCGGTTTAAATTGCTGAACGCGATTTTAAATTGAACTCACTTTTTGTCTATTACTGGGTGTGTATAAATTCTATATTTCATATACAGGGCAGCACAAAAGTTCACGAACACATTTCCATTTATTGACAGAAACTCCAGAAGGAGAATTTTAAACTGTGCTACGCGTTTCCTAACTAAACTAAAATTTATCATCCTATGTAGTATATATACAAATCTATAGATCCTATACAGGGCTGAATAAAAGTATTCGTATATTTTTCCGAATATTGTATATGTTGGGAATTCCCGAAATTACGTTTTTAAATATGTTATGCGTTTTCCAAATTATTTACTTAGATGTTATCTTTCAGCTTATTAAACGGTAATGATTTGTAAAATTATTTTGGAAGCGGTGGAAAGTGTTACATAATCTATGCTTGACGCATGATTTTTCGTTCTTGTTCTTTAATTAAGACTGCTTGGTTGTACCACTTTTTTGCAATAGTATAATTCCCTTGTTTTCATCTTATTTATTCTGTCATTAAATAAGGCGATTATAACTATTTCAAAAAAGTGGTAGCAATAATCTGATTTTTTTTTTCAATGTAGCGGGCTGACAACACTGCAAAAACATACAAAAAATATCTTAACGAATGTTGCACTCACATTTTCTCTTAATAAATAAAATCAAGTACGGTTCATATAAAAACAAAATCCATTTTATTAAATATATTTCCTGGTAAAAAATATGTTTATTTGACTTGAGAAAAAAAATAGAATGCTATCAGGTATCTCTGAGGTAATCTAAAGTCATCATCTGAATAGAACAAAATTGGCCAAATATAAGAAACAAACTTCTTTCTAAGATATTAAAAATATTCTATTTGTCAAACTGACGACTAAAAAATGTTTATTTCACAAATTAAATAAAATTCAAATCTGCCAACAGAAATACAAAATAACATATAGTAAAATCTGTCAAAAAGGAACCTGTCTGTAAAGAACTGTTTTTAAAAAGAAAATTTTCATCACTGCAAATCTTTATACACTTTTCAGAACACTTTTTAGAACACTTATTTTGTCACCTCTTTTAGAACACTTTGAAGCGCACTTTTTGGAACAGTTTTTAGAATACTTCGTTTGTACAGCACACTTTCTAACGCACTTTTTGAAAGCGATGATTTCACAAGTGTGCCCAAATTTGCTCCTAATCCGTTCTCAAATGTGTTCTCAAGTTTAGATTTAACAGATATCCTGAACAGAACACTTTCGGTACACTTTTAGAACACTTTCTTTATAGCGGGTCATATTCGGAACACATTCAGTACACATTAACGTGACTGGAACACTTTTTTTTAATCAAACTGTTCCAAATGTGTTCCCAATGTGTGCTTCGAATTTGCAGCGATTGTTAAGACGAATAGAATACTATGCATTTCAACTTGCTTAAACAAAAAAAAACTGCTTAAAACAGAATTTTACCGGTCTCTTACGATTCCGTCTTAATAGATTTTACTGCATTATTTAAACTAATATTGCATTTTCAGAGGCACACACCCAGAAAAAGGAATTGATTAAAACTACAAAACATGTTTTGTTGAGTACATTTTGGTTGTTTTAGCAAAATTCAAGTAAAATTGAACCATTTTACTTGAATTAACAAAACATTTTTTGCTGACGATACAAAATTTTTTTTTGGAATTGCAAAAAAAATTTTTTTTTTGTTGATTCAAACAAAATTTTCATTGACCTATATTTAAACAAAAAGTTTTGTTGGGTCAACCAAATTTTTGTTGTTTCAACAAAACTTTTTTTTTGGGTGCAATGTCAAAATTTTAGCATCCGAATTTCGTGACTATCTTCCTTCATAGAAAACGAGGCATGTCTTGAGCTGAAAAAATGTAAATTTACGTGCACGATATTTCTACTTTTGAATAAAAAAACTTTTTCTTTCCTTTTATGTTAATGCAATAGAATACTATGCATTTCAACCTGCTTAGACAAAAAACTGCTTAAAACAGAATTTTCTCGGTCCCTTACGATTCCGTCTTAATAGGTTTTACTGCATTATTTAAACTAATATTGTATTTTCAGAGACGCAATGTCAAAATTTTACATTCGAATTTCGTGACTATATATTCCTTCATAGAAAACGAGTCATGAGCTGAAAAAATATAAATTTACGTGCACGATATTTCTACTTTTGAATAAAAAAAAAACTTTTTTCTTTCCTTTTATGTTAATCTTATTTATTCTTCGCTCAGATATGGGACGAAGTCATGCGTAAGCAATATTATAATGCAGTCTTTTTATAACTTAAAGGTTTCCTTAGGATTTGTAACGAGTGCCAGGTGCTTTCGTATTTCAGAGAATGCAACCGAAAGAATAAATTGGACCGAAAGATACATTGGAGAGCGTAAAAAAAAAAAAAAAAAATAGATTGTTTTAAAAACCAGTGCATCTGGAAAATAAGTTTTATTTCGACTGTATCAAATTGAATTTCCCATTTCTTGGAGAATGAGGCGAAAATGGAAGTTTTATATCTGCATAACTAAAAATAAAGATGAATTGTTTTCAAACACTACAATTTTTCTCTTTTCCATTAAGTGGTAATTCGGTTGATTTTGATTTATGATGATAATAAAGATAAGGTTTTTTTTTCTTGAGTAGTTTATGTCAGTGCTTTGGGAAGCTTTTGTTTTAATTCTTGATTGCTTTTATACGAAAAAGATTGGATTATTGCATAAAGGAAAAATATTCTAATTTCCTGCCTCAAATTGATTTGTTGAATTTAGATTACCTATAAGCATAAATTTCCGGATAATTTATTGCGGGATTTTCTTCAAGTGCTATTGTGCCCAATGAAAGCAAATTATACTAAATTATACATTGTTAATAACTGAAAAGAAAATGATATTCCTTCCAGAAAAGTTCTCAAATGATCAAAATGAATGCAACAGAAATACAAAAATATGTTTTATGCAAATAAACCTACGCATATCAAATACAGGGTGTTCCAAAAGTCCTTGACACATTTTAAAATTCAATAAAAGATCGAGCAATTGGCGTACGAGAGTGCGGTGTGGACGAAAATACTTCTTATGATTTGAAATTTTTGTTTCAGCAAATAAAAAAAGTAGTTCCAAAATTTTCTCATAGATGGCGCTACTTCTGAAAAGTTAGCGAATAGGTAGAATACCTTTATACAATGACGAAAGACACACAATGCGTATGCGCAGTTTGTGTCCAAACTATGGCAACCCACAGTTCAAAAGTTTACAATAATCGTCTATTTATCCTCACTCGTCTAATAGACCTCAGGAGGACGAGTATTGTTAAGTTCTGGAATGCAGGTTGTCATAGTTTGGACAAAAACTGTGCATACGCATTGTGTGTCTTTCGTCATTGTTATGTATAAAGGTTTGTTTGATTTTTTTTGTTGTTTTTTTTTGTTTGTTTTTTTGCAGCTTTTTATTTAGCCTATTATTTGGCTTCTATATACAGCTGACATGATCCATATAACTGAGGAAACAGGTCTCCTAATTTTGAACCAATTCCAGATGAGAGACCTGCATCTGGATTGGCACCCCCAGAGGTAACGCTTATATAGAACTTGGAGGACTTTGGAGCCACGAACAGATTTAACGTGCACCAGCTCCCATTAACGTACACTGTCCCACAGCAGAGGCAGACGAGAGAGAATAGACGATGCACCCTCCCAAGCATTGACCATGGTCGATGCTGCTTGGCTTTCGGTGATCTTACGAGAACCGAGCTTTTACCATCCGCGCCACTGCGGGACATGTATAAGGGTATTCTATCTATTCGCTAACTTTCCAGAAGTAGCGCCATCTATGAGAAATGTTTGGATTTTCTTTTTTTTTTTTTTTTTTTTTTTGTTTAAACAAAATTTCAGATCATAAGAAGCATTTTCGTCAAAATCGCACTCTTGTACGCCAATTGCTTTATTTTACATTGAATTTTAAAATGTGTCAAGTACTTTTGGGAACCCTGTATTATATTTACAGTACATGCACGATATTTGCATTTTGAAATAAAAAGCTTTTTTCTTCCTTTTTCTGTTAATGCATCGTCTTTATTTTTCATTTAGATCTGGACGAAGTCATGCGTAAGCAGTATTACAATTCAACATTTTTATAACTTAATGGTTTCTTTAGTTAGAATTTGAAACAAGTGTTAGGTGCTTTCGCATTTGAGAGAATGCAACCGAAAGAATAAATGAAGAAGCCGAGTTAGTAGCGGGAAGAAAAGCAGATTATTTTAAAAACCAGTGCATCAGTAAAGTATTATTTCTGCTGTATCAAATTGAATTTTGCACTCCTTGGAGAACGAGGAAAAAATGGGATTTTTATACCTACGGAACAAAAAATAAAGATAAATTGTTTTCAAACACTAAAATTTTATCTTTTCATTAAAAAAGTATTTCGTTAGATTTTCATTTAAGCAGAAAAAGGGATCCGATATTTCTTCTGATCTAGTTTTATTAATGTTTTAGGTTTTTACATGTAAAATTGGTTCTAAATTCTTCTAAGATCAGACTGCATCATTTTTAGAAGTAATCTAAAGTATTTGCTGTACATACGGGTATACGTATACCAAAACATTGGTTGGATACAAAACGGTGGCCCATAAATAGATACAAACACAAGTAAAATATTTTATTAATTACTCTAAAATAGTGGTACCCAAGTTGGACCATACGTCCCACAGAGAGGCAATTCGATTTTTAAGTGGGGCAATTTCAGATTTGTTATTAACCCATTCCGTTTTCCTTTCTTTTGAAAAATACTGTTCTAGATTAAAAACAGAAGTAATACATGCAAATTTCAAAAACAAAATGAAAAAAATAAGCTTTTTAAAATTTTTATTCAACTTTTAAATAGTTCCCGTTCGGAAGTTTAAAACACAATTGTAACTGTGATAGTTGTGTTACATTCCGGTACGATTAAGGCACTTTTCTTATATTTAGAAATTTTTATAACTTTTCTGGTTGGTTTCGTATATAATTTAGAATTTTATACAATATTTTTTATTATTTCTTGAAAGAACCTTCCTTGTATTTGTATTTATTCGCATTGTAACATCAGGATTCGTACGGATCAGCGAATTTTCCAGGAGTGCTACCAGTATTTATTTATAGAAAAAGAAGTCTTAGGTTGAACTGACGAAACTTCACATTCTTTTAAGGAGAGATTTTCTGTAAGAACATACTGGTACCGAAGAACTTTCTAGTCGAAAAATTCCAGGAGCCATACGAACCCTGTAACATATTACGTAGACAAACATTTACATATGAAACTACTTAATGGTATATCTAAAGTAGAACACATTTAAACTAAAAAAAAAATCTTGAAACCCAGGTAGCACAGCAATATCGGTCCGATATTGCCCAATATCGGGCAATCTTGGCATGCATCGGCGAAGACCGGTCACGTTTTACCGATATTGGCCGATATTGATCAATGTTGGCCAATGTTGAATCTGTATTATTACAGTTTCTCTAATGTTCGATATTTAAATTTTTAACTTATATATAGCTCTTTTTTAGCAAGGTAACAGACAGAAAACAATTTTAACGACACTTTAAGTTCTGTAAACCTATGGCAAAAAACTCATATTGGCAAACATCGGGCGACATTGATCAAGATCGACAGGCTGGGATGTGTATGATGACAACTGCAATTCAACCAGTCAGAGACAAGCATCGTTTTGCTTCAGATTAAAACATGGCCGCGGTCAAGCACGCTAGTTGTGTTTGTGTGTGAAAATTGTAAACATCTTTAAAGAAAACTCTTTTTACTCTCTAATCGGTGTGTATTGCTATTACTTATAATCTGTACTGCTTTTTGAACACTTGAAGATATAATTTTATGCATTTGATGAAATAACTAATTTAAACGTATTTTTTATCTGTTTAAGCCTAACGCTAATTGGTATAAATCGTTTAATGTTTTTGTTATTAATTTTTTTTATTGATTGTCTTGATTCTGATGAACGATTTTTTAAATTCTGTCATAGAACTAGAATGCGTATAGGTATGCTATTGAAATTGGTATTTTCTATCGCAAATATTTTGTGCCTTTGTGTAGGATGTAGCTTATATATTTACTTTTAAATTTCTTCCTAAAACCATTTTTCAAGGCAATCACAGTGGAATGCATTTTCAAAAATATTTTTAATTTCTCAGTTTAATAAGATTTACAGATTTTGTTTGATTCACGATTTTCTGTGTCTGACCTTTCATATTGTCATTTATGTTTCAAAGTTTAAGATAAATAAATTACTGTTCTTCAGATGCCTTTTTTAATAATAAAACATACGTTCTACATTTAAGAAAATTATTGGAACAGATGTGGAATCCCTGGTCACGGAATTTTGGATTTCTAAAATATACATGCACATTAATTTTCTTTTTATTTTAAAAATCAACATGCAATTTCCCAACTTTCTCTTTTATTCCTGTAAAATGTAACATTCCTTCGTCGCATACATGTTAAAGTAATATATATGATATCGAAATTCTTTATATGATAAGTTTTGTTACAAAAGCGATAAAGTATTTTTGGTTGCTACATTATACTAAAACATTAATATACAAACACAACTGCCAACACTTTCCCATTTCTTACAAGTCAAATAAACATATTTTTAATAAGAATTATAACTTAATAAATTTATTATTAAGTACTAATAATTATTTCTTAATAAATTAAATCAAATCCTACCAAATAAAATCAAAACACATTTTATAATTTTGTGTTTCTGTTTACGTTATAAAATACTTCATAAATGTTTTGTGCTTATTTTACTTGAGGGGGGGGGGTGAACTATGTGGCAAATAAAACCTAGTTTTTGCATATTTATAAATAATTCTTTAACATGTATTCATAATCTTTCATCGTAAACATACATTTAAAATTTTTCTGTTAATTTTTAACCATTTATCTTTTTTTTTTTTTTTTTCAGAATCTTAATTGTATTATAGTTTTTATGTAAAAAAAAAAAAAAAAAAAAAAAAAAAAAAATAGATATTTGGCAGATATATTACTGTAGTGAATATATGATAATTATCCTTTTAATACTGGAAAAGTGTTAGAAGTAGAAAATGATATTTGTAGTAAAAGTTGTGAGAAATCTTCACTTTTCAGAATGGTCAAATTGAAACTGTAAATATTAGATTTATTTTATGGGGCAATTTGTTTTAGATATCCCTTTTTAAATATTTTTGTTGATCCTAATGTCAGAAATCCTAATGTCGCCCTATGTAATATACAGGCATGAAAGTTCTCCGCTTTTTTAACTGAAATCGGCTGCTTTTTTTTTTTTTAATGTCACTTTGGCAGCTTCTGAGACTGATGCAATATTAAAAGGATAATATGAAAAAATCATAACCTGAAAAATTAGAGAGGAAGCTTTATAATGCACTAGTTTTGATATGTGTAGTAAAAAATGCGAGAAATTCTTAACTTTTATAATGGTCAAATTGAAATTGTAAATATTAGATTTTTTTATGGGCCAATTCGTTTTAGAGATCCCTTTTTAAAGATTTCTGTTCATCCTAATGTCGCTCTATGTAATATACAGGCATGAAAGTTCTCAGCTTTTTAACTGAAATCAACTTTTTTTTTTAAATGTCACTTTGGCTGCTTCTGAGACTGATGCAATATTAAAAGGATAACATTAAAAATTCATAACCTGAAAATTTAGAGAGAGATAGGGGGGGGGGGGGGGGGGGGTAGATGGAGTACAAATTCCGTGCTTTTAAATTTTCCTTGTAACGTATGCAATATTTAAAATATAAAACAGCAATAAAGAAAGGTAATAATATAAGCTTAAAAACTGATTTTAAGATGATAACAAAATAATTATTAACTATCTGTGCTCGGTTTTTTCTAGCGTTTCCCAGTTTCAGCAAATATTCTTTCAAATGCAAAATAAAGGGGGGGGGGGGTTACTAAAATAATAAATAGAAATAATTTTTTAAAAAGCACTAAACTAATATAATATATATACAAATTTTTAACTATTTTGTGCTCATAATGCTTGCACATCATGCAAATTTTGCGATATTATCTCTGATTTTGCTTTAGTGTGTTTTCTTCTTGCAATATTTGTTTCAATTTGAGCAGCTATGCTAATATAGTGCAGGAATTTTAACATAATAATGTGTTTGAACTTTGAACTCATATATAGCATAAATAACGGAAAATAGTTGTGAATAAAAACAATAATGGTTTACATATACCTAAATCAATTACATTGTTTAATTTTCACAGATATTTATTTCTGCATGTTATATTGCAATAATAGTACTTTCATGCCTGTATATAATACATATGGTAAGTTTGAAAACTTATGGTGATCATGAATCTGCATAACTTAGAAATTTAAACTTTTCAAATCCTATTTAATTTCTGTATGAAATAAATATGCCACACTTATAGCATAAAAAGGCGTCTTAATCCCACCTAAAATTTAAACTTTGCATTATTTAATAATGGAATGATGCTCGCAAGCTAATGTAACCAGGGGAGTTTTGTTTAGAAATTTCTCGTTCGCATTTTAATATTTTGAAATGATTTTTTTACATAAAATATCTTAGGTTGATGTCTATCAGAGTTTCTTTGTACTTTTCTGATTTTGGTTGATTTTTTTTTTCTTTGAAGACACTTTTAGTTTTTATCACTTAAGATATTTCAAAATTATTGATTTTACTTATTTATTTTTTTAGAACATAATATTTTTCCCAACAGACTGTTCATCACTTATTAGTCTTGAATCAGTAAGTTCAGACTTAGATTCAGAATGAAGACAGTCAAAAAGATAAAATTAATAAATTCTTAATTTTATTAAACATTAAATTGATTTGCAGAAAGTTTTTGACCCAATATTTATGTGCGCAGAAAGTTTTTGGTTTTATATAAGTCTGCTGATTGATGAATTTTGCTATTTTTTACATGAATAATTGAAAAATTTTGCAGTTTTTTTTTTTTTTTTTTTTTTTATGATGTTAGGCTGACAAACTTTGCACTTTTGTGGTGATCGACTGATGAATTTTGTACTTTTTTACTAAGACTGAATGATAAATTTAATTGAAATTGAGAATTTGAAATGTTCTGTAAAGAAGCCCATTGTTCTGCGACATACATCACACTTTTAACCATATTCTGCTTTTGGTAAAAACTACTTTCTAAGGAACATTTATATTATTTTTGACGTCACTTCTGGCAACAACTAATATATCAATCTACGAAAAGTGAAACAGATGAAGAAATCAATGTCTGGTGGATATTCCCGGGTTTGATTGCTCTCTGAAGATCACGAGTGTGTAGTTTTATTGTGTAGCAAACGACTACCATGAGTGATCTTCTGCAAGCACATAAAATTTTATGTTCCTCTGTGCTATCTACTACTTTAAAAAAAATATTTTGGATTGAAATTATTCCTTGAAGATCTAAAATCTATTGATAGAATAGGAGTATCGCTTCTGTGCCGAAAAAGAAGAAAATGAAGTAAGTTTATTGAAGTAACGTCAAAAATAATATCGATGTGGATACAAACTTTTTTTTATATGTATGCTAAATTATTTAGCTAATCATTACCCGTAAGGCATGGTGACATCACGGCGACGTCACTGTGAAGTCACACTGTGACTTTGTGACCGTCGTCGTGACGTCAAGTGACGTCGATGTGAAGTCATTGTGACCTAAATGCGAGGTCGTTATGGCCGTTTTCAAGGCTTTCTGTGACCTCACAATGTGACTACTTTGTGAAGTCACCGTGCGACTTCAATGTGAAAAATGTGACGAATCTGCATCGGATAGGGTGACCAGATTTTACCCGAATCCTATACGGATTGTTCGGATCAAAAATTTTTATGGTTCAAGTTTGTGACGTTTGTGACGACACTGCACCGGGTCGGGTGACCAGATTTTACCCGAATCCAATCCCGAAACTTCGGATCGATCTTTTTGGATTTGTTTGGCTACAGAATAGATTTGGATTAGTTGTCGTGTGACCTGATTTTCGTGAACCCGATCTGACCCGAGTCGGGTATAATGTTTTTACTGTAAGTCTTGTTCGGAATAGAATCTTGCATACGACCAAGTAACCAGATTTTATCAGAAATTGTGTTACGATACAATTTCTGATGTCGGCTCGGATCTAGAGTCATGCACGAATCCGGTTATATACTTCTTGAACATGATTGAATGTCTACTTGAACATGGATGATGGTTGACTGAAACTATATTTACATTCAACCCGTATTCTTACCCTAACCCAACAACAATAACAACAAAAATTCTGTAGGCTCACAACCCGACCGAACCTGATAAATGATTTCGCATAGATTCGGATAACAAGATTTCACCAAATACGGATAAGATCGACGATAAGGATTGGATCGGCAATCATTTTTTTTTTATGCAACTCGTATTCAAATTAAAACTTTGCATCTGATTGGGAAACCGGCTAATGTAGCCGTTAAGCAAGAAAATTATAAATGTAAAAAACGCATACTAATATAAAAATAATAGATGAATCCATTAAAAATTATAATAAAATTAAATATTTTAATAATATGAAATTCTATTGTGCAAATAACAACTTTTAAAATTAACTTCTGCTTCCATTTGTTTTATGTAACCACCAAAAATATTGACAATAATTAAAACTATGCTATTTTGCTGTTAAGTGTTGAAGTTTTTAAATGTGTATACTTTGCCATATTTCCCTTCGCTCAGTGTCACGAAACTTTCTGACATATTTATGAAAAATGTTTTAAACGCATGGCACTTGCATGCCTGATTATTAAAGCGATTTGGAATGAATAGCGTTTTCCATTTTTAGATAAATGAAATGCTTAAGAGCAATTTTGGTCACGTTTTTTCCGTTTCTGACGCTGCGCGTCGGAAATTCAGTTCAAAACACCGACTTTGATAGTGTTTTCTGAAACATCTTCTGTCAAAAATGTAAAATGCCATTCTATTCCATATATTCTGAATAAGAACACCTGCCAATTTCATGTGTTTCCGAATAAAAATTAATTCAGAAATTAGTTATTTTGGATTTGATTACAAATTTAATGAAAATAAAAGTACAGATTTTTAAATAAGCATTGTGAAAAATTTATATTAGGAATCCATTTAAATAATAGATCTACCTATTATGCGATATTATTAAATAATAAACATTGTATCAAGCAATAAAACATTTTTCGAAGCAAATGAAATTTAAAACTTAGGATCATAAACGCAAAGAGAAAAAAAATATTTTTTTTTCTTTACAAATTATTTCATTTATAGTTTTTGATAGAATACTAAATGCAGAGCTTAAATATCAATTTTTACTATAAAAAAAATTCGATAACACAACTGGAAAAATTACCTTAACTGAATAGATGTTTTATTGTTTCATCAATATTGTAAAGACTTCATTAAATTATGTGGGAATATTGAATGAAGCTTTCCATCCCAGACTATTTTCTCACGCCTGGGAAAGGTTTTTCCTACGACCAAGTCGCGACGCGGTGTCTAGGCCGGTCAAAGGAAAATTGACGTGCAGAATTTGGTTCAGTGGGAAGGTGATTGATATGATTTTTCTACAGAGACAATGAAACGAGGGAATTCCCCTAGTTCGTGACAAGACACAAATTGGCAACGAGGCGCCAAGTGAAAATTCTTATATATAGTTTTAAATTGGAATTTGTTTTAGAAAATGTATTTTTGGTATAAAATGTGCGACCAGGATTAAGACCTCTGATTTGAATGAAGTAAGAGTCTGACTGGATCGCGACTAAGATTTTTCAGCATGTGAAAAATCCCATCTGTGTGAGGGGGTGCTGTAAAGACTTCATTAAATTATATGGGAATATTGAATGAAGCTTTCCATCCCAGACTATTTTCTCACGCCTGGGAAAGGTTTTTCCTACGACCAAGT
Organism: Maratus michaelseni; assembly: GCA_963931845.1. Lineage (NCBI taxonomy): Eukaryota > Metazoa > Arthropoda > Arachnida > Araneae > Salticidae > Maratus > Maratus michaelseni. The sequence continues at coordinate 314,116,221 of OZ007591.1, forward strand.
CGCGACGCGGTGTCTAGGCCGGTCAAAGGAAAATTGACGTGCAGAATTTGGTTCAGTGGGAAGGTGATCGATATGATTTTTCTACAGAGACAATGAAACGAGGGAATTTCCCTAGTTCGTGACAAGACACAAATTGGCAACGAGGCGCCAAGTGAAAATTCTTATTTCCCAATGAGAGAGGTGGAACGGAGTTTATTGGGCCTTGAGAAACCGGAAAACGCCCTAAACCCCCTTCCCCCCTTCCCTCCGGAGAGCGAAGAGCAGGCTGGAGAAGGGAGTTGGATGTTAGAGATCAACTGAGAAGGTCGGATCTTAAGACATTCTAGAGTGGAGAATCATCTCCCGGGAGTGATATTGAAATCATCGTGCTGGACACCAAGTCCGGGGCTGAGACTCGCTGAACACCAGCGAAGGGAGGAAATATCCGAGACAGCCAGTCTCTACTGTGAAATAGTTTCAGCTTACCGTTCGAGAGAAAACCACTAAAGTGACACCCTGTCCACCACTCTTAAAACTGCATTGAGTTCTAATCGCTAGCCGAGCGAGAAACCTGTGATGGCAGAGACTTTTATCACCTTGAACTGATTCTACGTGTCAATTACAAAGATGAACGGACCTACTATATATAAGTGTATAACAATATTTTAATGTTAATTTACGACAGAAATAAAATATCATTTCTGATTTGACGATTGAGTTTTGCGTTGTCGCTACCATTTAAATATTACAACGTGAAATTCGGAATTCGTCACAATATTCATTATTTTTGTGCACCTAATATTGACATATCTTGACAACTAAATTTGTAATGAGTTAAATTGCCGCAATTATTTCAAATATACCATAAAATTATTTCTCGAAACCTCTACTAGCTAAGAAATTTTCAAATTGTAAATTAAATATTAATAGTTTTAAAAATTGCAATGTTTTTAATTATAATGAATAACTATGAAAATTGAACTGAGAAACGCAAAATATAAATAAATACCTCGTTATAAATAACACTTTACATTTAAAATATATATTGTTAGTAAATACTGTAAGCTTTTTTACAAACTCGCTATTTAAAACGATTTAAAACATTAAAGATAAAATGTTATACAAGTGATTTAAAAAAAAAAAGATTTAAACATCTTAACTTTTAAATAATGCACTATTAATGTACCATTACTAAATATGTAATTAATTAACATTAATAATATTAACAAAACTGCGAAGACATTAAAAGTTACCTGCTAATCTATAAGTAAAACCACCAGTTCTGGGGATTAAGTTTTAATGGTCGTTGACTGCTTCCTTTTCATTGAAAAATGAGACTCAAATCCACTGCTTTAATTTTCAAAGGGGTCCAGCATAGGTGTGTTCATAGATCTGAGATATCAAATATCACGCAGACCTTAATAACGCACCCAACTAGACACAAGGATAGGTTAAAATGGATGATTCACTTTAAAACGTTAATTTACTTACACGGTATAAATTCCACAATATACTTCCACAAACTTAAAAGAACACCACACACTCTAAACCGCCGAATTTGCAAATGAAAATAATCGTCTGCCCTCGATAACTGCGATCATGATCTGCGCAGTAATGTTTACCACAAAGTAACATCTAGCAGGTGTTTCCAGAAAAAGAATAGAAAGAAAACATTTAAATAAAGACATTTCAAATGCTTTATAGTTTATATGGCTGACAAATAACTTCTAATAAAACTATAATATTCTGTTTTTATATGAGAGAGTTTAGTATTCTTGGAAATAAGCTGTGAAAATTTAAATTTTTATATATTTTGTAATCAGTTGCATTTGCTTTAGGCGTCCAAAGTAAACATAAATTTTAAATAAAAATGGATTTAATAGTCTTTATAAAATAATTACGACATAAATATAAATACTATTCTGCAATCAGATTTCCTAAATACGATTTTTTCATTTTTTACACTCTATTGAAAAGAGCAATATATTTAACAGAGGTGATATCTTATTAAGCACTGACCAGTTTTGGAATAAATTGCTATAGGAATGACATATACTTTATGACATATTTTTAATTCGTTTTTGTTCGGAAACGCATGAAATTGGCTGGTGTTTTTATTTAGAAACTATGTAATTGAAAGACGTTTTCCATTTTTTAGTAAAAGCAGAAGATCTTTCAGAAAAGAATGTCAAAGTCAGCGTTTTGAACCAAATACCCGACGTAACAGTGAAAGAAAAGAGAAAAACCAGTCGTCACGTGACACGAATTGCTTATAACTCGATAAGTAATTTATTTATCAAAAAATGGAAAACTCATTTCGATTCCGCAAATTGCTTCCATAGTCAGTCCTGCCCATTTTATGCCTTTGCGTTTAAAAATGAGTCAGAAATTATGTCAGAAAGCTTCGCGTTGTTGAGCAGGTCAGTTGAGAACCACCTTAATTATTCAGTACAAGAAAAATCTTGAACGCGTTCGACGGTCGCCCAGAGCACCCCCGATGTCGAACTCGCAAAAATGGTGTCCTCACTTTTTAAACAGAAAGCTGATGATTGGGTTGAGTGGCCCCTCAAAATAATAAGAGATTGGAGATTTTTAAAATATTTTTAGTATCACAAAATTAGCAAATGAGTTCCATGCGGTGGTAGGAAAAAAAATTAAATGTTTGTATTTAAAATGCTAACAAATCTCTAAATTGCTAACAGTTTTATTAGAATGGGAGATCTATTTCTGAATTACTTTCCGCCAAAACTTTCCTACGTTACTAAATTTCTATTTAAGGATTTTTACCTGTGTATTATATAGTATATTTTGTTAAATTTCATGAAAATGGGTAATGAAAATTGTGAAAAATTATCTGCCTCATATATGTAGACAGATATTTATTTATTATTTTATTTTGGAAATAAAATATATTTAAATAATGTGTGACAATGTTTTTATTAATGATTTAGGTACATGACATAATTCAATTCTATATTTTATGAGTTTTTTTCCAAATTCTCTCTCCGATCACACCGTGAAGTCACAGAGTGTTGGCATTTTGGTCATAGGTTTTACGTGACTTATGTGACTTGCAGTGACGTCATTGCAACGTCACAAAAATTTTTAAAGCTGTCAAAAAGTAATTTTCTTCATGCCATAAGATGTTCTAAAGTTTATTTTAAGTTTTCTTTAGATCTTCAAGACGTTCACATTTTGGTCACAGTGTGACGTTACAAAGTGGTGTCATTTTGGTCACAGATGTGACGTGACGTACGTGACTCACAGTGACGTCACAATGACGTCACTGTGACTGTGCATGCTATGCGGGTACTTAGCTAAATTACGTTTTCCTAAAAATAGCATGTTAGTTTCGATTAGTCTGTGGTTTTAAGATAGTGAAAATCAAATTTTGATAGTTGCATTCTGAATTATCCTGTCTCTCATCGGTAAACATTTCCTTTTTTAAAAAATACTTCTGCAAATTAATTTTAGGTACTTTGTTGTTGTAGTGCCCCTATTACACACACTAAGCTAAACAAAACTATTTTGATTATCATTCATACATTAAAATTAAAAAAATTATGTTTCTAACTCTGGTTTTCATGGTGAAAACCAAATTTTGATAATTGCATTCTGAACTATCCTGTGTTTCATTGGTAACCATTTCATTTTTATAAAAGTTTTGCTGCAAATTAAGTAATTTTAGGTACTTTTTTGTTCTCATTCACTGTAATTTCTTTATATCTCTATAAATAATTATTGTATGTTCAGAAGATTGGCTTCATATTATGCAGAAAAATCTAGAATCAGTAAGTTCAGACTCTGATTCAGAGTGAAGACAGTCAAAAAGATAAAATATATTAACACAAGTTTGGCTAAATATTTCGGGTGAAAAAAAAATAATTTTCAAGCTATAATTTTTTACTATTAAATTCAAATCTAGCATTTACATTACCTATTTTGTAAATAAAAAGGAGAATAAGCAAGCATAGTATAAGTAGTAATAAGTTATTAATTTTCATGATGAAAATTCACTTGGACAAATTTTGATTTTTGCTCATTCTACTTTTCTAGTGAGTGTGAAAATGAAGTTTGATAAAGCAAAAACAACACATTGAAAAAGTCCTGTGAGATCTGCCTATTGGGATGGAAACTGTTTTCAAAGGAAAAGAAGGAGAACATAGGAACGAGAAATAGATTACTTGGAGAAAATTTGCTTGTAATATGATAGTATAAATAGTAATAGTTTGTGAATAAAAAAAAGTTTAATTTGATATGTTGTGATTTCAAATAAATGCAGCGGCTGTACCCTGCAATGGTCTGTAATTTTTTGCCATGTTTTATTTATCTTATTCACCACAGCAGGTCATTTAGTGATCAGAAGACATTAAGGGGGATTGTTCAATGATTCGAAAACACCTGCAGCTTGTTAAAGCTATGGGCAGGTTCTTTTCTAATTTCCTGTTTAATTTTAAATATTTTTAAGTGATTTTTTTTTCATTGGATAGTTGAGATTGACTTCAGCTATCTTATGCAAAAAAAAATGTTTAAAAATATTCAAATTTAAACGAGAAATTAGAAAAGAACCTGCCCATAGGTTTAACATTAGCGAGCAGGTGTTTTCGTGTCAGTGAAGAGTCCCCTTAAGCCTAACGCCAATCATTCTCCAGAAAAGAATTGCAGAGGGAAAGTTGCCACATAAGGTAAGAGCAAAGTGTCTTGCTTTGCCACCTGGCTCAAATGACTCAATTTTTAGGAAGTTTTATTTATTTATAATAATTGAGTTTTGTTTTAGCACTTTTAAAACTAGTGTTCCATGTTTGAGATATTTTAATAGAATACTATTTATAAAATAAATTTACAAATCTTTAAAATCATTAAAAATTAATTTTAAAGGCTTTGTGAAACAATTAATAAAATCCAATTAAAATTTGAATTTTAGTAAAACATAAATAAATTATTGTGATATTTGAAAGCTAAGCTCTTTTAAAATTTCTATTTCAAACGCATTAATTGTACATAATTTCGAGAAAAGAATAGCTTTCCTGACTTTGTTTAATGCCTTTGTAAAATATTATTGACTGTTTAAATGGTCATTTCAGTTGCACTTCCTATTTAAAATTGCCATTAAAAAGTAATTTTAATTAAAACTTATTAAAATTTAATGAAAAATATAATGATATTCACTGAATAATATAGAATTCCAGCTGAGTGTTTATCTCCTAGTTGTATACATGAGTCTATGATTCAGAATGAAGAGAGTCCTAAATATAAGATATAATTTTTTTTTTCAAAGAAAAAATTTGAAACTAATAAATTTTTGTATTGATTTTTGATAATTTTTAATATAAAGTAATTCAATTTTAAAAGTTATACAACAGGTGGATTTTTGCATAAGTAATTTAACGAATTGTTTTCAACTAAATTTTGCCAGAAAATTACTTTTTTTTTTTCAAAGTTTATATAAATACAATTAAATAAATCTGAAGATCTATATTTATGGTAAGAGCAGAAAAGAATAAATCCCTACAGCTACATGTTATTTTTCTTAAATTTTTAATAATGGTTAAATATTTCTATTGATTATGTGAAAAAATGGTAATATAGCAAAAAAAAAAAAAAAAAAAAAAAAAAAAAAAAAAATGCTGTATGTTACAATTTTCAATCTTACCACTTCCACAAATTCAAATTATTACTATGGATATAATATGATTTTTTTTTTATTTTTAATGAGAAAATTAACATTTAATTATCTTTTTTACATTTTAATGTTTTCACATAGAACACTGAAACTGAAAAAAAGAAGAAAAAAGATCAAAATGTAGCTATTATAAAATTTTGAATAAATTATTTTATTAATATTAAATTTAATAAAATGCTTTTTTAGTATTATTTCATTCATAATCTTTAATATTACAATTATATCTAATGGATATAATAATAAAAACTGAGGCCTTTAACAAAACAGTTAATCCATGTGGCATTTCAGATGCTTATATATACATGGATTAGCTAATTCAAAGCTGGACTCACCAATATAAAATGGTAAATCTTTTTTTTCCTAATGAAAAGAGTTATTGATTGATTTCTAATATTTTGCTAAGACAGGTAATCAATATCTCCCTAGATGAGAAAAAAAAGATTTGCCATTTTATAGTGCTGAATCCAGTTTTGGCCAATATCGGTCGGTCCGACGTTCACCGATATCGGCCCGTCCAGCGTTCACCGATATCGGTCGGTCCGGTGTTCACCGATATATGTCGGTCCGGGGTTCACCGATATAGGTCGGTCCGGGGTTCACCGATATCGGCCGGTCCGGCGTTCACCGATATCGGTCAATATTGGGTCCCGATATAGGCCGATATTGGAAAAAAAGCTAGCCATGCAATATCGGCCCGTCCGGTGTTTACCGATATTGGCCGATATTGCAAAATCGCTGTTTCCGATATTGGCCGATATTGCTGTGCTACCTGGGGATATTTAAACGAGGTACTAAAATCCTTACAAAACTAACAAACCCATATACGCATAACTGAAGGAAATGGGTAAATTTCTTATGACTTTGGTACAGGACACATATGCATATGTAGTATGTAAACATATACCATGACATATGCACGGTCCTATGGTCCTCGCTAACTGGAGAGGTCCACCCCCTCCCCCCACTACAAAGTGGATAAATTACCTTAGACTTGGCAAAAACACATGACTAGTTGAAAACTTGTGAAGGTTTTCACTTTGTCCTTTTCAAAATATATACAGTAAAACCAATGAAACTGAAAACATTCCAGGAAAAAGTATTTCATTTTAAACAGGTTTCCGTCTTAGCGGGTATAACTTTATAGTCTTCCTTCCTTCCGACCATAATATTTCCCTATAAGTTTGGTTTCCGTTATTTTATTATCAAGTATCTCAAGTTTCTTTTTCACAGGTTTCACCTTTTTCAGGTTCTAGTTAAAGATACATAGTTGACAAACATTAATAATTGACTGGCCAATTGTAAGCCCTTCCCAAATAATTAATCACAACGATGGCCCTGGACATACGTATTTTTAAATTTAAAATCAAATAATACAAACATGGTTATCAACTAGTGATATTGAGCATGGGAAAACTCGCTAACATAGAAGTGTGTTATGGCATGCAAGGAAAATAGCTACTTAAAATTGATAAAGATGCGAATCCAGAAATTCTGCTTGTGTATAAAGTTATTTATAGAGAAATGTCCAAACAATTTTCCGCACTTTCCTAATGAGCTAGTAAAACCAGTTATTAAATAAATACATCAATGCTACAAATTTTAATGTAAAATATGAGTATCCTCAAGAAAGTTTATAAAAATCACAATACACAATACATAACGCTCTTGTTTTATACTTAGATAAGTTGACAAAAAACAACAAGTCAAAGTTATATAACTTCATATATTGTATTTATAGAGTTATGTTAAAAATATATTTGTAACAAAAAAATGTATCTATTTGATAAGCTAAGAAATATAACATGACTTGTCGTTGTTAATCCTTCTTTGGAGTTCCTCTATAAGATTCACTTTTTAAATAATAAGAATTATATGTTAGAGAATACAGAAGAGTGGGAGGTCATGATTTTAAAGATGCTTAGATGGGGCGTGGTCAAAAAAAAGTTGCTGCTCTGAAAGAATATTTCTTAAAAGAAATTTCACAAATTACGTATTAAAAAGAACTTCAACAGAAGTGAAATATAATATATTTTATACATGTAATGTTACATTTTCACAAAAAGTATAAAATTTTTAACATTTTAATTTCTAACTGACTATCCTTCTGTAAAAGGCAACGTATGAAGTAAAAAATGTTATATTTACATACACTATATATGTACCTTGGAATAAAAATCTTTTTTCGTTTTATGTTAATGCATCGTCTTTATTTGTCACTCAAAGCTGAAGCGAAGTCATGCGAAAGCAACATTACAATGCAGCCTTTTTTATAATTTAATGTTTACTTTAGAATTTGTAACGAGTGCCAGGTGCTTTCGCATTTCAGAGAATGTAACAAAAAGAATAAATCAAGAAGGCAGATGCATTGGAGTTAGAGAGGGGAAAAAATTAGATTATTTTTTTTAAAAAACAGTGCATCAGAAAAATAAGTTTTATTTCTACAGTGTCAAATTGAATTTCACAGTCCTTGGAGAATGAGGAGAGAATGACAGTTTTATATCTACATAACCAAAATCAAGAATAAAAGTAAAAATAGTTTTTAAAAAAACACTCGTCTTAAAAATCACACCTAATTCCATGACTGCAATTCATGTTGTTTCAAAATTTTTCCGTTACAGTACGTTAATTTAGCATAAGCACCGATTATGGAAAATTAACCTATTTGATTTACGCTTGGTAGAAAGTACGAACTAGTGAATTTATTAAAAATATATAATTTTAGATCTGATTATTTTTTAAGGTATGGCAATAGGAGCGCACAAATAGCATTATTTAAACTATCTAGTTAGGATTTCTAAACGGTTTTATTAAGGTATAATCCTAATTTAATTAATATTAAACTATAATTGATAAAATAATATTTATTATTACACTCTTCATTTTTTATTTATATTTTATTTTCTACTTTTTGCTGTTTAAAATTTTTCATTGTAGTAGTTTCACCTCCAGTTGGCATACTTTAGTGAGAGTGATTTGGCACATAATCCACGCCATTGTTGTTGTAGCCATAAAGTATATTTAGGGATTTATCTCCTGTACCTGGCTAACAAAAAAAATTATTTATTAATTTACAATTAAGTTCTAAAAATACTAAAATGTTGTATTATCATCAAAAACACACCTGACCTGTGTGCATATTTTTTATAATTCTAGCGTACCGGGAGGTGAGTAAAAAATCGATTTAAAAATTCTATCTTTATATACATAAATCAAGTTAAGTTAAATAAAAGAGTGTAATAAAGATAATTTGTTTTCAAACACTGTAATTTTCTTTTCCCAGTAAAAGGTATTTCGTTTGAATTTTATTTATGGGGAGAATAGTGATCAGTTTTATTATTATTAGTCTTTTTATCCTTGCCTAGTTTTTGTTAATGTTCGGGGAATCTTATGTTTTAATTTGTGATTCCTTTTAAACAAAACAACTTACAATGTAAGGTAAAAGAGGAAAATCTTGATATACTCTTTATTTTGCCGCATGTTTGCTAGGTTTATATTTCCAAACATGCATTCCTGATAATCTAGTGCAGCGGTTTTCAATATGAGGTACACATAGTCCTAGAGATAAGTGACGGGCCTGTTGGGGATAAGTGGAAATAATAACGGTAAAGGCGGTAATCACATAAATGGTTCAACTGAAAACACACAAACAAAGTTGATAGTTTTGAATTACAGAGTTAGTCTCATGTGTAATTCCAATATGTTACTCCCAAAATGAAGGTAGAGCCCCTCTAGACCTAGCGATTCATTGATAATTCAATGCAACTAGCTCCGCCCACTCTTAATCATAGTGCATGATTACTTATATGTGCCCCCCCCCCCCCCCCCATCTTCGCGAAAACTATCATTGATCATTATACAATATTCTCATCTCCTATTTTTCTCTTATTGTTCCCTTTTCAATAATAGTTGAACAATATCTGAATTATCTGAATTATCTTAGCGTGTGGTTTCAATGTTTTCTTTTTAAAAACGTGTTGAAAAGAAGGCCCTTATTTTCGTTTTCGAATAGGCGGAGTTATATCACTAACGTATATTAATAAGAAAGCTTAATTCATTTTAATGAATATTTAATTTTAAGTGTCTAGCGCAGCCATACTCAACCTGCGGCCCACGGGCCGCATGTGGCCCAGCGACCTTTCATGTGCTGCCCGAGACACATAATCATTAATTTCTATTTATAAAATTAATGGCATGAAACGTTTTTAAGGCTTTCACTTTTATTTTATATATTTTCACGAGAATACAAAATCTGTCCTGTTATTTATAGTAATTACTAAAATAAAATTATGTTAAAACATATTGAATGCCATTTCCTTAGTTAAAAGTTCTTTTTATATGTAATCCTATTTCTGTTACAGTGGTGTGCACACTTTTTAATCTTTAAAACTTTTATTCCAAATTAATTAAATTTGTGCTGTATGTAAAAGCATTAAAAAAAATAGCAAAAACTTTTTGTATTGAGCAAAAGATTGACTTATTAAAGAAAATCTCCTGCTTTTTTAAAATTTAGAACTTGGAAATGCTGCAATGTTATATAATTACGTTTTATATTTTCCATATAGCTAATAATGCTTATTAGGGTCAAAAGTTTATCACGGGAAAAAATTGGCATTAAAAGTTTTACATCACTATTTACAAACAAGAATCTTCGCGGCATATTTCTACATAAAAAAAAAAAAAAAAAAAAAAAAAAAAAAAAAAAAAACAGGAACAAAATTATATGAAAATAGCATTATTATAACATTTCTTCCGCGACAAACGTCGAATCCTACTGATTACATTAACTTTATTGCTTACATTGCTTTTTTGTACTACTTTTGTTATTGCACTATTTTAATAACCTATTTTTTACATTGCTATATAAGTGTGTTGTGTTGCGGCCCGCCTAACGTATCAAGCATATGTTTGCGGCCCGCGAGAAAAAAAAGTTTGAGTAAGACTGGTCTAGCGTATACTCTCTGGCATATACCCTATGCAATTAGCATATATCTTCTGGTTATTTTACGACTACAGCACTGCACACAACGACACCAAAGCCAGTGATGTTGATCAAGCATGAAATATAAGAAGAGAACTGCTTGGAAAACCATAAAATAGGAAAAATGGTTTATGCCTTTCTCATTTTCATGGTGTTTTTAAGAAACTCTTTCATTAAATTTCATACCCCTATATATAGTGACTCTTCTTATCATTATCCAATAGCTAATTCCTAAACCGTTAGCTTCAGAAGTATAATTCAAATTGAAAAATGTTTCCTCATCATATTCAAAAACTAGTTAGTTATTTCTACTTTCCGAACACATAGTGTAAGGAAAGTATTGCAATTATGATTTGTATGTGGGTGTGAGTGAACACGATAGCTCTCAAACACTACTTTCGATTGAACACTACTTTCGATTGGCGAATTTGTTATAGACCACTGTCGCAAGAACTGTATAAATTTTCGTAAAAATAAGCCGACTTCTGAAGTATATTATTTTTTTTAACCATTTTCAAACCATTTTGTAATCGATTCTATAGGGGAAATGCCAAGGAAATGTGACAGGATAAAACTGATAAATATTGCGACGATGCAATCCTATCAGTGCTCGAAAAATCACATGCCCGACATCAGTGTTGCTACATTTTTTTTATTTGATTTGCACCACTTTTTTGGAATGGTAAAATTTGGCTTAATTATCTGCCATTAAATAACGTGAATTTTACCATCCCAAAAAAGTGATGCCACTCAAATTAAAAAAGAGTAGCAACACTGATGTCTGGCATGTGAGTTTTCGAGCCCTGAATCCTATATATTATTTCTGTTGCCAACATCCCTTTTTCTAAGCAAATATGAAATGCAGAACGATAAAGGAAATACCACATATGAAAGAATTTTATTTTGAAGCGACTTCTGACATAGTAAAATCACATTTCGTTAAAACATGTATTTTGATTAAAAATTGCAATTAATTGAAAATCAAATCGCCATTGTTTTCATAAATGAAATGAAAGGTTTTCCTCGAATTAGCGTTGACACAAAAATAAAATAACCCAACAATGATTATAAAAAATGTTGAATAAAAATAAAGTGGGACATAGATGCTGCACGGGTTTATTTTATATTTATGATTAAAAAGCAAAATTTAAATTCAAATGCTCAATTTATTTTATTTTTCTTTATCCCATTTTTTTTTTTTCGAAATAGATTATGTCACCCTCTAATGCAGTTAAAATACAATTGATATATATACACTTTTTTTTGGTCAGTTTTTACTAACTTTGATGGAATAAATGAAATAACATTCTGGTTTGCAGATATCTTTAGACCTTAATTTTTTTTTTTTTATTAATTAAACCTGCATTTAAAAAATATTAGATATTGCTAAAAGATATTAGAATGCAGTGCGAAATCTTTGCACGAGTCCACTGGTCAAGCATTAGTGGCGCAAAGGTGATATCTCCAGTTTCAAAACAGGAGGTTCAGAGTTTGAATCCAGCACGATTGCATTGCGTGAAAAATTTATAAAAATTCCACTTATTTTTCAACTTTCTGGACACGAACGCCAGCGTTCTGAGATTCGAGTGGAATCACTCCAGATTTATTAATAAGTTAGGCAATTTAAATTTTTTATACAGTACCTGCGTGCTATAAGTTATATTTAGAGAAAAATTCTTCATGATTTGACAATAAAAAGGTAAAATTTCCATTCTTCTACGACTTCTATGAAATTTCAGCGTTTACTAGTACTAGAAGCCCGCTTTTCCGCTTTAAATGCCATCAGAGAAAGAATAAGAAAATATCCGATTAAAATGTGAAAATGTTTGAAATGAGATAAAATGTGTGTTCTGATTTCATTCTATACAGATTGAAATTATAATTTAAAATTATAATTTCAGAGCTGTATGCCTCGATATTTGGATATTTTAAAGAATGTAACATCGTGATAAAAATAATACTTAAGAATATTCAAGCTAAAATATTAAATCAGAATCTCTGAAATTCTCATTATTCTTAAATTTTCTGTCGTGATAAAAGTACTGAAACTTTTAAATTCTTTCGAAAAGAATTGACGGCAAAATTTTGAAATAATGAGTCAAATATATTTCTCGCTTGCAGATCTTCAAAAGTTCTTGGAGGCAAATATTTTGATTTGTAGAAATTTACTGCGTTTAAATTTATGTTATCATTATAAACAAAAATAAGTGTACTTGATTTTCAATTTTATGTGATTTAATTTCATTCAACTTTCTAATAAAATGTTTCATATAATATTAAAACTAACATAATTATTTTTATATCTTTATTTGATTAAATAAAAAACCTTTTTCATAAGTACAAAAATCTTTGTTTGAAAAATAATTAAATCTATTGGAAAAAACATGTGCATCATTAAACCTAATATCATAAGGCTCGTGGAAACGACCTGCGGTTTCTCTTTTGCTATTTTGCGCATATATTCTATTCTAAGCACCGCATAATTTCAATTTTTGCACCATCAAATAGGCAAAAAAAATTTACTTTCAAATAAAATTTGTTTGAAAACTGTAACTCAATTTACTGATTTTTTAAATAATTTTCAATATTTTATAAGAATTTTTTTTAATTATCTCAACAATGAATGTTTTTTATCACAATAGTCTAAAGTAACATTTGCTGTAATATAAATTAAACATAAATATAATTTGCAGAACAAATAAAAAAAGAACAATTTTTTTCTTGCATTACTTAGGCCCCGGGAAGTGGCAGGTATTAGGATATTTCATTCGGTTGGTTTTACATTTGATGTTAAATTTTTAGTAATAAATAAGGTTAAACCCCTTTACAAAATAAAAAATAATAAATCAATCAATATGATATTTAAACCACCCGTAAAACTTATAGATCCCGTTCGAATGAAATTGAAATTGCGTGAAATGAATTTACGTGTTTTGGGTTGTATTGAACACGATTTGACTACTTTTGAAAAAAAATGTCCGTCTATCTGTCTGTCAGTTAGTCTATTATGTGTTTGATGCAATTTTTTGGCCGCTTTATCTCAAGAATTAATGTACGGAATTTTAGCAAACTGCACATTCTGTTAGACCTTGACATAAATAGATGCTGATTAGGTTTGAATGTATATGTCTCATCAGATGGAGTAGCTATACTGTGGTTTTTTTTCGATACCTTTTGTGTTTATTCCTATATCTCAAGACCTAATGCCCGGAATTTCATTAGACTTCATATTATTCTGATATCTTCCAACAACAGGCGCTACTATGCTGCGTTTTTCACGATTTCCGCGATAGCTATTGGGTTGTTCGGAAAGTTCTTTCTGTTTTGGAAAGTTGGTTTGAACCGGAAAATTCTATCATTTGATTATTAGACATTAAATTCCGATATCTAATGTCTAATAATTGACGGGAAGAATTTTCCGGTACGAATTGGTTTTCCCAAACGAAAAGAACTTCGAACAATCCATTACATGAGGGGATTAGAAAATGACAGTGAAGTAAATCAAAAATTTGGAAAATCTAAATAACCATATTTTCACTGAAAGTATATTAATTTCTGTTCAGTTTGACAGTGAAATAATTCATAGTTCACTTATGCAGTCGCTAAATGGCAGAACTAGTTGGACCCACTTAATGCAACGGAATACGGCAACTTTCAGTAAAACACTTCGTTTCTCAAATCACTAAATTTTGACTTACTCCACTGCCCCCTTCAAATCTCAAGAACTAATGGACGGAATTTTATCAAGCTGCACATTCTGTTAGGCCTTGACATAAATGGATGCTGATTGAATTTTGAGTTCAATCACTCAACAGGAATCGCTGCTATCCTATACTTGGGATTCTAAATCGGGTCCACCATCAATTTATGTAATTTAGCGAGCGTGATTCGCAGTATTATTAATGCTATTCTTGTGACACCCATACACTTTCAATCCCATTGTTGCCAAAACCGCTCATTTTGACACCAACTTTGGCTGTGGACTCAGGTGTGGTATTAAGGAATATTAGGCCTATACTTATGCGGTGAATTCTATAGTTCTATCTTATTTTCTATTGTGTAGAAATGCACCATATTTTATATTTGAGTTTAATGATTAAAAATGCATATATTGATCTAATATTAAATTTTAATATATAACAGGGGGCGCTATTGTTCCGTGTTTTTAATTCACTGATCACTGTAACTCCGTGTTAAATTCTAAGAAATACGTTACAATTTATATTCATACATGCTGATGATATTATATAAATTTATATAGATGAATAATATAGAAGAAAGTTTTGTGATGGCCACGGCATACATGGTTTGGAATATAGTTTTTTTTTTTTTTTTTTTTTTTTTTTGGTGTGTGTGTGTAAAAAAAATCGACTGCAGGTTATAACTTCAGTTAAAAAATTATAAAAGCAAAACATCATCACTTAGATATAACTTAAACAATTATTTATGGATATCATTGCATTCCATTTTATGTTGTACTATAGTAGCTCTTACGTGATTTTCTGTAAAAGTGCACATATCAAGATTTATGATTTTTAACTCTTTTGCGTCAAACTTCCCGTACAATTCTTTTAATGTTTTAATACGAATATTTCTCATTACAAAGGCTTTACCTAAATTAAATCCCAAAATATTCTGTGATTAAATAAGACGAAAATTTATTTTCAAAAATAATGGTAGGAAAAATTAAGGATTGTACTGGACCTATGTCGATGCTATTCGCGAACGGATTAACCCCTTGGGGACGAGCGACACGTATACGTGACACATAAGATGCTCAGAATCCTCGATTACTCCCATCAGTTAATTTTTATTGCTAACTTTGCCTTATCTAATGATAGCATTTCTGCGATTCAATTAGGCGAAAATTTCTCTTTTGAAAAACCGGTGGTAAAAGATTAAAAATTTTGTAAAAGACGCTCGTCGCGAAGGGATTAAGAGTACTCGGTGGATGTTATTGAAATAACAGCCTTAAATACCAAAAAGCCTGGCTAACTTACACAACTTTGTCCTGAGGTGAGTACATAGATTATTTATCAGAGTCTTAAACATTGATGAGATGCTTTATTTGGTTTCATAACAAAATATGTATTGGAAGGCTCGCTCATATCTTGAATTGCTAAAGATGAGTTTATATCTAGATTTCAATAATCCGCAACAAAGATTCGTAAATCATTCCGCTGGCTTTTTTTTCAAAGGTTCGATGATAATCAATAAAAGAAAGGGGAGTCTCTACAAAAGATAGAGGCGGTGATGAATATATCAGAGATATCCTCCACTGAACACTGGTCGAGCTTCTAAAAGACTGGTCACATGAAAAAGAGCGCCTGACTACATAAAAGGTACGGAGTCTGTTTTAACAATAAGAGTGGCTGCTCAACATGGGCAAACCAAGTTCTAGAGCATTAGCGCCACTCACGGTAGTTTTCCCGACATCCAAGAATTCGTTTGTTGGCTTCCAACCATACGAAAGGAGCAGGACCCACTGAGCTTTGCACATAGATCCCAAACGTTTCTTTAAAAACATAAAATAGCCCTGTCAAAGGAACACGATAGTGCCCAGGGCAAACAGAGTTAAAATATAAATACAATAAAGATGTGCTGGTGCGAAATAGTACATGATGCGCGGCGCTGGATCCACCTAATTCAGCGCGCCAAAACGGTTTTTCCCTCCAAAATCTGCTTGCAATTTCCGTATTCCACCAAAAACTTTATTGCGTCCGCGTTCCTCGGGAGTTGGAGGAAGGGGGGAGGGGATAATAATTCTTTTGGTAAGATTTCTCATGTGAAATTGATTTTATTACATACATGTTGATTATAATTTTTTTAAACCCCTTGATATTGTACCTGGCAAAACCATGATCACTATAACTTTGTACAAAGATGTATATACACAGTAAAAAATAAAAATAAGTAAAGTACTAAACTATTATACTAACGATGAACTGTGAATAAATGTCACTATGATTTTATAATTCAGGGTAAACATAAAATGTAAGCAACCCCATCAAAGTGTTGAGTCAAAACAGCAAGAAGAAAATAAAAATAATATTAATAATAATAATAAATATATTAACGTGGTTCTCAAGTGACTTGCTCAACAACGCAAAACTTTCTGATTCGTTTTTAAACGCAAAGGCAAAAAATTGGCAGGCCTGACTATTGAAGCAATTCGGAATCAAAATGAGTTTGATTAATAAATTACTTCTCCAGTTATAAGCGATTCGTGTTATGTGACGACTCTTTCGAGCCCTTTCTTATTGGCGGCTTCTCTAACTCATCTTCTTGATAAGGTACCAGCAGAATATAGTGAATTAGTTCAGAAACTAAAACATTCATTTTATGTTGACAATTGTGTTACGGGTTGAGGCAAGATTGTCCTCCGGGGTTGAGGTAGCTCAACCCGTTTAGGACGGGGTCCTAAACGGGTTGAGGCAGCATTGAGGAGGTAGAAAATCTCATTGGAAAATAAATTCAAATTTTATCACGTGATTCTTTCAACTTTAGAGATTGGGAAAGTAATGTAAAATGTAAAAATATATCTAGAAGTACAGGCATTACTAATATTCTGGGTTTACTGTGGGATCTAGATAAGGATACGTTAAAATGTAATATGAATTATGATTCCTTAAAAATTTATGAGAAACTAACAAAAATAATTATTTTGTCCACTGTTCAAAAGATATTTGATCCAATTGATTTCTTATCTCCAGCGACAGTGCCTATTAAAATCATGTTACAACAGACTTGGAAATCTAAGATAGCTTGGGACACGCCACTTCCAAACAAGATTCAACAGAGGTTCAAAAAAAGGATAGATGATATTAAATTATTGCAAGATCTTGAGATTAAGTGCTACGTTAAAATAAACAGTAACTCAGAAATGCACTTTTTTGTTGATGCCTCAAAATCTGCCTATGCTGTGTGCATTTTTGCAAGAAATGTTACTGAGATGGGAGTTAAAATACATTTATTAAGAGCAAAGACCAGAGTATCTCCCTTGAAGCCAATGTCTATATCCAGGTTGGAACCCATGGCGTGTTATATAGGAGTTAGGTTGGCACATGCTGTTAAAACTGCGTTAAACTTACCTAGCAACAACATATTGGAGTGATTCCATGGTGGCATTATGATGGATAAAACATTGTGGAGATTGGACAATTTTTGTGGCGAACAGAGTGAAGGAGATAAATCAGTTAACACCCTCCTCACATTGGAGACACATACCTGGGAACTTAAACCCCGCTGATCTTCTTTCCCGTGGCTGCATTCCTCGACAATCATACGAGTCACAGTGGTGGGAAGGACCACCCTGGCTAAAAGAATCTTGGGAAAGTTCGCCAGTCAATGACCTGTCGTGTCTATCAGAGGTATAAATAGAAAAAAAGAAAGGTTCGACTATGCAATATCGACGTGCAGGAAAATCCACCCTGGTACTGTGCGAAATTTTCCAATTTTCAATCTATAGTTAGATTTGTTGCATGGATCTTACGCTTTATCAACAATGCACGAAAAGAACGCATGTTATGAAAAGGTGGGGAACTTTCTACGGAAGAAATCGAATTTTCTGAAAAGGCTTTGATTCAACAGGAACAATTTCGATTATTTGCGGAACATAGCGCTATACCGATTCTGAATACCTTTACAGATGAAGAAGGTATTATTCGTGTTAAAAATAGAATAACTGAGCGCATTGATTATCTATTCCTTCATTTATTTCTCCGATTTTGTTGCGCGACAAAAGCATTTCTACTCAAAGATTGATTGAATATTTTCATCAGACTGACTATCATGCAGGAACCCAGATTTTACTCAGCATCTTACGTGAGATATTCTGGATATTCAGAGAAAAAAGGACCGTTAGAAATGTCTTAAAAATTGTATCAAATGCAAGCGTTAGAATGCAAAACCACAAACTAGTGACCCAGTTTCAGTGCCTGCAGATAGAGTAGAAGATGCGTCTGTTTTTGAAGTGGTTGGGATTGATCTGGCGGGATCCTTATACGTGAAGCATGGAGATAAAGTCTGAATTGTTTTATTTACGTTTGGTATATATAGAGCTGTACACCTTGAATTGATCTCCTCATTATCTACTGAAACATTTCTGATGTCTTTAAGACGCTTTATTGCCAGAAGAGGTCATCCTCATGTTGTATACACGGATAATGGTTCTAACTTCCGAGGTGTCTTTAATGAACTTTGCAGTCTGGACTGGGCTAAAATTGTTCGTGAAACCTCTCTTCAAAGAATTTTCTGTAAGTTTAACCCACCCACTGCTGCCTGATGGGAGAGACTTGTTAGAATTGTCAAAGATCTCCGTAAAAGAACTCTTTTAAAAGCTGTTTTGACTTATGAAGAGTTACTTACTATTAAATGTGATTGCGAGTCCATAATAAATTCTCGTCCGCTCCACTTACATGTCTGAAGATCCCACTGATTTGAGTCCAATAACTCCTGCCACGTTTCGGTAAGAAAATTCTAATACAGTTGCAGCTGACATCGATCAAATATATTTCAAACATTTTCGTATGAGAATTAAATATCGAGTTAAGCTTATGGAAGAATTAAGATCTCGTTTTAGAAAAGAATACTTAAGTCAACTGCTCCAGAGACAGAATCAAAATACAAGATCAGGTACAGTGAAATTAGATGATATCGTCCTTATCGAAGATGACCTGGCGGGTCCCTCTCGGTGGTTCTGACCCGACTCCTTGAGTGGAGGAGGTGACCGGAAGCCGAGCATTGCGCGGACGCTCCGTCAGGTTTGCTCCGAATCGGCCGTTTAGGTAGGGAAGAAGACCAGGCGCCTGAAATGCGGAGATGTTCGTCGACATGACGGGGATAGGAGACGACCGGACTGGCGACTTCATCGTGGTCCGCCAGTGGGAAAGGGATTTCCGAAAGACGGAGACGCTGCGTGATAGCCCGTATGGGTCTTTAACCCAATGTGGACTGTGGGCCGTGGGTCTCCCCCTCGTAAGCGCAGGTTCTCTGCGACACGAGGATTGGCCAAAGCTCGGAGCCTCCTCCGTAGGTGGTGGAAAGAAATCCCATAGGCCAATCCGAATGAGTTCTAAGACTTTGGGCGAAAGCTAAGCTAATGCCAGCCGGATCTCTCCAAAACTTGACAGAGGAATTGACAGGATCGATCTCCGAAGAGCACAATGCGTGGTGACTCTGTGGTGCGCTGGGCGTCGGGAGATACGGCGTGTAGCAACTATCTGCGACGTTCCAGCGGCAGAGGTGAGATAGTCGTCGACACGGAGCCATAGGACGTGGACGACGACCCCACGTCATCCTCTGCAGCTGGAGGAGTTGTGTGCCGACCTCAAATGTCATGCAGCACGGGAGGCGCCCAAATCAAAGGGCGGTCACTGTCCAAAGGTAACCTGTCAGGTTACTGGGGAAAAGACCGTTGTCTTTGAGGAGGGATCACATCGTCTCTGTCGCGTGACTACGAGGAACCGGGCCGGTGGCTCGCCGACTAACGCGGCATTTATCAGGCCAAAACTCAAATCCTTGGTCCGAAATCCAGTCCGGCACCTCTTTGTGCAGCCAGGAATTTCCACGTATGGCGGGTGAATGAGTAACTCGTCTTCTGAGTTTCACCCATTGAGTTTCAGCTATTGAGTTTCACCCTGAGTTTCACCATCTCGATCGGGCCCGTCTTTTTGGCGTGCTTGGAGGGAATTTCCACGTCCTCCAGAGTCCGATAGTGGTGCCTTAGGGTCCTTCCGTTTTTGATTGTGTTTTTATGCGTTTTTGTGATATATATGTGCGTGATCCCGTCGAATTGGGTCGCTGGACTACGTCCTAGTTTCGCCTAGGGGGTTCTGTCTCGTGGGAATACATTCGGCGGGTGACAACCTAGCCGAGTCTCGTCTATGAGAAAGGATCGAGTTTCCTTGTGGTTCTGGGTCGGCCAGAGGCTTCTACGACACACGTAGTATCAACCCACGGAAGATGAGGCCAGTTGCTTGTCCTTCCATACATGTCAACGTTCGGACGTCGTGGGAAAGCAAGAGCCGTCGTGAAGCCTAGTATGTGACTTAGGAACCGGCTCCCCTTCTGGGGTTTCGGCAACGAAGTCGCTGGGTGTTCTCGGCGGTTCATCGAGTGTCTGTGTGGAGGTTTCCTCTAAAATGTGGAATCCTCCGCCGTATCGTAATGACCGGTGTCGTCGACACTCTGTAAAAAGGCTTGGGGGTCCGCAGTGGGGAGCGGCCCTAGGCCGGTCGCAGCGCCGTAGCGAGACAAAGCTACTGGTGCGATATAAGTCCCTCATGACTTGGACGCGACGGTCAGGACGCGCCGGGTGCTCCGTCAGGGCACCTGGCGGCGCAGCTTACTTTTATCGGAGATGACATAAAAAAGAGATTGAACTGGCCTCTAGCTAAAGTTATACAACTGCTTCCCGACAAAGATGGTAAGGCTCGAACAGTAAAGTTAAAGACTCAATCCGGGGTCTTACTTCGCCCAATACAGAGATTTTTCCACTAGAACTTCAAACTGCTCATAGTCGTGATATCCATCACGAAGCGATACAACCAGAAGTTGTAGAGAGTGATCCATTGCCTACTTCCAAGACCTCTGGTTAGAGTAGTTCTTCTCGTTCTCTCCAGCAAGATTTTCAGCCAGCATCCGCGACTGGAAAGGGGAAAGATCTTGGGAAGGATGTTGCATCAGTAATAGGAACTGAAGTGAAGTGAAGTGATGGCGCCTTTCAGAAACAAGAACTAAGAGTTTTTAGTATTATCGTCTGTGTAATTCATGCTGTTATGTTGTGTTTTTTTGTGATCATGAATTAAATGTTCTTTAGTAGAAAGTGGATGTGTTTATTGTTTCACGACAGTTGTAATATCATCAGGTAGATGTCCGTCAGCGTATCCCCATCATATTTTGAATACAATATCAGTATTTTCGACCCGTAAAACGGTGTTAAAACATTGTTTTCGGTTGTTCACGCAACAAGCTCCTAAGGCAAAGGTTTTGAATATTTGTTGAGTATCACGGCTTATATATACCATAAAAGTAGCCACTTGAACTGTCTTATACTTTTCGAACTATGCGAGACTGCTTCCGCATACCACTCGAAGCTTAGAAGCCAATCTCCCCATTGTTCTCGTGTATCCGCAGTAATTTGCAACGGCTTTGAGGAGCGAAGGCCGCCTTCCGACATGATCGAATGCATAGATTCGTATTTGAACTTAGAACAAGTTAAAATATTAACCTGACACCATGTGATAACTTGTATCTAGTAATTAATAGTAGCCGAAACTTAAAACCAACAACAATAAGAAGGTTAGAAACGATTACGATTAAGTACAGTTATCACAAAATCTAAGTACAAAAGCTAAAAGTAATTTATCTCTGTCGGAAATTTAAGCAAGTTTAGTCAAAAGTCACAGTGGAAATAGACCATCCATGGTTTCGCAAAATAACACAGAGTAACGAGAAAGAATAGAGAGGCAGTGAACCGTAAAATGGTCTTGCAATATGAAGCCGGTTATATCTCAAATAATTAGGCCCAAGGGCTGACCTCATTGGACGGAGAGAGGCTGCACATGGAACAAGGAATGGATTCATTGGATGAGGAGAGGTTTTCAAAGCAGGCCGCCAGTTGTTTGGGCCGACTTTAGGGTTGCATTTTCAGCGTCACGCGAAACGTAACCATCTCATCGATTTATTCTCCGAACTCTGTGGTAAAATTATCACAGAGTAAAGAGCAGGGTCGGACTGGGCCAGGGGAAAGGGCGCAGACCTTGGATTTTCAGAGGGCGCGAAAATGTTAAATAACTCATGTCAATCTTACTTATTTTTTCTGTGTTTTACTTGACAAGAGATAACACATTCGCATAGCACTAAGTAAGAAAATTGTTTAATATAATTGGGTTGTCCGGAAAGTTCGTGCCGGTTGGGAAAATCAATTCGTACCGGAAAATTCAACCCGTTAATTATTATACATTTGAATCGAATTTAATGTCTAATACTTAAATGGTAGAATTTTCCGGTACTATTTGATTTTCCCAACCGGCACGAACTTTCCGGACAACCCAATAATATTATTGAGTCTAGAAAGACGACTTCGCTATATTCCTCGTGTATGTTTGATGTTCCATCAAATCTTTACAATGCTACACAATTTTCCAAAACATGTTATGTAATGTTCAAAAACGCTAGAAAGTTGAAAATAGTAGTTGAACACATTGTAGTAGATTGACTATAGGTTACGGCTTTCCTGCTTTAGCTTTTTTGTCAGTAGAAGATGCCTTACAAACTCATGGGAAAAAAGTGATCACCCTTACTAATTATCCTGCAAATAAGATATAAAAAAACATAGGTACCAATTTATTGGGAATAATATCTACTATTAAATTCTATTCATAAATTTTGTTTCGGGGATTGTCTACATATTAAAAAAAATGCACGAACCATGATTTTTCAAATGGTAAAACCTACTTTTGACACTCTCTTTGAGTTCCCTGGATCAAGGTAACTTGGGAATATACTTCTCTTAAATCTCCATAGCCTTATAAAAGAAAATGTGTTAGGGGTTTGTCTAAAAATTTCGAAAAATAAAATTAAAATCCTACAAGAAAAAGTAATGAAAACATTCATTTAGACACCAGTAAATTATACAGGAATTTTAAATTTATAATTAACTTTCTTTCTATAAAAGTAAATACAGCAAAATGTTTCAGGTAATATATTACGATTTATTTTTTGTGGATCTTTTGAAAACAGAAGAAGGTTTTCTATATCTCGAAAACTAATTATTCAAATGAGATGTAAACTTACACACTAGTGATTTTTTTTATACAAAAATTAATGCAATTCATGATTTATAATTTTTTAATGTGAATTTATTAATAACTTTAAAAAAAATGTCTTTGAATACAATAAAAGCCTGGAATATGTTTAGGTCAATTAAGTGTATTTCATTAAAAAATTAATAAAAATTCAATCGGATGATTTTTATAAGTTTGTCAAATGTATTTAACATTAGCATCCTCAAACTTTAAACTCTTCTAATTCTATGAATATTTAAGATAAATACTATAAACTATACCTTTCCGCCAGCTGTCTCGATCCAAGGACCTGAAATGGGGTTAAAAAATGCGTGTTATGGTTTTAAATTCAAAGTTGGTATAATATTTAATATGTAGACGACTCCTGAAACATTATTTATGCATAGCATTAATTAGTAGACATTATTTCCAATCGATTGATACCTATAATTTTTTTTACAAATATTTTTACAGGAATTAGTAGGAGGGGATCGCTTTTTTTTTTTTTTTTGTCCAGGACTTTAAATTAACACTTTAGTCTAGCTTGATTTTTTTTTGTCCAGGAGTGTAAATTAACACATTAGTCCAACTTGGTATATCCATAGTCGTGTCCATTAACAACAACAAAAATAACATTGCTTTACTTTTTTAGCAATTTCAGATTTTATTACAAGCTTAACGATATATATATATATATGTATATTACCGTCATCTTTCTGTGAGTTACGACTCTTCCCTTTTTTATATATATATATTTTTTTTTTTTTACTCAAGCAAGACAGAATTATTGGGATATCATTAGTTCATTGTTTTCTAGCTTCGTTAGCCAACGATTGAGTTTGGCAGTCTTGCGATTGGCAGTTTGGCGATTGACATTGGCCAAAGATTTTTCTATTAGTTGGACCAACAGCTAACACTGCGTCTGAGTCAACGTTTGGCTGATCTTTGGTCTAAAAATATGAGTTGCAATTTGACCAACAGTCATGTTTACTGGAAAAAAACTGCGCTAATAATAACAATAAAATATGATAATAATTGACCTTATTTTAATTAGAAACTTCAACTAATTTGTCGATTTTTTTAGGCAAAAATTAATTATGCTTCTAGAATTACTGATTAAAATTGCTAAATATTTGTTTTTTCTTTAGCAAAGTAGTATATTTAAATAGGATCTCTGCAGGTGTCTACCTCATCACACACACAGAAAAAGATTTAATATGCAAACTTCGTTCAAAAAATATTTATATCTAAAACAAAAATGTACTTTCCGTATGGAAATGGAAATAGAAATTCTGAAGTTAAAACTCATGCTTGATTTTTATTTTATTTCATTTATTTATTTATTTATTTATATATTTTTGGAAAAAGTACCACACATTATAGCAGTATTTGAATGTTGAACTATATGATGAATGTATGATGTATTACTGTTTGTATGTAAATGCGGAAAGAACACTTACTTGTGAAAATAATATTAGACTTGAAGCATTTGACCTAAGGAGAGACAGGAGGGGGAAGAGGTATTTTATCTGCTTTAAAAATTACTTTATGCATCCGTTAAATACTGAATTGATATCGCACTATAAAAAAGTTTCTACTGAAAAGATAGATCGGAAATAGCTATTAGTAGTCTTAAATCACTGAAATAATTGAGTAAATTTACTTTTTCAGAACACTCTTACCATGATTTGCAAATTTTTTATCACAATTAGAGATCAAGGGAAATATTTAAGTTTCCATAATTGAAATAAATCCCCCGGGGATTGCAATCCTGTAAGCTACAGGATTTTGCAGTCAGCGTTTTTTTTTTTTTTTTTTAACCTACAATAGTTTCTGAATAGTAATCATCGCTTTATTAAATGATCGATTTTTCTGTGATGAAATAAAGTAATTTTTTATTGAAAATACATACCAGAATTTTCTATTAGTTATTTAATTACAGAAATGCTGTTATTAAATTTATCTAAGATTACTATCCGAAAAATATAATAGGTTTTTTTAATTAAAAAAAAAAAAAAAAACGCTGGCCGCGGGAATCTGCAGCTTGTAGAATTGCAATCCAGAAATGTGATCGAGGTTGTATTCCTCGAAAAGAAAGAGTATGTTTTCCAGTCAACAACAAAATCCACACAAAACGTTTTGGTTTTCTAATATTTATCTCTTTCTTTTATCAAACTGTTTTTCGAAAAGCATACTTTCGATTATAGGGACATTCAGGGCCGGCTTTAAAGGGGCGCAAGTTCGGTGACCAATGTTGAATTCAGGCGGTGGCCCGGGGGGGACATCATCCCTCTGAGCCTGGAAATGTCCCCCCCCCCGGAAGATTTGAGATTTTATGCTTTCAATGGGCAAAAAGTGGAATTCCCCTCCCCCTGGAGCTACAGAAATCCCTCCCGGACAAAAGTGTCTGAATTCAACACTGTGGGTGACCGCCCTGGGTTGACCGCCTAATAGCTAAGGGACGGAAAATTTCCAAAATATTTAGCCTAAATGTAAGACCTAAAACATATTATTTTAAGAACCAATGAAAAAATTTCTCGCAGGGCGCAGGAGTAATACCTGGGCGTAGTATCCACAGCGCGCCAGGGCTTTTAAAACTTTCCCTATGAACAAGATCTTAAATAGTACGCAAGAAGATTCCTCAATAGTATGCAAACACGTCTGCTTTGGTTTCCTATTCAGGAAATTCCTTCGATGTATCTTCAATTTCTTCATGATAATAAAAATCTCTCTCTTTTGACATTTGTCTTAATTGATGATTATTCGTAAGAAAATTATCCAAATTTAGTACAATAATCAGAATGTAATGCTTATAGCCAGGGGAAAACATTGCAGTGGCTTAGGGGCGCAAAATTTTCCCTGGCTGAGGGCGCACCGGCCCTCGGGCCGATGGGCCGGCGGGCCAGTCCGAGCCTGGTAAAGAGAAACAATAGGGAGGAGGTAAACCGATAAAATGGCTAGCAATATGAAGCCGGTTATCACTCAACTAATTAGGCCCAAACAAGCTGAGCACGTGGAACAAGGGCTGACTTTATAGGACGAAAAGAGGCTGCACGTGGAAGAAGGACTGGATTCATTTGAAAGGGAAAGGTTTTCAAAGCTAGCCGTCAGTTGTTTGGGCCGACTTTAGGGTTGCAATTTCAATGTCACGCCAAACGTAAATATTTCACCTCTATTTTCCTCATTACTCTGTGCGACTTTACTCACGAGTCCACGCCTCTGTGGGTATATGCAGGGCTGCACTACATACCGGGCTTGCTCATTCATTATGATGACGTCACAAAAGGTGGCTGACTAGGAGGAAAGACATACAGCGATTGGCACAAAACGATGGGCGCGTTGCTTTGGACCAATCGCTGTTCGCGGTCAGCCACCATTTGTGACGTTTTGAGAGTGAATGAGCAAGCCCGGTATCTAGTGTTGCCTTGGTATATGCCCTCCGAAAAAGACTGTTTATTGGACGAAGGGGAAGCTGTGTTAAATGTTCTTCACGCCTATTGGTGTTTTTCTTCTATATACCCCGAGGCTAACGAAAAAGTCAGGCTACCGCGGTACATTCCACTTATCTTTTTTCACAGACTGCTAGAGTGACGTGTTACTCTTCGTATACCTGCATTGGTGGATTCGAGCATCACGTGACTCCGGCGATACAGTGCCTAGAAGTAACTTCTAGAAGTTTACTTCTAGGCACTGTACCGGCGGTCTGTAAAAAAAAGAGGGTAAAAGGTCAACCAACCAACCAATCAACATATCATTGATTGATTGTTTGACTGATGCTTTGTTTACAAGCAGTATACTTTTCCCTATGGCAGTCATCTGTTCGTTCTACAAACCCCAGTGGGATATCTTATCTGTCTGATTTTCTCCCTTTAATTCTGTTGTAGTTAGTGCCCAAGGATACTGATTTATTTTGTTAAGTAGACTGTTAATTAATAAATTATATTTATCACATAAATAAGTAAATTTCGCTATTGAGAATTTCCCTTTTCCCCCTATCCGCTCGTGTTTCATCACAGAGATTCAAACTGCCGCTAATCACTTCTGATGTGTATTAATGAGTAAGTAAACTTTGTTTAAAAACATACAGTATTTTTATTTTCGCGTAAGAATTTTTTTTTTCTTGATAGTGTAAAAAAGGATGTGCTGATAATCAATATTTTTGAAATTTAGTCGTTTTTGAATTTTAAAAGATCATTGTAGTTGATTATGTAACTTAACATGTAAAGCAACAAGTGGTAAATCTAAGGGAAGTGTGATAGCGATAGATTATTCTTTTCCTTTCTGCAGCTGAAATCCGTTTAAATTGTAAATTAATTTGAATGATTTATTATAATACCTCAATTTCCACTGCTTTTTATAATCAAAGCAGTATTTTTTACTTGTATAGCTGTAATGGTATAAAAGTTTCATTAGATATAATATATGGCATAAAAGGTTCATTAGGTAATAATATTTCTAACAATATATAGGGTAGATGTGCCAGTAATGGACACCCTTAAGGAATTTCTTTAAAAATTATTTTTTAATTAATAGTTATAATTGTTATATTCCACATTTTTTAATATTATACTAATCTACCAACAATATTTAACCATACTCATAGTCACAATTCCCAATGTGAATCGAAATTTAATTGTAAATAACAGAAATAAATAAAAACACTAAATTCCAGTAATGGACACCCTCAAAAAGTAATAGATAATTGATATTATGATTGTATTTAAAACTAGAATTTAAAGAAAGCATATTAATGAAATAAAAAAAAAAGCTGAATTTTTATTGGTTATTTTTTTTATAAACCAAAAACATTGAAGGTGGCCCATTACTGGAAGGTGGTCCATTACTGGCACATCTACCCTATATGTATATTTGGTTAGAAAAATTCATTTAAAGAATTCAGGTCTATGATGTCATACACTCACGCACAGTTTTTTTAAATTTTTTATAATCTGTTATAAAAAGGAAAAAAGTCGCCAAATTTAGGGAATTTTTTCCTTTAATTGCAACCTAGCCATTGTATTAAGTTATTGGTTTGGCGCGGGCTTGAAAATTGCGCCAACCAAAAAAGTCGCCAAACATCCATTCGTGAGTGTAAAGCATCTGTTTCCTCTTTCATTTCCTGACCAAATGAAAGAATTTGTTATAATTTGTTGCATGCAATGCCAATTAGCAGTGTGAACTGTACAGTTTAATTAGGTCTACCAGCTGTTTTCCTATGATTGACACATCATGCCTTTGGCATTTTTTACTGGATCGAGATATCAAGAAGTTCTATTTACTTTTTCTGTGCTATTATTTGTTATTTATTTATTTTTATTCTCCTCAGTTTTTAATAGTTTGGAACAGATGACTTATAAGCCCTCAGGTCCGCCATTTTGTTTTGTTGGCGAAAACCCGTTTATCGCCAACAAGAATTTGTCACTTTGGGCTATTTTAGGTTTTATTTTTTATTTAATTTTAAAATATATACAGATTAAAATATGTACAGAATAAACATAATTACAAAATATATATACAAAACATATATACAAAATTTCGCCAAATAATGGCCGCGCGATCTGAGGGCTTATAAGTCATCTGTCCCAGAAAAAATTTATATAGATGTATCTATACATATAAAATGTATTAAAATAGATTTAAATTAATTCATTTTTCTTAGTTAATTAAACTGTAGTTAAATACGATTCACTCTGCCAATTGGCATTGCAACAAATTATAACAAAATGTTTCATTTGGCCAGGAAATGAAAGATAAATATACAACTTCCCAATCTTATAATAGTATTTAAATTTTATAACTTTAGTTCTGCCTTTTCTTTTGCTTGCTAATAAGTGTACTTTTATATATACAGTAAATACTTTCCCATAATATCAACACCATGCCAAAATGTATGCTAATGTGCCATTCATTTCAACCCTGACTGTGCAAAGGATTTTTGTTGTAATATAAACTGTGCCACACATTGTGACTTTCTATTTATTGAACATGAATCTTTATTATTATTTAACAATTCCATGCAAAACATCTTAATTTACATTTTTCGCTGATGCTGAGATGTAATTTACCATTTCGCAGTTGGGTCATTCCATGGTAACTTACGTTACATTTAGAATAATTGACTAATATAACACTAAAAAATATTCAAAATGTAATGTTGATATGATTTGTTAATTAAACCTATACAAAATTGTAACTTATGTTTCTGACAAAAAGAACGTAAGTCACCATAGTAAATATAATGGCCAGTGTTAAAAAAATAGCACTAAAGGTAGGTAATTTTAATCCAAATTTCGCTTTGGATAGGTTTAATTAACAAATCATATCAACATTACATCTTCAATATTTTTTTGTGTTATATTATGAAAATTACTAAAGAAAATTATTCTAAATGTAACGTAAGTTACCATGGAATGACCCAGTTACCTGATGATGAGGAAGCTGTGATAATTTTTTTTTCAAAGCTATGGAATTATGCATAGTTTTTTTGTGAGATGCTGGCTACGAACATTTCACAGTAGATCACAAATATAATTTCTTTGAGTGTAACACTAGATGTCATCCTCAATCTGTTGAGAGATAATGGGGCATCACAAAAGGGCAAATGAGTGCAAGACTTCAGTCTCAGGATTGAAGTCTTGAAGACTTTTCAGTCTTGGAGAGATTTTTGTTTAATAGTAAATTTTACTTTATACACTTATATAGTAGAAATTTTACTACTAAGAACTTTAAATCACTGTCTTTTATTGCAAGAGATAAATTTTTTAGCCATAAAAGTCTTCTAGTTCATTTCCATTTGGTTATTCCTAATACTCAGAAAAGTTTTCAGTCTTGTCTTGGATGGACTTCTTGCACCCATGAATGGCATAATAATAAGAGCGACAGCGCAACACTGTTCATCATTATTTACTATCGTATCTCATAGGGGCAGTGACTTTCTTCAAAAGATGAAATGGTTACTTCAATGCTAAGAGACATTTACAATTTCATACCTGCAATTTAAATTAACTTTTATTTTATTGTATAATATTTATTTATTCTTTTATTTGAAGTATATCTTTGTATTGATTTAATAAAATAGTTTGTGAAAGTCTGTAATTTTCAAATGTTATCACTTTCACACCAACAAGTTAATTTTTTTCAAATGTTTCATTTTGTGCCAATTATATTATGCTTGGTGACAATGTTGTTGGTGTGGTTTAACAGAAAAGGGAACAGATGTGTTGCACTCATGCACCGATGTTTGGTGACTTTTTGGTTGGTGCGATTTTCAAGCCTGTGCCAAACCAATAACTTAATACAATAGCTAAGTTGCCATTAAAGGAAAAAAATCTCCCAAATTTGGCAACTTAAAAGGGAACAGATGTGTTACACTCATGCACCAATGTTTGGCGACTTTTTGGTTGGTGCGATTTTCAAGCCTGCGCCAATCCAATAACTTAATATAATAGCTAAGTTGCCATTAAAGGAAAAAATCTCCTAAATTTGGTGACTGTTTTCCTTTTTATAACTGATTAAAAAAAAACTGTGTGAGTGTATGACATTATAGCCCAGAATTGTATATTTACGACCATGCTGATACATGATAGTCAAGGAAAGATAGTCTTTGTGGAGAAATCAACAACAACTTGTATCACACTTATAGATAAATTGCTGCATGTTTCTGTTGCTAATTATCTAAAATTACATGATTTTACATATAAAAATAATTTTGTGAATAATGTGTCAGAAAGATTTGCGTTGCTAAACAGGATAAAGAAAAAAAAAATTGAAACACTTTTAAATTAATTTTTAATGTAAACAACATAATTGGATATATTTTTAGACATCATTTTCATGGTCTAGTATTAATGTCTTGCTATAATATGGCAAAAGTATGTAAATAATGAAACTCAACTGCAGTTTTGTTAAAACTTAGACTTGGGGCTCCTCGAAGTTTAGTTGTCCTGGGTCAGTCAGTGTCCATGCCTTACTCTGCCCTAGAACTCCTATAATAGAGGCTGACACATCCTCGCAGATTTGGTACCCGAATTCGAGCCCAGTCGAAAAACCAAGCTAATCAGAACCGAGTCTTAGACAACCCCAACTCTGGCTGCGGTAGATTGATGCTGAACTGCATACCAATAACCCGAAACAAAATGGATATGTGTCAGCTCCTATTATAGGAGTCTTACTCTGCCCCTGTCCAGTCCAGATAGTGTCCAAATCAGTCACTGATTGTGATCCATGCCTTGTTACTGACTGGCACAGGTCGCGTTATACCCAACCCAAACTCTAATATTTTATAAATCAACTTGACCCATCTCCATTATGGAAGAAAATTAATCCCTATTTTAATGCAATATAAAAATAGTCTACATATTTATATCTCTAATATCAGTTTTATGTTAACTTATATATGCTTATTATAGTACAAATATATAATTTTTTTCATATGAAAAAAATATTTTTGAAAAATTGGGTTAACCTGAACATGACCCACAAGAGTCTCTCAACTTGAACCCAAAATAATTAAAATCATCCCCCCAAATAATTAAAATCACTTTATATTTGTGAAAAATCTAATCATAATTTTGTGAATTTGAAATGGTCGTTATATTCAGGTTCTTGTTTATGCATTTTTAAGAAGATATATGGATATAAAATGCATATATTTTCTTTATATATGTAAAAGTGACAGGTCAGATTTTACTTTTAAATGATTAATTTGTGAAATGATTGGTTTAATGATGGAAAAATTTTGTGAAAAACCTATTTTTAAGACAAATAATTTTTTGAAGGGTCCTGTTTAAGGGAAAATAATTTTGTGAAGGGTCCTTTTTTTAAATGAAAAATTTTGTGAAGAGTCCTTTAAAGGACCCATTTTTTTTCCTAAACAGATCCCTGTATTGATACAAGTTTCTTTTTATTCAGTTCGTAGGTATGAACAATGTAAATAGTTGTGCTACTGCTGATTATGATTATCTAATCAAGTTCTTGGCTTTGGGTGACTCTGGAGTTGGGAAAACTAGTTTTTTGTGTCAATATACAAGTGGAGTTTTTAACAAGAAGTTCATATCTACAGTCGGAATTGACTTTAGTGAGAAAAGAGTTGTAAGTAAAAATATTTCATTTAATTGATTTATGAACAGTTTTGTTCTGCTTAACAGTTATATACATATGATATTTATTTTAATACTTGTATGTGCAATTGTTGCCATTTCCACTGTTATTTTAAAATTAAATTTTATCATTTTGCAAAAATTAAATAGCCTGACTAAATATTGAAAATTTATTCTTTTTTTCTGTCTTTTTAAAAGACTGTTGTTTACCTATTTTAAACTTGTTTTGTTAAGACTATTATCAAAGCATTTTATCACAGATATATTTTTTTTACCCTTAAGAAAAGTCTAAAAGAAAGCTTACATTCTGATGTTTTGAACATAGAGTTGATATTTAACAAAAAGTATGGTAACAAAAGACAGTGATTGTTTATAAAATACATTTAAACCTTTAATATGTTTTCTTGACACTTGTGAACAAACAGTCAACTGTTCTTATTCAGTTGCAAAAGTTTCTGGGTCATTCCATGGTAACTTACGTTACATTTAGAATAATTGACTTCAGTAATTTAGTAATACAGTAGAGGGCCAGAAATCCGCACTGTTTGGGAGAGGACATTGTGCGGATTTCGGGATTTTGCGGATTTTAGGCCATTGAAAAAATAATAATAATAATAATAAAGATTAAAAATAAATAAATAAATAAAAACATTAATAGCAATAAAATATTAGATTATTAAGTTATTTTTTTATGAATGAAAAAAAAATTGAAAACAATATAAACAAAACAGCTTATTTTTTGAACTTTGAAAACATTTGATCAATACTAGTTGTCTGTTTCAACATTTTAGATTATTCTAATTTAAGTTTTTTTTGCAAGTTATAAATAGTCATTAATTCCTATTCAGTAACACATTTTTGTTGTTTTAAGAAATTAAGATATTTTCCCCCCAAATTCAAACCCTCTTCAAATTGAACTTTTTCAGAATTATCCAACTCATCTTCATCATCATCATCATCAGAATTGCTTTTGGGTGGATTTAAAACACTGTCAACAATTTCATCATCAATCATTTGATACTGTTCTTTAAGTTCATCCGAATTAGACATCCAGTCTATAATCTCATTTTCATCAAATATGTTGTCATATTTTGTAACAGCTTTTGCAAACAACAACAGTTCTTTTGCTTTTTCTTTTATTGGATCGAGATTAAATCCAGCAAATTCCTTATCAATTTCATTATCAATAAACAGGAAGTTTGGACATATATTATGCCATGCATTAGTTAATGTTTATTGAGAAACAAGATTCCATGATTCAGCCACCAGATTGACACAGTCCATGATATTGAAATGTTTTTTATACTCTGGAAAATCTGTCTGGTTTCCGTCATCGATGAGAATGTTCTGAATCGATCATTCGCTTTGGAATGACGTCATCATTTCTTTAACTTCGTTCTTTTAGTGCCACGGAAGAAAGATGAAGATGTTTAATGTTTACATCTGCAAGCTTGTGCGGATTTCGGACTCTGGCGGATTTTAGGTCGGCGGATTTGTGGCGCTCTACTGTATAACACTAAAAAATATTCACAATATGATTTGTTAATTATGTTTGTTTATATGATTGGTTAATTAAACCTAATAAAGCTAAATTTTGATAAAAATGACTTAAGTTTAGTACTAATTCTTGAATGCTAAAAATTATATTTACTATGGTAACTTACGTTTCTGACAAAAAGAATGTAAGTTACCAAAATAAATATAA
The DNA here is from genome assembly GCA_963931845.1 of Maratus michaelseni. Classification (NCBI taxonomy): domain Eukaryota; kingdom Metazoa; phylum Arthropoda; class Arachnida; order Araneae; family Salticidae; genus Maratus; species Maratus michaelseni. The sequence goes on from OZ007591.1 coordinate 314,150,452, forward strand.
TGGCCAGTGTTAAAAAAATAGCACTAAAGGTAAGTAATTTTCATCCAAATTTCGCTTTGGATAGGTTTAATTAACAAATCATATCAACATTACACTTTCAATATTTTTTGGTGTTATATTATGAAAATTACTAAAGAAAATTATTCTAAATGTAACGTAAGTTACCATGGAATAACCCTACTGCAATTAGGAAATTCTAATATTTATCTACATAAGCATAAACAAAGTTAAATTTTTCTCCTTCCTTTGACCAGTACCTGATAAGTAAGGTATTAAAAAAAAAAACGTGTTTTTTTTAATTTAGTTAATAATAATAATAAAAAAAGTGCTCAGTGTTAATTCTAGGCATGAAATAATTTCATTTTAACATTTCAATGGTTATGTGGATCTATGAGATCCGCGGTGTACATTTTTCATAGTATTTTTAAATTTTTCTTGAAGCAGTTTTTTGTATTTCTTTTTTTTTTTTTTTTGTGAAAGAAATTTGAACAGTCACTCCTTTTGTACCTAGTCATATGCTATTGTTAATTTTGAGACTCTGATTTGATGATTGTTAAAGATAATTGTTATTGGTACTGCTGTCTAAATATTTATTATTCAATAATTTGTTTCATGCTCAACATTAGTGTTTTTATTTATTTCAAATAATTGTTATATAATTTCTCTTTTTGTATGTAATTTCTCAATTTTGCTGCAAAAATGTTGTTAATTAAAAATATTGTTCATGGTAATTTTAAGTATAATCTTAATGTTTAAAGGGTTGTCAGTTGACTTCTGTATTATAATCTTATATTTTAAGAGAGTCAAATTAACAGCTTACACTAGTCGCACAAAGACACTCCCAAGCTTATGTTAAACCAATGGTAGCATTCTTTTCATATTTCTCATTTGCATTTCTAACAATTGTTATATAATTTCTCTTTTTGCAGCAAAAATAATTAATAAAAATTGTTCATGATAATTTTAAGTATTATAATAATGTTTAGACAGCTGTCAGTTGACTTCTGTATTATAATCTTATATTTTAAGAGAGTTGAATTAAGAGCCTACACTAGTCATGCGAAAAAATGCACAAGCTATTGTTAAGTCTATGGGAAGGTTAATTTCAAATTTCTGGCTCGCATTTTAATATTTTTAAATGATTTTTTTTTTTTTTTTTTTTTTTTTTTGCATAGGATAGCTGAGGTCAATCTCTAACATTGTTAGTTTTTACTTTTTCAATTTTTGTTGTAGTTTTTTATAAGCAGGCATTTTTAATTTTGGAACCGGTTTTAACCAGTTCTGAAAATGAAAGTACCCTTATATAAATAAACTGGAACCAAAATTGAAAAAGTAAAAACTAACAACGTTAGAGATCGACCTCAGCTATCTTATGGGAAAAAAATCATTTAAAAATATTTAATTGTGAACAAGAAAGTGAAAGTTGAAAATAACCTTCCCATAGACTTAACATTAGCTTGCGCATTTTTCACATGACTAGTGTAGGCTGTTAGGAGCCTATGCTAGTCACAGGAAGAAACGACAAATTTTGCAATTTTTTTTCTCGAGAGAGAATGATGAAATTAATGATTTATTTCCCGCGACTGATTGCCGAAATGCACAATTTTTTCCTCACGTCCGACTGAAAATTTTTGTAAAAAAAAAAAAAAAGAAAATGAGTGTATTTATTTTTATCGCTAAATATCAATATTTTTTCATGAATTTTTTATCTTAAAATATAATTTTATACAAAATTGTGTTAAAGATATAAAATAATAAAAACATTTTTTTTACAACTCGATAACAATATTTTTTCCTGAAATTTTTACACGGGCTGTAAAACCATTTTATTTTTCATCAATAAAGATTTTAAAGAGTTTGGACAAAAAGAACTTTTTTTTTTTAAACTATGAAACGACCCTACGTAAAAAAAAAACAAAACAAGAAAGTGAGTGCTTTTATCATTAAATATCAATATTTTTTCACGAATTTTTCATCTTAAAATATAATTTCATACAAAATCATGTTAAAGATATAAAATAATAAAACCTTGGTTTTTTTTTTTTTTTTTTTATTTACTATCACGGTCCAGGCAATACTGGGCGGGGGTCAGCTAGTTTTAATTTAATTCAACAAGTATTAGGATTGCAAAATAAATAAACAAATAAAATAAAGTTGCTGCTAATTAAAGATTTCAATTTTCAGGCCTACCATTCAGTTAGTGTGAGTTCAAAATATTATGACGAGGCAATGAAAATGTTAATTCTTTCCAGCTGTTCAACAAGGTGTCTGTTCAATTAAAAAATATATATATATATATATATATATATAATAAAGGTCAGTTCTAGACATGAGATAGCCTCATCAAAAGGGATGACAGTTTACTTCTATATTATGTTTAAAAAATGGCATTAATGAGCAGAAGTGAAATCTGTGAATATATTGGATTAACAGCATGTGATTTTTTTTATAACCTTATTTGGCCAGCCTTTTAATACTCACTAGAAAAAATTAGTATTGTCAGAAGAATTGTTTTTAGCACTCAATAATGTTAAATAACTACAGCAACCTGTCACTTATATGATTTTTAAGAGACAGAAGAAAAAAGTTGTATTACTGACAGTGAAGATCTCCTTAAAGGGCATACTCAAAATATTTTGAAAAATATGCTAATAAAACTATGCATGTTCGTTTTAAGGATCATTCAAATTTAGCTGCAGAATCCCAGTAGAAAAGCTGTAAAAAAATAAAATACCTTCAAATATTTGGTACAAAAAATCATGATTTGGTGAGCAACACTTTTTCCTTGCCAAATGCAATAGATTTTAATGCATTTAAATATTGCTTATTAGATGAGTGTTTAAATGCAGTAAATTTAAACTTAAATGATGAAATAGTTTATTATTATTTCTTTAAACTTATATAATAAGTTGTAATAATGCATATAAGTTGCGTGTTGCTGCAGTTATTTAACTTTACACAGTTTCACCAACTGCATAGGTGTTAAATGTATTTTAAAAGTAACTGCCTGATTAAGAACACTGTGGTTAGAAATTTTGATGTTGAATAAGTTGTTGTGTCCATGACAACAATACTGTTCTTTTGTTGTTTCCCCTACTAACAATATCAAAGCCGAATTGACAGTTCTCATAATTGGACTTTAATTTTGAGCTTGAAACAATTTTAATCATTTTAAGTATTCTAAATCAGGGGTTCCCAAACTTTTAGACTGACGTACCACTAAATCGAAGTTCATACTTCCACGTATCACCAAATAACAAACATTACAGGGCTACACTAAAGAATTCGCACACAAAAATATCTATCTCAAATGTACTGATTTGCAAGGAGACTATGTTGAAAAATAAAATATAATTTTGTCAAAAATCTTATATTTTCTTTTTCAGAACTTTTCGAACCATCCTCGTAAAGTTAATAAAGAAAAAAATTATAAAACAGAATATGTCTAAAACGGGTTATTTCCCCTGTTTTTTATGCTTCTGTGTTAGCAGGTTTTACTGTGCTTCAAAATGCACGATTACGTTACTAAATCGTTACTTAGATTGACTACTTTTTATTAACATTGAAATAAAAAATATTAACATCATTACAAATTAATGATACATACAATATCAAAACACAGTGTTTTGGTAGAAAAACAGCTACAAAATTTAATGACTTATGCAGTACTGATTCATACATAGTAGCTTTATTGCAGTACTTTCCTGGTGTCGTTAATGTGAAGGGTAGACTTGCTCTATCAAGCACAACTTCCTCATGTCTAGTTCAATATTAGTTAGTTTTAGTCGTAAGTCAGATTCAATGTTTAGTTTATTCCTGTATTTGTTTTTCATATAAAGAGTTGAAGAAAAAGTACATTCACATGGATATGTTATGCTAATGTCTAGTAACAAAAAAAACAAAATAGCGTTTACAGTCCTTAAATCACATTCGAAAATTTCCTGAGTGATAAACTTAAACCGTTTTCGATTTCATAATAATATGCTGTATTTCATTTCACGTACGAGTATCAGAATTTTGCGTACCAGTAGCCAGAGCTTCGTATACCAGTAATGGTACGCGTACCATAGTTTGAGAATCCCTGTTCTAAACCATATAATATGATCGTTAAATTTTATTAAATATACATAATGTATATTATGACAAAACTCTAGTTATAAAAGTGTATTTATTTAAGTTAAGCTTACTTAATCTAGTTCAGTATAAAGAGTAGGGAAAGTTTTTTCTTAACGAGTATTTATTAAGAACTTTTTTATTTTCATTGTGTCGCCAATCAACGATAAATCACCAAAAAAAAAATTTTTTTTTTTTTTTTTTTTTTTTTGTAAGGCTGCTATATCAAGGTTCCACATGAAATTTTTTTATAGACGTATATAACCTCATGACAAGAATATTCTGTAAAATTTTAAAATTTTTCTGAGTGTGTGCTTATGAAGACCTTCCTTGTGAAAGAGTCATATAAACGAGAGATTGCCATATTATGTCAATTTAACTCAATAGATGTATGCATTATTATATATTCTAGCTATCTTTTAAAATAATTCTTAGTATAGTAATGTTAATTTTTTTTTAAATACTAAGAAATAGTTGTTGACTTAGCATGTCTGTTTTGTATTTTTAAAATTTACATTTAATTCGAATTTTAAAAATAAAATAAAATAAAAATAATGTACAGTAATGTCACTTTTCTTGTGTTTCGAGCGTGAGGCATAAATATATGTTTCTCCACCATTTGTTGAAAAGGATCTATCTTTTTAAATTCTAATTTTCATTTATATAACAAGATTCCATTATAACTGATATAAAGTAAAAATTAAGATTAGAAATATAAATAAATAAGGAAGTTAAATCAGGTAAAATTTAAGAGAATCCAAAAAGACTAGTGATAAATTTAATTTAGTATTGAATTCAGAGAAAAAGTTGCATGTGTGAAAGAAATTTTACATTTTGCTCTTGGTACTGGTACTGATACTGAAGAAATAAGCTTATAGTCAAGTCATATCAGTGAGAGCTGTATAAATAACAGAATATTGTATGTGTTTTTGTAACTTTTAGCCTACATTGTATGTTGAAATAACTTGCTCTTACAATATTATTTTCTGAAACTGTAATTTGAAAGAATAATCTGCTATTATTAAATATTTTAAATTACACTATACAAATTAACTAGAAAAGGGTCTTAACCCCAAAAATTATGAAACTTTGAGGACATGTAGGGCTCAAGTGGCATGCAAAATTATTTTTTGTTGCCTAAATTCACTTTTAGAGAGTAAGTTTTACCCTGGAATAGTTTTTTACCTTATGGTTATTACCCATTAATGGCAAGAGATAGACAAAAAACTTTTTGCTAAAAATTGCTTCTTGTTAGGTCTATTGAAAGCTAGCAAAATATCAGTTATTAAGAATATTTAAAGAACTTTTCAACAAAAAATTATAAAAATTACTAATGTACATTTTATAGACTATCCAACAGTTCTTATTTTATTGTTTGTGAAAGTACAATCTTTGATGCATTGTTTAATTATTTCAAAATAAAAATGGATATTATAATATTGTAAGTTATACAGTAAAAAATATTTATTTTGGATTGATAACACTTTGTGTTTCTTTCGTAATTCAGTATTAATTATTGACCATAGTTTGTTATTGACCTAGTAGTATTTCATTATTGACCATAATATTATGTTTTACAAATTTCTTGAATTTTTTACTTTAACCTTACAGGTGTATCGATCTCCTCTTTCTGAAGGTCGTAGTCAACGTGTTCATCTTCAGTTATGGGACACAGCTGGACAGGAGAGGTAATTTTGTCTCTAAATAATAATTCAATTTGTATATTTTCAATGAATAGAGATTGGTAGATAATTCTTCCTCCCCTCCCCCCTCCTTTTTTATAGATGGTTTGATTGTTGTAATATACTTTAGGGTTTGTATTTACTGTCTATCTAATAATTTCATTTGTTTGAAAAGTTTCAGCATCAGAAACGTAGGTTTATTTAGCAAATTATAGTGTATCTTGACCTTTTTTTATGCTATTTTATTTTTCAATATGAAGGGTTCATAACACCAGCCTGAATTTTAGATATGTTTTACTTTATTATTAAAACATTAATATACGTAAAAACTATGATGATGTTATGATAACTTCTTGTTCTTTTTTTAAAAAAAGAAAAGAAATATCAAATTTGTTAAACAAAATATATTTCAGATCCTCTACAATATATTAAAAAAATTTTCAAAAAGAGAAATCAATCATTGAATGATCATAAATTTTTTCCAAACATCACAGAAAAAAGAAACAATATATATATTTTTTTATCCTGCAGAAGTGAAGAATCAGTGCTTATCTACGTGGAATAAAATAAAATATGAGTTTTTTTTTTTTTTTTTTTTTTTTTTCAATTTGGGATTTTTAAAAACCTTTTGAATTTTATCTGAAGTGTTTTAAAAATTTTTATCTGAAGTGTTTTAAAAATCTTTATCTGAAGTGTTTAAAAATCTTTATCTGAAGTGTTTAAAAATCTTTTGGTTACATTGTCATATACTGTGGTCTGTAATGAATTCTATTTTTTAAATTCTAAAAAATGTTTAATATTTAGCATACAAACTTTAATCTTCTATTCAACAGCAGTTTTCACAAGAGGTATTTGAGCAAAATTCATTTTTAAATAACCATATCCAGTACAGTCAAAGCACCATAAGGCTAATGTCATACGAGCATTTGCAGTGAGCAGTATAATGAATGTCTGCTCTTTGGGGTACAGTGATCTTGTTGACTGCATGGACGTTTCAAATTCCGGGTGTGAAAAACTATACAGAGCATCCCGTCAAGCCCTCGTGCCCTTGTGTTTCTTCCAGGACGTTGGCGCCATGCTGGACACATGTTGGTTTCTTTTGTTTATGGTATTCTGTTCACACAAGCTGTGATTTTGACACTGCAGTTTGACTTTTCTTTTGAGTTTTCAGGCAATTTTTATTATGGTTCTGTCTTTCAAATTAGGGTCCTGCATCGGGCCGGATAACAAGATTTTTCCATGTTTGTCCAATTGATACTAATTTTTTTGTTGTTGCGTGTTGGGTTCCAATTGACCCTTTCCTTAAAAACGTCACAAAAAAATTTTTTTTTAGCAAAACTGTATTTGAAAAAGAGGTTACCATGGGCCGAAATTTCCAGTTGTGGCTGAATTTCTGTAAAACATGCCGCTATTTATCAATGTTAAATTAAATTGCCATTAAAAATGATAAGGTGTGTAAGATGTCAGTAACAGGTACATTACAATGTAAAAATAGAAGCTAAAAATTTGTGATATTGTATATTTCTCTAATTAAACTTTTCGATAAGAATATTCTACTATATTTAAATTTAATTTGGTTTATTAAATTACCGAGAGAATTTTTTATTTACTTTATCTTTGTAGAGTTTTAAGATAATTATATTTTGAAATTATCTTTTTTTAGGTGCATTCATAATTTTATAAATACGTAGCACCTATTGTCGTCGTCTGGTCTGTCCTTCCATCTGTCCACATATAACAATTCAAAAACTACCCAAACAAATTGTTTGAAATTTAAGATATATTATCTTTGCAGAATTTTGTCGAGATATTTCAAATTTTATGAAAATCTAATCAAAACTTTAGAAGATATTAATAAAAATATTTATTAAAAAATTTGAATTTTTTTTAAAAATCTGTGTTTTTTTGTTATAGGAGTTTTCGAAGTTTAATCTTCAAGCGATCGAGATACTTATTTTATTACAGAAATTAATCTGCAGACGATATAATTCATTTCACAGAATTAAAAATTATCAAGATCTGAATATTTATGTAACTAGCTATGGTACAAACGCACCTCATTTGTCACGTTTGACGTACAATTTCCAACTTGTTTTAAACTGCCATCTGTTCAAACAGGTGTTGGAGATGGAAGAGGTAAGATAGGGTGTTTGAGCACTCCTTGGATTTTGAAAATTAATTAACTGAATATCCTTTACCTATGATGATTTTTAAAAAAGTAAAATATATAATTTATTTATCTTCGTAAATGACATAAAATATTTAAACTGTAAGAGAAAGAGAACAAAGAATTTTTCGACTACTGAACCTCTGTAAATCATAATTTTTAATTGTTTTTATTTTTACATTTTATGTTTTAAATTTATCTTAAACATGCGCATCAGCGAGCCAGAGCTCTTCTGAAGAAGCAGACCCTGCTTATTATTCTGAAGGCAAGCTTAAGATTTTTAAGCTAAATTTTAAAATTGTCTTGTATGAGCAGTTCTGACAAAAAAATACTTAGTTTATCTTTTTCCATATTTATATTCTTCATTTAAGTTATGCAGCTGGGAAACTTGGATAACATGGTAAAATCAAGGGAAATTAACATTCCTGGGGGAAAAGTCAGAGAAATTTGAAACTTCTGAGAAAAATTCATGAAAAATTTTCTGATTATAAAACTAAGGATTTGAAATTGCATTGACAGGAAAAATTTAACTGTGCTTTTCATAAGTACTGTAAAAAGTATTTCAATCTTTTATCTGCCTTCTTTCAGTCCTTTCTTGTAACTCAGAGATTTTCAATACTAGCTTCACTGAATCTTTGTACAGTTTTGTAGGATTGTTTAGGTGATTCAATTTGGTGATTAAAATCTATGGGGTATTTCTTTTTTTTCTTTTTTTTTCCTTCTGTCTGACTGTACATAAAGCATATATGCTAGAGTATGGGGGGAAAAAAAGAGTACCTCCCTCCCACATACACACTAATTCTACCACAAATCATCTTATGAAAATATTATTTCTGACCAATTGATAATAAAGTCTACTATAAATATTATGCATCGAGACATCTATATATTAAAATGTATACCAATTTTCTTTTTTCAAATGGTAACACCCGCTTGTAGCATCATGTTTGTCTTTCTTGAATCAAGTCGTATGTGAGTCGACTGGGCCTTTTTTTCACTGATTTTTCAATGGACCGGGCCATAAACTGCAAAATCAAATGAACTGGGCCAAACTTTTGGTTTTTACACCAGGCTGGCCCAGTCAAGATAACTTTGATTCGAGTCAGGCCGGTCCCGAGCAATCAACATTTTTCAGTTAGATTCCAAAATATGCCTTCCTTGTTTGTCAGATGTTGCATTGGACATTACGACTAGAGATCTACTTTTCAACTGCTTTTTTATTGCCTCTTTCTCTTGTGTTCCTCATAGTGGATATGTTTACATCTTTAGTTATCTCCAGAAGAAAAATTGTATAAATTAGGAACATATTTTGCTAAGTAATTGTGTGCAGATGGGTTGTCCAGGTTTATGCATCAAAATATTGTCTTTTGTGTATATTTTCATGAGTTTTTAGCACTTTGAAAGTACTAACAATTGTAGTCTCCTACTAAGACCTGGTATGGCTACATTTTCTTTTTTGTATGACTTGCTCGAACTGTATGATTTGTCAAAGTATCCATCCATCTAAAGGAACATGAGCCCTGCATCACCTTAAAAAAAACACAATGCTTAGACGCATGCCAAATGTTAATCATTTTGTACTGAATAAGAGAAAAAAGTAAATGTCACATAATCTAAAAATAAATTTGTTGTTTTGAGATACCTTATTTATATATTACAAAATTTTACCAAAATACTTTATGACAATGATTATTGACTTGTCCTTTTTCCTAAATGAAACATCTTTTAGTGCAGCCTGCTTTGAAATGTTTTATTAAATCAAATATTTTAGCTACTATTAACATTTTTTAATCTATGTGTTCAAATTTCTTCACCTAGGTTTCGTAGTTTGACTACTGCATTTTATCGTGACACTATGGGCTTTCTTCTTCTATTTGACCTTACTAGTGAACAGTCATTTCTTAATATTCGAAATTGGGTTGAACAGCTGAAGATACATGCCTATTGTGATAATCCTGATATTGTTTTATGTGGTAACAAAGCTGACCTAGAAGATATGCGATTCCTGAATGAAGAAGAGATGCGAACAGAAGCTGAAAAATTTGGGTATGCATTTTCATCTGTAAGATCAAATTAGTAAAATAAGAATTTATTTTTTATTTTTAGTCAAACATATTTTAGATTCTATATGAAAATAAATGTAATTTTTTTTCTGTATGTTATTGATAGGTATAACATAAATTATGCGGTAATATGATATGAAACTGCAGGGATACTTACTATTTGAAAATTTTGTTATAAAAATGTAATTTTACAAATCAGGGATCAGTTTATGAAAAAATTGGGTTCTTAAAAGAATGCTTCATAAAAATTCTCATCTTAAAACAGGATTCTTCACAACATTTTTCATCCCCAAACAGCACATTTCACAAAATTGTTTGTCTTAAAAATAAACTTTTCACAAAGCTTTTCTTTCTCTCTTTCACAGATTTAATCATTTAAAAATAAAATTTGACTTGTCACAAGACAATTGGAACTTGTGAAAGAACATATTACTTAGTTTTTTTATACGTACACAGGAAACCGAATATGTATAACGATAATTTCAAATTCACAAATTTGACTATAATTTTCATAAATATAAAAAAGCCTGTTCACAATTTCACAAAAACAGGGTCCTGTCTGAAAAATCTGGACACAGACCCCTGCAAATGATATTGTTATTGCCATTAATGAAAAAGGATGTGTGAAGCAGTCATGATTGAATGGGTGGAAAAAGTTTGGCGTATGAGACCAGGTGCTTTTTTTTTAAACTATGTGGTTTACTAATTTATGACTCAATGAAAGCACAGTTGTTAGTGTTAATGTGAAAAGTGTTTGCTCAAAATTGTCTGCAACCATAGCAGTTATTCTGGGTGGTTTAGCTAAAAAGTTTCAGCCACTAGATATATCAGTGAATAAATCATTTAAGAATGAAATGAGACAGAAGTGGGGAAATTGGATGACCAGTGGACATTACACATTAGGGTGGATCGAAAAATCGAAATGTGGATAATCAAATCGGCACGGGGTACAAAAGTTGCCTTTTATGTATATTAGTTTACATCTGTTTTTTTATTGAAATCCATTCATATCTTCCAGTGCCCCAAGCGCCCCAAAAATTGTTAAAAAAATGAAATTTTTATGAAAATTTATATATTTTATTTTTTATTACTTTTGATGCGGGGTGCAAAAGTTGTCTTTTATGCATATTAGTTTGCATGTTTTTTTAAATTGAAATCCATTGATATCTTCCGGTGCCCCAAGCGCCAAAAAATTCAAAGTTTTATGAAAATTTATAATTTTTTTGTTTTTTTATTCTTTATTTATTTATTTAATTACTTTTAGTGCGGGATGCAAAAGTTGTCTTTTAAGCATACTAGCACACAGGCAAAACATTTTTTACTTCGAAAAATGTCTTCCGGGTGTCCCAAGACACATAAATATTTGCCGAAAATCGATTTTTATGCAAAACTTGAACTTAAAATTATAAGTAAAAATAAGAGTTAAATAATCATTTGTATAGCTTAATTATTAGATCCAGGGGATGACAAATTGCTTATCGTTTATATTAAATGTATAAAATTATTTTTTATACTATATTGTTATATACGAAATTTTGAATAGAGCAGTTGCTTCAATTTGCCAGTGCTGTTTTACAAGATATTGGAATTGTACACAAAAAAGGGACTTCGAATTTAGTAAATCACAACAAAATTCGTCGATAACGTACAAAGGCTCAAAATTTAGTTGCAGAGACGAGCAGTTTAGCCGTGTCTCTGTCTATTTTAACCCGATTATTTTCTGATAGGAAAAAGACAATGCAAAAATGCTAGTGATGAAGAGCACAATGTGATACACAAAGATCACAAAGGAGGAACATTATACTCTTGTAAAGGAACCTTACTCTCTGCATATTGGACACTTTACATTTTCAACAGGAGAAGCTAAACACCTTTACGACATTTAATACATTCTTTAGATGTGCAACAATTGGTACTAAAGCCTTTTGTGGGCCAATTGGTACAGCAATCAAAATCTGCAAGGAGTTACCTGTAGCTTCCTTTTCTTCAATAAGTGTGGAGAATATGCCAGATAACATAGGTAGAATGGTTCTCAGCAATGATCAGTAATATTTATATGATATTTGCATAGAAATATCACGTGGTGAAAGTGGTCCTGACCTGGCATTTAAAAACCCTGTTCCAGTTGTTTACTCAAGATGGCTAACGACTGCAGGTAGAACGTTAAGGTTGTAGGTGGCTGCATAAAATCCATCTAAGAATCTCCTTATTCTTACAACATATATTATGAAAGTATGGACCTATATGGTTCTATATCAAAACAAAGCCCTCCATAATAGAAGGACAGCGGTATATTTGGAAACTTATCACATTTTCTAGATATTTGGACACCAATCTAAGAAAGTTTGTAGATGCTGTTGTTCAACTAGAAAGCTTCTTTTGTCATCCTGAATTTTATTTTATTATCTATGCTCTGAGATAACACAGAGCCTATCAAGTCTTTAGCAATACGAAAACTATTTTGTGCTAGAAATGAAAATAGGGGATTACTAGAAGTAAGAATTTTTCAAGTACCAAAAATACACTTCAAAGCAAAGTATTATTATGAACTTATTGACTGGCATTGAGTTGGATGTTTTGAACCACCACTTTTGATGAATGTGCCTTACGAAGAAATTGAGGCCATGGTAAATGTAGGAAAAACGGAGGAAAGGTCAAAATATCAATGCCATACACAAAATGATAAAAGATGCATTCGCCTAGTGCCTGAGGCATCAGAAAGTGTATCTGGACAAGAAAAGAGACTCGGTTTAATATTGAATAGAATAAAATAAAGACGCCATATCAAACATTTTAATCCCAAAAAGTATTACAAACTTTAGAAATATGTAAATCTGCAAATTAAAAGAAGTAAACAATTTGCTACGTAAGTTCAATTTTTATGATTTAGTGCTTTGATTTTTAAATTTATACTTCATATATTATTATAAAATTATTATTATTTATAAGTTTATACTTTATTAATTAAACACTTTGCCAAATTTATAAACAATTTTCGTAAATTAAAGATTTTTAATATATTTTCTTAAAAATTTCAATATTTAACTATACTTGGGGCACCGGCAGATATGAATGGATATCGATAAAAAAAAAAATGTAAACTACAGAATTATGTAATACACCCAATACACAACTTTCTCATACAATGCCAAATGAAATTAAAAAAAAATTAAGAAACAAAAAAATTATAAATTTTCATAAAACCTTTAATTTTTAACTATTTTTGGGATACTTGGGGCACCTGAAGATATCAATGGATTTCGATTAAAAAAAACATGCAAACTAATATAAATAAAAGACAACTTTCACACCCCACGCCAAAAATAATTTAAAACAAATAAAAAAAAAAAAAAAAAAGCTATAAGTTTTCATAAAAATTTCAATTTTTAACTATTTTTGGGACGCCGGAAGATATGAATGGATTTCAATAAAAAAAAACGTGTAAACTAATATACATAAAAGGCAACTTTTGCACCCCGCGCAAAAAGTAATTTCGAAAAAAAAAATATTTCGTATACTTTTCGATACACACATACATTAAAAGCGGAAATATGAGAAAATGCATCTCTTACTGAGATAGCTAGATGGGTAGGTGATTCATGGAATAGAGTAAAAATGAGCTCGATTATATCCTGCATTAAAGGAGCTGGTATTTTAGCAAAAACTGTCATTTTGTCAGACAGTTCCGAAGTTGATTCAGATAAAACTGATGGTGACCTGCTGCAGTTATTTGATTATGCTAGCAGGGAATCTATTTTGATGGCTTTATTTTATAATTATTTAATAATTTATTTTATAATTTTTAAATAATTGAAATTGTTTACGTTTGATTATTATTTTCTCTGTTTTGCTTCATTTTTATTAAATAGTTAAAAATTCGACGGCTTTGTTTCATAAATTTGTTTATTTTTAATTAATTAAAATTGCAAATATTTGATATTTAAAATTCTCGCAAGAAAGGTCTCCATAAGCACATACTCAAAAATTTTTGAAAAAGTACAGAATATTCTTCTCATGAGGATATGTACGTTTATAAAAAAATTGGCGTGGAACCTCGAGATAACGTCCGTAAATTTTTTTGAAAATTTCGTGTTTTTGGCGATTTATCACTGGTTTGGCGACAGAATGAAATTTTTTAAAATACGCTTTTATGATAAATGCTCTTTTAGGAAAGACTTTTTGTACTCTTCATTAGGGCTGGATTATTTATCAATATATCGATCAAATATTGATATTTCTTAATTATCGCAATAACAATATGTAAGATCTGACACTGTCGATATATCCCAATAATGATAGCTAAGCTCTGACTCTGGCAATGTATAACAATATCTAAATTAAGCTCTGACTCTACCGATATATCCAAAAAACATTTTTTTTTATCGACTTCAAACCATAAGAAAAGCGGCGAATATTCCGTATAATATCCTCTTCAACCCATTCCTGTCGTCCGATCCATGCATTTATATTCACTTCTCTACTTTATTCCAATCAAAATTTCCCCTCCAACGATTAACCTTGAATTATCTCGCTTTCGTTAATATCCCCAAATAAAGAATATCACAACATATCCCAATATGAATACATTCTCTTATTATGTCTTAGTTCGTTACTATCCTTTCAAACCGCAAATTAAACTCTTTGTTCTTAACTGAATAATACAGCTATCGTCCAGACTTATTCGTCCCGATGCTGCCTGCGCTGCTGTTATTCGTCCAGACTTCGTTGCAATAGGTTGAGGTATTGATATGTGATGGCCAATAAAATACGAGCTAGAGTATCTGTTAGTTATTCTCGAGTCGATAGCATTGCACTACTTCAGTGCTCATTGAGATAACTTTCTCGGTAAATATTATCGGTAGCGCCTTGATATTAAAATGAATGTATGGAGTCGTGTAGTGCGTGTGTGTGATTTTGTTTGTTTTTATTTAATTTTGTTAGCCAATAACTTATTTTTATCATTTGCAATTTATTTTCTTTTGAATTCAATGGCACTTTGAAATAAAAAAAAAAAAAAACAGATTTAAATATCAAACCTAGTATTCTGCATAATAAAGCAAAATTATATGTGATGGAATGCTACAGAGTGATCAATTAAATTATTTGAATTTAAGTCTGACTGCATAGGATTTACCACTATATTGCTGTTAATTGATTAATATGAGTATTTTAAATTATCCGAGACGTATAGTATTTATTTTGCACCTATGACTCTAAGGATCTGATATGATAATTTATACTTAGAAAATTTTATTAGACAAATTATCAATTAATTATAGAAAAGAAAAAGTTGCGTTGTGAATTATTTTTGAAGTTCGGATCCTCTTTGAGCCAATTACAATCATCAAAGGTTACCTGCAGAGAGTTATGTAACATTAAATATATAATGGCTTATTTTAAAACCTAGATTGTAATATTAAAGAAAACATTTCCTAAAATAAAAGACTTAATATTAATTCAATAAATTAAGTAAACAAAAGGAAAACTGACTAAAATTAATTGGATATAAAATTGAGTTTATTTACAAGGTAATTATAAGCATATGATTAAAAACAAATATAAATGTTTTAAAAAAATAAAAATATTCAATCCTAGTTGAGAACTGTATTCTCAACATTTATTTTCTGAGAATTACAGTTTATCTTACTGAATTAACAAATTCGATTTTGAAAGGCAGAGTTCCATACCCTAGAAGTATTTATTTGATTAGCCTTTTTATGTTTAGATCGGGGTAGGATCTTCATACACACGTAAATTCGTATTATTAAAAGAATATAGCTTAATTAAATAAAATGGAACAATGGTGAAGGAAGATTGTTTGTTACCTTATATTACTAGATAACGTTGACAGCAGGAGGTAATGGCTGACGCGTTTTCGCTTTTTCTTAGCGCGTACATTTCCATCTATTGGCACACACACTCAAAATCTGTTTTTTTAGTTAGAGAGCAGTCAACCTTCTACTTTTCCATCTTTTTTGAATCTCTACTCTCAAAAAAAAAATCACATTCTTTTCGTGGAGCAAAAAAAAAAAAAGGATGGAATCATTCTTCCCTTTTCACATAAAATTAAGGCCTTATACATATAACTTCTTGAAAATTTGCATGTTTCGGCCATACCTCTGATTTTAGAGAGATGACCATTGGCAGGCGGGAGAATTTTGGTACTCCCCTTGAGTGTTTCATAGGCCCGTCGGTACAATAGTGATTCCTCTTGACGCCGTGCTGTGTCTGGGAGGTAAAGATGCTTTTACTTGTGAGGTCTTCGTGCCTATTTAAGCTCTCATAAATAAATGTGTCATATTATTGTTCTGACAATTTTTTCCATGACATTTTTATTAGGTGTAGTTAAATCATTCGTGGGAACGGAAAACCAAATATTTCCTTGACTGCCGTGGTTCACTTTGTTCCACAATTATCTATCTGTATGCGCTGATCCTAAAATGGATCATTAATTTGTATTGTTCACTGTTCACTGATTAAAATGATACCAAATACTCTGCTAATATGCAGAAAAAAAACCAAATACTTTTTTTTTTATAGTTTGTGCTAGTTTAGATCTAGATGGTGGTATTTCTCACCATCAATATGGTACATTTTAGCTCACAGGCTATCAAAGCCTAAGAGCTAATGTGCCCGCCGGTTCTGTATGTACGTATGTATGTTTGTATGTAACGCGATAACTCTTGATAGAAATAACCGTTTTGCTTCAAATTTTGTTTATAGGCTCATTGTGATAAGGTGTTTCCCTGATTAGTTTTGGGGGTTCATTGGTTAAGTATAAAGGGGGAAAGTGGGCTAATTCCACCCCCCCCTTAATTTAGATAAATAGGTTTTTCATGCAGATTTATCCAATTGTCTTCAAATTCTGTATATAGGCTCATTGTGATAAGGCGCTTTCTTGGTTAGTTTTGGGGGTTCATTGGTGAAGTATAAAGGGGGAAAAGGGGGGCTAACCCCCTTAATTTAGATAAATGGGTTTTTCATGCAGAATTATCTGATTTTATTCAAATTTTGTATATAGGCTCATTGTGATAAGGTGCTTCCCTGATTAGTTTTGGGGGTTCATTGGTTAAGTATAAAGGGGGAAAGGGGGGCTAACCCCTCTTAACCCATGAGAACTCGCTAGATTTCTTGTCACACCAGAACTTAATACTTTATTCTTAGTCTTAATACTTTATTCACAAAAAAATGTAAAATAATAAAAAAAAAGTTTCTAAAATTTAATTTAAACTGAAAAAAAGGGTTTAAATAAGAGTCTCATTGCAACAGCTGGGACAAAAAAAAAGTATGATGGTGAGAGAAAATCTCACGCGCGAGTTCTCCCGGGTTAATTTAGATAAATGGGTTTTTCATGCAGAATTATCCGATTTTCTTCAAATTTTGTATATAGGTTCATTGTGATAAGGCGCTTTCCTGATTAGTTTTGGATGTTAATTGGTTAAGTATAAAGGGGGTAAAGGGGACAGGGCTAATCTTATCCCCCTTAATTTAGATAAATGAGCTTTTCATGCAGAATTATTCGATTTTATTCAAATTTTGTATGTAGGCTTATTGTGGTAAGGCGCTTCCCTGATTAGTTTTGGGGGTTCATTGGTTAAATATAAAGGAGGATACGGGGGACTAATCCCCCTTAATTTATATAAATGGGTTTTTTCATACAGAATTATCGGATTTGCTTCAAATTTTGTATATGTGTTCATTGTAATTAGAGGTTTCGCTGATTAGTTTTAGGGGTTTATTGGTTAATTATAAGGAGGGGGACAGGGGTGATAAGCCCCCTTATTATATTGTCGATTTCTTTATTTTTCGAGAGGCTTATTTCAAATTCTTTGAAATGAGAGTATAATATACAATTAATGTGAACAGCCTGTGAGCTCATACCCCTCTGTTTAACTGAACAGTTTTCTTTTTATTTAATCTTCTTTTGTTAGTTTCTTTGCTTTTCACTTATATATATATATAAATATATATATGATTGGCTGCTTTCTACATCTGTTGGTATTTAAATTGCTCGTACATTTGTCTTTCGAAATTAACAATATTTCTATCCCCACACATTTTAAGGTAGTTATCGCGATATATCAAGCAATATCGATATTAATTCGATGATATATCGTGATATAAAAATTTTTATATCGTCCAGCCCTACTCTTCATACTGAACTAGTTTAAGTAAGTTTAACATCAATGAATAAACTTTTATAACTACCGTTTTACCATATACATATATGTATATGTAAAGAACATTAAGAATCGTATGATCAGGGCCTGATCAAGCTCATGTGGAACCCAAGTAGGGTTGCCAGATTGTATGTTTTTTCTGTATTGTGATTTCTTCCTTTTTTTAATGAAAACATGTCTGACTTTTATAATTTTAAGAATTTTTATCAGTTTATCTTTACATTTTGTTTCAAATGTTCACTTTTGATGCACTTTTTATCACATAAATGTGACTGCAGAACTAAATAGTGTTGTCAGAATAATGTAATACTAATGCAATTGCAAAATAATTATAATAATTAATGATTTCTTTTCAAGTAAAATCTGCTAATAAGACATTATTGGCACATTCAACAGAGAGGAAAAAGATGAGGAAAATGAAGGAAGTTTGATAAAACAAAAACATAATTCCAGAGGCATGTAAAGATGCATTAAAAAACTTGTAATGTCATTTAGATTTTTATAGTAAAAAATAATCATTCACAAATCATAATTATATGTCAAATCAAAATGCATAAGAGGATTTTATTTATTATTGAAATCATACTAAAATATTTTAAAGTGTGATAATAGCTGAACAAAATATTTCTTTGTTTACTCTATACACAAACACACAGAATTAAGGATACAACTTTTAAGACAACTATTGGTAAAATCTCCTGCAGTATATTTTCTATGATGTTGTTTTCAGTGAATAAAACTCTTGGACAAGGTGAATGGCGTATGTTTAATCTAATATTGTTTTTTCTCAGAAATTTGAAATTTACCTTACAATTCATTGTTGATAGTGAGAAACACTGAGATAATTTAGTGTAGACAATGCAAAACATTCATTTTGCGTATGAACTATAAACAAAAATTTGTTTTAATGTGTTTTTACAGAAAGTGCACAAAATGTTTTTGTGGCCTCCTTCATGTGTCGTACATGCCCCTGCAATACTCAGACTCTGATTCCAATAAAAATATATAAGCTACAGAATTTTGATTATTGTAAGTTGTTTGTTTTAGATTGGGAGACGGTGACATTGAAAGCCCTGTGATCACGGAATTGAAAAAATTTTATGTAAATCGATAGTAAAAAGTCATATGAACAAAGTTAACTAGGTATGATTAAGTTTGACAAGCCGAAAACATGTTTAATTAAATTAATTAATTATTAAAAAGCTATAATGTTTTACTGTTATCGCAGATATTGATCACTCTTGGGTCTTGGAGCATTTTATAGAAAATGTTGTGCTCTTTCAGAAAAACTTGGCATGGCAAACTTTATTCTGGCAGAAAAATCTGTCATACCTAATTTAAGGAGGCGGCCGGTGATAAAATTTCACTGTTATGGCAGAAAAGTTTTTTTTTTTTTCATTTTATTTATTTTAAGGCATTTTTTAAAGGTTTTTTTTAAAAAAACATTGATTTTTTTCTTCTTTTTTTGTACATATTTTCACTGTTTAAACCCTCAAAAACTTTGTGGTAAAGTAGTTTTTTCGAAATTGATATTGGTTCAAAAGTTATCCATCTTTTGGTGTTGCAGTGAATAGGCTCATTTTTAGCATATTGTGTGCAGCACACATGTAGAAACAAAAGAATTGAGAAAGAGGAAGCCCAGGCAGGTTCATTATATAGGCCTGGTATAGATGATTATATGTTAGTTGAAAATTGTTACTGTTATCTATGTTTGTTTAAAAGAGTTGTAAAATTTTAAATTTGTTTTTCTCGAAACTCTGTTTTACAAATCGGTACGAGATGGAACTCGAGATTGGATCGACTGATTTAGTTAAAATTTTCTTGCGTTTCTGTTATGTACTATTTACTAGTCCCTCACAGACACGTTTTTCAATATTTGAAATTGTAAATATTTTTTTACATGATTTAAATCCAAACATGTTTATCTAAAATCGACAGCTTGAAATTTGAACGCTCACCATTCTCTTCAGGGTTAAAAAAATTACAATCCTTCCGAAAAGGATTACAAAATATCGTAAATTTTAAGCGTTTTTTTATGTTTTTTATTTTTTATTTTTTTGCTACAGATAAGCAGATTCCGTGATTCATCTGGTACTATAGAATGCTTCAATTTTTGCCCAGGACGTCGGAGGACCATTTTTCAATTGCTTTCAGAATAAAAAAAATTATTCTTAAAACTTCAAGATATGCTCTTTTATTTGCAAAAAATCCATTGTTTTTACTGTATAATTGCAATAAAAAAAAAAAAAATTAAAGTAGAGAAATTTTAGGTAATTTTTTTTAAAGTTATAATATGTAAATCGATCGCAATAAAAACTGGTATGACAGGTACTTCTAGCAGTTTTTAGGCTGTCATAGCAAGATATTTTTAAAGAACACATTAAAACAAATTAAATTAATTAAAAAAACCCTTTTTATACCATAACGCTGAAATTTTATCAGCAGTCGCCTCCTTAAAATAGGTATGACAGATTTTTCTAGTAGAATAAAGTTTGTCATACCTTTTTCTCTGAAAGAGCACAGAATTTTCTATAAAATGCTCTAACAGCAATCACTATCTGCAATAACAATAAAACATTATAGCTTTTTAATTATAATTAAGTTCATTAAACATATTTTTGGCTTGTCAAACCTAGTTATACCTAGCTCATTTTGTTCGCATGACTTTTTTACTATTGATTTACATAAAAAGTTTTCAATTCTGCGATCATGAGACTTTCGGTGTCATTGGCTCCCAATCTATTATTGAATTTGATTTGCTACATTTGTTTGTATGTTAATTTTTTTATTGAATGAAGAGTAATAAAAAAAATTATTTTGTAAAATTACTTTGAAATAGTAAACTAATTGAACTAATATTATTGTTTCAGGTTTCCTTATTTTGAGACAAGTGCTTTGACTGGGCAGAATGTTACAAAAGCATTCGATACACTTTTAGGAATGGTTATGTTACGAATTCAAAAAACAGTGGATGGACAATCTCTTCCAAGCAGAAGACGAGGAGCACCCAGCTTGGAATTTGATACAAATGCACAACCCACCAAAAGATCCTGTCAGTGTTAAATATCCTTGTATTTCTCTTTCTACACCAGCACATATAAATATGTATATTGGAAATTTTATCTATTTTTTAATGAAAATTTACATTTTTGAATCAGATTAATGCATTTCTCAGAACTTTAATAGAGTGTAAAAATATTTTGTATTTGATTGATAATGTTCATATATTTAAAATATCCAATTTTTTACTGGGTATCTTTTAGAGAAAAAAATATGTCTTTTTAAATTTTATTTAAAGCTTTATTTTCATGGTGATATTTATTTTTAAAATTGTCTAAAATAAGTCCTTAGTGTCAAAATTTATGCATTTTATTTTCTTAAAGTAACATATTTCAAAGATGTCAAAGTTTCAGTATAGTTAGTAGTGTATTTTTTGTTTAATTTTCTTTGAGTTTCATCAGTTGCAGCAAAAATCTATAATACTGTTTTAACTAATACAGATGTCTATTTTGATATCTAATTTCTTCTATCGTTGTGAGATGTTAATGTAATGTATGTATATTGTTTTGATTATTACTGTTTTTAAATTACAATTTATTCTTAATTTTTATTGTCCTATTGAAAATTTTTTAAAAATTCAAAAGATATATTTTTAAAATTTTTAAACATTTACTTTTTTCACAGTTAGAATTTATATCACTCAGCATCATCTATATGGATATTTAAAAAATAACTTTTCATATCATATTGCAGTGATGAATTTTTATTGGCTGTTTATTCCATTAAAACACACATAGTCATATCAAAATGCAAAGCTAAACACATATCTTTTTACTCAACCTTTTAAAATAAGATTTTTAGAATTATTAAGAAACACATTTTTATGTAATTTCACAACATATTCACACAGTTTATTTAATTTCAATCAGGGTGTCAGTTCTATGCTCAATATTTAAGTTGAAAACTAATGTAGATGGAAAGATATATAAAACCTTTTGCTATGAATATCACATATGTGATATGTAAAAATTAATGTAATAAAAATACCTAGAATACAATTATTTCAAGGGCTCACTAAAGAGTCCATTCATAAGTACAAAAAGAAAAAAAAAGTAAGAAACAGATAGGAAGAAACATATTGTGCTGTCCTCTAAAAAAAATCCTCAGTGAAATGTTTCATAAAAAAAAAAAAAAAAAAACCTACTCTAGTAATTCATCAAATAATTCACTAAAGTCTTTTTTTGTTTTGTTCTGCTTTTATGCACCAATTAGAATAATAAATATTGTTAAAAATGCCTAAGGAGTGCTTATTTAATTTTAAAATAATTTAAACTAACAATTACAGAATTCTGGCAAACACGAGCTTCATTTTTACAGATTTTCTTGTTATAATAGAAGTTTAGAATGATCTACATAAATTTATATTTTTTTTTATGTTAAACCATTAATATGTAATAAAATGCTTCATTTTCAGCTGATTATGTCAGGTGTGGGTGTTTTTCAGGTAACATAGGTTGTTTTTTGGAAAAGAGGGTTTTTTTTTTTTAAATTCTCGCTTAGTTGGCTGCCATTTTGTAATAAAATGATAAAATGAAAAATGCTCAACATTAAAATCTTGGTCTGAACAAACTGTAAAAATTTAGCCATGTTTAATTTTTTAAAATTCTTTATTAGACTTTATATAGGGAAAATTTCAAAAAATGGGTTTTTTTTTAGAGGACAACACAATACATACTTTCTAACCTATATAGCAGTTTTTCTCATCCAGTATGTTGTGGCCTGAGCTCCATGCCATTATTGGACCTCATCAGGTGTTGCATCATTCAAGTTCTAACAACAAAATTTTAGGGGGGGGGGAAAGTATCAATACTTTAATGTGCAACATTTCTTTTATAAGATTTCTTTTATGATGAGGTATAGTGTCATAAGATTACATTTTTTGGAAGTTTATGTAAATGTTTGTAATAATCTTTATAAGTGTATGTGGGAACAATAACCATTAAAGTTCAAACAAGATTTTAAGAATTAACAGAAGTATCATTACTGAACACTTTAAGTGATTTGCCTGTATTTTTCAGTTTCCTAAAACAATTTAAATCAGCTACTACTACTTATTCTTTATTTTAGAAACACACCGTGAAAGAAAATTTAAATTAATATTAATTTTATCAGCATTTTTAGGAAAATACAGGGAAGCCCTCAGACACTCAGAGAGTTAATGTACAATATTACATTTATAGGATATATTTATTGATTAGGTTTGGTGTCATAAAAATGCATTTCTCGAAAGTTTATGCAATAATTTTTATAAGTGTATGTTGGAACAATAATGAAAATTGTCTCGCATCTTTTCATAAAGTTAATACTTTCAGAGACACATAATGCCTCCAGAAGTAAAAGGACTTTTAAATAAGATGCAGTTGATATGTTTTAACTAGTTATATTGTGTAATATAAATAAAAATATTAATATAACTTTACAAACTTCCAATTTATGTTATATTTTCATCATAAGTGTGTTGCAAAGGTTTAATCATGAGTTTAAGTATCTCAGAGGTAGAAAAGGTTGAGAAGCATTGCTCTACAGCAGGGCTGTCCAATGCAGCACCCGCAGGCACCCTTTGAAGGTTTCCTTGATACCCTTTCTAATGTTTCCCGTTGTTAGCTTTTCTTTAAAATAAAAAACCTTTGTAAAAGTTGTTCCTTCCTCCTGGTCTTTAGAAATATTCCTGTCTTTAATCCCAATGGGTCGGCCGCCCAGGAATGTGTCTCCTGTAAAGATTGTTTTTTTTTTATAAATTTATAATATTTGCATGTTTCTTTTTCACTGTTATAGTTGCATTTAAAACTCCTTTTCTTACAAAAAATTTTCAGATATGCGCTCTCTCAAAAAAATGTACTTCTAAATTTATTGGAATTTATCTTTTTCTTTTCTACAAATTATTTTTATATGGATTTCCTGAATCTTAGCGTCCTTATGACTACCACTGTGCATCATATAAGTTGCAGTGTTGCCTATTTAGTGTGTTTTTTATACAAAATATCTACCACTATTTCTTAATAGTAATCTTAATAACTAATCATGTTTATTTTCAGACTTTACAGGGTTAAATAAAGTTAATATTACTATTCGAAAATAGTAGTAGGTAATTCGAACAAAAAGAGCCATAAATTGGTAACACTGATAAGAAGTGCGTGTACCACTGCTTACAGTGAGATAATATTGTTACATGTTTTAACTCATGTGAATAATGGCCCCCTTCATTGTTTGCCACCAGATGAAATGCATCCCTGCTTACAGATAGGTTGAGACAGGCCAGCTCTATGGTGCTTTAGCATGTGTGATCCCCACCTTACAAAGATAAAATAACTCCTTGAAGCAGTTGTATGTAAGATTTATTCTGTAAATTTCTCCTGTTTATGTTAGTTTTTACATGTGATCTGTTGGAACAGAGGTTATTGTTATTTGGATATAAAAATTTACATATATAAATAGCTAGTATTATCCCAGCATTTATTTTTTTCCCCTTTTGCATTGTCAAGATATCATCTTTAAAACATATAATAATATAAATAATTAATTTTTTTTTCCCTGCTTCTTTCTTCATTTAGGATTTATATCACCCATAATCTGTGTGGATATTCAAAATAGAACTTTCCATATCATACTGGAAATTTTTATGAGTGAAATGAATTTACATTTATTTGTAAAATGAAAATTTTGTTTATATACTGGCAAAAATGCATGCAAAACTTATCAATGATTGCTTTTAATTAAAATAATATTCCTTTTATAAACTCAATAAAATTTTATTTTAGTTAAAAGAAGTTATGTTATGGGTGCCAAACCATCCAATTTAGTTGGGTATTTACATTTTTAATACAATTTATTTTAAATTTAGATTGCATTCAGTTTTAAATCCCCAAATCAATCAATTGCTCATGGAACTTACTATTTTCCAATGTTTATATCACTTTTTGTAATAAGGAACCAAACTGAAATATATGTATATAGGGTCTGTTTTTATACCCTGTGTATGCTTACTTGTTTACATATCTGTTATGAGAGGAAGCACAAAATTTATTTATGTTATATGATAATGTTATATTATTGGTATATTTATGTAATTACTTTGATACTAATAAAAATATCAATTATATTTCTTCCCCCAAGGGCAGGGCTTGACAAATGCGGTCGCCAGGTCGCCACTGGCGACCAACTTTTTTTATCTGGCGACTAACTTTTTTAATCTGACTTTTTTTGTTTCATTTATTTATTTATTTTTTACAAAAATTGAACTAAAAAATGAGCACAAACGACATTTTCTCTAAAGCGAAGTTAAAAAGGCATTTTCCATTTCATGCACATAAAACGTCATTCTTTTCTGTTCTAGTCAGCTAGTCATGTGATTAGAATGTGAGGAGAGGGGGGGGGGGGGGGGGTTCAATAACAAATAGTCTTATGTGGCTTCTAAAAATTGGATACAATGATAAAAAATGCTTACTTTTTTGTATGTTTCAAATCAGATTTTTGTGTTCAGAATTAAAACTTTTAATCTATTACATTCATTTTAAAAGAATAATAACATATAAGTGATTATAAGTAATTCATTCGAAGTAAATCTATAAAACTTAATTAAAATTTCAAGAATAATTCATTTTAATAAAAATATGTATTATTTTTTAAAATATTTTTTCCCGGCTTAAAATGTTTGGCGCCTCGCGTCTGTTTGCACCACACACGTTGGACATTGCCGTCACTCTGTCTTGGCGACAACTGTCTGGTTCAGAGTTGTTTCTCAATAGTATTTTATAATTACGTACATTGTTTGGATTATTATCTGCAGTAAATGGAAATAAAAAATCATTGATTGCACTTCAAAAAGTTTTTTTTTTTTTTTTTTTTAAATTCTTATCGTAGATTGTTGGATCAAAATAAACCTCAGCCGGCTGCTGATTTCGATTTAATCCAGCGCGGGAAAAAATATTTTTTTCTTTCCTTTTTAGCTACGAAAACAAACGTTTACGTAATAACTCGTAATATTACGCGTTAATAGCCCTCGAGTTTGCGAACATCACAACGTTTAATTAAATTTCTTGTAAGATATCTCATTATAGATGCTGCAAAGTTACAAAATATTAAGAAATAAATTTGAAATTATATTCACACACACACACACACACACAAACAAACAAACAACAACAGAAAAAATTAACTTATTTTTAATTTGGCAAAACTATTGCAAATGTCATTAAATGCAAATTTTGAAATAATTAAATCAGAATTATTTGACTTTTTTATTTTGATAGGCTAAATAGGCATAAAATCGTTTTCCGGCTTCACTATTTTATAGATGCCCTCTCATCCGATATAGATTTTGTAGCACTCAACTATTTGAACATTTGAAGCATACGGCAATCAGCATTTCCCGAACATGTCGGTTAATTCAGAGTTTACAATATTTCCTTTATTATTATTTTTTTCACAAATATATAACTTTGATAAGTTTCCTTAGAAAACTTAGTTATTATGCACTATTATAAACTATGTAACTAATAATTCTAAACTATGTTTGTTATTATTTTTTCTGACTTAATTCCTAAGCAAACGTTTGTACTTTTTAAAAATCAATAACGGGGAGGGGGGGGGATGTTAAATTTTTTTACTGGCGACTAGAATTTATACCTGGCTACCAGATTTTTTCAAATTTGTAAAGCCCTGCCCAAGGGTTATATTTAGAATAGTTTAAAACAAAAAGAAAATTATTATTCAGATATTGGTTCATTTTCTGTTCTTGATACAAAAGAGTATTTTTTTAAACCATGTAAAATCAAGCTTTTATAAACTATATATGTTATGCATCAGTGCTTAGCTTTTCAAGATGTAAAGTGCTTTTATATGTTTATATTTGCAATGAGAAAATTTCATTAATTGCTCTCATTTGACTGTTTTTTTTGTTTTGTTTTTCCATTAAAGAAGAGGATTTATTTGTCATTATTTTCAATTAGAATGAAGTTTGTTATAATTAGTTCTTTTTCCCTTTTTAAATATTTGTTTCAGCCATGTTGGGATGTACAAAAAAAACCCAGCAGGGGTGGTGGTGGGGGACAATGCTTCCGCACCAGGCACTGATAGGCTTCATCAGCACTATCATTTATCATTACTGATGAACTGACTACTGGTAGAAAAAATAACAAAGCGTTTCACACCAGGTGCCGAATAGAGTTGTTGCGGTGCTGCAAAAAAAAAAAAAAAAATATATATATATATATTGTTCACTGTTCATGTTTTATTAAAGTTTCTTGCCTATCGAGATTCCTCTTTTGATATTTTATTGCCAGTGTTGTAATCTGTTTTTCAGTAAGCTTAAAATTTCTATTGTTCTCCCAAACATGAATTTAAATGTTTCTTTGTAGCAATGGACCAATATATTTTTTTTTATAGAGAAGTTATCCCTTTTCTTCTAATAGAGTAAATGTAGATGTTTAATGTTTGGAAGTATTTGGAAATGTTTATTGTACTCCTTGTCAATTTACTTTTTATGTATGTTGTTATATTTATGCCACTGAGCCTCTTAACATGAAGTGGATATAGTGGAATTCCATTTAATATAAAGTATTTTTTTATTTTTACTATATGTATAATACATATATCCTTACTACATTTCATGTAGTTGAAACAAAAAAGTTTAAGTAAAAAATAAAAATATATAGATTTTTAGTGTTTATCTGAAATATCACACCTAATTTCATGACTGCAATTTAGATTATTCTATTTTCATTACAACACATGAATTTAGCATAGGCCTTGATTATGGAAAAATTTCCCACTTTTATTTATGCTTGATAGAAAGCACAAACTAGTGAATTTTTTTTTAAATCTTTAATTTTGTTCAATTTCTTTTCAAGAAATGGCAACAAGAAAAAAAAATCATTGTTTAAACTATCTATTTAGGATTTCTAAATTGTTTTCTCAACATATAATCATAATTTAATTAATATTAATCTATTGATTTATAATTAAGTTCTGAAAATATGAACATGTTATATTGTCTTTAGAAACACTCAGTTCTACACTATTTCTAGACCTCTTAACGCATAAGTGGGTGTAAAGTGAATCACAAAATTCCATCTTTGCATGCACAAACCAAGTTAAGTAAAATAAAAAAGTGTAAAAAAGAAAGAAAAACTGAAAATTTTGTTCCAATTTCTGCAACAAATGTAGATGTTTCAGGGATGAAAGATGAGTAGGTATTCTTTTAAGATAGTATAAAAAGCTCCTGTACAAAGAGATACGTTATGCTGATTAAATTATAGTGTAAAATGCACTCGCGCATGTACTCAAAACCTGAAGTAGCACAATTGCTACGAATTGTGAACATAAAATTAAAGTGACAATAGGATTTAATATCAGGTATTTGAAGAAATGTACTTAAAAAAAAAAAAAAATCAGGAATAAGCAGTTTCAGAATATCATTGCAAAAAACAGTGTTTAATGTGACAGTTTTAAATGTTAAATTCCTGAGCTTCAAGAAATATTATATGCTTATGAATATAACCTAATAATATAGCCTAAAAAAAAAATTTTATTGCAAATTGTAGGATATTAAATTTTATGCATAAGTGACAATATAAAACAATGACTAGCAGAGATGACGTTGTGGCCTGTCATCTGCAGATTTACTAGTTTATGCTGATGAATCATTACTGGAGACTAAAAGGAATGCTTTCATAATTATCATGGTATTGAAAACGAAAACAATGGAACTCTGAAAAAATAGTTAGGCTTTTAAAGTTCACCAAATTAATTGTTGATTTTTTTTGTGTCATATTTACTGCATTTCTAAAAAATATATTAAACTAACTGTGTAAAATGCACTTGCACGTGTGCTCAAAACCAGAAATAGCACAATTGCTACAAATTGTGCACATAAAATTAAAGTGACAATAGGATTAAATTTCAGATGTCTGGGGGGAAAAAAAATACGATAATAAGCCATTCCAGAATATTGCAGAAAACAGTTTTTAATGTGACAGTTTTAAAACTTAAATTCCTGAGCTTCGAGAAATCTTATATGCTTATAAATATACATAAAACCTAAAAAAATTAAATTGTGAATTGTAGGATGTTAAATTTTATGCATAAGTGACATTATGAAACAATGACTAGCAGAGATGACGTTGAGGCCTGTCATCTGCAGATTTACTAGTTTATGCTGATGAACCATTACTGGAAACTTAAATGAATGCTTCCTTAATTATCATAGTATTGAAAATGAAAACAATGGAACTCTGAAAAAATAGTTAGGCTTTTAAAGTTCACCAAATTAATAGTTGATTTTTTGTCATATTTACTGCATTTCTAATTTAAAAATTAATTTAAAAAATATAAATGCAAGCTGCACAGAGGGAAATAATTATGTTGTAGCTAGTATCATTGGTGCTGAGGACATAATATGAATTTTGCATTTTCAGAATATTGATTTTTTTTTTACTTTGAGCATTTGGAATCTGTCCCTGTTGTCATTTTTCATTTGATTTTGCAGAGGGATACACTATAATACAACACAATGGGATATTCATGTTGCTAGTATTTTATATTTATATACCAATCTATTCTATACTTCTTTATTTTTGTTTGTTTATATGACCTGTCAATATTAAGTATGTTAGTGTTTCTAACAGTTATTGTGTTTAAGAGGCTCAGCTGTGTTATGTTTTTCTCCCTCGTTTTGCAGTTATATATATTTTAAATTTTTTAAATTATATTGATAAAATTGAATCTTTAATATATATATATTTTATAAAATGTATTGTGATACATGTTTACTTTTTTAAGAGTTTAAAAATGGATTTAAATTTTATAAAAGATGCTTTATTTTAATATGCATTTAAGTTTTATTTTAATATTGTTGTAAATCCTTACGTAGCATTGTATTTATTTCTGTTTATTTTATTTAAAGTTTTATGTGACATGTTAGTGGTTCTTTCTCAGTAATGGGCACTAGATGTGAATAGTCAAATTTACTGTGTCAAAATTTGTAATTTACTGAATTCTAGACAAAATTTCTGAATTCAAGCCAGTATGAGCTTAACACTATTGAAAATTACCATTTGAGCTCAATTTTATTGAACT
The DNA here is from genome assembly GCA_963931845.1 of Maratus michaelseni. Taxonomy (NCBI): domain Eukaryota; kingdom Metazoa; phylum Arthropoda; class Arachnida; order Araneae; family Salticidae; genus Maratus; species Maratus michaelseni. The sequence goes on from OZ007591.1 coordinate 314,180,792, forward strand.
TTGAATGTTTACATTTTTTCATGAAACATTTACAAAACTGAATAATCTGTCCACAGCTAATTTCTTAGTTATTTTCAATATGTTAATGTGACTCTGTATTTCAATTGCTTAAATTATCAGAGGAGAGTGTTTTTTTATTTATATTTATCATCTTGTAAGATATGTTTAATTTTTCACTTTTATAAATGAGCAGTTATCATTACTGTTGATTGCCCACTAACCCTTTTGCTCCCTCTACACCCACTATTGGATTCTTGCTCTGTAGAACTATTTCATCTGAGAGCAAAGGGGTTGATATGAAAGTGAGTCTTTAATAAAAATTTCTTTCAACAAAAAGATTTTTAACAAATCCACTTGTTGAAAAAATAATAATAATATTGTTTAGATTTGAAAACACTATTTAGCTAAATGAGTTGTTAGAAAAGAATGAATTAAATTGATCTCTCATCTTAATTCTTGATAAGCAATATTAAAGAAAAATTGTGGAGTTCTATGATGTATATATGCCTTATTATTGATGCTTGGGTTTGATTTTCCGCGAATAAGTATTAGTGGGTTTTTGGGGCAAAAATTCTAAGGGGCAAAAATTTTTTGCTCCTTAGTACCATGTCATCTGTTATTAATAATTTGATGGAGGTGTTCCCAACTGAGTGGGAAATTGTTTTTTTTTTTTTGAATGTCTGTTCACTCTATACTAGTCTGAATAAAACTGATAATTATTTTTATTTGTTATAAGTACAGGGTTGTCAAAATTAAGCTTCCTCATCTCAGCAGACTTTTGTATGAAATATGGAGAAAAAACACAAAAATTTTGTAATTGTGAGAATTTTCTTTCAAGTAATATAAATATATTTAATAAAATATTTTAAATGTGGAATTATTTGCTTAAAATGCTACTTACTTAATTATGCTTTATAACTAGGTTCCTTATAAAATAACAATATTAATACTATCAAAATTGATATATTCAAGCACAATTCTTATTAAAGAATACTCTTGGAAAATAGCATTCATAGAACTTCACAGTGAAATTTCTATATCAGAAAAAAAATAATTATACAGAAAAACATTAAAATTTTAATGAAAAAAAAATTAATTGTCTGATAACTGTTTAGTAACTCTAATTTAATCATGCTTTATGCTGAAAATAAAGTTTTTTAAATGCATAATTATTAATGAATTTAATGATTTGAAGGTTCCCTGCAGGATAAAAGAAATAATTGTTACAAGGAATTATAGTTTATATATATTTGATTTGATTGAAACCAGTGATATAATGACAAAAATTTTATGGTATCTTTTTTTTTTTCTCTCAAAATAAAACTTATTACTTTCTGATATAATTACAAAATCATTTTCATTTATCCATGCATAAAAATTTCAGATATCCTTACTCAAGTTCACATTCCCTCTTTCCCCCCCCCCCCCCCCCATGAGAGTAAACCATCTTTCAGAAATCATTATAAAAATTGATATCTTGATTCAACGTACAGTACATGAAAATCATAAAAAAGGTGATTGTCAGATAAGAGTTGACGATAATTAAAGGCACATCACATTTATCCCATACATTATTTCTGTTGTCAACATCCGTTTTTCTAAGCAAATACAAAATACAGAACCATAAATGAGATATCATAGGAAAGGATTTTGAACAGGCTTCTGACGTAGTACACTCACATTTTGTTAAAACATGTTTTTGATTAAAAATTGCAGTTGATTAAAAATTAAATCAGCATTGTTTTCATAAATGAAATTAAAGGTTTTTCTCAAATCGGTGATGCCAAAAAAATAAAATACTGTGCAATAATGATTATAAAAAAATAAATAGTACAATAAAGATAAAGTGAGACATTGTTGCTGCACAGGTTTATTTTATATTTATGATTCAAAAGAAAAATTCAAATTCAAATGCTCAATTTATATTTCTTTGTTCCATGTTTTTTTGTGAAACAAATGATATCATCCTCTAAAGCAGTTAAAATACGATCGATATATATATTTATATATATATATTTGCCTTTGCTATCTTTAATAAGTTTTTACTGTAACTTTGATGGAATAAATTAGACAACATTCTGGCTTGACTAATCTTGTTTGCAGATATTTTTAGTCCTTAATTTTCCTTTAGAAGTTTAAACCTACATCTAAAAAATATTAGATTGTTGTGTGAAATCTTTGCACAGGTCCTCTACTTAGAAAATAATGATAAAACTGTTGGGCATTTAGATTCCTGAATAAAAATATGTGAAATTTTCATGCATGTAGAAATGAAGGTGATTCTATAATTGTGTAAGATAATAAATGTGTAATGTAATTGATTTATTTTTTCTAGTTTATCTGCATTTCTAGTCAAATCTGTGTCTAATACCTAAAATGAGTGATAAAATAGTCACAACATATATATATATTGTAAAGTTGATTTTATAATGATTTCAAGCTGAATAATAATATAAAAAAAATCCTATTTTGATGTAGGATTTGAGAAATGTTCGTGTTATGAATGTAAAAGTTTTGAAGTATTTTATGCTAGTCATATTTTTATGTAACTTTTTAAATGGGCATTAAAGTTTTCTCAAAAATGTTTTTATAGTGGTTTAATTTATTTTTGTTTTTATGTTTATTTAAAGGAGAACTTAATTATCAATACTGCATTCAGGGCTGTTGATAGCAGTGTTTGCCATTACTCACCTAGACGAGTATTTTACTCATTTAGTATTCTCAATGAGTGAAATTATTCATCAATATATTTGAAAGATTTCACTACATTAAAACTGGAACAAGACCATTCTGTAAAATACTCACGTGAATACAAAATTAAGAATTGCTTATTGAATGTAAATATTTGACAATGACGTATTGAAAATGGTGCATCATTTGTGTTTGCAGAATATAAAAAAACATCATTTCTCTTTTCCACTAGATCTCGTGAGAGAGGCTTTTCAACTAAAAAGGAACAAAGAAAAAATAATTGACTTCTACGACTTTCTTTAAATATTCTTAGTGATAACATAATGTTATCACTATGTGCATAGAGTGTTTAACACTAAAGATGGTGATAATGTACATCAAGACAGATTTTGTATAGACAAAGAAGATTACAATCCCTTTATTCAGTTATAAATTGTGATAATGGATTTTAAAGGCAGTGGCAACTAAACAAAAGGTGCTGGGTTAGGATCCCGACTTTCATATAAATGATTGTGGTGTGTTTGATTCTACTTTAAATGGAAGTCCTGGTCTATTTAGCCCTCATGTGCAAAATATGACTGTAGCACCTTTAACCAACTAACCAACAATGGATTTTAAAATTCGGAAAAATATAAAATGCAGAAAAGTTTTTTTGTTCTTAAATTTTGTTTTTATTGTAACTAACATTTTTTTCTAAATTATAATTTTAAAAAAAAAAGAAAAGAAAGAAAGAAAAAAGAAAATGTTTTAAAAATTACTCCTAAAAATATAATATACTCCTAAAAACTGTGAAAAGAAGTGAAATAGCTCTATGAAATAATTTTTGTGGCTAATGCTGTTTGATAAGTAGTTGCGAGAGTACAGATTTTGCTTTTTCTATGTGCATAGTGTTTGACACTAAAAAGATGGTCACAATTTTGAGATGGTGATAATGTACATCAAGACAGATTTTGTATAGGCAACCAGGATTACAGTCCTTTTATCAAGTTAAAAATGCAGGATATCTCATCCTACACTGAACCTGCATTTCATTTTTTTACAATAATTGAGATATTTTAGCAAAATATTCAACAGACTTTTTGATTGAATAAGTGGATTGCTTCCCAGTTTTCCTGTATAAATTGGCTTGTAAAATAACCCCTTAAAGTTGCAGCTATTTTCCTGTAGCACCCTATATACATACCGCTTGTAAAATACTTCCTTAAAGTTGCGGCTATATTCCTGTTGTACCCTATATACATACTGCATGTAAAATAAGCTCCTGATAGATCTGTTTCTCTCAGAGCCCAGAACAACCATTATCTTTGACCTTCCTTGTCCAGACCCTAGCTGTATTTGGGTTGCATTTACTCCTGTGCCTCATTAAAAAAAAAATCTAATTGTATTTTTTATTTATCCAAAGAATAGCTAAACCATTAATCTATACTCTTGCAGTGCAAAATAATTGTTAATACCTTTGCTTTTGTCATGGTAATCAATGAAGGAGACAAAACAAAAATTTCTGTCGGCCAGGCATGAAAGAATTCCATCTTTTGTTTAAGCTGCTTTGGACATTCTCTGAATTGGTGCAAAAATTCAAAGAAAATTTGGAATCATATGGGGGGGGGGGGGGCATTCCTGGAAAATTAATAATCGGGACATTTTGTCTTCTCAAATCCTTGGAGTGTGATTCTGAATTGTTGTGTAAAAGAACCATCAAATCAAAAATGAGTTTACATTATAAGCATCTGAAAGTCATCGTAAGAATCGTAAATCATTGAACAAAGGTTTTTTTTTTTTATTGAAAGCTTTGTTATAGAAGTATAGCTCTTTTAACATAAGGGCAATTTTTTCATTAGAAAAATATTTCCAATGCAAATATTGGTTAAACATTGGAAATACAGTCGAGCCCCGATTTAACGAATTTCTCTATTTAACGAATTTTTTTATGGTCCCAATGAAAATGGAATAAAAATACTTCAATTTAACGAATTTTTAATCCCGATTTAACAAATAACTTTCAATGCCAAAAAAGAAAAATTGAAGAAATTTTCTAATATTTATCAAACATGTTCAATGTTTCTTACAAAGCTTTTTCTTATCTCTTCACTGGTCTTCTTTCGCATTTTATCTTTCTTATAAAAATATCCGATTCCTGCTTCCCCTGTTAGCTTCTGGGTAGCTTCTCTAGGTGATTCTAACTCAGTCGCTTAGGTGCGGAAGATGATCAGGAGTCTGGCATTGCACGCAGTAGTGTTTATCTTGACAGGGGCAGGTATATGGACGAATCACAAATTTCGAGCGGTGACCCACGATGAAAGAAGTACTGATAAACTCGGCGGTCGCAGTTCTCCAGAAAGTCTCCCTCAAGCCCAATTCTCAGGTGAAAGTGGGATAAAACGGCCGACATGGGTGGCAAAGGCTAGCTAATCTGATAGGACCACATCCATGATTATCTGGGACAAGACAGACTCTGAAGAGCAAGGACCACTTGCGGCTACATAGTGCTGTCTGTCCAGTGCGTGAGGCGGTATGAAGCATTCCTAGGTACTGACAGACGGTGGACCATAGACAAGGGATGACTGCTCAATGGCACGAGTGACCGGGTTTTCCGTCTGAGACCCCTCGTGACCGTTCATCCCTTGTGACCCTCTGGATCTGGAAGAGTTGTACGCCGCCCTCAAGTTTCGGTCGAAAAAGGGAAACGGCCGTTGACCAGAAGGTAGTTTGTGCCTATCATAGCCACCGTGGTGGTACTATGGTGGGTACTACTGTTTTGGTAGGGGGATGGCCCATTCTACCCTATCAGCTTACCAAGAAGAACCGGGTCGGGGGCTCTTCAGTTAAAGTGATGGCATCTAGACAAAAGTCAGAACCCCGGTTCGAGAACCAGTTAGCGTGTCTATGCACATTTCGGAGCTTTCTGAGCCCGATGTTTGTATAAGCAGGAGTTTCTTGAAACTAACATTCAAGCTACTAACTACCGAGCGGGGGCGCTTTTATAGCGCTCGGGAGGAAGATATCCACAGTCCTCCGAAATTATTAGTGCTGCCTATTATTCCCCTTGGTACCGGTCACATGGAACTGTTTAGAATTTCTCGACATTTAGGGACCAAGTGTGCTGAAGTTCATAGGCTCAGGGCTGGATAGTCCGACCCTGGAGCCTACAGTCTAAGCAGGGACATGTTTATGTGTCTAGCCTCCGCTTATGTAGTTTGCCGCAGCCTCCCGGGCCTGCAAGCAGCGCCTATTGCTCCATCCATAGCTGAGGGTCTAGTGATTATCTTTGTAGATTTGTTCATGTTTGAAAACGTTGGTAAAGCAATTGCGTGTCCGGGAAGCTCGAAAATGTGGTCTTGGGATGGGTAACTCTAGTGGGTGTTCAGCATAGCCAAAGCCTCTGGTTATACCCTTTAGTGCATGGGTACTAATGTCGTGACAACTCGTTCAAATTCGTTTTCTCAGAATTTCTATCAGAAAAAGGTTTTTCATTCCACGTTTTTTTTCGAAGGACCGTTTATTGCTTCATATTGATCTAGATCAGTGTTTCCCAACCTTTTTTCGGCCGTGCCCCCCTAAATCATCTCTAAATCCTTGATGCCCCCTTTTCCTCTGCCTGTGACAAATAATTATTTTATAAAAAGTGAACTCTTATTCCCAATAAAGAAGTCCTAACGCCTTTAATTGGATCTAAATGTAGGACAGTACATTCACGAAAGAAAAAAAAACAAACGAAAAGAAAGTATTTAGGAAGAAATCGGTAACAATAATAATAGTAATAATATGCAGCGAAGTAAAAAAAAAAATATTTTTGTTATATTTAATAGAAAATTAAGATACATAAATAAAAATTTAAATTGAAGCTTCTATGCTGCTTTTATATTTTTAATTACTGGCAGTAAAAAAGTAGTTAATAAATTTAAAATAGACTTAAGATGAAGAGAATAAAATTAATGAGGTCCTTGTTCTTCATGATGGCTGCAGAGAGCTTTTATATCAAGCTCTAATTTAGTCAATTTTAATCTCAAGTCCCCTCGTTTAGTTATGTCCAGTTGATTTCTTTACTTCAAAAGTAAATCATTTACTGCAGTAAAAGCACATTCAGCTAGGTAAATGGGAATAGGATGGAAATGATAACAATATTTTTCTTGCAAATTATCCTTCTTTTGGATATTTATATTCTGTCTCAGCACAAAGCCATGCCGTCACTCCTTTTATACTGAATAAGGTTTTAACTGAGTCATCGTTTTGAATTTCATAGGGTTCTTCTGGACATTGTATTGAATCATCAAGTAAGAAGTTCACAAACATTGGCTGCATGACCCACGGTGGGAAATCCATTTTCTTTAAATCAGAAAATGTATCGTTCAAATCAGAGACCAATATTTTCAAATCATCCACAATGACAGTATAACGGCATCGGTCATCTCTAAACTTTTTTAACCAGCAAAATAGGTCAAACTTTCTCTCAGGAATATTTTCTGTCATACCTTACTCAATTTAATAAAGCCAAATATTTTTGCTTTTGGACTGACAAGTGTTTTACCTTTTCCTTGAAATTGTTTATTCAAGGTATTCACATTCAGTTTTCAAAGATATCTGCTAAATAACTAACAAATGCTTTCCCATCAAAGGTTTGTAGGTGCTTCATGTCAAGATTTCTCAATTAAAAATTCACCAAGAACATCAAACAACTCCATCAATCTTTTTAAGCATTTCCCCACTGAAAGCCATCTTACATCAGTGTGAAGTAAAAGAGGAACGCGGTCTGCGTTTTTGCCTTCACAAAACTGCTTCAATAAACTCTCACATTTGGCATTGGATATTATGGAGTTGATATCTTATGACAGATTTCAATATATTATTAATAATAGATGAAATGTTTTTTATACTAAATTCTCTCTATGGATGACACAATGCACAAGAAAGCAGTTCTGGATTCTCATCTTCCATTAGTTTTAAACATCTCAGTTCTCTTACCCATCATAACTGCAGCACCATCGGCAGTGCAAGATGTTATATTTGTCATTTGCGTACTACTATTTATATCTAAGTAATTTTTCTATGTATTAAAAATATCAGAGGCAGTAGAGATGCTCTTTAATGATTTTCAGAAAATCAATTCTTTAGTAAATTCACTTATATTAATATATCTTACATAAGTAAGCAATACGACTTCACCGTCTCTTAGAATTGATTCGTCCATTTGTATGAAGAAATTTCTTGATTTCAGCTTTTCAACAAGTTGTGCTTTCAATGTCCTCGCTCATTTCATCTATTCTTCTACTAACAGTATTGTTGCTAAGTGGCATAGCTTTCACATCTTTGTCATCTTTGCTCAGGACTGTTTTAAGGAATATTGATGGTTTAATCAAATCTTCACTTATAGTGCGGCTTTTTCCAGATTTAGCAATGAGTAAAGACATTTCATAACTAGCCTCAAGAGTACAATTTTCTGTAGCAGTTTTGCTCAGTGAATAGAGACTTAACCGTTGATCTTTTTTCAAACTTTTTCTTTAAAGTTTTAAAATAACTTAAATTTGAATGTATATACTCATTATGTTTTGCCTTCATATGCGCTTCAAGACGACCTCGTTTCATAGATTCATTTCTTAAGCATTGTTTGCATAAAAGGCATTAATAGGATCGTTCATCATGGTTAGCCGGCTTAAACCCACATTTAAACATTCATCTAAATACTTTTTTCTTCAGATTTTTCACAGAAATACGAATTACATTTTTCTAATTATTTTTTATACTATATGATCAATAATAATTTGATATGTATACAGTGAAGTAAGCTAAAGTTAACTAGAGCATATGAAAACATTACCAACGATTAAATAAATATATAAAAAAAGGATTAATTCACTTGTTGAATGACAAAAAATACAAAGATTAGAAAACAGAAGGCTCTAACGAATAATTTGGCCCAGAGGAATATCCACGAAAACCATAGAAACAATTTTGAAAAACATTAGGCGAATATACAGAACAAAATATTTTGCACACATATTCAGAACAAATTTTTCACGCACTTTATGCATAAAATTATAAAAAAGGGGGAAAAATGAAATAATTCATTTAATTCCTGGGTCTGTTTACGGCCTTTACAAACTTATACCATTTAAAAAGAAAAGAATCATTGCTTAATCGCAAAATTTGCGATTCAATAATCGAAACATTTCTTTTCAAAAATAGTGGTGGTAGTTGGAAGTTAACCTATGTGTTAATCGAGCCTTATATATTCCACATAGTACTTCTGTTCAAAACAAACAAGAAAAATAGTTGCATTAACTGAACCTGATTATTTCAAAACTTTACAATTTCCATTCATCACCCAGAATAAAATTTATTTTAATAAGCAGTATAAAGAATAAATTATGAATTATAAAAAGAGAAGTTGTATAAGTATTAGCTTATTTTAAAACTGTAAATTCAAATATGCATATGGAATAAGAAATTTTGAATATCATGCATTTCAACAAATTTAAGTTTTAATTTTTTTGAAATCAGAAAAGGAAAAAGTATTAATTAAAATATCATAGAAAATATTTTTAAGAACTTAAATTCTTATTTAAATATTATAATTTCCAATATAATCATTACTAAGTTAAACCGCTACCTCCGTAATATAATGGAACTAGCAGTTAAACACGTTACAATAAAAATATTTACCGCATCCTACAAAAAAAAAAAAAAATAAATAAAAAAAATCATGAAATAATTAACGTATATAAAATGCTATGTTACAGTTTTCAAAACTTATTTTAAATATATGTCTTTACATTACTATTCTATAGTTATCAATAATTTTTTGAGATCGTCAAATTCTGAAATTCCAAACCCACTCAACCATCCTTCCAGATAACTATTTAACTCTAAAATGAGGTCCTTCCGCGAGCTTCCTGCATTACGCGGATGTTTTGTGAATTTTTGACGGTAAACTTCATGATTCAAACGGAAACGAGCCAATAAGATTGTTTTGACATGCTCAAAATAGTCTATCTTATCCGTTGGTTCCCGTAAAATTAATTCCGAAATTTCTACTGGTAACAAGACTAATAAATGCGTTACGAAATCTCCTGTCTCTATCCCTGACCTGATCACTTGCCGTTCAAACAAATTTAAAAATAAAGTTATGTTGGTACGTTCCGATCAAAACGGTGCATGACTGCTTTCAAAGATAATTTAAGGGAGCGCTCGGAGCCGCTGTTTGACGTGGATTTGCGTCTGTTTAATTCTTGCGTTAATCTGAGTTGCTCCAACGTAAATTCGCGTTCTTTCTGTTTTCCTCCCTCTCTCTATTCCCCCCCCCCCTCTCTCTCTTTCTCTCTCTTTTTTTCGCTGCTATACGATCTTCACGAGTTTTTACGATAAATCCGACTTGCGTCAGAATGAATTCTCTATCATAATCTTCCGCAGATTTTATTTTCCGGATAATTACTGAAATTTTGTTACCCTTTCCAATTTCAACTCCCAGTTCTGCCAAATTCTGCAGATCAACTTTCATGCACTGTTTTAATTCAGTTATTTCTGGCATTTTTAACTATTTTGCAAATACAGTGCAAAGAGAAACTAACAGTTTACATTAAAACACACATAAACAACGCCTGCATTCAGCAATTAAAGATATACAAATATTATAATACAGACATACATACAATAATCCAACATGAAGTGAAAAATTAGCCAGAGAAAGGAATCGAACCTGGGTCCACAGCGTTCCGGGCTGTCGCTCTAACTACTGAGCCACTCCGGCCCATTCCTGAGTCTGCAATTTCTCACTAATAAACCATGTTGGACAGAAAGTCACCAGCCATATAACATATAGCCTTGATGACAGGACAACGGTATCAGATTTTTACTAATCCACCGATCTATGAATATACATTAAAACACACATAAACAACGCCTGCATTCAGCAATTAAAGATATATAAATATTATAATACAGACATACATACAATAAATACAATAATCCAACATGGAGTGAAAAATTAGCCAGAGCCAGGAATCGAACCTGGGTCCACAGCGTTCTGGGTTATCGCTCTAACCACTGAGCCACGATTCCTGGCTCTGGCTAATTTTTCACTCCATGTTGGATTATTGTATTTATTGTATGTATGTCTATATTATAACTAACAGTTTCATTTACAAAGTTATATTATACGATCTAACACTTCACGGGGAAAATTCTGATACTATGCACATATTATACGAAAAAATTTCAAATACATTTCAATTTGGGAAAGAGAAAATTAAAATACACATACATAAAAATAAATTTGGAATACAGTAAGATTTTTGAGCCAATCACAAAAATAAAAACAAATTTTAAAATTTTGATATTCTACACACAATGCAAACAGTATTTGATATCCCACATAGCACATGTGCTTCCCTAGGACGTCCCCAGGAAAATTGACATTCATCCTCCAGGCATCCCTGAGGATGCAAAAATTTGTCATCAGGAGGTCCTCAGGAACCGAAAATGTCCGCCTCATAGCATCCCAGGGAGCTCCCCAGGACCTCCTTCAGGTTCCTCCTCAGGTTGTTCTAGGGAAGATTTCAGGAAGTAATACCGGAGGAATTTGGGAGACTTCAGGGTCACTTAATGTGCATAAAAAACATCCGAAGTTATTATTATTCGACGTAATGTAAAAAGTATTTAATTTTTTCTTTTCTTTTTTTTTCTTTTTTTTAAATTAATAAATACGGACATTATCTTTTAAAAATTTACATAATACACATTACTCTTATTAATCACGCACACAGAATCACATGACAGTTATGATACAGATTTTACGGAATAAACTTTCTTACCGCCCACTGGATTTGAACCTGGGTACTTACGCATACGAGAAACACGCTCTAGTGATTACGCTACACGGCCGTTGTACCTGAATCGTTTATGAGGTATTCATGTATATCTTTCTCTTCTTATGAAAATCAGTAAATAGAAAACATGCATATTTTTATGCTTCGTATAGCAGGAATTCTGTAACTTTTATTTCAAATAAAGATGCATATTCAATACAATATTAAATTGATAACTAGAAAAAAAAGCGTATCAATTATTTAAGGCTGTTCTCAAACCCAAAGGAGCTGTTTTCTGACACATTTTTTAACTCGTTTTTGTTCGGAAATGCATTAAATTGACAGGTGGTCTTATTTAGAAACTATGTAATACTAGAAAAATGTTTTCCTTTTTTTATTTTTATTTATTATTATTATTATTTTTTTTTGTAAACGCAGATCTTTTAGGAAATACTGTGAAAGTCGTCGTTTTGAACCGAATTCCCCACGCGGCATCACAATAAAAGGGAAAAGGGAAGGGGTGTTTTATCATTTGCAACAACAATGCGTTTTATCATTTTAGTTAGGAGCCACATGTATCAGGGTCAGGGGTCTATGATAAAGTGGCAAATTAAATAAAAATATTTAAAATTAAATAAATTAAATTGTAAATTATAAATAATCACAATTAAACAAAGTAAGAGAAAAATTGACGTTTTTATGAACAAAAAATTGAAAGACAAATTCAAAATGCACTTTTTTTAAAATTAGAAATATTATAATTTTAAATTTAGAATTAGAATAAGCAAAACTCAATTTGATTTCTAATATTGATATTACCATATTACAAGTTGTTAAACGATATATCTATAAAAGCTTTTCTGAGTTTATGCATGCTAGGCTGTTCTCAAATTCAAATTGGCTACTTTATGACATATTTTTTAGTTCATTTTTGTTCGGAAACGCTTGAAATTGGCAGGTGTTCTTATTTATAAACTTTGTAATCAAAAGATGTTTTCCATTTTTTTCGTAAAGACAGAAGATCTTTCAGAAAATACCGTCAAAGTCGGTGGCTGAATTTGAGCTGAATTTCCGACGCCGTAGCACGAGAAAGGAGAAAAACGTGTCGTCATGTAACATGAATCACTTATAACCCGATAAGTAATTTATTTATAAAAAAATGGAAAATTCATTTCGATCTCAAATCAATTCAATAGTTAGGCCAGCCAATTTTACGTCTTTGCGTTTAAAAATAAGTCAAAAGATGTGTCAGAAAGTTTCGCGTTGTTGAGCAGATAATTTGAGAAACACCCTAAGATACATAAATACATCGTTAATTTTCAATTACCTTACATGAAACTGCTGTTTAAAATGACAATAATATTTCTTTAGCTCTTAATTTTTAAAGTATGGGCATTTCTACTCTATATCTGTAACTAGTTAAATATGAAAAAAAGTACTGTTAATAATATTTGTGTCTGTAACAAAAAAAATTTTTTTTTCTTATTGTAATAAATAAAACTAATTTACAATTAAATCTCCATTTAGCAATCTTTTGAAATCCTGTGAAAACATTCAATACATAGAAATTTCATTATGCACTACTTTTCATTGAAATATAATTTCATTTTAGCTAACAAAACTAATATTTCAGGAGATTTAAAATGCCTAAATGTACGGATACTTTGACATAAAATTTGAGTTCTTTGTTATGATTGTCAACGAAGTATTGTGTAAAAATTCTAAACAAGGAAATCCTTTAAAAGCAATACTTTTGTCTTTTATAGAATCATTGGTCGACTGCTTTAAAGATTATTTTTCTATTGTACCGACAATTGTTTATTTTAGTTATCTCAAAGCTAAATTTGAAATAGCTTACTCCTTATTCTGGGAAGAAGAACGTTTCTCTCCTTTCAACCATGGAACTAAGTTCCATGCTTTCAACTACTTTTCTTTGCAAGTATTGCATGCATTCCAGTAAGCATACATATCCATTCTTCATCCATCAAAAGGAATTGGAGGTTGCTCAGTACTATTCATGTTCTTTTTGTAGTTAAAATTCTACCCTTACCTGACTAAACATATTTGCATTATGGGACCTTTGCAGCTGATTATATAATCGTTCTTGACATCTGGATAGAAGTATTTCCTTGCTTAAACAGGAGTTGAAGAATTTGCACGAAAAATAATCTTTTATAAATATCCTAAACTAAAAAGTTTGCCAAATATAAAATAGGTTTCTTAAATGAAAGTTTTAACAACTAAAGCAAAACACAACTCAGTTTTAAATTCTGGAGAAATATTTGTTATTTAGAAAGATAAATATTTATTTATATTTTCTGAATCTGTATGTTGTTAATATTTCTTAAGTTCACTAAATTGAGATTTCACCTTCATTATTAAGAATTAAAAAATATATACCATGTATCGTAATTTGAAAGAGGTAGTAGAAAATAACTAATTTGTATTTAAAAAATAAAATAAAATTAATATGGTAAAACCTCCAGAACAGACGCTTCATAAAAATTCATACATAATTAAAAATGGACATCATTTAGCGAACATATGCTCATTACCAACACATATATAAAGTATATTAAATGAGACAAGTGGTATTGACCAGGTCCGTGATAATAATCAGCACGAATTTATATATTTAACCCGATTTTGTAAGAATGTATATTTTTAAACAAAAATCTTTCAAGCAAAACTCTTATTCAGGGGGGGAGGGGTGGGGTATGTTTGTATTTTTTAAAACCAAATGTGCCATTTCAATAGAGCATGTAATCTCTTTAAGTTGGTGTTATAATTTAGACTTAAAAGTAAATTATTGATTTGATAATGACGATAAATATAAAATTATTAATTAGTTGAAAATGTAATAATAAAATACATAAATATATATGTAATTTTTAAAAAGATCAGAAAAAATAATTAATAGAAGAATAATAATAAAATAAATATGCTCGATATGACTTAATATTGTTTAATTTAAAAATGCTTATCTCTAATCTATTAACTATCAAATTCTGAATAGATACAAATATGTAAATATATATTAAACTGTTGATAAAACCCTTATTTGTAACAAATTTTTGATTCCTTTTGATTTCTTACAGTTACGAAAAAAAAAAAAAAAACTCATTTATTAGAAATAATAAAAGAAATATATATATATATATATATATATATATATATATATATATATATATATATATATATATATTATATATATATATTTTATATATATATATATATATATATATATATATGATAATTTAAAATGGTCAGCGAAAAAAATATAATAAATCTAATTTATATTTTAAAATTAAATATTGATCCAAAAATTATTTATATATATAATTCAAATTAATATGAAATGATTAATTATTTAATACAAATAATAATAATAATTCAATATATAAGACTATATTTAAAGGATCAGAAGAAATAATTTTTAGTAGGTATCTCTAATCCTTAATTTATAAAATATGGTTATATACAAATATATAAATATATATTAAACTTCGTGTTTCGAAAAAAATAATTCTGATTTCTTATAATTGAAAATAAAAATAATTTATTAGGAGAAAGTAAATCAATTTTATATTTAAAATTAAATTATTTCTATAGAAACTAATAAAGTATATAAGTGAAATCAATGTAAAATTATTAGTTAGATGAAAAAGTAATAGTAAAAATATATAAGTAATTGTTGAAAGTTCAGAAAAAATAATTAATGAATGTAATGATAAAATGAATTAATATATAAGTTAATTTTTAAAAGATCAGAAATAAAATAAATAATAAATTTCCAATTTATATTTAAAGATTAATTTATTTTAATTATTTATTTAACTACATTTTGATTGCATTTTATAAATTAAAAATATATCTAAATAAGGATAATTAAATATTATAACAATAATTAAAAGTTAAACAATAACCAGATGTGCTTAGGGAATAAAATAAATCAAATAATAATATAAACTTTATTAATTAAAAAATCGAACCACATCGAATCAAATATTTTTTTTTTAATAAAAAATTATAATAAGTTATTTTAGTGTCAAAATCACCCATGAGATGGCACCAGCACCGTCTCTTCCTATATATATGATAATTTAAAATGGTCAGCGAAAAAAATATAATAAATCTAATTTATATTTTAAAATTAAATATTGATCCAAAAATTATTTATATATATAATTCAAATTAATATGAAATGATTAATTATTTAATACAAATAATAATAATAATTCAATATATAAGACTATATTTAAAGGATCAGAAGAAATAATTTTTAGTAGGTATCTCTAATCCTTAATTTATAAAATATGGTTATATACAAATATATAAATATATATTAAACTTCGTGTTTCGAAAAGAATAATTCTGATTTCTTATAATTAAAAATAAAAATAATTTATTAGGAGAAAGTAAATCAATTTTATATTTAAAATTAAATTATTTCTATAGAAACTAATAAAGTATATAAGTGAAATCAATGTAAAATTATTAGTTAGATGAAAAAGTAATAGTAAAAATATATAAGTAATTGTTGAAAGTTCAGAAAAAATAATTAATGAATGTAATGATAAAATGAATTAATATATAAGTTAATTTTTAAAAGATCAGAAATAAAATAAATAATAAATTTTCAATTTATATTTAAAGATTAATTTATTTTAATTACTTATTTAACTACATTTTGATTGCATTTTATAAATTAAAAATATATCTAAATAAGGATAATTAAATATTATAACAATAATTAAAAGTTAAACAATAACCAGATGTGCTTAGGAAATAAAATAAATCAAATAATTATATAAACTTTATTAATTAAAAAATCGAACCACATCGAATCAAATATTTTTTTTTTAATAAAAAATTATAATAAGTTATTTTAGTGTCAAAATCACCCATGAGATGGCACCAGCACCGTCTCTTCCTAGGTACTTCCCTGGGAATATCATCCCGAGGAGCTTGCTCCCTGGGAGGGATCTGGGAGATCAGTCCTGAGGAGCTTGCTCCCTGGGAGGGATCTGGGAGATCAGTCCTGGGGAAGTGATTAAAGTATCTTCCCCAGGAACGCCTGATAGCGTCATTACAGTTTCAGGAGGAATTTGGGATGAATTGGAACTCCTGGGGAGGTTTTCAGGAGCTTTGGTGCTATATGGGATTTCCAGCACAGCAGGTAACAATTTTCCCAGTTTTCTCGAACTGAACGCTCTCTGCAACCACTATCAAATTTCTTAATATTTTATGTGATAAATATTCTTGGATAACAAACATCTACGGTATCAAAATAATATAAAGATAATATTTCCAAAATTTCTCATTCAGGATTTTATTGCATTTACTAGTTAAATTAAAATTTCTGCCTCTTTTTTTTTTTTTTTTTTTTTTTTTGGAAAAAAGAAAATTTGCATATTTAATCTAACTGTACTTTTTTATACTATTTTTCTACCAGTAGGAAATTTTACATTAACAAATTTCATGTACTGCTAAAGAATGACAAAGTTATATACTTTCTTTGATTAATTGAATATCATTTAATCAAAATTTATCACAATTTAATATTTTAAATTATCTCAAAAAAGAAATTTTCCTATACAGATACTACATCAATAAACCGTTTGAGAGTCACTCAAAAATGAAATTAGCTTACCTTTACTGCAGTCTTTTCTGGGAGTATTTGCTGCCTCCATGCATCTGACTAGAGATTTTGCCTGTGTCGGTTCTCCCACTGGTGTCGTCGATGCTCGCTGCCAGGGGCTTGCTTCGGGACTGTGGCTAAATTTTCTGTCGAAAGTTGACATGTCTTTCAGGACTGCTGTAGGATTTTTTTCGTTCGGACTCTCTTTGACTTTCTTTCCTGAGCTGGCGTCAGAAATCCTTGAGTACTTTGATACGGCGAGTGTCACAGTTTTCACCTGGACTTTCTTAATTGCTACTAATAATCTTTGCTAAATGATCCTTTCGAGCTGCCACCAGCTGTAATGGGTCCAGATGTTAATTATAAAGTGGTAGCGATGGTTTTCACATAAACCGCTCTCATATATCATAGAAATGAATTTATTAAATTCAGTAAACAAATAGAAATACATATTTCTTGATTAATGAGATTGCAAAATAATCATATTATAATTCAAGTTCTTTTAACTTATGGTCATAATTCAATTGCAGAAGAGTCCAGTGTTTATCAAAGCTTGTATTTACAACATGAAACAGATGTAAAGTCCCCTCCAAAGTGGGCGCGGGAGCTGAAAACGGCTCGCCAGTCTGACCCTGCACAAAAAGAGTAATGTCAATATTCTCTTGCATAAGGTACGGGAATAAGTGTTTTCGCCGTCCTAACGAAACTAGAACTGTCTACACTCAGTACAAAAGGCTTTCACGTAACAACCTCAAAACTTTCGTCAGAGTTGGAGTATGGTTTCTCCACCAGGGATCTTATCAATCGCCCGCAGTTTTCCACCGGAGTTCGCAACCCGCGATTCCAAATTCAGCTTTCCTGAATCCTATTTCAAATCTTAACTAACTTTTCCCTCCTCATATCGCCTCTGTTTAACACCTTGAACAATAGGGGTTTCTCCAGCCACTAGTAGCTCTGAAAAATGAGGCCACGTAGAAAGTTTGTTATGATTGGTGGAGAAGGATTTCTCACGTTCCCTCTCTACTGCTGATGTCACTTTGGTTACCACGTTACCTGGGTGATCGTTGGCGTGATGAAAGACGCGCCACTCTGCTCGTAATATTCTTCCAGCTGTCTCAAACCTTCAAGGTGGAAGATTGGTCATGATGAAACGAAAGTTTTGATATTTGCCAGCAGATTAGCAGAGTTTGTCGGAAATCTGAGGAAAATCTGTTTTACACGGGATCTTCCTATGCTTGGCTTTGGGCTGAAAAACAGAGGTTTCGAGTGAGAAATAGTGGATTTCTAACAGTATATATAGCTCTGTTTTCGTGCCTCCTGAAAAAATAAGCGGTTGTTAAATCGCATTTTTTACTTTCTGTACACATACAGTGTAAGGAAAGTATTTTCATCATAATAAAAACCCGACTATGGAAATATTGGTATATTTTTGCATTTTAAGCTGCTCTGGATTTGTTTTAGCTATTTTTACAATGAATCCATATGTATGTATGGATGTATGCGTGTATATTAAAACGTCCTCACGTTTTCAGGTCCCCATAGCTCACCTTTGTAAAATTAAGGTCTAAGTTTATATTTATTGTTATATTACTATTTATTTGAACCCACAGTATTCTGTAAAGTGTTCGAAAAGTCGAGTGGGGGGTCATTCCAGATTTTTTTAAGTAACTACATTTAAATATTGATTGTATTATGTATCTCTCTTAATTTCGCTATAAAATTTGTAATATGTGTATAAACTAGCATTTTAGAGAAAACAAATACATTTTCTTGTATGATATCTTTCTTAAATTTTTAATGGCCTCGGTTATATCGCGCTTACTTAATTGTATCCCGGCAAACGCGACACAACGAGGGGTCACTGTTTTATTTATTCCGTGTCTTCAGTTTCGAGT
This sequence comes from Maratus michaelseni, assembly GCA_963931845.1. Lineage (NCBI taxonomy): Eukaryota > Metazoa > Arthropoda > Arachnida > Araneae > Salticidae > Maratus > Maratus michaelseni. Next base: position 314,199,817 of record OZ007591.1, read on the forward strand.
GCGAATTGAATCTTTTGATAAAATCTGAAAGTATTGACTACTTTTGAAAAGTAATTTGTAGTCGCTACTTTTTAAAACAAGCAGTTGTAGTTAGTTATATTTTCGAAAAGGTGGTTGTAGTTGCATTTAGCTACAATAAAAATGCAGTTTTTCTGACCCCTGGAAGTCGGTTATCGATTAGACGCGCTGAGCGCGTTCGTAACGACCTAGGTTAAATGCCCTTGGTTATATCGCGCAGTTGGATATAATACTTTTTTTTCATATTTTCCGATAACCGCGATATAAAGAGGAGTATTACTATTTTTTAGACTGTTAATGATGAAAAAGATTGATCTTTAGCTACCATTTTTACATTTACAAAGTTAAACAAAACAACAACAAAAAAAAAAACAACAACAACAACAAAACAGGCAAAACATTCAGTTGTGTTCAGATTTTATATTCAGACCTCATATTTTTATTGAATTGAATAAGAATATAGAAGTCTACAGAGAAGTCATCGCAACCGAAATTGTTTTTAAATTCTACACGAGATTATGAATGAGGTTATTGGATTTTAAAGTTTTAAATTTCTTTTGAAATGAAAGTTCAAAAACATTTTATAACAAGATTGTATGTATTGAAAATCCAAATATTTTTTAGGAGAAAAATAGCATTTTGTAACCGGTTTAGAAGGCGAGGTATGAAGAAAAAAAAGTAAAAATTATTTTTCTTTACTGTTTTAAAAATTGAAGAATATTGGAAAATGCTTTTTACTGAAACGATTAAATAAAAAAATAAACAAATAAATAAAGAAAAAAAAAGTGTTTACTCTTGGAATATTTTTTGTGAAAAAATATTTTAAGAAATTTTATAAATTACTCCATAGAGTTTTAAACACTGTTAAAAGAATATGTAACTTAAACAAGTTAAAATTTAAAATCAATTAAATAGTTTTCGATACCTAAAATGTGTTTGAAAAATCTATTGATGTAGTTTAAATGTTGATCTTAGAAATTTTCGAGTTGCTTTTCACAGCAATATTATAGAAAAATTGAATTCGATCAAGTATTTGATAACTGAAAAATGTTTATGCGCTAATTTTTATGTACTTTATCGGTGTTGGGGTTCTTTTCATGATATAAAAAATGAATAATTGAAATATTAATATAAAGAAATTAAAAATGTTTCTATGCTGTAAACAAAAGGGAACATTTCTGATTTTTTAAATTTTTCGAATTTTTAATATAAATTATGGATAAATTTAATAAGAAATTTGAAGTGCAATTTCGAAGTGCACTAATTAAAAACCTAATATAATTTAAAACTTTTTTAAAACGTTAGAAATAATTTCAGATTATCTAATTGTTTTATTGATGTTTTAAATCAATATTTAATGTTAAATTAATACTTAAATAGAAGACTGTTGCAAATATTACTTAAATTTTTTTACATAATTAAAAATTAAAATGATTTTAAGTATAAAATTTCAATTCGCCCGAATTATATGTTTCTATACAGACAGTCACAGTAATGTCGTTTAAAAATAAAAAATGCCAAATAAGAAATTTGAAATGAATAAAAAAAAAGAGAGAGAGAGAGAGAGATCACATTAATTCAAATAAGTAAGTAGCCTAAAAATAAAATTTGTTATGTTTAAGGCAATTTAGAACAAAGAAACAAACAAAAAAAAAAGAAAAGAAAACAGTTTATAAATTTTGTTTTTGGTTAGTATTAAGGTGACAAAAACACTTGCAAAATCCTATGGCAAACAGCTGACAATGATGTACCCTATTTCTGGGAAACTATTGAAGCGATTTCAATATATAGTAAACACAATTTTCCAGTTTTGTAAAAATAAATTGACGTTGGTTACTAATAAAAGTAAAAACAGTTTCTTTTTAAAAATTCTTTTCTAAGCATTCAATGTTTATCTTAACAAGAACGAAAAATCATGCGTCAAGTATAGATTATGAAACACTTTTCCAACACATTCAGAATAGTGTAATTAAACTTTACTGTTTACTTGGTAAACAATTTAGAAAACGCGTAACACATCTGAAAACCCGATTTCAGAAATTACTACCAATAGTCAAACAAAATATCCGATTGTTTTTGTGTAGCCCTGTATATGATATGTATGCATTGTTGTAAATCAGATATTTATTCGAACTATTATCATTCAAATAATGGTTACTAAATGTCTGTTTGTTCGTAATTCAACTATAATATGGTTATTCGTTAGTGATTTAATAAATATTTCTAAATCACTTTAGATATACAGTTTTATAGTTTTATTAGATAAGGTAAAAGCTTCTTATCTTTATCCGTTGAAATTCCATTGATTAGTTAGGGCATTATATTAAACGTGTAACCCAAGATGCTTTCACTCGTTCATCGACGTATCCGTTTGATCACTTTGTTGTTATCATCATTAACACACTTATTCATCTCTAGAGTGTAAATTAAATTAATTAATATGTGGAATATTTGAAAAGTGAATAGGGTTCATTTTATAGACATAATTCAGTATTTAATATTAGAAAACATGTGAACTACACATTATTTAAGAAATTAATTCACGCTTTAGGAGAGAGTGAAATATACGTCTTTATACATCGGAAATCAAAGTTACACTAAAATAAAATCGGTATATACTCATTTTACAGTTCGTTCTCTTGCGAGCCCCAGATATCCAGGCACGAGATTAAAGAGTTCAAAAGTTCAAGAGTTTAGGCTCGTGCCGTCTACGTTATGAAGAGGCCATGGAGTGTGTGATTCAATTTTATGCGTAGACTAACATATTCATTTGTACATTTTAGCAATTTTCTTCAGACATTATTTATAAAGTAGCAGGGTTAAAAATTTCCATTAAAAACGTCCTTCATTTAAAAAAATTAAAAACAGTCTCCAATAAAAACTTCCACCACCTAACAAAAGCGCTTTCACCCCCCGTCAGGGCATCATCAGTTGTGATCTCTAACCAACTTCCTCTCCATTATATACATGATTGGTGGCTGAAGAGCTCCCCCTATCGGCTTTCAATATTTTCTCTCTCTCTCTCTCCCCCTCCTCAACATTTTTCTCCAGCGGCAATCTAGTAGAGAGTGTACCATGTCATTGCACGCGTCTTTGGATACATTTATTTATATTGATTCTCGTAATAACGCGTTATGTAAGTTTTCGTAGTTAGCTATTTTCTTTATTTTTAGGGTATCAAGTTTTATTGGGGTTTTAGCGTTTAATCTTGCAAGAGCTGTTGACTGTTTATTTAGTTTTATATCTCGGATATGTTCTTTCTTTCTTTCTTCGATTTTCCTCTTCGTCATTCCTATGTAAGTAACTTTTTCATTTCTGCTGTTTAGACAATTTATTTTGTATATTCGTGCTGTTTGTATTTCTTCATACTTTTCTATTTCATTTCTTATTGATTTGAAGAGGGATGGATTGGGGATTAGTGGGACTATTTTTCCTTATTTTTCTAATTCTCGTTTTATTTTCAAAGATACACCTTTTATATATGGAATAGGGGGAGTGTATGTTAGAGTCCTCTGTGCTGGTTGTATATGGTCAATTCTTTCTCTTACTCTTTCAATTAGTTTAAGTATAGTTTTCCTCGGATGTCCTGCCTTTAAACCTATGTTTTCAATGATTTTTAACTCTTCCTTTAGTGATTTTTCTGTTGAACAAACATGTAGAGCTCTATTTATATATGTATTCATGGCTGCTAATCTGTATGGCATTGGAGTATCGGCTTTATAGGAGATTATATTTAAGTTTGCTGTGGATTTTCTATATACTGTAGTATTTATTTTAGTTATATCATGAGTTATTTTTACATCTAAGTAGTTGATCGAATGCTTTATTTCTTTTTCTATTGTAAACTGGATATTCTTGTCATACGAATTTACTTTGTCAAGGGGGTTATCTAGATTAATTCGTTTATTTGTGATAATAAATACGTCGTCTACATATCTAAGCCATAATCTGATTTCAGTTTTGTGTTCGTTTATGATTATTGTTTCTAGATTTCTTAATTTTCATTCTGCGACTATATTAGAAATTGGAGATCCCATAGGTACTCCTTTAATTTGTTTATATGGTTTGCTATTGAACTTAAAATAACTTTCGTTCAGGATCAAGTTTGTTGCGCTTTGTAATAGAGTACTTAAGTTAGATTCTGTATAATACTTTTTTATTTTATTATTGATTAGATCTGTCATTTCTTTCAAGTTAATAGACGGATGGAGGTTTTGGACATCCAGGCTTAACATGTAGTCATCAAGCTGTGGCTCATATTCTTTTAATTTTTGTATGAAGCTTTTTGTTGAATTGATCGAAATTTCTGAGGGGGGGATAATTTTTTCATTTTGCTTTTTCATATATTTTTCAATGTCATATGTTGGGCTGATCGTTTTATTTACAATACGTCTTAGTTTATATGGAGTCTTGTGATCTTTCAGTTTATCAAAAATCATAGGGATGTTCGGTGTAAAATTACGTTTAATTGGTTTTTCTTCAGGTGGCCAGTTTACGGATTTTATTAGATCATTAGATGCTTTGATTAACTTATTCAATGGATCTTTCTTTATTATTTCTGTATCCATTTCTTTAATTGTCTTTTCCATCATATTTATATAATCAGTTTTATTCATTATAGCTAATTTCCCCGTTTTATCTGTTTGCAAGAAGGTTAACTCTTGATTATCTTTCAATTTCTTTAATGTATAGGTTATCGTTCCCTCTTTTCTTACGAGTTTTTTATTGTTTATTGATTTCATCTTGTGTCATATTTCTTATCCCGATTGCCTATATTATATTGAAAGCCGATAGAGGGAGCTCTTCAGCCACCAGTCATGTATATAATGGAGAGGAAGTTGGTTAGAGATCACAACTGATGATGCCCTGGCGGGGGGTGAAAGCGCTTTTGTAAGGTGGTGGAAGATTTTATTGGAGACTGTTTTTAATTTTTTTAAAATGAAGAACGTTTTTAATGGAAATTTTTAACCCTGCTACTTTATAAAACCTCTATCCGTCTATTAAATTGAAAGAAATGACAGATCTAATCAATAATAAAATAAAAAAGTATTATACAGAATCTAACTTAAGTACTCTATTACAAAGCGCAACAGACTTGATCCTCAACGAAAGTTATTTTAAGTTCAATAGCAAAATATATAAACAAATTAAAGGAGTACCTATGGGATCCCCAATTTCTAATAATAGTCGCAGAATGGAAATTAAGAAATCTAGAAACAATAATCATAAACGAACACAAAACTGAAATCAGACTATGGCTTAGATATGTAGACGAAGTATTTATTATCACAAATAAACGAATTAATCTAGATAACCTCCTTGACAAAGTAAATTCGTATGACAAGAATATCCAGTTTACAATAGAAAAAGAAATAAAGCATTCGATCAACTACTTAGATGTAAAAATAACTCTTGATATAACTAAAATAAATACTACAGTATATAGAAAACCCACAGCAAACTTAAATATAATCTCCTATAAAGCCGATACTCCAATGCCATACAGATTAGCAGCCATGAATACATATATAAATAGAGCTCTACATGTTTGTCCAACAGAAAAATCACTAAAGTAAGAGTTAAAAATCATTGAAAACATAGGTTTAAAGGCAGGACATCCGAGGAAAACTATACTTAAACTAATTGAAAGAGTAAGAGAAAGAATTGACCATATACAACCAGCACAGAGGAATCTAACATACACTCCTCCTATTCCATATATAAAAGGTGTATCTTTGAAAATAAAACGAGAATTAGAAAAATAAGGAAAAATAGTCCCACTAATCCCCAATCCATCCCTCTTCAAATCAATAAGAAATGAAATAGAAAAATATGAAGAAATACAAACAGCACGAATATACAAAATAAATTGTCTAAACAGCAGAAATGAAAAAGTTACTTACATAGGAATGACGAAGAGGAAAATAGAAGAAAGAAAGAAAGAACATATCCGAGATATAAAACTAAATAAACAGTCATCAGCTCTTGCAAGATTAAACGCTAAAACCCCAATAAAACTTGATACCCTAAAAATAAAGAAAATAGCTAACTACGAAAACTTACATAACGCGTTATTACGAGAATCAATATAAATAAATGCATCCAAAGACGCGTGCAATGACATGGTACACTCTCTACTTGATTGCCGCTGGAGAAAAATGTTGGAGGAGGGGGAGAGAGAGAGAGAGAAAATATTGAAAGCCGATAGGGGGAGCTCTTCAGCCACCAATCATGTATATAATGGAGAGGAAGTTGGTTGGAGATCACAACTGATGATGCCCTGGCGGGGGGTGAAAGCGCTTTTGTTAGGTGGTGGAAGTTTTTATTGGAGACTGTTTTTAATTTTTTTAATGAAGGACGTTTTTAATGTAAATTTTTAACCCTGCTACTTTATAAATAATGTCTGAAAAAATTGGTAAAATGTATAAATAGTATATGTACAGATATTAACAAGTGAACACCTAATTTTAACATATTCAGTTCGTTCTTTTTCCGAAAGCCTGGGGTTCTTAAACGGAGGGATAGGTTTACAATATTTACGTCAGTTAGGAAATATCTAGCACAATTTAAAATTCTCCTTCAGTAATTTCCGTCAATAAACGGACATGTACGTGAGATCTTTTGAGAAGCCCTGTATATAATGATTTTCGAAAAAATTTGTCAGTAATAAGCCGAGATATTAATTAAGTTACTTGAAAAATATTTTTTTTACATACATCGTGTAGGGTATCGTTCGGAAGATCGCGTAGCATCGAACTCAAAAATATATTTGTTTTAATTTCAGGTATTATAATTTCAGAGATATCGTCGAAAGTACTGGAAAATATGCCCCCCCCCCCCCTCCTATTTCCAAATCTACTAGAACTAAATTATGAAAAAAATTAAGGGCAGTAGGAGTTTATAAATTAATAAATTCAATATATGGAACCATTTGAGCGCGAGTTATACTCGCACTTAACCGTTTTATTTATTTATTTATTTACAAACGCTTTATTTCGCCTTCGATCTCGGGTATTTAAAGATAATCATTTAAAGATATTCAACGACAAACCAGCAATTTATTGAGAACGCTTTTATTAGCTCAACATTAGCTTGCAAATGTCGTATGCTAGTGAACTGAGGCTCTTATTATTCTAATATAGTTTTTTTTTTTTTTTTTTTTTTTTTTTTTAATAGCCAAGGCGGCGGCTATAAAAAGGAAGTACCTCATTTTCTTTTATCAAAATAAATTACAGAAAACCTAGAAAAATAGGGAAACACATTCTTTAATATTTTTTACAGCAAACTGATAATAATAATTATTATAATAACGTACAGTAAAATCTGCTGAGACACAAATGCAACGAACAAAAATTAAATAATAATAATACGTTTAAGACAGGTTTCCGTCTTTACAGGTATGTCGTCTGTCATTACGGTTTTTGTTATTATCGTTCGAGCCAAGAAATTTTACGTTTAAGGCATAATTCCGTTACACACATGTTTCGTTTTACTGTACTTACACTAAAACTAGGACAAAAAAACTGTTTATAACGGAATCCTGCTTTAAACGGAAAAATGTCAGGATTCCGGAGAAAGAAATACCATAAATTGACAGAATTATACCTGTAAGGTGAAAATTTGTCTAAAACGGAGCTTTAATTTGGTTCCTAGCAATTCCGTTTTATCAGGTTTTGCTGTATTAGTGTCTTTTTATATCATTTTGTGCTTATTTTAATAAACATCTAAAAATCTATTCATATTTATTTTACATTTGACTAATTAACTGCGAAGCGGAGAAGAGTATAATAATCTCCTGCATTTGTGCTCTCATTAAGCGATGATATTAGTCTAATTAAAAGGGATTTTCAGCATAAATACCTTTAATTAAAACCTTATAAATGCTTGCCAAATGTCCTAAGAATTCCACCCGGAGGGGATTTTAAGTATACTATCCAAGAGGAAAACTTTTATGCTCCATTAGCTTCAAGCGTATTTTTAGAGAGGAATTTAAATGTTATTTTCTAATGACTTGGAAAGATTATATGAGAACATAAAATGCTTATATGTGGTCAAAAGTCTCATTAAAGATGGTAAAATAATAACATGTAAGAAACTAGTATTCTGTGACCATCACAAAACTAACCTGTATTAATGTGTAATTAACAACATAATACGTAGTAAAATAACTTGTATTAGGTTGTTTGACATGTTACGGCTCACTCTGAGCCATTTAAAAAAAAATGAGAATATTCCATAATTGCACGGTCTTTGAAGTTATTATTTAAAATGCTATCATTTAATTTTCATGTACTTTTTAAAAATTACGCACGTTATCTTTTATTTCTACTTGGTTGTTTATTTTCATATCTGTAACCATGAAGTAACTCGAGCCACAATTTCGGTAAGTTAAAAGATGCTGCATCGTTCCCTCCAGTCTATACTATCTATCCATAATAAGAGAAACCATAGAGATACTAACACACAAAAATACAATATGTAACGATGTCATGGTTACAGATATGAAAATAAACATCCAAGTAATAATAAAAGATAACGTGCGTAATTTTTATAAAATACATGAAAATTAAATGATAGCATTTTAAATAATAACTTCAAAGACCGTGCAATTATGAAATATTCTCATTTGTTTCTGAAAATGGCTCAGAGTGAGCGGAAACATGTCAAACAACCTAATAAAAGTTATTTTACTATGTATTATGTTGTTAATTTACTTCTTTTAGTATTTCAAAGAAATATAATAAAAATGTATTTAAAAGTTAAAGCATTTTAGCTTTCTCACAGTCAGTTTAATAAATACAAATATAATAATTGAATAAATTGTTTAGGTACGGAGTACTTATTCATATTTATTGCGTATTTTACAAACTATATTGACAAAAAAAATTTGCATGTTTAGTTTCCATATAAAAAAAAAAAAAAAAAAAAAAAAAACTACAAAATCGTTGCTTTATTGTTTTTTAACACTTCCCAACATTGTTGAAAAGCGTTTATGACTTCGGTTTGTCTGGCCATCTGTCCGAGCTCCTAACTCTCGTAAATGTACTCGGATTGTCCTGTAATTTTCATGTGTTATCGGCGCGCACGATCACTATTGAAATTGGAGTGCGTAGCATTTATAGTTTGTTTACAGGGACAGTCAAAAGTATTCCGTTACATTACAATCAATGAGAAAAAATCGTTTCAAGTGCATTTTGATGATGTCACGCCATTACTTCAAACGTAATAAAATTTATATAGAATTCTGAAGCGCACTAAAACATGCTTTTGTAGAGAATGGGATGCAAAGCATTTATTACTCATTTACAGGGTCACACAAAATAATTCTGTTAAACAGTGTTCTACAGGGAGAAATTGCTTGCAATGTAATTGCAAGCGAACTGGATTTTTAAACTGGATTTTTAAATGTGTTATATGTTGCCTGTTTATTTACGTATCTTTTTTCATCTTATTTAACTGTGAAGTTTCGTTACAGTTTTCTAAATGTGTTGAAAAGTGTTTAATAATCTATGCTTGACGCATGATATTCCGTTCTTGTTTGTTTACAAATCGGTCAATAATTTTCTCTAGATCGAATTGACAAGTTGATCATGTTGTTCTTTCAATCTATATAACCGCAGATTCATATGTTTATAGCATATTTTTTAGTATGTTTCATAGATAACCCGGCATATAAAAAAATAGTATTTATTTAATTATAATTACAGCTCTTTATTTTGCCTTGTGGGGTTTTGCGCCCTTATATTTCGAGCTTCTGGAGCAGTTTGCTGCAACTGCTCCAGATAACTACGTCCCTGGTTACATTTATCGCGAATATGCACAGCAAGCAGCACTCCCTGTTGGGTATATAACTGATATGCTCCGCCAGACGCCAGAGTGGCGCCCGTCAGCCGTCAACGCGTCAACCGTCGCACCCAGATCCTGAGAGACCGGTGTCGCGTCAATTCGTCGCGCACAATTCATCGCGGAACAATTCATCGCGGCGACAACTCATCGCAGCGTCAATTCGTCGCAGCGTCAACTCGTCGCAGCGTCAATTCGTCGCGACGTCAACTCGTCGCGACGTAAATTCGTCGCAACGAAAATGTTTTTGTACGCTATGATGATAAAATTAAAGATAATGTAGTAAAATTATTTAATGATAACTTGTTTTTTAGATATAGAGATTTATAACTAACAATTTACATGATTAAATAATTTTACTAAATTATCTTTACTTTTATCATCATAGCCTTCAAATATATTTTCGTTGTGACTAATTGACACCACGACGAATTGACGCCACGACGAAATGACGCTGCGATGAGTTGTCGCCGCGACAAATTGACGCTATGATAAATTGTGCGCGATGAATTGTTCCGCGATGAATTGTGCGCAACGAATTGACGCAGAACCTGAGACACCTATAACGCACTCGACCAGCAGAGGCCTCCGTAAGCGTTGCGACCGGTAGAACCACCGCCACCTGCACATCACTCTTATTGAATCCATGAGGTGGCGACAGATGTCGTTACGATATGCGGTGGATCCCAATATCAGAGAAAACGACCGCGAAGGCACCCGATGAATCGCTAGGGTCCCCCGACGGCTCCGTAGCCGGAACTCCATAAAGGGAACCGGGTCCTCGGCCATATAGCGAGCTTCCCAAACGACTCTTGCTTTACCACGGATTCCGATCATCGAGCCCTACGGAGGGAGGAGACGACTTTTTTAGTTCATCGGCCGCGGCGAGAAGGAGGAGCCTTGCGCCATCTTGGGATTTCGAGGAAAATCAGTCCCTGATGCATAGACACGCCTTGGTTAAGGTTTCCCCTCCACCAATGGCTTTGCTTCCGGTGAGCCCTGCAGCGAAAGGCAGGAGGTCCCTGATCGACTCCATTGTGAGCATCATGTAGATGTAAAAACAACACAACACAAACACAACAAATGTTAGAATCAACGGAAAGTTAATTTAGAACCACTACTGGACTCTGAAGGACATAGAAAACTCCTTCAAGAACGCTAAAGAAGCGGTCCCGGTCTAGTTTAGTAAACAGAAAGTTATGTGAAGACTCCCGCTTATCCAACCATCGGGCACGACAAACTCCGATTACGCATAGACGCGCTGGATTAGTTTTCGACCCGAGTATTGAGTTTTGGCTTCATCGCCGCCACGTTAGTCGGCGAGCCACCGGTCCGGTTCCTCGTAGTCAGACAACCCAGGAAGTGGGTGATCCCCCACCAAGATTGGCTTCGCCCCACCGACTTGAGGGGTCGCCTTCGGACTGAAGCCCCACTTGGTTTTGAGCACCTCCTGCGCTGCTCAAGGATTGAGGTCGACGCGCAACTGCTCTGCAGAGGATTACGTGGTGGTTGTGGACCACACACCGGCATGCCGGTAATTACACTCTATTGCTGGCACAGCGCCGATGGTTACTGCACGCCGCATCACCCACTGACCAGCGTCACAATAGAATCACCACGTACCCTGTTAGTTGTTCAAATTCAAGAATAAATCTACATATATAATAACTTCAAATATAAAATTGATGCATTTGTGCCGAATAGAAACTGAGATACGGCTATAATATTCATCACATAAAGGAATGAATAGCAGCATTCCCTGTTGTAGCGTCACGACCAAATTTATTTCACTCTAGGATGGCTTTTTTACTTTTATATTACATCTAGCTACAGGAAAACACAGACAGAACATTTAGAAATAAACTTCACTTTTAGAGCTAGACTAAAAATAATTTAGTCTGTGGACCGTCTGCGTACTGTCCGTGGGTTCAGTCTCGCTAAAGTTTTTTTGTTTTAGCAACGTTCGTCAACTTTCCAGGAGACAGAATAATTCTCCCGGCATAAAAAGCCTACGTTCAGACTTCATATACCTTTCTCACGGGGTCCACTACGAGAGGGAATGTGACTACCTCTGTAGGTTTTCACACCCCTCGAGTTGTGGTAAAGCAAGTACGGGCTGGAACATCCCGACTTAAGGCCTAGGGCCTGGTTTCCCTTCTGGGATTCCAGCTCCGAAGCTGTTGGGGGACGCCGGCCCGTCTCCAAATGTCTCAAAAAACAAAAGGCCAGTCAAAAAAATGTTGTGAAGAATAAATTACATAACAAAATACCCGGATTTATGTCAATTTTTTTATCAATAAAACGGCACCATTTTGTTATGTAAATTATTCTTCACAACATTTTTTTTATTGTTTGTTATATTATCTTTTCTTTTAATTTATTTTCTTCTCTATTTTCTCCTACTTCATTTAAATTATTTTAATCAACTCAGTAATCAACTTTAAATTAAGAACATAAAGATTACACTGTATATTTGGTAATTCTTAACCAACTACTTACATAGTTATATAAAAGTTAAATTAATATTATATTATCGAATACTTTAAATTTAAAAACAATGTTAAACAGACGTATAGTGATAAACTTCCGTTAAACTCTCGTTACAATTGCGTTGTGTCCATCGTGCTTAATATTCAGTCAACTTAAATAATCATTGCTTACTAAGCATTAAATATTTCTTTGTAGATTTCCCAGGTGCTTAATGATCTTTAGATTTCTAAATTATGACTGTAAGTAAAATTAAACTTTACCACTAAAAATCTTATAACTCATTAACTAGAAAAATGTAAGGTTAACATATATCATATTTTATTTTCATAAAAGATTACACATTAGAGATACTTTTGCATAGTTATTAAATTATCTTTAGAATCACTCATATTATTCCTATAACCCCCAAAATGTTTATAGTTGGATCATTAACATAACTATATTTCACAGCAATAAAGAATAAATATTCTCAGTTGCATGATGTTTAGCTAATTGATATACATTTTACTTTTCTCAATTATCATTAAAATCTCATTTATTTCACTTTCACAACAACATAAAATAAGATACATAACAGGGCTTACCAGGGATGGATTAACAACTTCTACTGGCTAATCAATTTATCTACTTACTAAGGATCAGTTCATTGTAACTATTTACTAAAGTCCACTACTTAAGAACACTTGAAATTACACCCCAAAACATGTAGAGTTACGAGTCTCCGCCGTCAATTAACAGTTCCATCTCATGATAAATACACTTAAGAGTTCAGTCATAAAGAGTAGCTGCGTCGCTTCAGTTTAGGATCTTTTCCATACACACAGGAATCTTCTTAGTTTAACCAAAATGTCAGCGATCGCGTCCACACCACTGCTGCTTATGAACTTTATCTTCTTCGGGTAGCTATAATGTCTAGATAACTTCTGCGCACTGCTGCATGGATTCAGATAATTATAATGTCTGAGATAGCTTCCGCTCAACTGCTGCTTATGAATTTCATCTTCTTTGGTTAACTATAATATCTAGATAGCTTCCGAATAACTGCTACTTACGAACTTCATCTTCTTCGGGTAACTATAATATCTAGATAGCTTCCGCGCCACTGCTGCATGGGAACTTCATTCTCTCCAGAGTATATGTGTCTCTGATTCAAGCCTGAATTGGTCCGAGGACCTATGTTTTTCTTTCATATGCAGTCACACCATAATGCTTGATCAAAAATAAGTCCCAAAAGGGGAACACTTCTCCAATTTTCTATTCAGCGACAAGAAAGGCCAGAGAGAAATTATTAACACTGTATAACTCGAACCATATCATCTCTTCTTGCATGAGTGTTCTGCTTATTCTCAGTCTGTTTTCTCTTAAAAACCCTCTAGAGGGGGGGGGGTTAAACAGCCCCGCTAAAAGACTCGTGCCCATTCTACAACCAGAGAGACCCGGCGCTTCTAACTGGTTAAAATTGCACAGATTATACCATTTTTAGACCCGCCTTGCATATTAAAATAACGCTTTGAATATTTAAGTAACGCTGACATCTTGTGACCTCTTGTTTACATCCCCAGATTATCCCGCTAACTCTCGACATATTTATGATGAAACCAAATCTTGCCTGGATTATCTCAGTCTACAACAACTCTATTTTATTGCTTCAAAGGGAAAAGGTGTTACGAAACCGAATCTCAAAGGGATTATCGCTGACTCGATTCCCAGGGCCCTTTACCTACCTCAAAGTTGTGCCACCCAACTCGACCGCCCTGCTAAAACATCCGTATGAACTTAAGCTCTCCGGGATGTGTTTATTTCAACAGGCATTGGGATAAATATCAACATATGGATAACGTTTTTTTTAAAGAAATATATTTCTTTATTCAGATATATTTAAATTACCGTATACCTATAAAATGCAACATAACATCCATGTCTGGCAGTTATTACATGCACATGGTGCGCATTCATACCATGCAACACTGGTGCAAGCATTGATGTTGGGTGACTACGAAAGACGGTTTGATTACTGTAATTTCATCCTTAACACTATAGGGGAAAATCCAGCGTTCCTTTGTGACATTCTGTGGACAGATGAGGCAACGTTTACACGGAGTGGCATTGTGAGCGTGCAAAATGTGCATTACTGGTCTCTGGAAAATCCTCACATCGCCCGCACAGTACGACACCAGGTACGCTGGTCAACGAACGTGTGGTGCGGTATATGGGGAACTCAGATTGTTGGACCCATCTTCTACGATGGAAGCCTAACGGGCGAACTTTACCTGCACCTACTACAAAACACGGTACGTGACTGGTGTGAAGAGCTGCCTCTCCGAAATGCATTCCGGGTGTGGTTTCAACATGATGGGGCCCCTCCGCATAAAGCATCAAACGTCCGTGCGTATCTGGCCAACGAATTCGGTCAACAGATCATTGGATATGGTGGTCCGCTAGAGTGGCTACCGCGTTCACCGGACTTGACTCGCATGGACTTCTACCTCTGGGGATACATCAAGGCACAGGTGTAAGTGACTGAGCCTACTTCTCTGGTTGATCTGAAGCAGCGCATCAGCCTTGCTTGTCGCACAGTTACACCTGCTATTCTCCAACGTGTCCAGGACTCAGTACTGTCACGCATTAAATTGTGCATTGCCACCAATGGAGAACACTTCGAGCAGTATCTCTAGTAGATTTCCGTATTTTATGTATTCATTTTTTATAGTAGACCGTTTTCTAATATGATAATAAATTGATATATTTTTTCTGTTTAATTTCAATATTTCATTCTTCGCTTTGTATACGACCCCTCAAAGTCAGCGCAATTTTTTAGATGAAATAACCCTCTTTGGTGATACACCGATTTAGCGATACAGGCTAAAGGTAGTTTTGCCGTAAAAAGGACACTGTACCCTGATTTCGATCTCGAATTACTCTAATTAATTTTTCAACTGATCCCTGAATGAAAGACAAAATCATATGAAAAAATCTCCAACTTTGAATTTTAATAACTGTGTCAATTTTTGTCGTACAGAAGTCAAACTTTTTGTGTTGTATTTGTTACGATATGAGCAAACATTTACTAAATATAACTATAGGAAACGGGGGACAGTATAAAAAGTTAGATTTCGTAATTTTTATAAAATTGATTTTTTTACTTTAATTAACGCCACAACATGAACATCTACCTCATTTTAAACGCTTTTGTAATTGGAACTATATGTTTGTACAACCAACGGTTGAGAAATTAAAAGTCGCCGATAGATAACATTTTGCACCCTATATACTGAAATTATAACCGAATAACATATGCTATTCGGTTTTAATTTCGTGCTTTGTCAAGGTCTTTTCTTTATTTTATATTTGGAAAATATTCACAGTTTTCTTGAAATATTACTTCACATAACAAAATTCATAACATTTTAAGAAGTATTTCAAAATATAGGTTTATTTAGTTTCTATGTTTATTCTGTCAAAATATACAATTTCATTTTCTTAGAAATCATTAAATATATTTGCCAAACCCAAAGAAATGAGAATACTGCAGTTTGGAAATCAATCAACTTGTTCTCAATCATTTATCTTGAGGTTTTAGATAAATTCCTATTCTGAATGACATACATCATTCATTTATTTTTCCTATATCATGTGTCCTTTGAAATGCCATTAAACTGATGCTTTGAGTCTAACTATATTTTCATACAGAAGTTTTCAAACGGAATGTTCCAAAGATCATTTCAAAATATCTTCAAAGAAAATACTCTCAATTATCTTTAAATTCGGTCTAACAAATAAGTTTGATGCCCATTTTGTTGAAGGTTGGGAAGGATTTATTTGACACAAAGGCTATAAATGAGCTGTCAATTACTGAAGCAGAAAGTTAATGAAGTTGTTTTGACAGTTTCAGTAGATTCTGCGAAATCCACTTAATTATTTGCCTGTAAATAAATGTAAGTAAATAAGAAAACAGTTTTGCAGAATTCATGTCGAGAGTTATTTTAATTAGTTCCGTGACTTAGATAGCCCTGCAAAGGTTTTACTTAAATCAGAGCAGTTTCCAAATACATTGAAATTGAAATCAGCATTCTAGTGAAAGACTGAGGGATATTTCTGCAAATCTTGGTTGTTTAGGATTAATTTTTAAAACAACTTAAGAAAATATATTATTTTAATACATAGTGGCATAAGATAAGTGACATGGATATATGTAGCATTAAGATAACGACATGAGAATATCAAAATATAAATGAGGGAAAAATGTAAAAAGTATAATGAGTAGAAAAGCACAAAAACATACAAAGTTAAAAATATTACAGTAATAATGTGTTAGGTAATAATGTATTAGAAATAAAATAAACGGCAGTTAGTAAATGGAATAGCATTTCACACTACCTCAAATCCATTCTTCTTTTGTTTTGGAGGGGAGGGGGAGGGTATTCTTAAAGTAATAAAAAAAAATACAATCAGAAATTTAGAGAAATAAAAAATGTCATAAAGAATTAAATATTTTAAAAATTAATCTCTGGGATTTTTTTTCTCTTTTCTCTTCCTTTCAATCAAATCCTGACGCATATGAATAACTTATATAAATAAAACTCATATAAATGTCTAAATCCATTTAGATTATTTATATACGTTGTTCCCGTTTATTTATTTATTTATTTATTTTTACTTATTAAAGTTTAAAAGAAACTCTGCAGGGAAAAAAACACGTCAATATTTCACTTGGGAGAAATATATAATTCATGATCTCTGCCATATTGATAGTTGTTCTGGAATATACAAAATTATTGTTATGAAATATAAACATTTTTCACTCTATCACGCAGAGAGAGATGTGGATGCGAAAAGTATTAGTTTTCCAAAACAAACATTCTTCTAAAGTTATATATATATATATATATATATATTTAAAAAAAACTAAAATAGAGAAAACCTGGTAAAACTTTAATCGATAGAAGTTTTATAAACTGTGCCAACAGATGTGAGTGATAGGATAGAACTTGAGAGAATTTGAACTGTGAAAAATAAATGAACGGATTGCCGTTTGTTTATCTTTTAATTAAAAAAAAATCCATGTAGTAATATAGATTCAGAGCAAGGAAAATTACTGTATATTTTGTCTTTGCTTCCTTCGATGGTTTGTACATTTAAATAAGGAAGATTTTTATTTAAAAGATTTAACTTACTTTATTCAAAAATCATTTAAACCTTTTGGGATCTTCAGCACAGAATGATCAAGAGAGCAAGGGAAGAACATTCGGTACTATATAGTGTAGGAAAGAGGAAGTTAACAGTAAGTAATGTACTAGGAATATTATACTTTCCCGACAAGAAAAAGTGCGCTGTCTATTTTTTTTTTTTTTTTGTAATGTTAAATACAAAAACGTGTGACTGATTAAATGAAATTTGATTGAAGTTAAAATGTGCCATTTTTAGGATAGACAGATATATTAAGATTTTATCTTTCTGTCGCCTTGGCAGATGGGAAGATTTTATTAAATTCAAAACGATTTAGGAATCGGAGAAGAAAATTTTGACATTTACTTGGGCTAGTTGGAGCTAAGTGGGGCCTCGAATGGTAAAAACCAAGTATATATATATTTTTAAATTACAGCAAAATACAGCACCTAAAAGGTAATACGGCAGGGGTAGTGAGCCTGCATGTCAGTGGGCTACTTGGCACCACTATTTCCGAATAATAATTTTTAATGGCAGAAATTCTGTTATTAAATAAGCTGAAGATTGCTATTCGAAAGTAGTGGTGGCAATTAGCATGTATATCATAAGTGAACTGGTGTTGTACTGTAATTAATGCAAAATATGATGTATCATAGACATTACAGTGTGCACCAAAGATATTCTTTGTGCTGCACCACAGACGTTGCAGAGCGATGTCGAATAGATGCCACATTTCGATATCTCACAGATGTCCTGTACGATGTAACAACGCGACGTCGCATAGATGTCACAATGGGATATCTGATAGATATTTTGTGCAATATAGTGTAGACCAGGGTCGGCGAACCTATGGGGCACGAGAGAATATTTTCGGCATGTCGTTTATTTAAATCCCATATTCAAATTCAGTTAAACTCCCCAAACTAATGGAACCTTATTATTTTTCTTCCATTAATACACGAGCTTAACTGTAAATGGCTGTTTTTTGTTAATAAGTACTTGTGTACTTGTCATATCATTTAATTTACAGGCTCAGAAACATCTTATCTCTAAAGTCTAACCCCCCCCCCCCCTCCTTCCTCGATTTCATACTGCCGTGCCGGCGCCAGTGAATCGCATTGAAAAAGAGAGAAGTGTAACAAAACAAATTATTTTTCGCTGTATTGTTTATAAAATTTTGCATCATTTAACGCATATTGATCTGCATATGAGGCTTTATATAACCTTTGCTGTAATTTGTTAATTTTTAGTAAGTTAAAATGACAAAAATATTAATAAAACTAATACAATAATTTCATAATAAAGGTAAATAATAAAGGTAATTTATCTGGAAGACGATTGGCTGGCCGTCACAGTTCTGTTTTATACAAATCTCAGTAAACTCATTTTATTATTATTCTGATTTGCTTTTATTCTAGTGGTGCTTTCATCGACTCTATTATGCATTATTTTTTTATTTTTAACTTCACTATAATCAAAGATGGTAATCTAAGACTGATTAGATTGCAACATTAAAGTAATATTTATTAAACATGGACAGTTTGGCTAAAAAACAGAAAGTGCAAGATAGTAGAGAATTTCTTACGTGGTGGACTGAGAAATATGGGATGATTAATAAAGATGATTAGGCTCTGTGCGTTTTATGTTCCGGGACAGTGCAGAACGTAATCTGTAAAACGGCATTATGAAACAAATCACAACCCCCTTTCCGAAATAAGCTATGCAGAACAAGAAGAATTCAATGCCAATGCAATTAAAGAGAAAAATAAACTGTCGACATCTATGATTAAATATATCAGCAAGGATTCTCAAACAAGTGTCGCAAGTTTCTCGGCTGCGAATGTCATTGCCCGGGATGGTAAACTTTTCTGCGATGGAGAGTTTTTGAAGGAAGTCTGGTTAACGTGCGCTCCATCACTTTTTGACGATTTTGAAAATAAAGATAAAATAATTCAACGAATTAAATATATTCCTTTATCAAGAAATACATTCAAAGATAGAAACCTAAAAATGTCAGAAAATGTAAGAGAGCACCAAAGGTCTCATAAATCAATTATTCTTTTTTCATCTTATGTCTTAACGAAAGTACAGATGTAACTAAATCTGCTCGTTTAGATGTTTCTGTACGATATTTTGTTGAAAATTACATTAAAGAGGAATTATTCTCACTGTTATCATTATCAACTACGACCAAAGGTGCAAATATTTGTACAGCAGTTATAAATTTATTTACTGAAAAATAAATAAATTTGGCTAAAATGCTCGTAGTTTCTGTTACAACTGACGGGGACCACCAGTATGGTGGTTAAAATAAATGTTTTTTTTTTTCAGTATATTTCAGTTAGTTCTACCGAAATTCCAAGACTGGCTGCATTACGTACCTTACGAAGTTTTTAATTTTCTTCTGAAAAAAGGATATTTTGCTGCAATTCTTATGAAATTAGAAAATAAAATTCAACCAACAAAAACCAAAGAGAAAACAGATTTATTTAGGTAATGTTTTTTTTTTTTAATTTGCCAATTTCTTCTTATACATTGTAATATATTTTAAAAATAACAAATTTCTATTTAACGGCTGGTGTAAAAAAATGTTTTGCAGATATGATTCGTAATTTTTTTTCAATGTTTCTATTACCATTATCTATTTTAAAATGAAATTACATCAATTATAAAACCACCACTCTGCTTAAAATGCCAAAATCAAACGATACCAAGACACACACCATGTATTAGCACAATTATTACAGTCATTTGAAGCACAATTATTACAGTCATTTGACAAGCTGTTTCGATTTGAGTTTTTAATATTTTGTTACGATTACTATAGTAATTTCTTATATTTACTTATTTCTATAATTATTACTCTAATTAATTAATATGTTCACTGCCGGATTAAAATTACCGGAATTTTATTTTATTTAGAAAGTTCAAATTCATACCAGAAAGTACTAATGGCAATATTTATTTATTTATTTACAGACATTTCGTGATTACATAAAATAAAAATTCTTCTTTCGAAATTTCCGGTATGAATTAATAATTTTAGATTGAAAAACCATGAGTATACTCGTGAATGACAGTGAATGGGTTAATATTTTCTTGTGACAAGTTGTTTTGGTTTGAGTTTTCAATATTATACATTATTCAATTTAATATATGTATGGTGATATTACCTGTAGATATGTTATCCATGTCTTAATCTTATAATAATAAAAGTAATTTTATTAATTATTTTTAAATGATTTTTAGGCGGGAATGGGCGTCTGGGAGGAGGGGGGGGGGGAGGTTGGCACGCCATAGTCATTTGAAAATGTTTTTGAAAAAAAAAATTGGCACATGGGTGTGAAAAGGTTCGCTCACCCTGGTGTAAACGCTACAACGCGACGTCGCTCGTCACGGACATTTGCGCATCCTCAAAACATTTGTGAAACGATCAGTGGGACATCACAACGATGCAGTGCGATGCACTTGCTACGTCCTAGAGATAAACGTGTGCTGTGTAATCCTGTACATACAGGGTTGCACAAAAGAATTCGATTGCATATCCGTCTATTGACAGAAACTGCTGGTGGTGAATTTTCAGCTGTGTTGTGCATCTTTTAAATGAACAAAATTTTAACATACTATGTAGCATATATATAAATCTGTAGGTCATATAGAAGACTAAATAAAATAATTCAACTACTTTTTCTTTATTTTCTGAAATTAAGTTTTTTTAATGTATTATGTGTTTTTTAAACTGTTTACTTAATACTTATATATATTCTTTCACCTTATTTAACGATGATGTTTCGTAACAGTATTCTGGATGTGTTATAAAGGTTTTCATAATCTATGCTTCACACATGATTTTTCTTTCTTGTTTATTTATGCACAGTAATAATTATGTATTGATATATATGACATACACACACGCAAGACTTCCCTGAATATTACCAAGCGTGGTGGTATTTGGCAATTTATTGCCAAATTTGGTGACTAAAATAAGTTGACATAAATAAATTTGCGATAACTGGTTAATTTTGCGAAATTTTTATTCCAATCCGATTTTGATCATAACTAAGATTCTTTCATTGTCACGGTCTATGTCAAAGAGATGCATTTTGGATGTCATGTTTTAGTGTAAAAAATACTAATTGCCTTCTTGTTGCCAGGACTGAATTTTTGTGGAAAACTCTTTTGTGGAAAATCTTACACTAATTATAATTTTGATTACATCTTTTTTAATAATTATATTTTACTTCCAATAATAATTAATTAATATGTAATTAAAAATTATGAGTGTGTACTATAAATTTAAATGCATATGCATAGATAAATATTTGAATATTGTCTTTTACAGATTGAAAAATTTAAAAGGGATCAAAATAGTCCGTTCAACGATGAATTGAAACGAAATAAAGAATTGTGCGCTTTATAAAAAATATATATTACTTTACTTCCAATTGGTTACGATCGCCATAGGGATCTTTGGATTAGGCCACTTTGGATTAATTTTAGCACAATTATTCAAATTGGCAAATAAATCATACGAGTTGTAATTTTCCAACTGGACGAAAAATGTCCGGGCCAGAATTCGAAGTAGTATATAGAAGTAGAATACTGAATTCGAATATCGAAGTTTCATTAAAAAAAAAATGCATAATTCATCTTCTTTAACCTAGCGTATTTTACTTTTCAAAATTATTGTTATGAAAAATAAACATTTTTCACCCTCCAACTCTCTGAGAAATATGGATGCAGAAAACAGAAAGACAAATTTCTTGAAAAGATTTACTTCTTTCTTTTCTTGAAAAGATTTGCTTCAAAAATTATTTCCCTTAAAAATCAAATTTGATTTAAACTGGCAAAACTTTAATGGATGAAAGCTGTATAAATTGTACCAACAGCTGCGACTGATAGAATTTCAGAGAATTTCGACTGAGAAAATAAACGAGAATAAACCGGTAGTTCTTTACTTAGTTCTTAATCTGAAAATTCTAGTAGTAGTGACATGGATTTAGAGGAGGATTTTTTTTTCTATCTATGCCTGATTGTTTGGCCATTTATATATTTATATAAAAAGGAATAATTTCTCGAAAGATTAAAATTCTTTATGTGAAAATTCCTTAACGTTTAAATAGAATTGAATAGAACTAAATATTTTTATTTCTCTTACTATTTTTTAACGAAATATTCATTCTACAGCAGGAGTCACAAATTTTTTTTATAGTAGGGAGCATAAAAAATGGCAAACATATATATATAAACAAAACTCTATGTTACGAAAAGATTTTGTTTAAAATAGTTTGCATTATTGTGTTCAAGGAATTTTAATAGATAAAAAATGTAATCTTTTATTATTTTTCGCCATTTCGGCAAATACATTCTTGTAATTTGTTTTCACACGAATGAAAAAGAATAAAGGAAAGTAGTTAAAAAAAAAAGCCACTCTCCAAATCTTCAAAGCATTCGATGTTTATCTTAAAAACCAAGCATAATTTCATGACTGCAATTCATGTACTAATTGCAAAATAAATTCTGCTACAATACGTTAATTTGGTGTGGATCCCGATTATTGAAAATTTACTGCTTTGATTTACGCTAGTAGATAGAAAGTGCTTCGCAAATTTATTAAAAAAACCTATAATTTTTGTTCTTTTGTTCTTTTTTTTTCTTTCCTTTTTTTTAAGGAAAGAAAAAAAAACATTATTTAAGCGACCTAGGATTTCTAAATTGTTTTCTCGACGTATAATCATAATTTAATTACTATTAAACTTTTAACTGATGAAAGAGTATTTAAAAAAATATAAATTCTACACTCTTTATTTTTTATTTATATTTTATACTTTTTAGTGCTTCAAATCTTTCGTTGTAGTTTCACAACAAAATGGCATGATTTGGCAAGGTGAGGTTTTTGGCTTGGTGTCAAAAAATTCGGAAAACCCCGGAATTATTGATATTAAGTATCGAAGAAGTCGGCCGTTAATTAAGAAAGTCTCGAAAATTAGCGAAAAAGGAACATTTTTCAGAAGTTCAGTTTTGACTGCAAAGGGACCATGCTGCGAGGCTCGCAACAGACCAATGAGCTTTCACCTTCGACTTGCACCTTGACAACTTCCATTTAGGCTGCTGTCAAGATGACGTACTGGGAGTTTCACCACGCTTTCCTATCTCTGGTTCTGTCGGCCCGATCACAACGAGGTAGGGCTCATTCGACTCGACATCGACAGCCTCAAAGATTTCAGTTATGTTCGTATAGAACCGATTGCGCCCCCTGTCGGTGAAAGGTGGAAAATAAAATGAAGGATTTTTGTATTAGATTCGTGAAAAATTATAAAGAAAAAGTTGGCAAAATGAACACCAGCCCTATGAGTAAAAGTAAGTTTTACCCATTGTCAACAAACGAAAGAAGCAATTAATTTAATTATTTCTTATATTCAGCAGCTATATTTCACAGATCAAATTAGTTGTATTAAATTAAATAGTCCAGTCTCAAAAAAAGTTCTCTTTTTTTTCTTTGTCCTTTTATTGATAGTGACGGTTTGCAAAGGGTGGCAGGTAGACTGCGAAAGTCACCCCTCCAGTACAATGCAAAACATCCTGTCATCTTGCCAACTCAACATAAATTAAATGTGTTAAATGTTAAATATTTTCATGTTTTGCATTTTCATTCTGGGTTAAATTCATTATTAGATATTTTTAGACAGAGTTACTGGATAATACGTGCCAAGAATATAATAAAAAAATGCATTCATAAATTTGTTACCTGCTGTAGATGTAGAGCAGCCTTTTGAAAACAGTTTATGGGTGATCTTCCTCTTAACAGAGTTACTCATAACAGGCCATTTTAAGCATGTAGAATTGATTATGAAGAGCCTATTAATATTTTAAAATATAGAGGTAGAGGGGTTAAAACTACTAAATGCTATATTGTCTTATTTGTTTGTTTTGCAACTAAAGCTCTATACATTTAGAGTTGGAGAGTAATTTAATCTCTGAGGCGTTCATTGCTTCATTAAACCGATTTTGTTCTCGAAGAGGTGCTCCTCAACATATTTATATTGATAATGCTACAACATTTGTAGGTGCTAAAAGACAACTTTCCGATCTATATAAATTTATTTGTTTAATTGAGAGAAATGAAAAAAATTGCTATTTTTTGTCTCAAAGAAATATTGAGTGGCATATGAATCCTCCAGTAAGTCCGCATTTTGGTGGACTGGGGGAAGCAGCAGTTCGTTTTGTAAAATTTCATATTAAGCGTGTAAATGGAAATACAAATTTAACATTTGAAGAACTTTCTACCTTTTTGATTCAAATTAAAGCTATCTTGAATTCTAGACCGTTAGTTTCAATTGACGGTGGTAACAATTCAGATAGTACAAATATATTGACTCCATCTCACTTTTTAACTGGTGATGTTATTACTTCTCCAGCTGAATCTTTAAATGAGGAAAAATTGTCTTTACAGTCTCGTTGGGATATTGTACAAAAATCAGAGTTATGTTTTTGGAGAAGATGGAGTATTGATTATTTGAGTTCTTTGCAAAAAATGCATACTGAAAATTTTAATAATTTTTTTTATGTAGTAATTTTGAAAGAAAATAATGTTCCTCCATCTGTTAGGCCATTAAGCAAAATTATTGAAATTCATCCAGGTGAGGATGGTATTGTCCGTGTAGTGACTGTTAAAACTGCTAGGGGTGTCTTTAAAAGACCAATTGTAAAACTTTGTTTACTCCCTTTGCATGAAGAATAACTTCTTGACGTGTGGGAGTATGTTCAGTACAATTAATTTAAATTCACTGTTATCTAAGAATTAGTTGCCTTATTTGATAAAAGATGGCGCCACTATGCAATTCTTAGAACATTTTAATTCAGAATTCTGACAGATGCAGTCAGTTTGAGTTGGATAGTAGAACAATTTGCAGGGTATAAAATGTCCTTGTTTTTATTATGTTTTATTTTGTTTTGCCCTTGACGGCTCGGGACTTTATAATTTAGTTTAAAGCTTTCATATAAAATGAAAGTATCTTGAAATAAGTTGAATACTTATTATATATTTTAATTAGTCAACTATTGGATTTGAAACCAAAATTTCCATTGTAATACTGTGTGATGGTTGATTCCTATTTGAGGGTACCATTTGCCGAAATCTTGCCAAATCGTCGATATTCAGCCAGAGTTAGCTTTTTACTTTCTTCTATCTATAATAGAAGAAAGTATTGTAATCGAAATTTTTTTCGACTTCCGGTTTTTGACGGATTTACACGTTTTAGGGGTCAGAGATTCCGAAAAACATGTTTTTACAAAATGTCTGTCTGTCCGTCTGTGTGTCTTTTCATTGTACCATCTAAAAGTGTATGAAGTTATGCTTCAAATTGAACCTAATTTTTTTTCTAGGTTTTAGGCTATGGCAAGCAGGTTCTATCAGAATTTGGAGATATTTCGACGAAAGGGGGCGCTGTGATCGATATTTTTGTTCCATTTTCACTATTGTACCATCGAAAAGTGTATAAAGTTATGCTTCAAATTAAACCTATTTTTTTTCTATGTTTTTGGCTATGGCAAGCAGATTCTATCAGAATTTGGGGATATTTCGACGAAAGGGGGCGCTGTGATCGATATTTTTGTTCGATTTTCACTATTGTACCATCTAAAAGTATATGAAGTTATGCTTCAAATTGAACCTAATTTTTTTTCTATGTTTTTGGCTATGGCAAGCAGATTCTATCAGAATTTGGGGATATTTCGACGAAAGGGGGCGCTGTGATCGATATATTTGTTCCAATTTCACTATTGTACCATCGAAAAGTGTATGAAGTTATGCTTCAAATTAAACCTAATTTTTTTTCTATGTTTTTGGCTATGGCAAGCAGATTCTATCAGAATTTGGGGATATTTCGACGAAAGGGGGCGCTGTGATCGATATTTATGTTCCATTTTCACTATTGTATAATCAAAAAGTGTATGAAGTTATGCAGATAATTGAACCAATTTTTTCTATGTTTTTGACAATAGCCTGCAGGTCCAGGTTGAATTTGGGGATATTTCGACGAAAGGGGGCGCTGCCATCGCGATTTTTGTTCGATTTTCACTATTGTATCATCGAAAAGTGTATGATGTTATGCAGATAATTAAACCAAAAAATTTTAATATGTTTTTGGCTGTAGCCAATAGGTCCTACTAGAATGTGGGGATATTCCGCCGGAAGGGGGCGCTGTGATAGCCATTTAAAGATTTCATATTCAAAAAGATGTATAAAAAATTAGAAATCCTAAAAGTTTTTTCCGTTAAATGTTCGGCCTTGATCCGGAGAATCCGGAGCAGTTTTTGTTTTGTCTCTATATTAAAAAATGGCGGAGATATAGTGGTTTGAAATTTTAGGGTGGTTGACATTTTCAAACAAGACAGCAGAATTCATCCATAAACGGGTTTAATTTATGAGTTTTAGTTAACAGGGTTTCAGCAAATTTTCTTTCATTGTTGTAACCATTGTTCCTATTCTTAAATGCTTAACACTATATATTTATATTCGCCAACGTCAAATTCTCGCCAAGCTTGGCGGCAATTGACGAAATATCGCCAAATTTGGCGACAAAAATAGGTTTCCACAAATGAAGCCAACTTGGCTGTAGAAGACTAATTTGGCGATATTCTCATTCAAATTCAATGTTGACGAGAACTGGGAATGTATCTTCTTTAATTGGGTTCTACGCATTTTAGCTTCGTGTTTGCCAGTAAAATTAGCTAAAATCGTAAAACCAAGGAATAGGGAGGCTATCTGTTCCGGTCGGTACAGGCTAAAAGAACTTTTCGTAGTTTAGTATACATCAGTTGATTGCATCCCGGTAACCCGATGATTCGCAAGCAGCTGACGTACAACAGAATGATATTGATTTTATTGGCGATATGAGGACGAAATTAGAAGTATTAACATGATTGAGATAGAAGAAAGTTTTGGGATTGGCACAGCGATTACATCGTTTTCAATACGGGTTTCAAGGATAATAATGTATTTATGTGTGCCGTGACAATAAGGTCCTTTCTGCCAAATTGTTGTTTCAGAATTTGGATCGCTTCCAAATAATTTTTATCTGATAACGCAAACCCGGAGATGGAATTATACGCGCTGCCGCCTAAATAACTTTGTAAATAGCTCATTTTTTCAATATTTGACAGTGAATCATTATCATGGACTGCTATTTTGAATGAGTTCCAAAAGTTTTGAAATTTACTTATTTCGCCGTAAAATTTCACAATCTTTAAGGTAGGGAGTTTAACAGATTGCGCAACTACTTCTGCGTGCTTATTATCGACGTGAGTTACGGGGGAAACTTCGCTTTTGCTATTATTTTTCAATTTCTTATTAATTCTAAATTTCCATAAAGTTATTTTTTCATGATATTCGATGGACGCTTTTGCGTCTTTTTCGATTTCATCTTCATCATTAATTAGCGATAAAATTTGGGTATCTTCCCGCTTGAGGTCAATACCTTTTTGTTCTAGCTGAGCTAAATTTTCTTCAATTTCATCAAAATTCGGTAATTCCAAAACCCATGCATCTTCGATCTTTTTAACAATAGAAGTAATAGATGCTTTAATTACCCCTCTAGTTTTTATAAGCTTAGTTAACTGATCAGCCATGCTTCAACAAAAAAAAAAAAAAACCTTACCTCTATAAAGATTATCCTAAATATTTCACTATAATTCTTTCACTTATTCTTAATCTTCCACTAATTTCAATTATTCGGCCTGTTATTCATCCATTAGTTCTGACACCAATGTAAAGGCTGTTCTATATGTGTGGGCGTTCTAAAGGAAACAGGCCTTTCTATCGACGAACACAAGTTTAATATGGTAACATAAAGTTGACATGACGAGGACAGATGACAAGCACAGGTACATAAATCAACATAGAGGATTAATCATATTATTCAATATACATGACCGGTAACATTTACTCATGGCCATTTTCATACTATTCTGGCTTCTACTATGACAAGCGACGTTCTTTTTCGCTGACATTCTGAGTTCTACTGCCGCGCGCTTTCGTTTCTCCAGAAGGGGGCGCTACTAGAGCAAGAAACGGCATGCGCAGTCCTCACATATATATTTACAGATTAAAGATCAGTTAGAAAATCTCAATTTTTAAAATGTATTTTATTAAGCTTTTAATTAACATTATTAAATTTGATCTTTTCACTAAAAATGATGTCAACCATTATACATCTGGCTATATGGTGAAGTTCTGGGATGAAATAGATGTATTTATTTTACAAAATTATTTTAGGTATTTATGATGCACTTCGGTTCTGGTAACGGGTGAATTAACATTTTATTTAATCTCTTTTATACTCCAACTTATCCCGAAATTTCACTATAGTGATAATGATGATTCCTATACGAAATTTAATGAGACATTGAAGTGTAGTATTTATTTTTGTCAAAATTTTCATTTTGTTGAGAAAAAATGCAAATTAATGGAAACATGTTTTCAAAAAACGTTGACATTTGGAAGTTTGGTCGGTGGAAATTCGCGCTAGTGTGAAGTTTAGGAATTCAACAAAATATGTGTGAAGTCAGAAATTTCTACAATGTGCTTTCCTGGTTTAATTCCAAACATCATCTATAGATGGCGGCTGTCTGAAACTGTAATAATGCTTAAAATATCCTTCTAGTTTCAAAATGTAATCCTTGTCTTTTTTTTTTGGGGGGGGGGGGGGGGGCGGGCGATTTAATTCATGGCGGTTAAATCTATCTCAAAACAAACAAGAACGAAAAATCATGCGTCAAGCAGAGATTATGTAACACTTTTCAACACTTCCAAAATAATTTTGAAAATCTTTACCGTAAGGTGTAAGATGATATCTATCTAAACAATTTTGAAAAACGCATAACATATTTAAAAATCCAATTTCAGGAATTACCAACAATATTCGGAAAAATATCCGAATACTTTTATTCAGCCCTGTATATGATCTATAGATTAATTCTCCTTCTGGAGTTTCTGTCAATAAACGGAAATGTGTTCGCGAACTTTTGTGCTGCCCTGTATATGATCTACAGAATTTATACACACCAAGTAATAGACAAATAGTGAGTTAAATTTAAAATCGCGTTCAGCAACTTAAAACGCACTTCCAGGAATTATTGTTAACTGACAGTACAGAATTCTTTTGTGTGTCCCTGTAAATGAACGATGACTGCTATACACACAATATTCTGTAGTAAGCCTCTTGTAATGCACCTTAGTGATACATATAAATTTCAATGCGTTTAAAATAGTGAAAAATTATTTAATTAAACCGCAAACGATTTTTCTTCATAGACGTAATGTAACGGAATCCTTTTGACTGTCCCTGTAAAGTAACTATAAATGCTACACACTTCAGTTGAAATAGGGAACATGCTATAGATAACGACAATAACATATAAAAATTGCAGGGCAATCCGAGTATATTTACGGGAGTTAGAGCACGGACAGACGGCAGACGGCCAAACGGCAGACAAACCGAACTCATAAACACTTTTCAACTAGGTTGGAAAGTGTTAAAAAGATGTAATATACATTGATCCATTGTTTGAAGTTCTCCCATGATTGCGCACATTCATAATACAATTTTTAAAAAAATGTATTTTTTTTTTTTTTTTTTTGTGGGGGGGGGGATGTTTTATTTTCTTGTTAGATATCTTATATTACGAGAATCCTTAAAAATCATGCTAGGTCCTATTTTCCGATTAAGGCTTACATTCGGGGAAACACGGCACTTTCTGCCTTTCTCTGTACAGAATTTCTCGTATAAGCACAAATTTCTTCCACCAGCCTACAAAACATATGTGAACTAATGATCAAACAGCTTGATGGAATGTTTTTAATCGGCAGTAGTGTAAATTTATCGAGAATGCCTGTTTGTATGTTGTATTTTTCAGAAATTTTTAACAATGTTTTAACAACTTTTACCTTCATTCGACTTTTTTATCCTTTCTGGTCTTTCGTCTCTTGGATTAGCTAAGGTGGTCCTGATTCGTTGTATTAGTTTGGATATCTGAGATTCTAATACATCTTTTTTTTTAATAAGAATGATTATAGAAATAACTAAACAAAACGAAAATGTTCAATTTAATATATTTAATTCCGTTTCAATCCTCTCCTGTTTTGGAATTTTTACTGACATATTTCTTCCTCTAGAAATAAGAAAATCGATGAAAATTACGGGAAAAAGAAAGATTTAAAACATCGGAATTTGTATGCATATCCACATTATGACCGACTCGAGTTAAAATGAACATCAGCTTAACAATCTTTTTCAAACTCGAAATTTCTAAAAGATGGATCAAGAAAGCCTACTTCAACTTTTTTCTTTCCAACTTAAATACAGTTTGAATTCTAATTTAATTACTACTGTCTCTTTTAGAAAGGAAAAGAACAAAAATAAGTAACAAATTAAGTGATTACCATATTAACATTTTTCCATAAACGAGTGAACTTTCGGTCGATTTTTGAAAAATATTTTCTGCTTGTTTAAACTGATTGAATGTTTCCTCGAAATATTTACTTAAATATATATTTGGTGAAGGATAGTCTTTTATTTGTTATTATATTGTACCAGAAGAACCCGTACGAAGCTTTCGCACTGCAATCTTTGAGATTATTTCCTGGTACGTTTTAGCACTAATTTTTAATTAACTGATTTTTTTTTTAAAATCAAACAACGCGTTTTAACGAAATGTGGTTGTACTATCTCAGAAACTTGTTCAAAACTTTTCGCCTAATACCTCATTCATCGTTGTATGTTTTGTATATGCATAGAAAAAAGGATGTTGACAACAGAAATAATACATATAATGATTGCTTGTGTATAAGAAACTGGGAATAGATTGCCAGAAAATATTTTGTCATTTTTTTTTATTTTCTCGCCAAGGTTATTTCTCTAGGTTGAAAAGACCCCTATACCGGGAAAAAAAAATGAAACACTGAATCAGACGTTTGGGGAATTTATATGAAAGCATTTCCTTAGATTTTGCAAAATGTCTTAAATACATAAATTAATATTTCGTACACCACTTTTTTGCAAGCCAATGGGAACTTAAACATGGGATGTTCAAACTTTGTGTTCCAGCAGCCATTTAAGTGACGCCAGACTTCGCTGGCGTATTAACAGCTCAGTACAATATTAAAAAATAATTACTTACAATTTTTGTGAATCCTAATGAACTGCATATTTAATGGAAGATAATCCTTAAATTACGTAATCTACTGGTACTCCGATATTGTTCGCATATACACAGCCATTATTAAACAAAGAAAACAAATAAACAATAGATGACCCACGCGTAAAAAGTAAATAAAACCCGATTAAAAGCTCGATATTTTTCAAAAAGCACGCGCAAGAAATAAATTAACAATCGTATTGCAATTGCATTATAGGATGACGTCATCTGATAATGCAGTATTTTATTTTTGTGGCAACACTGATTTGAGGAAAACCTTTCATTTCATTTATGAAAACAATGCCGATTTAATTTTTAATTATCAGCAAATTTTAATCCAAAAACATGTTTTTTGGAAAATGTATTTGTACTATGTCAGAAACCTGTTGAAAATCCTTTCACATGGTATCTCATTCGTCGTTCTGCGTTTCGTATTTTCTTAGAAAAAGTGATGTTGACAGGAAAAGTAATATATTCGATTATACAAGAAGGAACCAACCCATAACATATATAAAAAGAAAAAAAATGTAGTTAAATATAGCGGATCGGGTTGACTTTAAATGTTTCCGATTTGATCGGTTTCGGCTTGAGTTTAGATTGTTTTGGGTCGTGTTTAGGTTGATTCGACTTTTTAAACGAAAGTCCTTAATATTTTCTTAATGGAAAAAAAAAACTATGTATTTGACTTTTAATCAGTGTACATGTGTTCATTTTTGTACAAAAAAGATAAAATTAACATTATAGATATAATTGTAGACTACTTTTGAATAACTGTTTTAAAATATGGATTAATTTTCTTTCACTTCGGGTTCGGGTCTGTATTCGATTTGAATATTTCGGGTTCGGGTCGGTTTTGGGTTGACGAATTTTTTTGTGATGTTCGAGTCGAGTTTCGGAATTACTTTCAGCAACATTTTCGGGTTCGGATCAGGTACGTACCCGACCCGCGCAGGACTGTAATTGTAACTTGTCTGTTTTATAATCACATTCATATACAGATCTGTGGATCAACTTTATTATGGATATGTTAGATGCATTCCATAAAGTAGGCATGCCAAACTCGTTTACCTACAAGGGCCAAATGAGCATTATGTACGATGCCGCGAGCCACATAATCAAAAACACTAGATTTATATTATTACCATCGTACATTCGAAAATATATCTAGTTCGGCGTTATTTGGATGGTAGCCACTTTAACCATTTCTGGTGATATCATTACATTTCACACAAAGGAAGGTCAGTCTGTATTTTATTTTTTATTCTTTTTTTTCTGTTTTTTTTTTTGTCAAAATAGCTTTATTATTGTTAAACTTATGAATAAAACTCCGAATACGGATTCGAGAGTACACCTTTTATTTCCAACTGTATAAATAGCTTTTAAACCTTCTTTTATACAAAAATTGCTCGTTTTAGTGTGAAATCTCTTAAACTTTGTGCAATCGTTTTTTAATCAGCTTGCACACATTTATGTATAATATTTAGTATATATATTTCATCATAACTTACGAATAATCGATGTAAAGTCATGAAAAGCTAAATATACACCCCACCCCCGCCCAATCCCTAGGAACTCTGCCACATATAATCATTAGTAATAACGTCTACTAATTAACGCTATATTTAAATTTTGCTAAGGGGTTTGCCTACATATAAATATTCCAAAAAATGACAGTATTAATACTTACTTTTGACAACATTTTGGATTCTTCGGTAAATTTCACCTTCGTATACCAAACGGGAAGTCATTCGGTTGTAGTTTAGCAATTAGTCAGGTAGGATGTAGTCACATAGTTTAGAAATTATGAAGATTTTTAACGTTATGAATTCCTAATATTAAATTAATCTTTAATCGTTGCAAAATAGATTGTAATGCGGGTATAGTTTTTTAAGCATAACTCAAAACATATTTAAAGCTTCAATAAATTGATTTATGTTTTTAACAAAATTCATAGGCTGCAATTTATATTTTTTAACAGAAATCAATTTCTAGAACTTTCAAATGTGCGAATCCAAGATTACAGCTCATTCTGGAAGTAGTTTTTAAGTTATGCTTAAAAACTTATCCGCATTACAATTATTTTTGTTTTTATTTAAAACGAATTTAACATTACGAGTTACAACCTTTAAATCTATATAATTCCTAAACTAATTGACTACCTGACCGAATGTCTTTTCTTTTGGTATCTGAATACGATGTCAAAATTTGGTGTTAGTATTGAAAATGTTAAAGTTTGTTACAATTTATATATGTAGATGGCTCTTAAGCAAAATCGAAGGATTAATAGACGTATAGATATTAGTAGAAGTATAGATTAATTAGTAGACGTTATTACAAATCGATTTATACTGGTTACATTTTTTTTTTTCACAACAGCACATTTCAGGTCACAATTTGGCATAGTCTAGGATGCGATATGAAATAAATATATGCAATCAGATTCATATACAGGGTGTACCATTAAGACCGCCCAAACTCTGTACAGCCAGATTCCTCGCTTGGAGAACACAAAAAATGCTCAAAGAAATATGCCTCTACGACCCATAGTTTTCGGAAAAAATGCAAAAGAAAAGTATGACATCATGTCCGGTGAAAGGGAAAAAACTTTATTGGAAACATGAACATAGGTATTTGCATATGTTTGCAGACGAAGATGAGGAAAATATCCACCGCGCATATCGAGGCATGCATGCGCGCGCCGTGGAATGAGGTCAAACCGTCTTTTGAATCGATTTGAATCGGTTGATTTTTCAAATCACAGATCACGATTACTCAAAAATTATTGAATCGATTCTGTGCTCCTTACCGAATTTTTTTTTTCATTTTGAATTAGTTATTATGAAACAAGTGTTGTTTTTAAAAGATAAAAATTTAACTTTGATTTCAAGCAGCCACCATTTAAAAAAAAAAAAAAACTATTTTTCATAAATCTATCGTTAATTTTCGCATGGTGATAAGGTATTCCGTTCATGAATATACCGATGTTCCTGTTTCCAGTAAAGTTTTTACTTCTTGCACCGGATAGAACGTCATACTTTTCCCTCGCATTTTTCTCGAAAACTATGGGTTGTAGAGGTATAATTCTTTGGGAATTTTTTGTGTACTCTAAGCGAAGATTCTTGCTGTGCAAAGTTTGGGTAGCCTTGATGGAACACCCTGTATAATACAACTCTAAGAAAAGGGAATAGATAAAATAGATCGGAATCCGCCATCTATTATCTTTAATCGTTGCAAAACAGATTGCAATGCGGGTAGTTTATTAAGCATAACTCAAAAACTACTAGGCGGAATGAGCTGCTGACAGTAATGAACTGATGTCCGTATACATGTATGCTGATTACGGTCGACTCGCGTTTAAAATGAACATCAGCTTGATAATCTTTTTCATATGCGAAATTTCTAAAAAGTTTAATTCAGGAAACCCACTTCAACTTTTTCTTTATAATTTAAATGCAGTTCTATTCTAATTATTACTGCGACTTTAAAAAAAAAATTCAAAGTTATATAGAAAATTAACTGATTAACATGTCAGCCATTCTAGAAAATAATTTCGGATGGTATTTAAAAATTATTTGTTGCTTATTTAACACTAAACATATCAGGAATTTTACTAAAGTTTTATAAAAAATATTTCGCATCAGAATTTTTATGTAGAACTAATTAATTTTTGTTTAACTTATTTCTATGAATTCCATATCACAGCAAACGTCCAAAATATTCTTGCATTATTGACTGTGACACTGTGAGCATTAGTGCTCACCATTTCTGTAAATTTCTCTCTCTTACTTATATTTTGTAATTTGAATTTTTTTCCACATTAATACCTAATTTCTTAATTAAAATTTATTACCTAAGCTATACCGCCTCCCCCCCCCCAAAAAAAAAATGTATGGCCCTTTTAAGTGCTTTTTTTTTTTTTTTTTTTTTTTTTTTGCTCAAGCTAAGCTTTGCCTGCCTTTTTCACCACCTGGCTATATGTGCTGTTTTACGAACAAGTTCCGAACCCCATTTTTTACTTTTTCACTGTAAATAGTAGTTAGTATAACTACAGCTATACCATTTGACTTTCTTAATTTTTTTAGACTCATCCTTAATCTCCTTCGCTTTACTTTTTTTTTTAATTCTAAATTTGTTTTCATCTCTTTTCTTAATTTTTCATCTATCCTTTACATTCATTTTTCATGTAGTTAATACTACATCTTAACTTTTTCCAATGGCTCAATTTTTAGAAGACACTATACTCACTTATAGCCTGGGCGTAAAGTTGATTGCAACTCGGATTTACTTTACTTTCGGATATAACTTTACTTTTTTTTTCTAAATTTGTTTTCATCTCTTTTCTTAATTTTTCATCTATCATTTACATTCATTTTTTCATGTAGTTAATACTACATCTTAACTTTTTCCAACGGCTCAATTTTTACAAGACACTATACTCACTTATAGCCTGGGCGTGAAGTTGATTGCAACTCGGAAGCCCCTTAACCAACATCAACTGTTCGAATTCATGTTTTATAAATTTTATAAAGAAATTTCTGGTTTGCATCGAAACATTTTCATTTGGTATTGGTCAAATGACCGTTTTTGTGTTTAGTGTTAAACTAATTTAATTCTTTTTCAAAATACTTGCTTAAACAAACATTTGCTTGACGGAGGATAGTTTCTTATCCGATATTGCAATATATTTTGCATAAAGGAATAGATCAATAGAGAACATTAAATAGAAAAAAAAAATTCAAAAACAATACTAATTATGAATCAATTTAACAACAATTTTATTGTAAGCCGTCTCTTCTATCATAACATAGCCATTTTCATTTGTTTTATTATGAATTTGAATTTCAGAGATGTTCTTTATGTAACATGCAAATATGTGTGTGCGAATGAGTATATAATTTTAAAAGCGATATTAAATGAACGATATATTTTTTAATATATGCTCACGCGTAATTTTCGAATGATAGGACTGTTTTCAATAAACCTCGCATTTTTTTCACCCGGGTTATCCGATGTATTTATTCTTTAACGATGTGATAATAGCTTATCAGTCTTTCTCAATTCATCACCTTTTTTTTTTACTTTTTTTTATTTAACTTAAGTTAGTTTTTGTATACAAAGATGGAATTTTGTAATCAATTTTTCACTAATTTTCTGATACGCTAGAATTACAAAAAATATGTACACAGATGTGTTTCCGATGACAATACAACATTTTAATATTTTTAGGACTTAATTTATAAATTAGTACGTTAATTTTAAGACATTTTTCAATTAGCTAGCCGCAGGTGATAAATCACCAAATATTCTTTATGGTTACAATTATATAGATTGAAACTTTTCTTTGTTCATTATGACCTAATTACATGGTATATACAGGAGTTTCCGTGTTATTTCAGATTCATCATGTAAAATGCTATAGTTATAGCTCGAATGAATGAAATTAGCGCTGCAGTTCGCAGCCTTGTCCAACAAACAAGAGTGAAATATACCAGCCAGGATATCGTTGGGATAGCTCAGTAGGAAGAGCGTTGGCACGGCAAGCCAAAGTACCCAGTTTCGAGTCCTGTATACCTGCATTTTGCGCACCGTTGGAATAAAACTCAACTATGATACTCCAATCATGGAAATAATAATAATAATAATAATAATAATGTTGTTAATGATGTACCAAACACGCTCACTAAAATATGCCAAGTAGCTTTGAAAACGCGATAATGAAATATTTGAAACACTAAAAAGTAGATAATAAAACATAGGAAAATAAACAGAGAAATATAAAAAATATCTATGCTTTTACCAATTAATATTTTAATATTAGTTAAATTATGATTATATATTGAGAAGATGATTTAAAAATACCTAATTGATAGTTTGAATAATGCTTTTTTTTTCTTTCCTGTTGCAATATCTTACAAAAAGAAACGGAACAAAACTTATATATTTTTTTAATAAATTCATTAGTTCGTGCTTTGTACCATGCGTAAATCAAATGGTGAGTTCTCTATATTTGGATTCACGCCAAATTAATACATTGTGGCGTAATTTGTTTTCTAACGATATGAATTGCAGTGATTTAATTGGGCATGATTTTTAAGATATGCACTGAATGCTTATAAACGAGGATTTTAACTATTTTTAATTTTATATTGAGCTGTCCAGAAAATTCATGCCGTTTGGGAAAATTAATTCGTACTGGAAAATTCTGCCCGTTAATTATTAGACATTGGCTATCGGAATTAATGTCTAATAATTAAATAATAGAATTTTTCCGGTCACGAATTTTCCGGCCAAACCAATACTTATTTATATTTCAGTTTAACACAGAAGAAGAGTCATTTCTTTTTATAACTCTAAAAAATTTTCCACATTTTCATAGCTCATTTGTTGTGAATTTAGCTCCGAAAATACCACTTTTAAGTGTCAAAAATAAAAAAAATAAAAATAAAATACTTCAAAATATTTAAGCACCAGCATGAGTTTTTCTGGAGAGGACAAGTATGGTTTCCAACGATAACTTCTAAGTGAAAAAAAAAATTAAAATTGAATTTTATTTTATGCATCATATCATTACAAAAGATAAAGATTAGAAACAGAAAATGCGGCATATATGTGCTTTTTTTTTAATGAATCGTTATATAAGTCGAAGTTTAAAAGCAGCAACTAGAGAATAAACATCGGAAATAATTATTTTTAATTATCGAAAAGTACTCATAATCTAATTTTTTAAAATCATTTATTCAAAATTTCATTACATAAATAATCTTCAATAAACGTTTTTTCTTCTACCGAATGTTAAATTTCAAAGTTTCTATTTGTATATTAATTCTGGTTTCTCCGTTTGTTCTTGCAATTAATATATTTATTTCTCTTTTGAATTACTTTTACCTTTTAAATGAGAATCAATGCGTACTGAAAATGCAATAAACATTCTTCGCTTTGTCCTCTATATTATGAAAAAAAAATGGGGAATATCAATAAATTTTACAAAACAAATAATCATTTTCTCAAGTAAAATTAAATTAAAAAATAAATTATAAAAAAAGACTATTCTCCAGCTATATTTACAACGAACAAAAAATAAATTCTTAAAATTATAATATTTTTTTTCTTCTTAAAATGAAATATTTGAAAAACGGCGTACTTAATTTAATTTTGCAGTCTGGTCATAAAATTTAACGAAATATAAATGTAATCAATAATTAATTTCTGGTTCTTTTTAGAAACGATGAATTATTGATTTGGCATAAATGTTGATAAAAATATATTCAATGATGTTTCAATGGAATAAATAATTGAGGTCTGAACTAACTTCAATAATTAAAAGGAAGAATACCAACGTTAAAAATTCACAAATAATACGCAAAAATCCAGCAAACAGCTGTTTCGAATCCACAAGCGAGATTCTTCTTCAGTGTGACAAAGAGTAAAGCACAGAGTGCTAGAAAAAGCAAGACTGGGCAAAACGACAGAGGGGCGGTGGATTATATACCCGATGCATCTCAAACACCCCATTGATCGTATCGATAACTGATGTATTTACCAAATCTCTTGCCAGTGTGGTCTCTCTTATATTGGTTAGACTAAATGTGCTCTTAGATTTCGTTTAAAAGAGCATGAAAGCTATCTTAAAAATCGGGAGCTTGAACGTTCTTCTATTGCTCAACATTGTTGGTCTTTTCAACATCGGTTCAACTTTTTCTCAGCCACCATTATCCAAAAATGTTCTTCTAACCTTGATCTTGATTTTTGGGAAGCTTGCCGCATCATTAAAAATTCTCACTCCTTAGTCAGTGACTTATCTAGTATTCCTGATTTTCCAAGTATTTGGAAAGCATTAATTTGATTTACCTTTTCTGTTTTTCTTTTGATTATTTTGTTCTCCGGTAGATGTCTGTACTTGTCCACTCAGTTGTTTCATGCTGTTTTCTTCTCATTGGTTGCTTTTGGCGCGTTCTCTACCCACATCGGGTACATAAGCCACCGTCCCTCTGTCGTTGTGCCCAGTCTTGCTTTTTCTAGCACGCGTGCTTTGCTTTTTGTCGCACTGAAGAAGAATCTCGCTTGTGGATTCGAAACAGCTGTTTGCTGCTTTTTGTGTATTATTTATGCATTTTTAACGTTGGTATTCTTCCTTTTAATATTCATGCACAAAGGTTTTATTTGATATTTTGATAACTTCAATAATGTTTCGATCTCCACCTTTAAAGTGCAGAATTAATTTCCTCATTTACGAAATGTGTGTTACAAAAGACTATTTTGTTTCAAAACCCCATTTCAAAAAGTTTCTCTCTCTCTCTCTTTCACGCACATAGTATGAAATGGTGTCTTATAGTGAAGTGATGATTTAATATGATATAATATCTAACATGTAAAATTAAATTAATTACAAGCCCTCAAAAGTGAATTTTTCTATATTGAATCACCGGCTAAAATGCGTTACTAATTATGCGTCATGCAGTAGTGTGACATGATAAGGCGAACGCAAAACTAAAGCTTGAAAACAAGATATAATTTATTATGACAAGAAAATCATTTTAAGTACGTTTAATGTGTCCAACATCGACAGCAATACCCATGCACTCGTTAGGTTACGTATGCTTGTACACCTGCATTCCTGCAGATGATGAATACATTGAACATACTTAAATTAATTTTCTTATCAAAATAAATTGGATTTTTTGTTACTTGTGTCAGTTTTATTCGTAAACTATCTGACCCGTACTGCGTTCCCCGGGCCCCTTATGATAACCTTAAACAAAACTCAAGTTTGTATGATTTAAAATTTTCGGAAAATATTTCCAATGAACCTAGTTTCGGAAGCCCCACTGCCTTCGGCAGCATAGAGTGTTTCAAATGACCTTAGTTTCCGGAGCCTAAATGCCTTCGGCAGCATAGAGTGTGTCCCCAACAAACCTCTTTCCAAACGAACCTGTGACCTGGGTCCCCGCTTCTAAGGCAGCGTACAGCAGGAATGCTCCGCACGCGCCAGAAACAATCGAAAAACAAGTCGAATGAGCCAAGACCCTTAGTAATCGGACCCATAGAACCAGAGATAAGAATGCGCTCCCTGGAGGTGGAAGGTGGAACTAAATTTTGTAAAACAATCGTATACTGTAATGTAGAATTGGGGGAATAACTAAATGGAAAAAGGGCTCCAAAAACGAAGAAGATCGGATAAAAAGAGGCAGGTTATTAACAATTTAGGGCGCAAAAACTTAAACAGGCCCAGTGGGCCCGGGTTTTAAATTAAAAATCTGAGCCTCACGTGCAAGAGGACCTGCCTTGGACTACACTCACCCAAAATTTCAGACTTCTAGATGCGGCAGATTTCTCTAGCCATCGCTGTCTGTCTGACAGACAGACACACAGAGCACAGAGAGATCTTTTATTAATACAGATGTGATTTGGCTTATGATGCCACATTTCTGCACTCGATTGGTGAATTTTTTAACCCTGTGACTGATTATATCGAAAAAATTGTTTTTGTTTGACAGATACCCGAGAAATGTCAGTTAATTTATCAGAAGATGACGTATTTGCCCCTAAAATACTTTGTCTATAGCCTCTAAGTATTTGTCTAGAGCTGCAAAAATTATCTTCCCAGTGCTTTAAAAATTTCTCGCTCAAGTCTACTAAAATCTAGGTACGGCGTGATTACTTGTTTTCAGCACACGTTTTTTTTTTTTTTTTTTTTTTTTTTTTTTTTCCCGGTTTTTTAAGTATGTGATGTTTGACTTTTTGGAAACATCTTTTAATTGGTATCATTTACACTTTATTCATCATATGTTTAGAATTTAAAGAAATATCTCCAGGTTTTGAGGTAAATGCATTTTTTCTTTGTAACTTCTGTTTCTCCATTTCCACTTTTAAATATTGTTCTAAAAATGATTTTTTTTTTTTTTCAAATTTTATAAAAAGAGACAAGGAAAGCTTATGAAAACAACAAATTTGAGTATTTGTATACAATTATTGAAGATAAAAAATATAATTTATTGAATGTAACCTCTGTTAAAATATTTTATTCATAGTTGAACTTTAAAAGGTTGATTTTTCTTTTTCAAATATTTTCCACGCTTGCGCAAGTTTTATAGATTTTGCATATATATTTAAAAAATATATTGCTAATATTAAGTAAAATTTGTAACTTAAAAAAAAAGAATTTAAAATATCTTGAAAAGATTAAATAAAATTGGTTTCACCCTCGTGCGGAGTTTATTAGAATATGAATAGTTTGTATCTAACGAAAGATAAATATTTTGTCTTTTGGAAAATATTTTTTTAATATAAAAAAATGTACTCAAATCATAAAGTTTTTTTTTACTGTAATAAGCATTTATTTTCGTTTAAAAACTGAATTAATTCATCAATGCATTAAAAAACAAATATAAAAATAAAAAATTGTTTTAGATCATAATATATATCTGATAAATATATTAGTGCTATAAATTTGAACTCGCGTAAAATTCAAATTAAAAAAAATGTTCTTTTGGAATAGAAAATAATTGAACGAATAAAAAATATGAACTCTGGAAATAAATTAATTTAATAATGAGTCAAGAATGCCAGAAAAATATATTCAAATTAAACAATGCGAAAGAAATGATATCATAATAAGTTTATGCATTAAATTTTTTGATAGACTGCATTTAATATGATTTATTTGCCAAAATTAATTCTTTTTTGCAACTGAATCATTATTTATCTTTTAAATATAATTCGTAAAATTCCTATGTTGTTTCTTGAGTATAAATATATTAATCATTTTAATATAATTTTTATTTGATAATCATCAACATTTACGCTTCTTTTAATATTTACATTACATTTAAATATTATATGAATCATATTGTATAAAAAATGTTACTGCTTTAATTATTTCAAAACAATAAGAGAAACAGTTGATGAAGTTTAGGTTGTGTTTAAATGTTTAAACTGTAGGAAAAAATTAAAACGGATAACTAAAACAACAAAAGATAAACAAAGTAAGCAATACGTTTTAAAAAATATGCTTTGAGAGAATTATGTGGTGTTAAATTTCGAAAGCCTAAATTATTTAAATTAATAAGTTTTGTTCAAACTTATATAAATTAAAAAAATTGTTCTCATTAGAGTAAATAATCCGGGGTAATAAATTCAAACATCATTGTTTTTTCTTATATATAATCTGCGTGGCTAAATGAATACATAATGTTTAATAATTTATGGAATACGATTTAAAAAATTTATGTTTAATAATTATTTATGGAATTAAAAAAATAATTTTAAATAATTATTTATGGAATTAAAAAATTAATGTATAATAACTATTTATGGAATTAAAAAATTAATGTTTATTAATTATTCGTGGAATACGAATTAAAAAAATCGTTTTTTAATAAATATTAACTCCATAAAATGTAAGTTTGGTGATCTGCATGAAATTAAACTTTTAATTTGACGGTACCTATTTCTTCGCCGCCGACAACGAGTCCAGTAGTAATCTTTATAGGAGCTCCATGTTCGAAAACGGCGGTTCAGTAACAGTTGTCGGGGAAGCTCGGCGTAAGGCCTATGGCCTATGTTACCTTTTTGGGTTTCCGGCTCCGAAGCTGTCAGGGGATTTCGGCAATCTTCCCAGGTGTGATGTGGTGGTGCCCCAAGAGCTTCGGCTCCACCGCATATCGCAACGACCTATGTCGTCTAATTTTGGGGTGCAGGGGAGTGATGCGCAGATGCCGGTGCTCCCCTTGGCCGAAAGAAACCACCTGTGAGGTGTCCCGGGTAAACTGGGCCCTCCAGCTGGATGACTCACAAGGGTTCACGAGAACCTACAATCGGAGGGGATGTACGCCGCCTTTGGCGGCGTAGCATAGTTTAAAACCCAATGCTATTGCTATGACTTATTATTTAAA
This sequence comes from Maratus michaelseni, assembly GCA_963931845.1. NCBI lineage: Eukaryota > Metazoa > Arthropoda > Arachnida > Araneae > Salticidae > Maratus > Maratus michaelseni. The sequence continues at coordinate 314,243,421 of OZ007591.1, forward strand.
GAGATGGAGGTCTCGAAATTGTAATCATTTACGGGCTACACATTTAAGCACATTGATCTTATTTTACTAAATTTTAATGAAGAATCCTTTAAACAACTGTAAAATTTCATTATTCTTTTCAAATAAAAATTGCCGGCCCGTCACGGTCACGACTCGGAAAGAATGAAGTTCAACCCCGCGCTGGCTTAAAATTGCTGAAAAAAAGTAAGCCTGTGCCCCACTTAAGTCTTCAGAAAAAATAAGTCGGTTCGGATACGTAGATATCTCTATTCAGCAACAAGGTTCTAACAAAGATGGAAAAATATCCCCTCTTGTAAAATCATATTAAAGCAACAAATAAAAATTTACCTTTAAAAAATTTTGATTTTTCTCTCATGTGTGGCCAGACTCAAAACATTCTAGATATTGAAAATTGCATAAAAACGAGACTAGAAAATTGAAATTCGTTTTTTGGTGTTTTTGGTCAGATTTCAGTTTAGCGCCAAAGTGTTGTATTTTTTAAAATAGAGAAAAATTGAATTTTAAAGTACACCCCCCCCCCCCCCCTATTCGACGGTGTAAAAACAAAACTTATACCATGTATTAAATTTGCAAAAGAAAAAAAAAAGGCAAATGGATTGCTTAGATCATTTCACCGTCGATGTGACGTCAGAGTTACTCACACACATGTTTTTGCTTTATAATATAGATTGTAGTTAAAAAAGTCCTTCCGGCCTGTACCGGGAGGAAAAGGTAGCTTTCCTGTATCTTCGTTTTAAAATTTTAGCTAATGTTACACGAAAACAGCAAGTTAAAATGCAAAGAAACGTTTACAAAAGATTCGTTAATACTGAATTTGAATAAGAAATTCCCCAAATTATTGAGCAATAGCCAAATTGGCTTCATTTATGAAGACTTATTTTGGTCGCCAAATTTGGCGATATTTCGCCAAATGTCGCCAATTTTGGCGAGAATTTGGCGCTAACGGATATAAATATATAGTTTTATGCGTATGATTGGGAAAATTATTACAACAATGAAAGAAAATAATTTGCGAGTAATCGCGTTAATGTGCTGTTTTGTTTCAAAATGTCAGCCACCCTAGAATTTCAAACTGCTCTATCTCAGCCATTTTTTAAGATAGAGGTAAACCAAAAAATGCTCTGGAATCCTCGTATCAAGGCCTAACACGTAAGTATAAAATAAATTTGAATTTTTAACTTTTTTGTATATTTATTTTAGTTTTAAATTTTTAAATGGCCGCCATCTAGAAACAAAATGGCGGACCAAGCTGGCCAACGAACTCGGTCGAGACATTAGTGACCTTAATACACACAATTAGTTTCATCAAAATCGATTTATAAATACGGGCGTTATCGTATGACATAGGTCAGATATATATATATATATATATATGGATATATATATATATATATATATATAAATCAACATTTGAACGGAGGGTGGTTTTGGGGTCTGGGGGTCATGATCGGTGAAAATATATCAAAATTTTCCGGAATTGCTTTCCTCCGAACGGCTGCAATAGGTAGCTTTATACTTTTTTGTATTGAAAGCTACCTAATAATCTAAGTCCGGTGACTCTAATAAAATATCATTTGAAAAAATAAAAGAACAAAATAAAAATTGTAAACAAATTCAGGGAAAAACAATTCTGAACGTGAAATAAAGAAGAAAAAGGAACAGGAATGCATTATAAGCAAGCTGCGCAATAATTAGTTATAATTTCCATATGCTTAGTTTGGTATCTTAGTAAGTAATTTTGCTTTATGATTTATTATAATAAACATGAACATTTTTCCACAAATCGTATAGTTACAGGAACTGAACAGAAGATCTCAAATATAAACTGTACTTAAATTAACTGTATCCCAAACTTAACAAAATTAAATATTCAAACATACGATAAATTAACAATTTTACGAGTTTATGAAACAAGTTCTTAACACTTTTATGCCTGTATTACTGGAGAGTGAATTTTATCAACGTAGGGAACAAGTAATTTACCGACGAAAATGCATTGTTTCAGTAGAATACCTTCTCTAAATTTTAGCCGCTAGAAGTTTAATTTCAGCTGAAACGAAAGTGAAATTGTATTTTATACTGAAACATTGTACTGCATGTTTTAAAATGACACTTTTGATGGTAATTCAGAAGTGTGAGATTGTTTAAATATTAACAAAAAATTGGGTTTTATGGGATGAAAAGCAAAATACATTATTAACGATTATTTAACATTAACGATTATTTTTTAATTGTATTTTCAATAGATTGTACTTTTTCAAATCAATGTACATTTAATCTTTTGATTACAGGGTCGGGACACAGTACGTCCCAGCGACTATTTTTTTATTATATTCGTACCAATTTTTGAAAAATAATCTCAGCCATACACTTATACTAGGATATTTTGAAAAGATATGTACGACAAAGAAATTTTTTGTAAATTGTGGTACGATGAATATAAAAAAAAGTCACCAGTCCGGGTCCGTAATCAAAAGTGATATTTCAAAAAAAAATGTCTATTAAAGATAGATACTGTAACTTACATCTTTCGATTCGTTTAACCTTAAAATGTTCAAACATTTTACTAAATATGAGCATACATTTTTCTAATTAGTGTATTATATAAAGATGCTTAATATTCGCTGCTTAAGTATTATATGTAAGTATTAAGTAATTATAAGATGCTTAATATTATTCGTGGCGTTTGTATCGGTTCCATTTAATGCAATTCTGAAATATTATGTAAACTTATATTTAATATTAAATAGAATTGTTTTAAAGTAAAATTTTTTCAGTTAAATAGAAAAAAAGTTGTTTTTTTTTTTTTTTTTTTTTTTTTTGGGGGGGGGGGGAGGGTGGCTATTCCTATATTAATTGAACGTATGTACGGCAGTATATATATATGTATACATACATGCATGTATGTATTTTCTGAACTTTTAAAAACATCTACTCAAAAATTAGAATCGGAAATAAAAAATATTTTAGTAACCAAGTCCTATATATTTCACTACCTGTGTTAACTATTTAATAGTAGAAATATATCCCTAAAAAGTAGTACGGTACGCCGGTGTTATAACGATGATAGCAATGACCTGACTTATCACTTTCTCTTCTATCATTCATACACCACTTCGAAATATCGCATAATTTCGATTTGTACAGCATCGTTTGGGAATTTTTTTTTTAAATGAAATTTGTTTCAAAACTGTAGCTAGATTTACTGATTGCCTATGACTTTAAAAAAAAAATTCTGCATGATTTTTTTTTTTATCTGTCTCAACAATGAACATTTGTTTTCTACAATAATCTAAAGTAATTAAGGAGAAAATGACAGAGTTGCCACAATTGGAAATTGAACAGCCGTACATTTCCGCTTTTTAACATTTTCCAACATAGTTGGAAAGTGTTCATGAATTCGGTTTGTCTATCCGTCTGTCCAGAGGGCCTCAAAAGTGAATAGGAGGAGGAGGGGTTAATTTTGAGGTTATAAAAAAAAGCATTGACTAGTCAAAATTCATTGAGTAATGCTATTGTTAAAGATAATGCACAATAAAATATAATAAGCATAAAAGTAAAAATAGTTTGAAAAGAAAAAAACTGCTTTATAAGCAACTAGTTTTTATCTCAAAAATCACGTCTAGTCACACATAAATTGAATGACTGCAATTTATGTTGCTCAAACAATTTCCGTTACAATAAATTAATTTGGCGTAGTGCTTGGTTATAGAAAATTCACCGCTTTGATTGACGCTTGGTGGAAAGTACAAACTAGTGAATGCATTAAAAAATTGTAATTTTTGCCTTGTTTCTAGTTTTAATATGTAATAATAAGAAATAGAGGAAAAGTATTATTTAAACAATCTATTCGGGATTTCTAAATTGTTTTCTTAACGTAAAATCATAATCTAATTAATATTAAACTATTAACTAATATAAGTATATTTTCAAAAAAAAAAAAGAAAAAAAAATATTACACTCTTTATTTTCTCTTTGTTTTTTTCTTTTCTACTTTTTAGTGCTTAAAAATTTTTATTGTTGCAGTTTCACAGCCGGTTGGCCTATTTTAGAGAGCGCGGTTTGACGCATAATCAACTCCGTTGTTGCTGTAACTCTTGTACAGTTTCGACCAAAATTTAGTGATTTATCATCTGTACTCGGTTAACGAAAAAATTACTTAAAATTAATTAATTTATAAATTTATAATTAAGTTCTAATAATATTAAAATGTTGTATTGTCATCAAAACACACCTCTCTCTATATTTTTTATAATTCTATCATATCAGAAGTGAGTGAAAAATCGATTACAAAATTCCATGCATGTTCATTCATGTATCAAGTCAAGTTAAATAAAAGTGTGTAATAATTAACCTACCAGACGGGTCCAATAGACCCGACAGGTACATTCGAAATGATTATTCGAACCAGAATTTGTTTCATGAAATAAAATTAAGCATAAACCATATTGCACTAAATTAAATAAATAAGTTAACTAGATTCAAATAAAAATTCTGGTGTGAAATGTTTTTATCAAGGTTGAGTAAAATTTCCGGTAGTTCTAGGTTTAAGATGCAAACAGCTTTATAAAATAGATAAACATTTTACCTCTAATTACCACAAATAGTGAAATGGCAGAAACAAGTCTTTTGAGTATAACTGCACACAATGTGTGGTGGACCCTTCGGGCACGTCCACTAAATAAGCAGCAATGATTTATTTTTGCTTTTAATAACGAAGATTTATTAAAGGCAATAAATAGAGACGTTTCAGTTGAGTAAGGCTGTTGAATTAGCGGTGACCAAAATTATAGACTCAGATGATAACAGCTGAGTAAAATTCGAGCACTAACTTACGTTAAAAGGGCTACTCTAACAGTTCATTGGAAACGAAGACGAAGTTCACCTCAGATCTATAGGAACTCTGAAAACGCTGTATAAAAATGTCACTGAATACTGTTATAGCACTAAAGGGGAACCCCATGGTGTTCAACACTTCTCTTTATTTGAAAACACTAAATGGTAACGTCTTACCATGACGTCGAAGTTCTCAGTCGAAGATTCAACTCAAAAGAAAAGCTCAAACGGTCAGCACGAGGCAGAATCCACAGCCTTCAAGTCCCGAAGCGAAAAAGCTCTTGTCTAGTTCTCTTTAAATGGCAGGATCCGACCCAAATCCGAGGATACACACTTCAACCAGCATATTTATACTAGCCAGCCGACCACAGAAACCTTAATTAGCATATCACTGCATAAAGTAACCGCGACAATAAGATTCAGGGAAATTCAACCGTACTTTGCGAAAGTATAAGAAATGACATCTTTTTCACGCACGTGTGTTAGAAACTGGACAAGTCCCCACCAAAAACTCAACAATCCATTTAATCCTATAGACTACCTTTATAACGAGAGTAGATAGGCACTAAGAAACAAATGATACGACAAAGACTGTTCAAACTGGAGACAGTCATGTCAAATCAGCATTGAAAATATTTCGAAAAAGTGGCTCTAGTTACCATGGCGGTTTTAATAACCCTTGATTATGGTGCATTTTGCTTATTTTGAAGTACCCTTATTTAGCAGTAAATTAGTGTTACTTTCAATCTTAAATTGTTACGTTTAACATTTAAAAAAATAATCACAGGAAAAGGCGTATTTATTGTATATTAATTTTAACAAACTAAATTAAATTTCAGAAGCTACATAAATTGATTTGTGTTAATTGATTCTTATTAATTTGGAAACTCTCCCGGAATACTCATTACAATTAATCATCAGATATCGAAATTTTTCCCGAAATCAAAATTAAATTACTTCTCTCATTTCATTTCATTTGCATTGAGGTAAGCATAGCCAAGTTTTACGTTAATTAAAAGAGGAAAAGAACTAAAGTGATATATTAGAAAACTCGAATTAAAATCAGAAGAACGCCATCAAAAATTTAATTTCGGATGGATTAAAATCTTAAAACTTTAAGGAAGACTTTTTCTTTTTTAAATGTTACTTAATACGTGTCTGTGAAATTATAAATTCTTATAATATATTTCAGGGTTTTTTTTTTCCTTGCCAACTTAAATATTCTTGACCTAAGCAAATTACCTTTACATAATAAAATTTCTTCAAACCGGCAAATTCGATTTAATAATCAAACTAATGTATCCCACAACATTTTATGCCCCCCCCCCCCCCCCCCCCCCCACACACACTAGGTTTTTTTTTTTTTTTTATAAATATACAGCAAAAATGAGCCTAACATTGATTTTTCAAATAAATTAGTATATAAGAAGACAAAAATTTAAGGGGAAAAAATGCAATAATACTTACTAAGAATGTTTCTCAGGACAAAAATAATTATAGTTTATTTTAGGGTTCCGTACTTAAAAGTAAAAACGGAACCATTATGAGATCACTCGTGTGTCTGTCTGTCCGTCTGTCCGTTTTCCTTGAAAACTATGGAACGTGGAAAGTTCAAACTTGGCAGAGTAATAAAAGCTATTGACCCACATATTTGTAGGTTCCATTCGCAAATATTTTTAGGAAAAATTTAGGGGGAATTAAGTTACTTGATTTTTTTATTTTTATATAATATCGCGTGGAGTTTCGTTCTAAAGATTTCGTAATACCGAACTCAAAAATATTTTCGATTTAATTTTAGGTATTATATTTTCAGAGATATCGTCGAAAACGTATTGCAAAAATATGTCCTCTCCCCGAGCCCTATTTCTGAATCTACTGAAACTAAAATTGTGAAAAAATGAGGGGTAGAGGGACTTTATTTAAATCTTGCAGGGAAACTATAGCTATTATCCTAGGTCACATCGTTTTTGAGAAAATCGTATTTTACTGCTACACACAAGCATTACTTTGCGGGGACTCAGCGGGGGAATTTAGGGGCTTTCAATGTACCTGTCGACGCAGAATCATCCAAGGATTGTTGGTAATGACTTTCGAAAAAATCTGTCGGTAATTAGCCGACATTCATTAAAAACTTATCTAGAAATCGCGGCACTGACCAAGGCGGCATTGCAACTTTTCGACCTCCTTTCGAAGCGCGTTTAGCACAATACCAAGTTTAAACTTTGTACAATGTCTTTGTTTTAGGTAAGGCGAATCATAGTGATAAATAGTCAACGCTTTTCATTTCAATTGAATTCAATTATTGAAGGCAATTATTGAAGGAAATTATTGAAAGATAATTCATAGAATAATTCCCAGACATTAAAAGTCAGTAGTTTTGAGACAACAAACGCTTATAACTCAATGTATTATTCATTTATTGTTAGTATATTGTATCGTAATTGTAATCGTAGCATTACATCTTAAATTTTATTGGATGATACTTTTGTGTAAGCTTTCTTGCACGTCCGGGAAACATGACTGCAGAATCCCAGACGAATTTATAAATATAAGTGATGTTCAATTTTCAGTCAGTTACTATGTTTTTGTCATTGTGTAATGTTCTTTTGTAACTCAATACAGTCGAACCTCGTTAACATGAATCTCAAGGGGAATCAAAATTTTGTTCTTGTTAACAGTAATTCATGTTATCAGTATCAAATCTTTGTATTTGTTTTTATAGGGGACTATAAAAACAATTCATGTTAAAAGTAATTCATGTTAAGCGTGTTCATGTTAACGAGGTTTGACTGTATATATATTCGATCCAAGGCCTCGCCTGTTTATTTGCTTTGTTATTTCATCAGCAGAGCTTGGTTTAATTCGCAGACAGAGTGACGCTAGTCCCTTTTCATATTTATTGCTGTGGTTTTGAGAGAGAAAATTTATTTTTCTTTTGTTTCTGTTTTTTTACTCAGCGAAGGAAAGTGAAAAAGAATTATACGGAGTTGCTGTTTTTGACGGCGATGGTAGAAATTTTTCTGTTTGGAAAATGCGTGTTAAAGCCATATTTGCTGCGAAAGATTTGCATAAGTTTTTAGACAATGAAGCGACAACTGAAACTGCCGAAGTTGTAAAATCGAAAAAGGCTTATGCTTTATTATTATCGCTTTTAAGCGATGGGGTTCTTGCGTCCATTGCAAGAAGAAAATACTGCGCATAAGATATGGAATAAATTAGAACGAACATATGATACCAAGCGTGCAGTTAATCAAATTTTAATTAGAAAGAGGTTAGCAACTATTAAAAAGGATCGTGTTGTATCTATGAAAAGCACATTGATGAAATAAATAAATTAATTTCGGAACTTAAAATTTCCGGTGCTGAAGTAAGTGAAACCGATACTATTGTTTATATTCTAATGTCGTTGCCTCAAGAATTTGAAAATGTTAAAACTGCGTTAGAAAATCAACCGAATACTGTTTTGACTCTAGATTTTGTCACACAACGGCTGTTAGATGCTGAAGCACTTCTGCTCGACTCAAAGAAAGATAAAGTGCAGTCCAAAACTGCTCATGATAATGCCGCGTTTGTATCAACTCGCAAAGAATTTGTGTGCAAAAACTGTAATTCAAAGGGGCACATAGCTAAATATTGTAGAAAGAAACTTACTTGTTTCAAATGTGGACTTCCTGGCCATTTTAAACGAAACTGTAAAGCTGTTAAAAATTCAAATGAGGAAAAATTTGCTTCTTCAGCAGTATCTTTTGTTGCGGGGAACGTTAAAAAGAATGAATTTATAGTGGATTCTGGAGCGACTTCCCGTATGTGCTCTAATGGGAAATATTTCACGTCTTTACAACCATCTTCAGGAACTATTAAGTGTGCGTCGAAAACAACGAATCTTGAAATTAAAGGTGTTGGAAATATTATTGGAAAATTATCAAACGGAATGGAAATTACACTAAATAATGTTCTTTACGTACCAGATTTAAGTGGACAGTTGATTTCCGTTAGAAAAATCGAAAACGCAAATTATGCAGTTATTTTCAAGAATGAAAAGGTGTTCATAGAAAAAGGAAGAAATCGTTTTTGTTTTGGTGAACGTGATTAATATGTTAGTTATTTTGTCCCAAATTATGAAACTGTTCTCACATCAAAAGAAAGTGATTCTGAAATTTGGCATCGCAGAATGGGCCATCCAAGCCCCAAAGTGTTGAAGGAAATTAAACTTCCGATACCCCTTTCTTTTTGTGATGTTTGTGTTCGAGCAAAACAGAGTGCAACACCAATGGGAAGAGGACCTAGAAAAAGAGAAAGTACCCAATGTCTGCTATTCATTCTAACATATGTGGACCTATTGTTCCGAAAACTTTTTCTGGTGAATGCTATTTTATGACTATCATAGATGATTTTTCACGATTTACTGAAGTTCGGTTATTGAAGCATAAAAGTGAAGCTTCAGAGGAATTGAAAGTTTTCTTAAAAACTAATCCTACAGTAAAGAAAATCAGATGCGATAACGGAAAGGAATATTTAAGTAATGATTTAGTGAATTTCACTCGAGATCTTGGTATAGTGATTGATCCCGCTCCTCCAAACACTCCAGCTTTGAATGGAGTTGCTGAAAGATGCGATAGATCGCTCCTGGATATAGGAAAGGCTTTAATTGCTGAATCAAATTTACCTAAGACTTTTTGGGGTCAAACTATACTTACAGCAGCTTACTTGAAAAATCGAATGCCAAGCAGCTCCACTGAGAACTTAACGCCTTATTTTTTAAAATTTGGAGAAGATCCCGATTTGAAGCACATACGTGTTTTTGGATGCAGTGCTTACATGTTAATTCCTTCCGTTCATCGTAAAAAGCTTGATGATAGGTCTAAACATATGATCTTCATAGGTTATTCTTCAATGGGATATCGATTGCTAGATCCTGAGACGAAACGCATAACTTTTTCAAGAAATGTCAAATTTGATGAAGAGAAGAAGCATACCATAAACTCAAAGCAACACATAGTGGAAAATTCAGAATTGACTGATTGTGAAATTAACCCAGATGCTCAAGAAAGAACTAGTGAAGAATCAGAGGATTCTGAAGAGAAAGAAGATAAAATGAGAAAATCCGAGAGATCAAGAAAACAACCTATTCGGTATCCAGCTCCTGAGGTGTATGAAGCATTACTTTGCCAACAAGAAACTTTATCTTTTGATGAGATCAAATTTCTCCCTGTTGATGAACAACGTTTATGGAAGGAAGCTATGGATGCAGAGATAGAAAGCATGAAAATCAACAACGTCTGGGATCTCGAAAAATTACATCCTGACAAACGAGCTATTTCCTGCAAATGGGTGTATACCATCAAAAGAGATGGACGTTATAAGGCTCGACTTGTAGCCCGTGGATTTATGCAAAAAGAAGGACTAGACTATAGTGAAACTTTCGCCCCTGTAATAAGTATGCCTGCTTTACGTTTAGTACTTTTTGTGATTTTAAATGATGATTTACATGCATTTGTTTTGAAAGTAAAAACAGCTTTCCTGAATGGTAAGTTAAATGAACTTGTTTTTATGGATCAGCCGCAAGGCTATGATGACGAAAGTGGGTTAAAATGTAAACTCAAACGGAGTTTATATGGCCTGAAACAGGCCCCACGACAATGGTTTGAAAGGTTTCTTGAATTTGTTTCAAAATTAAAATTTAAATCTCTTGATAATGAACCTTGTATTTTTATTTGTTATAGTAATGGTCATAAAATAATTATTGCTTTGTATGTTGATGATATGCTTATAGCAGGTTCAGATTTAAATGAAACTAATGTAGTTATTTCTTTACTCTCTAAAGAGTTTCATATGTCAAAATCAGAATGTGTTTCAGAATTTCTGGGTATTCAAATGAAATTTAAATCTGATTGTCTAATAATGGATCAAGAGTCTTATATAATTAAATTGTTAAGTAAATTTAATATGCTAGAATGTAAACTTAGTGATATTCCTATTTCTCCTAAATCCACTCCATCTGATTTCAAAAATGGAAAACCATTTAATGGTCCATACCGTGAACTTGTAGGTTGTTTATTGTATTTAGCATATATTTCACGACCTGATATTTTATATAGTGTTAATTGTTTGAGTCAAATGCAGGAAAATCCTACTGAAGTTGCATGGATTGCACTAAAGAAAATCTTAAGATATTTGAAAGGAACTTTGTCCTTAAAACTTGTGTATAAAAAGCAAAAATCTGATCCTAAAGTATCTATGTTTGTTGTTTCTGATTGGGGGGCTAATACAAATGATAGAAAATCAGTATCAGGTTACATTTTAATGTTTTGTAATATGCCTGTTCTCTGGTGTTGTAATAAACAAAAATCAGTTGCATTATTTTCAACTGAAGCTGAAGTCATTGCCTTAACTAAATGTTTGCAAGACCTGTTGTGGTTCAAAAATATTGCTTGTAAAATTGTAAGTATTAAGGATTTAGTTATTTTAGAGGATAATCAGTCTTGCATAAAATGTATCAGTAATGAAAGTAGCTATGGTAGAATGAAACATATAGATATAAAACTAAAATTTGTTCGTAATGTTGTAAAAGAAAATAATATCAAAATTGAATATATTCCTACAAATATGCAAATTGCTGATATGTTTACAAAGGCATTGCCTAAAGTTAAATTTTATGAATTGTTGGTTCTTTGCTGTTTGTATAAGTAATGTTTTAACTGTGTCATATTTTTAATGTTTGTTTATTGTAATTTTTCATTCTGTGTTTTTCTAATGTAATGCTAGATTATGGGCGGGTGTTAGTATATCGTATCGTAATTGTAATCGTAGCATTACATCTTAAATTTTATTGGATGATACTTTTGTGTAAGCTTTCTTGCACGTCCGGGAAACATGACTGCAGAATCCCAGACAAATTTATAAATATAAGTGATGTTCAATTTTCAGTCAGTTACTATGTTTTTGTCATTGTGTAATGTTCTTTTGTAACTCAATATATATATTCGATCCAAGGCCTCGCCTGTTTATTTGCTTTGTTATTTCATCATTTATAATGAAAAAACTTTTCGATTACAAATCACTTCAAAAATTATGCCTGCAAATATCATGCTTTCATGTTTAAAAATGAGTCAGAAAGATTCGCATTGTTATTTTTTATTTATTTTTTTTATCGTCTTTAAATTGTCTATTGTTACGTCAAATATGTTTGACAGGTGTCTTCTCGTGAGCAACTCTTCGACCTCTTTCCGAAGCATGGAACCCTTTATGCGCGAATAAAATTCACCAATAAATATATATCTATAAAAAACCATCTATAAATATACTATTTTAATTATAAATATACTATTTACTAATTCTTTTACTTCAATCTAAGCCGAAACGTAAAACTTTTTAAGATATACCTATTCAGATTATCACTTAATAAAAGATTTTCTCTATGTTAATTTATAAAAATAGTTGTAAAATTTCTGGAAATTTTTAGATATTTAAACTGATAGTTCATTACACCCGCATCATATGAATTGTACACTGTAAAAAAACTCAGAAGCGTTTCGGCACAAGGCGGAAAGGTTTCCGAAAATTTATAGTAAACTTTGTGTTCTCCTCAGTTACTTGTTATTTCGGAATCGTTACACGTATTTTCGGAAAAATATTCAAAGCGGTGAATTATTCTGAAGAAGTCAGAAACGTTACATTCCATACCGGAAATGTTTTCGAATAGGTAGTGTAAAATGATGGTTACTGAAAAATTCGGAAATGTTACACTCATTCCGTATAAAGTTTTAAAATGGAATTCGAAATGAAGTAATATTTGCGCATGCTCATCTACTCCGACCTATTGCACATGTCATTATCACGTGATTTCTATTGTTCTTGAGAGGAAAGACAGCTTAAAACAGATGCAGATACAACGTATTTATATGAGCTCTAAGTATTCTGTTTTATAATTGCTTTTATTTGAGAGCTATATTATTTATATGCTTAAAAAAAATTAATATTATCAGATTCTATTTTATTGCATATTAATATTACATTTGCAGTTAATCTTTTGTTGTACACACGAAGTTAAATAACTCGTTCGATAGTTTCTTTATAATCTTGTTCCATGAATCTATAATAAATATTAGATATTTGATTATGAATAATAATGTAGTACTAGTATTAATGAAGTACAGATAGCACCGTATATACGTCTTTAACATTGCTTTGAGATCGGTTCCGTTTCATAACTTTTCTAATGATGAAATGTATCTTTTATATGACAGAATACATTCCTAATTTCACTTATACTATACGTTTTTCTTTCATTTTTTATGAATCAGGTATTTATAAATAAATATAATTGAAAATTTGATTTATAAATCTATAAATAATTATTTTTTAAAATCCGGTCTCGTGAATTCCATGCTGTAAACAGATACATATGCATTATGAAAATGCTTTATTTCCCAAAATAGATGTATTATTTTTAATACCTTTAAATAAAGGTATTTTTAATCTTGTAAGTATAGATAATATGTCAAAAGATTTCGTATCTGTAAATAATTATTTTATTTTATGAACTGTATACTTATAAAAATATATTTATTTTCTCAGGTTATCTCAGCACTTCTCAAGTTATACGAATAAAATAATACCTTTAAATGAATATATTTAGAAGCATGATTGTTGTAAAACACTATATTAAAAATATTTACAAACAGACAAAACATTTTTATCAATATATCTATTTATAAGTATACAATTCGTGAAAATAAAACAATTACCACAGATATAAAATATTTTCGAATAGTATAACTATTTACAAGATTTTAAAAAAAATGTTGAAAGGTATTACTAAAATCTATCTATTTATAAGTATAGGGAAATTAAATATTTTCATTGAGTATCTATTTAGAGGATGGAACTCATGAGGCTGCATGTAAAAAAAGAATTATTTATAGATCCATAAATCAAATTTTCAACACTATTTATTTACAAATATCTGATTCATAAAAACTGAGTGAAAAACGTATAGTATAAGTGAAATTAGGAATTTGTTCTGTCATATAAACGATACATTTCATCATTAGAAAAGTTATGAAACGGAACCGATCTCAAAACGAAAAGATGCTAAAGACGTATATACGGTGCTATCTGTACTTCATTAATACTAGTACTACATTATTATTCATCAATCAAATATCTAATATTTATTATAGATTCATGGAACAAGTGTATAAAGAAACTATCGAACAAGTTATTTAACTGTGTATACAACAACTTCTAAACTTGTTGTACTTGTAAACCTGTAGTAGGTAAACTAAAGAAGTTTCCAGACGACTCAACTCTGTTCCTAAAAAGGAAAATTTGGAAGCCTCTCTTCAGTAGAAGGACATACTCTGAAATTTGGAGTTATTTTAAAATGACAGAAATATTTGTCATAGAATTAAGTTTTTTCAAAGTTTATTTCGCCTACATAAATAACTTTAAAGTGATATCTTGAGTAGCAGTCTAATAATAAAAGGTGAATAATAAAACGAGTTCAGAAAAATATATATTTCACACCAGAAATTACAGAAAATTTGTAATATTGCTAATTCTAGAGTACAATTCATCTACAAGATCATACTTCACAGGATCATTTCTATAGTATGATTAGCGAGTTCGCTCACCGAACTTCGCAGAAAACCCAACCACGATGATGTGGAGTGGGGTTTCACCTCGAGCGAATGTAATGTTAATTTTTTTTAAAGCATATTGTTCTCTCAAATAAAAGAAATTATAAAACAGGAATACACAGAAACATTTCCAAAACACACAGAAACATTTCCGATGTATACAAAAACATTTCTGATGTATGCAGAAACCTTTCTTATGTATACAAAAACATTTCCGATATATGCAGAAACCTTTCCGATGTATACAAAAACATTTCCGATATATGCAGAAACCTTTCCGATGTATACAAAAACATTTCCGATATATGCAGAATGTTACTGAATATCTGACTGAAATATTAAGAAACGTTTCCGAAATTCACGTAAATGTTTCCAAAATATACAGAAAGATTTCTGAATCTCTGACCGAAATATGCGGAAACTTTTACGAATATCTGACCGAAATATGCGGAAACATAACAGAACCGATGGGCCACATTGCTGCCCCACCAGATAGAGTAATGTTTCCGAGTTTTTTTTACAGTGTAGGCGATCGGTTTTACATAAATACAAAGGTAATTTTTGGAGATAGAACTTTTTTCGTAACATGAAAATCATGTTTTTCTGAAAAAGTCTGTAAAGTTTTTAAATGTATAAGTCTATTAGAAACATTCACCTCAATTTCTTAAAAATCTCCACATTTTTATGCTACACCTTCCATAATCTCCATATTAGAAGTTCCTTTCTTTCTTAGGGCTCTTAAATATCAATTTTCAGATATTTAAATACACGCTTCCAATTTGAAACCCGACACAAAGACAGCCATAACCAGATTTCCAATAATCGTAAAACGAAAAAAAAATATTTTGAGTAGCTAATTGTACAGTTTTTCAAATAAAACAATTAAAAATATATAATATTATTTTTGCGCAAAATTTCCTATTTAAACGTAGTAGGATAAACACACTGATTTCGTTTGATGATGAATGCACACATGTAACTGAAAAAATAAACAAAAACGAAAATCACACATCATGCAATAGATTATGAAACATTTTCTTAGTATCAGAATTTGTTACGAAATTTACTTTTTCATGCCGTTAAAAAATATATCTATAATTAAACAATTTTGAAAATATATAGAACAATTAAAATCATTTTATATTCACCTTCCTAAAAGAGTAAAAAAATAATTTTCATTTTTTTTTTCTAATCATAAATGCAAATAGACTAAGAAAATAGTGGAAATTATAAAAAATTATCAAACAAAAGACAAATGTTGGAATTCAATCGTCCTAGAATATTAATTTTTCATTTCTGAAATTTTATGTTCACTAAAATGATCTAATGAAACTATGTAATGGTAGTTAATGTAACATTTATAATTGAAAGCATTAGGTATTTTTTGTTATCATTATTGCGTTAACAATGTATGCTTTTAAATTTCAAATTTTACTATCATTTGCATAAAACATATAGAAATAAATTATTAAAAACGTACATTTAAAAATAATAATAATAAAAGCAGAGCTTTCAATTTCCATTATTAAAAGTTCACTTATCAAACAATTTATTTCTTTATTTCTTTTCTTTTTTATTTCTTTATTTATTTTATTTTGTTTTATTTATTTTATTTATTTATTTATTTATTTATTTATTTATTTATTTATTGAGAATATTAAAAGGTTTGTCAACTTTAGTCGTTGCTTTCCGGAAAAGGTTTCGGAAAAATATATATTTTTTTATATATTTGTTCAACTTAAATTTGAAATTACTTTGGAAACAAAAAATACAACAACCAATTTTTTTAATAAAAGATGCAAAAAAGTTTTTTCAATGCACATTCTTTAAGACAATGAATTTAGAATACATATTTTTTCTAATTTTTTTTTCTTTTTTTTTTTTTACTTCTTATCACCAGTTTATGCATCAACTTTGAACGGAATTTATTAATCACAACACATTATTTGAAACAGTGAACATGAAAGCATTGTGTTTTTCCATCTTTTTCCATTAAAAAACTTATTATTATTTTTTATTCAACCAAAAGAATTAAATTTTTCAATTTACTTAATCGGTAAAATCTTAAGATTATCATTTTCTAATTATATATGACAATAAACATTTAAAAAAAGATTAGTAAATATTTAATGTCGTTCTCAAGCAAAAAAAACAACCAAAAAAAAAAAAACAATGTATAAACGCTGGATCTCAATCATCTTAGAATATTAAATTTTCATTTTTGAAATTTTGTGTTCACTCAGCATGAAATTATATAGCGAGAATAAAAAAATATACATTTTCTACATAAATAAATCAATATTTTTTATTATGTTAATATTGAATACTTTTGAATTTCATTTATTTAATCAATTGTATAAAGCATACAGAAATATAATATTAAATTTTCCATAATGAAAGTATTTCTTTTTGAGAAAGTCAGAGATTTAAATTTATATTATTAATTTACTGATTAAATATTATTGTTAGAAGGAAGTAAGTTCTTCGCGCAATAAGTATTTCTTAAGGGTATACTAATCAACACTAAAAGATAGTTAAGGTAAATTTGCTTACCTTCATTTTCAGCTGACGGTCCAGAGTTTGGTGTAATCCAAATTTTCTTCATACGAATATCTGGAATGCTGGTTTAACCTTTTTAATTAATTGAGTATCCAAAGTTGTCAGAATTAGCACTTTTTTTATTATTTCTAAGATGATGCATTTTTATTCTACTTAAAGGATGTATAAATGTATAAATTATTTATTAAATGATGATACATTCGTTTAAACTAGAATATTTAATTATATATCAAAATTTAGAACAGTTACATTTAAGATTAACAATAGAGTATTACATTTAGAATATTTAAGGCAGCGCAAGTACATTTTTGCATTTTTATCGCGAGAGAAACATGATCCGAATGAATAATAAAGAAAAAATAATTTTTGAGTTCTTGGGATGACATCATTTCTAAAGTTTTTGATTGGAGAAAACTTACATCAACTTTGTTAGCTTCATTGGAAATAATACAGTTTTTACGTCACTTCTATGACGCGATAGAAAAAATCCTATTTGATTTCATGTGTTTCACTGTCGGTTGAAATCGACAATGTTCTCATTCAGAAAACGCGTTAAGAGTTCAAGGCTATATTTCTTTCATTATTGATGATCAATTGAAGAGATTATGTTTTGGGTTATTTCCAACAATCTCTGCCTTAATCATTGAAGATTGATCAACTAAATTCAGTTTGTTTCGGTGTTTTTGAAACATTTATTGGGTGCGGGTTTAGTCAGTATATGACAATCATATTCTTTGTAGGACAGTACTTTACCTCGATTATTCCAGTGTCCTTTAGATGTTTGATGGAATGACACCTGATATCTATATGCTTGGTTCGACGAGCATATTTTTCCGACTCAAGTATCTTTATACAGGATTGGTTGTCCTCATGCATAGTTATAGGTAGTGATTGTTCGAGATTCAGTTCTTGTAAGAGTCTAATTATCCACACACGTTCCTGGGATGCGTTAGCAGCTGAAACATATTCCGCTTCAGCACTCGATAGTGCAACACAAGATTGCTTTTCGCTAATCCATTGAATTGGATTTTTGCCTAATAAAAATAAATTACCACTCGTGTACTTCCTACTTTGTATATCTCAAGCCCAATCTGAATCACAATATACCTCTAATATAGGTTAGTGTGTTGCATTTATTTCTAAATTTAAGTTTTTCGTGTGATTTAAATAAGAGATGACTCTTTTAGTTGCATTCCAATCCTTTTCCGAAGGTTTCTCATTTTTCCTACAAAGAATGTTTATTGCAGCGGATATATCAGGTCCTGTGACTGTTGATATATATAAAAGTGCTCCTATTGTCTTTCTGTAATTAGTGTTATTCGGCAATAGTTTTTCTTCGTCATCTAAATTTAAATAATCTGTTTCCATGGGAGTGTTTTATGATTTTGCATCTTCTAATTTAAATTTTTTAACTAATTCTTCAATTTTATTTTTGATTTAGTTTATATAATTCATCTGTTTTTTCTGTTTTAATTCTTAGGTAGTAATTTAATTGTCCTAAATCTTTTAATTCGTATTCACTTTTAAGGTTTTGTATAATTTATTTAATTTGCTATCTTTTCCTGCTATTAAAATATCGTCAACGTAGACGATTCTATATGATTTATTGTCTTCTGTATTACGGATAAATAAACATGTGTTTGATTTTGATTGATTAAAATTTAGTTTTTTCAAAGATTCTGAAATTTTGGTGTGCCAGGCTCTGGCCGCTTGTTTCAAGCCATAAATAGCCTTATCCAATTTGCACACTTTATTTTCTTGGTTTGGTGTGATGTAGCTTTTGGGTTGAGTTACATATATGTCCTCTTCTAAATTTCCATATAAAAAGGCTGTTTTCACATCTATGTAATTCATATTTAATCTGTGGTAGGCAGCAGCTGTTGAGAATGTTTTGCTAGTCGTGTGTGAAACTACAGTCGCGGATGTTTCATCATAGTCTATTCCGTATTTTTGCGAATAGACTTTGGCTATTAATCTCGCTTTGTATTTTTGTATTTTCCCTTTATCATGTAGTTTAGTCTTAAATAACCATTTTGATCCTAGGATTTTTCTGCCTGGCGGGGTGTGTCTACGAGTGTCCAGATTTTGTTTTGATTGTGAGATTCTATTTCTTCTTGTGTCACTTTGATAGTTTTGTTTTTCGATTGAGTTTTCCATGTTTCCTATTTCTTCCCAATTTTTAGGTTCACTAACGTGTTCGTCTTTAACCAAATAAATTAGTCTATCTGGAGGGACTCCTTTATTTACTCTGTTTGACCTTTTTGGTTCAGTTGGATCTTGTTTGGACTCACTCGGTGTATTATCGTTGTTTGATACTTCGATTTCTATCAGGTTTGGATTTACTGATTTTTCGCTTTCGGTATGAGTGTTTTCATCTAAATTTAATTATTTTTTTTTCCTTATTTGCATTTCTGGGATATTTTTCTAAGAATTTCATGGTTCTCGCATGATATCTTTGCCGCGAGTGCATATACGATATCCTTTCGAATAATTGACGTATCCCACGAAAATTCCTTCTATTGTTTTATTATCTAGTTTTTGCCCTTTTTTTGCTTATTAACATAGGCGAAATTTTTGCAGCCAAATACGCTAATGTTTTTTAAATTAAGCTTTCTGTTGGACCATCTCGTATGGCGTTTTTTCGTTGGTTTTCGTTGGCTTTTGTTGGCAGTCGATTTCGCAAATGATCAGCGGTGCAAATTGCCTCTCCCCAGAATCGTAATGGTAAATTTGAGTCGATGAGCATTGTTCTAGTCATTTCGACAAGCGATCTATTTTTTATGTTCGGCAACTCCGTTCTGACTTGGTCAGTACGGAACGGTCAGTTGGCGTATAATTCCGTTTTCTTTAAGAAAATTATCAGTTTGATTATTTCTGAATTCCTTTCCATTGTCTGTTCTAAACTCTTTGGGGTTTTGGTCAAATTTATTGTAAACTAATGCTAAAAATTCTTTAAGTTTTTCGTTCACCTCACTTTTATTTTCTAAGAGATAAATAATTGTAAATATCGAATAGTCGTCAACGAAAGTAAAAAAATAATTTTTTCCACAAATAATAAGCGTTTCTAAAGGACTACAAACATCGGAATGTATGATTTGGAGTATTTTATTCGCTCTATATTCCGCCTTTTTAGGATAGATTTTTAGGATATTCCGCCTTTTCTTCGCTTTAATGCAGGATTTACATCCTGTACTATGATTGCAATTGTTGATAGTTATCTCATTTGCTAATTGTTTTGTAATTATTTCTTTCATTGACGCGATATTTTTATAACCTGATCCCCCGGAAGGGTTAATGGTCAACTAAAAGAAGAAACAGATTTTTTTCCTCACAATCCCGAAGATTAAAAAAAATATTATCACACAACAAAGTTATTTGCTAATTATAAATGGGCCGTTTTATTTCACATCACAAATGAGGCATATATCCCCGATGCAGGTGGGACATGTAACTTTTTAAATCAGGATAGATGCCCCAGCCAGTAGCTTTGGTAGGGACAAATATGGCTGCAACGTATAATTAACACAGTGCTTGGTATCTGCTTCAATAACATTTACTAATTATTTTATGAAAAATCTCTAGTAAGTATATTATATTTCATCTTCTACTTGTCTCTATCTTACAAGAACATAAAATAAAAAACAAACTTACCTTTCTTTGATGAATATAACTGTTATTTGATAAACTAAATCACTGTAACTTCGTCTACTACTTTTTTTTATAACTGAAAGTAGAAGAACGTCACTAACTCTGCCACACATCTAACAGTTGAAATACAGTAAACAGGGCCGGATGAGGCATCTAACCTAAATTTACCCTACTCGAAGCTGTATAAGCCGCGAAAATACTAATAATTGAGAACATTTTTCTTACTTTTAAGTTACAGTGTATAAGTTATTTTCTAATAGTTTATTGGGTATATACTTAACATACATACTTGGGTAATTTGGGCACATGGAGGCATTTTTGGACATACTTAAATTTTCGTATGGATTTCCTGTGTTATATTCTAATGCGCAGAAGTATAAAAAAGTATATAAAAAAATTAAACTGTAATATACATAAAATTTATGAATTTTTAGCAAGGAATTTTTGGACGACTTTATAAGTTAACTCAACATATTTTCCTATTCAGAAAAATAACCACTTTTTAAAAAATGCCACCAAAAAAAAAAAAATAGTTTCTTCCATCTTTCCGTTTTCTTCAAAATTATAATTTTACCGTATTCTAATCATAAAAGACATCAAACTAAAAAAAAAAAAAATGTTAGTATTCAGTATTAACCAAACAAAAGCATATATCTAAATAATTTTGTATTCACTCAGCATGAAAAATATAAAACATAATATGTTACGAAATAAAATAGAAATAATTTTTATTTTTATTTTTTAAATTTTCCACAGTCTTATTTGAATGATTTTACAATACAAATGTGTATACATGTAAATATGTAAATTAGTTAGTGTTATAAAAAGGAATGTTTCGCTCGGTTTGAATTTGCAAAACATTTCAAAAATTCATTTATTCCAAATAAAATGAATCACGAAGTAAAAATAACGTACAGTTCGGGTAATAAATAATACTTTTCTGTTTAAATTGGTCAATATTTTTCTACTCGATTAATGATAAATGCTGTTTGAATTTTATTTTCATTTCATTAGCATAAAACAAATAGAAACGAATTATATATATATATGTATATATATACACATATATATATATATATATGTGTGTGTGCATATACACACACACACAGTCACACACACACACACACACACACACACACACACACACACACACACACACACACACACACACATATATATATATATATATATATATATAATATCTTTGAATTTCAAAAAACATATCAAGTTCTTGTAACATTCTAATTAAATCTCCAAAGAGATAATTAATAATAATGTGTAGACAGAATACCACATAGTTAATAAATTAACAAGTGTAATCATAATTTTACCATAGCTTGTGCTTCAATGGTAAATGGCAAAAATACTGAAAATATGAAGATTATTTAAAAAGAGAGAAAGAGAAAAAGAAAAAAAAAATTATAATAAACCATAAAATGTTAATAATTTGGAGTTGATATCAAGTGAATACAAATGGATTAAGAAATGAAATATGAACTAAATATAATGGAAAATTGGATAACAAGAGATTTAAATTATAATTGGATATGAACAAACACGTGTAGGTATAATCTTCAGCCTGGATGTACCCACACATATTTTAAAAAATAATTCAGTATTTCATAATTATACTGGCATATATGCTAAGATCAGTATAATCATGTATACTGAATTATTACCAGAAAACAATTGGAAATAACAAAATTGGAAATAAAAAACTTGTAAAGAATAGATAAAATATTTTACTCACAATAATTATCCAAAAATCCGTATACAACACTATACTGAATTATTACCAGATAACAGTTGGAAATACAACCACATGGCGTACATATCATATACTTGATGATATAGTCAAGTTTGAGAGAAATTATTTGAAAGTTAAGTTGAGAGAACATATTTTGAAATATCACCTTAAGTATTACACCTTAACACAAATTGATTTAAAACACACAAATTTATTTTTGTGATAAATACACTCAAAAACAAATTTATATTTGTGAATATACAAATTTTCCATTTAATTTTAATCTTTAAAAGTAAAATTTAAATACACAAGCGATAAGCGCCCTCTATAGGTAAATTAAAAATATTATTAACATTTATTTGTCAAGTAATGTGCTGTCCTCTATTGGAATAAAAATTATTTAAAATTAAGTTTGATTTACATATTTATTATATTAGATTTAATAATATATATAACTAGTAAAAAATAATGATATCATTGTAGTTTTACATTAACATCGTACAAAATCCTATTATATGAATTAAATTTAACAAGAATTAAATTAATCTTACACAGTATTTCAAAGATTCTTACCAAGAGTAAATATTATGTAAAAGAGATATTTCTTTTAATACATAGTGCTGGTGCTGCCATCTATGGTAATCTACTTATATATATTATAGAATTTACATAAAATAATTAATTTTTTATACTTCTACTAATATATATATATATATATATGTATGTATGTATGTATGTATGTATGTATATACACACACACACACACACACATATATATATATATATATATATATATATATATGTGTGTGTGTGTGTGTGTATAGATACATATGTATATATATTTATATTTATATATATATATATATATATATATATATATATATATATTACAAAATTGTTCAGCGTCATCGATTTATTACAAAAAAACATCTTGCTCACAAAAATGATACAAATGAAAGCACAAAGCGCTGATGTATTTGATCGCGTTGTACAAAACTGCACTTATCGGAAATGAGGCTCATCTATCAATGATACTCAAAATGGTGTCTTTCAGCAACAATACACATCTGTACACGGGATTGCACTTCCCGCTGCACATTGTTCAACATGGCAGGTGACACGTTGGCACAAGCATCCGTAATATGGTTTCGAAGTTCCTGCAATGTTGGTGGAGGAGGTGCCTACTCTCGCTGTTTCATGTATCCCCACCATTTATACAAAATGGAAAAAAATACTTTTTTACGGTTTGTGATATTAAGATTTATTTATGTAAAGAAGAATACTGTATATCTACTGACAATTGAAACTCTGGAGTGTGACCTTTTCTCTTTTCTTCCGCACTATGTCGCGTTACAATTTTGGGAGTTTCGAACCAAATAAATATGCATTTTACGCCTTCTACTTTTAATATTAGTTTACGGAAGGTGTTTTCTCTTACTAAATCGATGATGCTGAACAACTTTGTAATTGACTTTTTTCCTGTATCTCGTACCGTTTTTGAAATAAAAACGCTAACTCCAAATTTAGCCATCAGGTGGCGCTGTAACTGATTTCCTTGCGTAGCGCATGTCAACTTTACTATACCTAGACCCCACTTTTATGACTATAGCTCTTGCCGTTCAGAAATTATCGGGGTGACAACGAACCTTAGAAAACACACTGTATACTATATGTGTGTGTGTGACGATTTAAGGCCAAGAAATGATGAGTGCAACAGAAGTTCCACTTTTTTATAAATGGTTTTTCAATACTAGATGTTCTTTTTCGGAAGTGAACAGAGGTAGTTTCCTCGCTAGGGATTTATTTGCAGTCGGCATCTCTACAGTAGAGGACGTGTGAGTATGTAGAAGAAAAAACTCCATCAAAATCACGAATCAGCTTTTTATTTGGAAGCTTAAAAATCAGGGGGAGATCTCGTTTCACATGATCCATCGTTTTAGTTGTTATGACAGGTTTTCCATTAAAAAATAAGCATGATGGTTAGCTTTAAAAATCCATCCTGAAGTAGTAGCAGAAAATATTACTGGTTTCGCTTCACCATAACCAGGCAAGGATTCTAATTGATTAGAAACTCAAAACACCAAACACCGACCCAGCGTCTCTCTTTCGAATGTCTCTCGGAAGCAAGGAGCCACGATATATGATTTAAAAAAAAAGTATGAATACAGGGGTCACGTGACGGCTTATGTGCCAATGGAGAACCGGGATTCTAAGCGAGAAGCGCCAGAATTTTGAGGCAAGGTGGCTTCCGGTAAAAAAAAGGCGCCAAAGACGCTTCGAGATTGTTCTATGATTTTCTATAAAATAGCTGTGACCCAGATGAGTTTTAATCTAACTGATTATTGTTAACTATTGATTTGAGAATATGGAATAATTTTTACGTTCACGAAAAGGAAAAAAAAGAAAATAAGAAAAATGGTTTATCGAACTTGGATCAAAGCCAGAATGGAATTAAAATAAAATGTTTTATATTTTAATATAAGAAAAAGATTTTATGATTTTGAGAGTTACATTTAATATCTGAAATTATTAAAATAAATACAGCCTTCTTAGGAATTTAGAAATATAAAAAGGAAAGAATGCTGGTTTTTTAAGGGATGAATATTAGGAAGCTTTTATAATTTAAAGATAAAGACGCCATTTATTGAGTTAACTAGTAGCAATTAATCGGCCAAGCATAGAGATTTTATAAAATGTGGTATTATTTGCATAGAAATTTGCTTAAATTACATTCATTAAGACATCAAAAAAGTTTCGTGCATGAAAAATAATATTTTATTTAATTTGACGTTACTATTATTAATTTATTATGATTAATTTATTATTAAATTTAAATAAAAAATTTTAAGTTTTCTTATGGCATTTGTTTTATTTTTATTTTATTTACAGAACTTGCAACTTTACTCCATTATAAAAACATATGATTAATCTCAAGTGGAATAATTATAAATTTTCAAAAAGTCGAATTTGTCAATAACCGTTTCAAGTAAAAAAACCAGCGTATTTTGAAAATTTCTCAACAGAAAGCGATTACTTCAATTGAATTACTAATATTTTATAGATGTCTCCAGAACCCTTATGAATAGCAGAAAAATAAAATTAGCGAAAAATATACTTCACAGTGTTAATAAAAAAATATTTATTGAAATGGTGCGTTTACGCACCTTTGGCCGAAATGGATTAAAATATTGAATTTAGATATGAGGTTTTTGGAAATAGTAGAGTTAAAATACATTAATAATAAACGGAGGAAATAAATGTTATAGAGTAATTTAGAATAGGATGGGATAAAAATAATTTAGCGGATCGCGATAAATTTTTAATTTTGTTATATATATATATATATATATATATATATATATATATATAAACACGATACAATAGCTACTTTCAGTTTTAAAAACTACGCTGGTGTACTAGAATTGTATTGTAAAAATTTGCATTCATATACATTCAGTGTGGTTGTTTAAAAAATTGAAGATATACATTCACCTAACAGCCCAAAAATAGAGGTTTCTCTTTTTAAGCGGCTTAACAAATGCGCAAAGGCATCATTTCTTATCCAATTCAATCATTCTAGGATAATAAATTTTCTGCCTGCAATTATATGTCAATAAACTTAAGAAACACGGCAAATATTTAACGTTCATCAAACAAAAACGAATATATAAACGATGGAACTCATTTTTCCAAGAATATTATTTTTTTTATTTCTAGAATTTGGTATTTACTCAGCATGAAATATGTAGCGGGGATAATAAATAATACCTTGTTGTTTAAATACATTATTTTTTATTACGTTAATAATGAATGCTTTAGAATTTCAAAAAAGAAATTATCATTTGCATAAACCATGGGGATATGAATTATGAAAAATTTTATAATGTAAATATTTCTTTTTGAAATAGTCAGAGATTTCAGTTTACATTATTAAAGATTTGCTGATTAAACATGATTAACAATGAAATGATACATCTTTTATATAAGACTATCTTTAAATGTGTTTGACAGCATTAAAAAATTAGTGATTCGGAAAGAATCTGAAAGATTATATATATATATATATATATATATATATATATATATATATATATTATATATCATTGTTTGCTTAATTTAAATTTTAAATTCTTGCAACAAGAAAATGCAAAAGCATTTTTTTAAATTATAAAATGCAAATAAACCGATTTATGAATGCACATATTTAAGACAATGAATTTATATTAGTTAAAACACTATTTAAAAAATCTGCTTAAAATGAGAACCTGAAGTTACAGGTTTCATTTAAATATAATTGTGTCATAAACAAGGTTGGCACAGGCGACTATTTTTTATCATTTTGTCGACCATTATTTAAAAACAACAGTGATGTTTGGGATATATTGTTACTAGAAATTAATTTTTAGGTAGCTTTCATTACAAAAAGCTACCTATTACAGCAGTTCGGAGGAAAGCATCCAGAAAATTTTGGTATATTTTCACCGATCATGACCCCCAGACCCCAAAACCACCCTCCTTTCAAATGTTGATATATATATATATATATATATATACTGCTCAAAAAAATTAGGGGAGCAAGCAACGAAGTGAAGAGAACTGTGCACGACAGCCATGAATGAGCATAAAATGGAGAGTACACGTGTATCAATTCGGAATACAGGTAAAAAGATGCAAAAAAATTGTACGAGAGCTTTATTTTTTTTAAATATGGAAAGAACATGAAAAGATGGTTTAGGGCAACAATTTGGTTACATGTAAATGGCAAAAAAAGGTTGTTTACAAATGATACAAGATGTTAAAGATGGCGTGTGGTCTCCTCGAACAACTAAGACTGCTACACCTGTTTTCCATGGATGTGATAAGGTTATCGAGAAGACTTTGGGAAATACTGTTCCACTTCTCAAGAATTTCAGTCTCTAAGTCCCAGACAGTAAAATGAGGCCTTGGTCGCGTTGCAATGCGTCGTCCGAATGTGTACCAAACACCAAACATGCTAGATCGGATTCAGGCCAGGAGAGTATGCTGGCAATTCAATACGCTGCACTGTTTCAGCTTCAAGCATGTTCTCCACATCACGATCTGTATACGGTCTGGCATTATCATGCATTAAAACAAGGGAATCCCCAATAGCTGCCGCGTCAGTCCCAACATGAGGTCTCAGTATCTCGTATGCATACCTTTGGGTGGTCAAAATGCCTTTCCGAATGATATGCAGGTCCGTACGTACACCTATGCTGATTCCAGTCCATACCATCAACCCACCTCATCTGTAATGTGATCTTTCATGAGCAAATGTGGGGTTGTTTTGAGTGCCCCTTTCTCCCCATACCAAAACACGTCGGTGTCACACTTTAGACTGAATCGGGACTCGTCTTTAAGCAGCACTTGACTCCAATCACGTTGCCTCCAATCTCGATGTTCAGCAGCCCATCTTCTTCGGGCCGCAAGGTGACTTGAGGTCAACGAATACAGACCATTAGCCTACTTGCATATAGACTACCCTGATGAAGCCCATTTTGGACTGTTTGGCTGGATAGCCTTCTTCCTTTTGTCAACAGTAACTGTCTTTGCAGCTGAGTAGCATTGTCTGTTCTGTCTTGACGAGCTGTTAACAGGATATATCGGTCATCAGATGCTGTTGTTGCACGTGGCCGACCTTGCCCTGGTCATTGTCTAACATTCCCTGTTTTTTGGAATCCATTCCGCAGCTTTGCAATGACACTTCTTGCGACTCCAACAGCGTCCACTACACTTCGTTGTGTTTGCATGAATTAAAGTCTCCCGATAATGCACCAAGTCATGCATTCCGATAAATCACGTTGTTGTGACATTTTCAAGTCACCTTTTCTCAAAACAAAAGATGAGC
Organism: Maratus michaelseni; assembly: GCA_963931845.1. Taxonomy (NCBI): domain Eukaryota; kingdom Metazoa; phylum Arthropoda; class Arachnida; order Araneae; family Salticidae; genus Maratus; species Maratus michaelseni. The sequence continues at coordinate 314,271,739 of OZ007591.1, forward strand.
AATTGAATTTCACAACTGAGACAGTGAAAACGACATTTCTGCGGAATCCCGATCTCCTTTTCTGGTTTTTGACGTCATGAACTTTGATTTGCATATGAAGTTTTCTTCTTCTGTTTTCTGCTACTCTTTAAATTATGGATATTTTATTTTACGTTACTTACCGGTGTAAATATTTGCGTAATTTCGTTAAAATCCTGGGGTCCCCTAATTTTTAAGTATTTATTTTTTAAATGTACGGGTATTCGTTTTTCATAGTAGCTTTGAATTTTTGTTTGTATTTCCTGTATTGTGTTTTAATGCCAAGAAGTATTTAGAAAAACTTACATAAAATTCTAAACTGTAATTTAATTTTTTTTTTCATATTCTTGTATGTATTTATCTGTATACATAACATCTTTTTTATATTAAGAAAAATTATTACTTTTATAAAATACAACCACAAAAATTAGATTCTTCTACTGGCTTTTATCACAATTTTTTAATAGAATTTTTCTATTTAATATTTAAATAGCAGAAATTGTAGCCATCTCGTTTAATTTGTAATACTTTTCTCCATTTAAATAAGGCAAAAAAATCCATAAAAAAATTGTGGTAAAAGCGTACAAACCCTGTTCTTCAATAAAGCATAATTGAATCGTATTATAATCATAAATATCAACAAATTAAGAGAATTGTAAGAATTTAATATTAACCAAACAAAAACAACTATGTAAGCTGAAAACGGTATTTTTCAAGCGAACACATTTTTGATTTGTACAATTTTGTATTCACTCAGCATATATAATACTGCGGGGATAATAAATGATATTTTTCTGTTTAAATGCATCAGGTTTTTTTTTTTTTTTTTATATATAACATAAATAATGAATGCTTTTAGATAAACAAAAGAAAAATATACTTGCATAAAACATGCAGAAATGATTTATAAAAATAAATAAATGGCAATTTGCTTTTGCAAAGGACAGAGGAAATTAAATTATTAAATATTTACTGATTAAACATTATTACGATGAAATGATATTTCATTCTTAGTGAGAATATTAAAAGTGGTTTTAAGCTTTAGAATTATTTATAATAATCTAGATTATTTTATTTTAAAAAAAGGGGAGGGAGAGTCGTTCGGAATTAGTAGCTCTTTTATGCATATTATCGTTGTTTTAAAAAAATACAGAGGCAATTTCTTCCATAGAAAAACCAAAAGAAGGAGATTTTTCAAAGCACATTTTTAAAGACGACGAATTTAGAATACGTATAGTTAATAATTTCTTTTTTATTTTACTTCTCAACTAAATGCTCCCAACTGCCCTTTGCATCAATTTAGAACGGAATTAATTAATCATAAAACATTAAATGAAAATGAAAACCAGAATGCATTGAACATGAAAGACAAAAATCTTGTGTTTCTCCACACTGTTGAAAATTTGCAGCAAACTGTCCAGTCATTCGACCATTTTTATAGAAAACAGTTACATAACCGTAATTTAACTCTATTCTGGCTATATTATTGGCAATATTATATTCACATGTGAGTTAAATTACGGTTATGTAACCATTTTACATTAAAACAGTCGAATGACTGGACAGTTTGCTGCAAATTTTTAACAGTGGCATCATCATTTCCTATTAAGAAATTACTTTAAAAAAATACAGGTAGAAAAATTTATTTCTTCCATCTTCTAAAGGGGGGGGGAGGGGAAATCTTAATACTTATTATCGCTTTCTCATCATACGTGTTAGTAAGCTTTAAAAAAAATAGTAAATACAGTCAAACTCGGTTATAGCGAGCTCGGATGTAACGAAAGGTCGGTTTTAACGAGAAATTAGTGAGCAAATAATTGCGTTAACATGAAAATATCTTGCATAAAACTTTGTTATTACGAGTAAACCTCGGATATAGCAAGCAAAAAATCTACAAACTAACGATAAAATTGAAAAAGGGTAACTTCTTTAAGAAAACATATATCTTTATAGTGCATATACAATATTGCAGAAAATGATGAAAATGAGGATGATGATTGTGATAAAGATGAGTGGGAAACTATAAACGCAACATAATTTACCAATCAACATATGTAGCTAAATCGGATTTCTATGCAAAATTTTAAAACTTTTCAAAAATAAAGAAACAGGCGATAATGTTTTTTGAGAGTGATGGAGTTTAATTAGACAAAAAGTAGCTGGTGAAAGGGAATCCGAGAAACGTTCAGAGTATAAGAAATTGTAGTGCTTGAGTAATTTCATTTCTTATGAAAGAATTTCTGATTTTCAAAGAGTGTTTATTCCATATTTTTTTTTTTTTCAAAGGGAAAATTGGCAGATATGCATTTTATGCAGATTTAATCACATGATAAAAAGATTGCACTTAATAACTAAAACCAGTATCTCACTATTCTAAAAACATAACAGTAACTAATGAATGTGGCTGCTGCTGCCGTTATTGAATTTATTGTGATATTTTCACTTTCTCGGCTTATAATGCAAATACTATTGCATATAAAAAATTAAAAAAATGGTAGTTTTATAGAGAAATGTATTATTATGATTAAAAACATTGAAACAGACAGTTATAAAATCGGATATTTATTTTAAGCGCTATTTAATGTTGAAATATGTCAAGATAGTTCAGTTACAAAAGTTTTATAGGATCAAAAACTATGCATAAAAATTTAACCATCTTTGTCAGGCATATAAGTGACTAGATTGGGGTGTGCTGTGTCCAATCATTTTTTTAATTTGTCTAATTTTTGAGGTATATATATATATATATATATATTTAACTTCATTATCTGAATAGTGATGTAATTCATATTTTGAAATAGCCATTTTTTACCTACTGTTGCCAGATTTTAAAAAGTCTAAATACTAATTTTTCCAAATAGTTTTCAATTGGAAAATATATTTACACGGGAATATTAAAAAAGAAATAACTTTAAAATAGTTAAATTATTACGTGCGTAAAGCATTTAATAGCGAAAATTACGTCATATTTAAAACTATATATTTCAAACGTCATATTTCAAACTATATATTTCAAACGTCATATTTAAAACTATTTTCTTATTTTAGACGTTATAAAAGCCTGGGAGACACCGACATTTTTTATTTACCCATTTTATACAAAGCTGATTTTCACATGCGTAATTGATCTTACTTAATCAATCACGAAAATAGCTGCCAGCTGTCTCGACAGCGGTAGATGCGGCATTGTGAACCAAAAAATCCCCTAATAAAAGAGAAATGAATGTCAACCCGACTACAGAAAAATCGTCACTGATCGTGATAACATCATTCAATCTTCTATAGTCGGATTATCTTTTTAAAACAGAGCAAATTAGCGTGTTTTTATAGCCTGCGGAGTCTGAATGGGGGTTGGTGAGAGTAGCTCGTTGGCTGCAGAGCCCCCTAATTATTTTTCTTTTTAACTTTTATTTTATACAATTTTCATAATTGTGCAGCGTACATTGTTGGCAAGAGACAGAACTTGATATTAACGACATGATAACGAACTAATAACATCCGAAAAATCAATATTGTGGGTAGAGAAAAAAAAAATAATAGACTGTAAAAGTATTCGGAATTTTTTTCGAAAATTATGGGCAGAAAATGAAACTTTTGTTTCTGAAATTCTTCTTTAAATCTCTGAAATACATTAGTTTCTGAGGTTTCTGAAAATAAAGGAAGGCTTTTTGGATCGTTGGTAACTCGGAGAAGTTATGTTATATACCTTCGCAAACCTTAAGAAAGATAAAAGCTTGATTAAGAAACTTTTGTCTTTTTGTTACAGTGTATTAATATAATAATTGCTCATTATAAAACGCAAATACGACACTCGATCTCACCTCTCTACCCGATTTTAGCTCTTGCAGAAACTTTTAATGAGTACAACTGTATTAGACAATGAATAAGCATCTGTTTAATTTTCCCCATAGGTTCCCCAAAGACAAATGTCTCTTAATGTAGAAAATCATAAAATAACCACAAACCAAAACACACAATAACCTCACTGCAAAAATAAAGGGTTGATTTTACAATATAATACTGGCATCCCAGCTGCCAGTATTATACCGTAAAATTAAAAATAATAAACAGTAAAATAAGCAGTAATACGCTGCCGTGGTATTTCATTTCTAAAATCTATACTTAATTTAATATGTTATGTGTTAAAAGCTGACGAACTGGGAGTAAGGTTTTAACAGTTCACATAAAATTAAGTATGCATTTTAGAAATATTTTGACAACTAAGAAAAAAAAGACATCCTTACACACACACAAAAAAAAAAAAAAAAAAAAAAAAATTAAAAATATCAATTTCTGAGGAGATATTTCAAATATACGAATGCATTCTAAGCCCATAGATTTAACATTAGCGAGGGGAATTTGGAAGTTGATTGACTAACAGCATTTCAGTATATAAAACAGAAATTTAATAACAGTCGTGGAAAAAGAAGACGCATGTATCCTTTCCTCTGCATAGAATAAATATTTTGTCACAGAGATTTTTTTTCTAACACGATTGGTTACAAAAGTTGCAAAGTACTTAAATTTATTGCAAAATCAGCTGTCGACGAAAGTGAATAAAATAGTCTGTAGAAAATCCGAATACGACTTAAAATTCTTGCAGGCACTTTCAGAAGACATCTAGCATCTAATTTTTCTTTCTGAACAGATTTTATAATCGTGTTAGTTTCATAAGAGTTGCTTTGTGATAGATAAATATCATTTTACTTACCCATCATACGTATAGGGTAAATCTTGTAATCGTTTTGAAAATCGAAAATAAAATTTTGACGGATTTACACGTTTCAGACACTGCAGATTCCGAAAAACATATTTTTAGAAAAAAAAAAATTGCCGTCCGTCTGTGTGTCTGTAAACGCTCTATCTCCCGAAAAAATTGAGACAGAGACTTGAAATTTGGTATGTACTTAGTACGTAATAATGGGAAGAAGCTTATTGAATTTCAGTAACCTCGATTATCCGGAACTAATTTTTTCGGACTCTCGAAATATTCGTTCTGATAAAAGGTATACAAAAAATTTCGAAATTGTTTATTTTAAGGAGTGAATATAAAAGACAATAAAAAACATAATTTTTGCATAAAACATGAAGTCGATCGGATAAGTAATTGCCGAGATATTTGTAATCCTATTTTCCACACTTCTTCGATTCACTTTCTTCGATTCACTTCTTCACTTTCTTCGATTTTTCATGACCCTGTATTTCATCCAAATTTCAATTCAAAGATATATTTTAATTGGAAATGAGACGCTTAATCAGATGCAATAAACCGCTAGTTAATAGGATTATTGTTTTTAACACTTTCCAACCTAGTTGAAAAGTGTTTATGACTTCGGTTTGTCTGGCCGTCTGCCGTCTGGCCGTGCTCTAACTCCCGTAAATATGCTCGGATTGCCTTGCAATTTTTATATGTTATTGGAGTTATAAGGATGTTTCTTTTAAGCAATTCAGTAATCGAGCCTTTAAAGCGAGGCTAACGAAAAAGACAGGCTTCCGCGGTGCATCCCACTTATCTTTTTTAACAGACCGCTAGAGTGACGTGATGCTCTTTTCAAACACCTGCATTGGTGCATTCGAACATCACGTGACTCCCGCGGTCTGTAAAAAAATATATGCGTAAAGCACCGCGGTAGCCTTTCTTTTTCGTTAGCCTCGCTAAAAAGAAAGGCTACCGCGGTGCTTTACGCATATATTTTTTTACAGACCGCGGGAGTCACGTGATGTTCGAATGCACCAATGCAGGTGTTCGAAAAGAGCATCACGTCACTCTAGCGGTCTGTAAAAAAGATAAACGGAATGCACCGCGGTAGCCTGTCTTTTTCGTTATCCTGGCTTTAAAGCTTATGACGTCATCAATCCACGATTGTATTCGAATTGGAATGCATTTTATAAGTAGTTTACACATTTTTTATTTTAATATTTTACATTATGTATATCCATGATGGGTAAGTATTACGGTGGCCCCCAACGACTAGTTCTTTAGTATGTTTTCAGTTTTATGATGCATGTGTCGCCCGTTAGACTAGCGTTAACATTCATGAGTCACAATGTATGAACATGTATATTGATTTTAGTTGAAGTATTTCTCCATAAAATAATTTTATAATTTTTTTTATCAAGTGCTATATATTTCAAGCAGCCAAAAAATATGTAAAAACTTTATTTATATTAGTACATTATAGTTTCATAAAGCGAAGAATAAGAAGTTTTGTTTTTAAAAACGAAATCCGTGATTCAAAACTTTTATTCGAATATTTCAATGAGCAGTATATTAGAATCTACAGTGTATCCCAAAAAGGACTGAGTCTTTTTTAAAAATCAATAACAAGCAGTGCTTAATTTGCGACGGAGCTCACCGGAGCTCAGCTCCGGTACTTCTTTGATTTTAGCTAATATTTAAATATTGGTCGGAATTCACCGGAGCTCAGAAATACTGCGCTCCGGAGCCCACTGGAACAGCGCTGTGTATTGTGTTTTGCTAGTTGGTACTGTGAGGTGTTCTCCCCATTTTGCAGAGAAAAGTAAAAGTTCACGTTTTTCTCAGGCTATCCCGAATTATCCCTCTATACGAGTGAAATTTCTGTAAATAATTTTTTATTTGGCAGACCATAAAATGTTTTCGAGTGTTGGGCAAAACTCATTTCTGACAAGCTGGAGTACCATAATTTTATGAACACTTTGAAAATCTGAAGGCTCCTCTGACATGGGAATGTAATAATTCTCTACATGCTTGAGACCATATGGTAAGTACTCAACCTCCACTCGAAATACAATGGTAGAGCCTGGACATATACACAGCTGAAAAGAGGACAAAAGAGGACTTTGAACGAAGAGAGTGAGCTAGATACATCTCTGATTTTTTTTTCTTTGTCGCTAGGGAGACGAGCAGGCAAAAGCCGGAACTTGGTCCGGTCATGCAAGTGTACGAAGCCTGGACGTAGGCTCATTGTTACAAAAAGAAAAGAGATGACCCCGGAAAAGTTACGAACATTGCTAAGAACATTAGCGAAGCCAAACCCACGGGCAGAATATAATTCTGTCGACAGACTAATTTAATGTTATCTAGTCGTTCTTTTCAAAAAAATTCTTTCTGTCTAGTTGTTTAGTACATTGTGCTGTCCTGTAGCTGAGTATAATAAAAACCTCTAAAAAAAGCAATCCTGACTCAGTCGTGACGCTACAGTACAAAAAAAATAACATAAAAAAAATTGGCGAACAAGATTTTCTGAAAATTCCCCACGCCTGATTTTAATATTTTTGCTCTGTTAATTTATTAGATTTTATTGTATATGTAAATGCATATGTAGATATAGTCAAAATATACTAAAAATTTTCTTTTGCCAAAGACTAAATTGCTTTAAATTTTGCTAATAATGTATGAAATATGAATATACGGATGGAATGGACGGGAGAATACACTACTGCTGTTATTATTGCTGAACGCTGGTACATTTTTTTGTTGTTGTTAGAAATTAAGCCCTGATAACAAGTAAACGGTGACACCTATTAAACTTATTTTTTTCAGAAAAGTAATTCAGGCAGTGAGGAATATCTGTACTACGCTTCATTGATTTAGTTCTAGATGTCACCGATAAATGCGTTATCCCAAACTGTAATACTGCTGAAAATAACCTTGCAATTTCAAAACGAAGGTAATTTTTTGGTATTTCAACTGCTAAACAAAGGCAGGTTACAAGCTAAGTGAACTTTGATCCATTTCTATTAATTAGTTTGAGCGTTCTAACAGTTTGAGACAGCGCAACATCATTTATCGGTTTTACTTGGAACTAAAGCGTAGTAAAGAAATTTCGGACTTCACTCATTAATCTCCTGTTAAGAATGACTTCAATAGTTTATTTACTGTTTACTTGTTGTTGGTTTAAAAAATAAAAGTTGTCCATTATAGGATATCCTTTAAGAGAAAAGTTACTTAAAAAGCTTTTTGCAACAGGTATGCTTGATTTGAAGTTTAAAAAATAAACATCGTATGATTTTTTGCACTTATGTCGCTTTTGCATGTTATGTCGCTTACTTCAAAAATCAATCCATCACTCATTGCAAAACAAAAAAGTGCAATACATTACTCCATACAATACATTAGCTAAGCAATAAAAAATAACTGACACCTAAATTAAAAAATTACATTTTATACGCATAAAAAGTCTAACTTAAAAGTAATATTGAAAACAAAAGTTTTTATATCAAATTTCATTTTTCAGTACAACTTACACTAATACAGTTAAATTTTGCTAAAATGCTAGCTTGGATATACTTATTTAATACGCATGGATATTTTCATGTTGTTTGCAAGAGAAAAATTGGAGAGTTATAATCTTTGAAAACATTAAGTCCAGTCGAAATATTTCATAAGATATAACAACAACCATAGCTTGTAATGCAGAAAACTTCCAATTTATAGTACATATTTTTCAAACTAATGTGCAGTTATATTCATACGTGCATACATTTAAGTTTGATAACTTCATACGCTTTAAATTTATGCATCTAGAAATTCATAATAAAATATGGAAATAACAAGGAAAAATATAAAGTTTTCCAAATTGCATATTTTCAAGTCAATGCCAAAAATTTTCATGACATTTATTTTGAATAAATAAAATTAAAGAGGGAACATAGGAATGATCTTTATATAACAAAAAAATGAACAGGAAACATATAGATCAAGAATAAATTTATCATACGGATTATATTGAATAAACAGAAAATGTTTTATATTTTAAAGATGAGTATATTCAAATAAGGTACGTGAAAAATTGATGACGATTAGTAAATGTGAAGGAAAACTGATATAACAATTGTAATATCTTTATCATATATAATATATTATATCTTACACTGTTCAGTTATCACTGAATTTAGTTATTAAAAATAAATAAATAAATAAACATGTAATATTTTTAAAACTAATATTTAATAACATTTTTTCTCAATGTACTCATAAATTCATAGTCTTATTTTATTTCTTTCATATTCTAAATTAACGCTTCATTATTCTTTTAACGAATTAAAAACTCACTCAATAACAAAAAAAAAAAAAAAAAGGAAGATTAAAGAAAAAAAGGAGGAAAATGTCCTGAAATCAATCTATACTTTTAACAAGAGTACTTTGTCATTGACAGGAGCTTAATTTTTACTAAACATACTTATCGACAAAATTTTAATGGCGATATCGTATGTTATCTACTTTTTCACAATTAAATACATTTACATACTGTATCTATTTCAATACAGAATCTTGACAAATATTCAAAACAGTTTTCTTAACGTACGCATATCTTTCCTTGCTGTCAATATTGGAGGAATTCAAAGTTTGGTTGACCTTGTCGGTAAGAAAAGTAAAATTTATATTATTTTGAGCCATGTTGGGTATGTTTTTGTGGTGATCCCCTGTCGGTTTTTGGAAAAGTTAAATTCCGCCGTAAATCATATCTGCTGTTTACATAGAAGGGAATTTTCCTCCGCAGTTCTTACTGCGATTTTAATTTGATAGGAAATTTTCACTGAAGCTCTCACTAAGATTTTAATTTGATAGAAAAATTCCACCGAAGCTCTTACTGCGATTTTAATTAGATAGAAAAATTTCACCGAATCTCTTACTGCGATTTTAATTCGATAGAAAAATTCCACCGAATCTCTTACTGTGATTTTAATTCGATGGAAAAATTCCACCGACGCTCTTACTGCAATTTTAATTCGATAGAAAAATTCCACCTAAGCTCTTACTTCGATTTTAATTCGTTAGAAAAATTTCACCGAAGCTCTTACTGCGATTTTTATTCGATAGAAAAATTTTACCGAAGCTCTTACTGCGAATTTTAGTTCGATAGAAAAATGCCACCGAAACTCTTTATTTTGTCCCTAACTAGAGCAAAAGAGGGAGATCTACATGTTATCACTTTGCCTTTTAAATACCAATATGTACATTATTAATGTTCCCTGGGAAAAATAAACTTTCTCGAAAACTATTATATTTGTCGACTATTTAATTGACAATTACATTGATGAGTATTTAAAGTTTCTTCTCATATGTTGATGAACGTTTGTAATGCATGCGAAAATACAACCAACGTTTGGAAATATTTTTATGTGCAGTTTTGATACTATAGTTGCTTCTATGAAACCTACTCCATTCGGAATAATTTTGTGAAAATTCTGAAATAAAGTGAAATAGACATATGTGAAATTTCCAAGCACGAATGTTCAAAAGGTAGCTTAATAAAAGGCTGTTGTATAAAAATATAAAAACTTGGAAGAAATTGAAAAAATAAATAAATAAAAAAAAGTTACCAGAATACATCTAGTTAAGCTCGCATTGCATAAGTTTCAGCCTTCCTGTTATTCAGATACGTGATTGATTAACGCAGTGTATAATATTAAATGCGTTAATTAAATTATATAAATAATGAAGAAAATAATTTTAATTAGATTTTATTTAAAAATTTCATGGAATAATTAACTCACATTTAATGCTGGAGAGAAAACAGTTTAAACTACACATTTTATTTTAAGATGTGCTCACTCAATGCTGGACAGAATATGGAGTCTTTGATTAATCGCTGGTATTACGCTTAAGACTGACCCAGCATGCATTAATAAACCGACACCAAGGAGTATGTGGGAGCATTTAGAATACTTATAATTAAATAAAAGTAATGGGATCGTAAATTAATTCTAATAACAGGTAACGCGAGCCAAAAAGATAAAATAAAACAACGCTCACGTTAAAATTAACAATTAAAATTAAATAAAAGTTGCGTTGTGTTTTTTAGACCTCCTGTTATTTATGAATCATCCGCCTTAAAATTAATATTAAATTAAATGCGGAGTAAAACCCTTTTAAAATGTAATAAGAAATGGCGAGAAAAGTATCTAAATAACTACCCTAAAAATAAAATACCTGAAAGAGAATAATTGCTTAATGATAAGAAATAAAATGACACAGATTATTGTGGTAAATAAAGATATTTAAAATTAATTTAAATTACACATTTATTTACAACACAAAAATCTCAAGTATTTACAAAAAGTTTAAAAGAAATTAAATTTACCTAGAAAAGGACGTTCCCCCTTTTCTTACAAAATTCTAAAAAATCAACATATTGCTGTTTATGCAATATGTTGTTAATATGTTTCGGTTTGCAACATATTGCTGTTTATGCTTAGGTTTGCAACATATTGCTGTTTATGCTGTTTATGCTGTTTATTGCTGTTTATGCTGTTTATGCTGTTTATGCTTAATTATTTTTAATATTAATCCCGTAGACTTTATTTATATATTTTTTTAGTTTGCCTGTGACAAACCTCTTATTTTAAGATTAATTAAATTCACTATCTTGAGGACTATGCTGTACAAGACCTATCATTAACATAGAATTTAAATGCAATGGCACAATATTGTAGATTATGAAGAAGCATACCTGATGTGGCACCCAGTGCGGTGTGGATCTAACGGCTTGTAGTAGATCAATAGTCATTCCTTGAATCCACCATCCTGGCACTCTTCCTATACAATGTGTGGGCGATCTTTTAAGATCTCAAAACTTATTTTATTTATGCATTTAAAAAAAAATCATTCCTAGAATAGGCCTTGGAAAAGATAACAATTATTTATCTAAAATAAATCAACTTCCATACATTGAGTGTCTAGCACTCTAAGGCCCTGAGAAGTGTCCGGAAAAATCACGAAATCAAATCGTCTTCTCATCCTAGAAAATTGTAAGTTCTTCATACGGGAGCAACTTTAAAAAAAAAGTCTTACTACGACGAATTCTTTTTACCTTCTCTATGTTACTTCTAACATAACATCTTACTCTTACACTTAACTTACTATATTACTACATACATGATACAAAACAATACAATAGAAATTTACATGTATCATATGATTGGTCACTTCTTTAACCAATCAAAAACTCGTCCAATAATACTAAGGGAGATTTCCAGATATGTTCAATTTGCATAAGATGCACCTCCTTCCGGCTGTTGGTGGTCCTTAGGTCACTCGGGGTGAGAGTTGTAAATTACGCCCATAAATTTAACTGTTCCACCATTGTGGTAAAACTTCAAATTGACAACACGAAGTCTGGCCGTAATAAATCCTTCGTTGCTAAGGCTGGCTTCTGCGTAAAAAGAACAATCAGTCACTAATAACTATTAATTGGGTTTGGTTAATCAAGTTTTAACCATTATTGATTAATCCCCATAGAAGTGGTGTTTTCACTGAATGCATGAGTCTTTTTATCTTTCTTGTGGAATGCATGGTTGTTTTTACATAATTAACAAGTTGGAAATTGTACGTCAAACGTAACAAACGAGGTGCGTTCGTACTGTAGATAGTTATATAAATATTCAGATCTTGATGATTTTTAATTCTGTGAAATGAATTATATTGTCTGCAGATTAATTTCTGTCATATCTCGGTCGCTTGACGATTAAACTTCGGAAGCTCCTATAACAAAAAAGCACCGATTAAAAAAAAAATTCAAATTTTTTAATAAATATTTTTATTAATATCTCCTAAAGTTTTGATTCGATTTTAATAAAATTTGAAATGTCTCGACAAAATTCTGCAAAGATAATATATCTTAAATCTCAAACCATTCGGATGGGTAGTTTTTGCGTTGTTATATGCGGACGGACGGACGGACAGACAGACGGACGGACGGACGGACGGACGGACAGACGGACGGACCAAGCGACGACAATAGGTGCTACGTATTTATATAATTACGAACGCACCTAAAAATGTGTGCAGGGACAGGGTTTCATGCTGAATTGCGTTAGATAAGTAAACAAAATGTTAGGATGCTAATGCAGGTATAAAGCATCCCAACACTCAGACAAAAAGTATTAATTAACACTTTCCAACCTAGTTGAAAAGTGTTTATGACTTCGGTTTGTCTGGCCGTATGGCCGTCTGCCATCTGGCCGTCTGCCGTCTGGCCGTCTGCCGTCTGTCCGTGCTCTAACTCCCGTAAATATGCTCGGATTGCTCTGCAATTTTTATATGTTATAGTCGTTATCTATAGCATGTTCCCTATTTCAACAGAAGTGTGTAGCACTGATAGTTTTTTTACAGGGACACTCAAAAGAATTCCGTTACATTGCAGTCTATGGGGAAAAATCATTGACGGTTTATTTAAATAATGTTTTACTATTTTAAACGCATTGAAATTTATATATATCACTAAGGTGCATTAGAAGAAGCTTAATATGGAATAGGGTGTGCATAGCACTTATAGTTACTTTACAGGGACAGTCAAAAGAATTCTGTTACATTACGTCTATGGAGAAAAATCGTCTGCGGTTTATTTAAATAATGTTTCCCTATTTTAAACGCATTGAAATTTATATATATCACTAAGGTGTATTTCAAGAGGCTTATGTAGTAGAATAGACAGAATAGTAGACAGAATAGTGTGTGTACAGCAGTCATCGTTCATTTACAGGGACGCACAAAAGTTCGCGAACACATTTCCGTATTATTTAACTCCAGACGGAGAATTTTAAACTGTGCTACGCGTTTCCTAACTGAACTAAAATTTAACATCCTATGTAGTATATATACAAATCTATAGATCCTATACAGGGCTGAATAAAAGTATTCGGATTACTTAGATGTTATCTTTTAGCTTATTAAACGGTATGATTTGTAAAATTATTTTGGAAGCGTTGGAAAGTGTTACATAATCTATGCTTGACACATGATTTTTCGTTCTTGTTTTAAAACTAAAATCTCTTCCCTCCTTACCCGGTAGATACCCATGTTTAATGATGGGCATAATTGAGTGATTCTGATAATTGAAGGATTTGTATTCGACTTGATTTTATAATCGAATGATTTTAAATAATAGATTATATATAACTTCGATGCTTATGATGAGTTTTACTTTTTTCACGACCTTAAAGTATTTTTCTGGCTTTGTCACATGCCACGGCAGTAATTTAGAATTATAATTAACTTGATGTAAACTTTAAATGTTATGTAGGATGAAAATGTTCATCCTACCACACATACACTGTATATTGCCAAAAATCCCCAGACACTCTCGATTTTAGACGTTTATCGACTATCTCAAATGTACTCGACGAGTTCTTTTAGAACTTCCGAAATGTAAAGAACATGTTTGACCTCATATTTTTCCACGAAGATGTGATAAGTACATAATTAGAGAACCAACAACAAATTGAAGAAACAAATAATATTTGGAATCACGCTGTAAAATAAACTTCACGAAATGATCTGTCGCTGCAGCACATGACTATGTGGATTACAACATTTGTGTTCATTTATGTAAGAATAGTACGTATATTCATAGAAATATAACAATTTCTTTAAAAATTTCAAACCAATTTTTCATGTTTTTTGTTTATAGCATGCAAGGTTTTCAACCAAATTTAACGTCAGTTTCAGAACATATGACAAAATGAATTCGAAACAACATCATACAATTAGAATACATCAAATATTAAATGAAATATGAGCAGTTGTATGAAATAATTTTTAACTGCGCCGAAGTTTTTTTTTTTTTTTTTTTTTTTTTTTTTTTCATGATTTGGAAGTTAATTTGATAGAGCAACTAATATAAAAAGATCAGTCGTATATCTTGAAAATTCATAAAGGTATCGGCGATGTTGTGATTTTCGGTTGTCTTCAACAAGCAAGCCGGATGATAAGGGACTTTCTATAAGTTGTCATTTTTTTATTAATTGACTTCCAACAAAGGAGTTAGTATTTAATCAATGCGAATTGGAACGGAGTTTCGATTTTGACAATTCTTCTTTTGTTGGAATAGGCTCATTCTGCTGGTTTCCAAGAAGAACTATGGTCCCAATAAAACATTAAAATTAAAAATAAATTAAAAATAAAAATAAATGACTGTAGAAGATCCAGCTATTTTTAGAAAGCAACTGAAATTCAGCTCTCACTATCGCCGATATCTTTCTGAATTTTCACTATATTCGATTGGTCTGATGCCTTGAACTTTTTAAAGATCCTTTATATCTTCATAAATATACCTGCTATTCTTACGTATCTGCAGTTGCAGCTGCAGCTGAAGATAATTTCGAGCATTTTATCTTACAGGATGATCCAAAATATTATTTTTCTTTTCAATTTGTGGTTCGTCCCCTAATAGCTCTCGTGATCAAACATTCGATGAAAAATATGAAGTCAAACATTTTCTTTGTATCCCGATAGTTCCAGAAGAATTCTTCAATTATTTCTTTAGATATTCAGCAAAATGCGTAAAATTGTAAGTGTCCAAAGATTTTTGGCAATATAGTGTACCTTCTATACAAGTGCGCTTAAAATTTGAAAATATTTACAACTATGATTAAGTACTTTGTGTAGTACTTTATATATAAACACGTGTACCTCAATGATGGAGGAACCGGGCAAAATTTTTAAGGCATAATGGTCGGTGCTTTTTTAAATGATAATTATTATCATAATCAAAAAAGTGTATGATGGGCAATACAAATGTATGCGTATTGTTATTATATTTGTAATATCCAGTTTAAAACATTAGTCGATTATATATGTATTAACAAAAAAAAATTAATATATTTATAAGTACCGGAAAAAGTACGCTGTATTTATTAAAAAATAAAAAAAAATGGCGTAACATTTAGATTATTAGACAATTTGTCGCTTAAAGCTCATGTAGCCAAACTGCCTACCAAGGCAGTTTGAGAAATTACAAATAGAAAAACATTGGCGTGGAATGTGTACCACATTATTTTCTGCCAAAAGACACTTAACCAAGGAAGATATTTTTAATAAGGATTTTGACTTGATTATTCGAATTAAGGGGTTTTCAATTTACATACAATGGGCGCGGACGCATGCAAATTATATGTCCGCATGTACATTATATGACGACCACATCAATGTTATTTTTCCAAAAAATTAAAATAATCAATATAGGGTTCTCATGAATAGGAAAATTTGTTATTTAAATGTATTTTCTTTTAATTATCATCTAGGGATGCATCTAATAATGATTTTGCTCGAATACTGTTGTGAGAAGAATCAGCCTTCTCTAATTCCTCTCACATCTGCCTATAGAGTTGACGATAAATCAACGAGATTTTCATTTCCAGTATTCATATCACCGAAGGAAATTGAGATATATGTATGTGGGATTATGATGAGTAATAAGTAGTTTAACCACAACACAGATTATTCAAATATAACATAAACAAAACAGATTTAATAATATAACAACAAATACAACTGAGGATTGGATTCAAACAAAACTATAATACTGGGTTAATATTCCTGAAAGATACAATCATTCGTATCTCAATACAAATATGATTAGCAATCTTCTCCGAGCATTGCATAAACATTCCACCAACAACTACATCCAAAATCTATAGAACAACTCTCGTGCTTCCGTGCTTTCCTTTGTCTTGAGGGAACTCATCGCCTTTTATCGCTGCTCGTGAATAGTTTAATTCATTGAGTTAATATTATTGTTGTTGTTACCTCTGATTATTTCCACATTTATGATTTTGGCACACAATTATTAAGACTCTTTGACTTTATATCTGTATTATGTTTCATGAAAATTGCTTAACACTATCAGTGTGTTTATTAAGTTTTTAATATCTCTATGAGAGTTTCATGTATGGGAAAAACTATATTTTCTTGAGCCGACGACGAATTGTCGGGAAGGTGGTTTTAAAATACAAAGGATTTGATAGCTTTGCACAATCTCCAGATTTACAAACATGAGGGAAAGTATCTATGTGGATTATGCAACAGGTCTACCATTCACACATAGGCGTGTTTTTTAGCGCCCATCAAAGGGCACACGCTACAGAGCTAATCATAGAAAGGGGAATGATTGTACAACCCCTGGTTTAAAAGTTTAAATATGAGAACATCTCAATTGAGGGATGATCATAATTATTAGATTTGTATCATTCCTTAAGTTCCTCAGTGAGCATTACTTGATGATTAAGATGTAAGAGCAGCATTAGTTTTCAGGTTTTAAGCATTAGTCTTTACATTACGCAGCATTCTTAGTATTGCTCTCAGGCTTGGCTGATTTTGGTCTTGCTTAATAAGCCAGAGTTTGTTATTATTCTCTTATGTCTTGATGTTGCCATACACCTAAGTCAATAATTTATTATTACCTAATGTATTTAAGTTTGACCATAGCGGCCCCTTAATATACTAAAAGATATAACAAACAGAGAGTGTGCAGCGAGGGGAGGTTTTAAGGAATCTTATGATGAGGATCAGACTTAGATGTCTAAATGGGCGAAACAGCCCTCGTCAAGGTACCAGATGTTTTCTCAACTACTATTGTTTATTTGTCGTAGATTGATTTTAATTGTCCGTTCCTGCATCGATGTAATGCGGGTCGGCCGTCAAGTTTATTTTATTCTTTAATTCCTTTACTCATTCGTAATTTTTTATTTCAAGGGTGGATATCATAAGACGAATTTCTTAAATAGGTATCCCTACGAAACAGAAAAATAGTTGAAAGAAGTATATCTTCATGAACTATAGCTGGATGAAAGAATATGGAAAGGAACAAGATAAAAGAAGAATTGGGTTCGAATAAGTGGAGGTTTGTATGAAATATATTCAAACTTTAATTGCATTATATAATGATTTAGCTTTATTCCTTAATTCATTTACTCATTCGTAAATTTTTATTTCAGACATGGATATCATAGAACGAATTTTTTAAATATGTAATCCCTCCGAAACATAAAAATAGTAGAAAGAAAAATAAACATATCTTCATAAACTATAATTGGATGAAAGAATATGGAAAGGAACAAGATAAAAGAAGAATTGGGTTCGAGTAAGCTCAGGTTTGTATGAAATATATTGAAACTTTAATTGCATTATATAATGATTTAGCTTTCTTCTTTAATTCTTTTACTCATTCGTAAATTTTTATTTCAAAGGTGGATATCATAAGACGAATTTTTTAAATAGGTATCCCTACGAAACAGAAAAATAGTTGAAAGAAGTATATCTTCAAAAACTATAACTGGATGAAAGAATATGGAAAGGCACAAGATAAAAGAGGAATTGTGTTCAAATAAGCGGAGGTTTGTATGAAATAAATTCAAACTTTAATTGTATTATATAATGAATTAGTTTTATTCTTTATTTTTCATACTCATTCGTAAATTTTTATTTCAGGCATGGGTATCATAGAACGATTTTAAAATATGTAATCCCTCCGAAGCATAAAAATAGTAGAAACAAGTATATCTTCATAAACTATAATTGGATGAAAGAATGTTGAAAGGAATAAGATAAAAGAAGAATTGGTTTCGAGTAAGCAGAGGTTTGTATGAAATATATTCAAACTTTAATTGCATTATATAATGATTTAGCTTTATTCTTTAATTCCTTTACTCATTCGTAAATTTTTATTTCAAGGATGGATATCATAAAACGAATTTTTAAAATAGGTATCCCTACGAAACAGAAAAATAGTTGAAAGAAATATATCTTCAAAAACTATAACTGGATGAAAGAATATGGAAAGGAACAAGATAAAAGAAGAATTTGGTTCGAGTAAGCGCAGGTTTGTATGAAATATATTGAAACTTTAATTGCATTATATAATGATTTAGCTTTCTTCTTTAATTGCTATACTTACTCGTAAATTTTTATTTCAAGGATGGATATCATAAAACGAATTTTTAAAATAGGTATCCCTACGAAACAGAAAAATAGTTGAAAGAAGTATATCTTCAAAAACTATAACTGGGTGAAAAAAAATATGGAAAGTAACAAGATAAAAAAAAAGAAGAACTGCGTTCGAATATCGGAGGTTTGCATGAAATAATTCCGATTTTAATTTATTATGTAAATAATTAATTTAATTTTTAATTTTTATACTCATTACTAATTTTTAAATCAGGAATCGATATTATAAAACAAATTTTTAAAATGTAGTATATCCTTCCGAAACACGAGGGTCGCAGAAGAAAATATTTCATCGTCATAAATAATAGATGGATGAAATAGTTGTGGAAAGGAACAAGTAAGAAGAAAAAGTATTGTTTTCGAATATCGGATGTTTGTATTAATAAATTCAGAGGTTTCAAATTCAGATTTTAATGCATTATATAACTGGTTATTTTTTATAAATCCCTTTGCTCATTACTATTTTTTTATTTTATAGATAGATCACTATTTTAAAAAGAATTTTTTAAACATATGTTACTTCGAAAAGGAGATAGTTCATATTCATAAACAACAAATGCGTAGATAGAATACAGAATGAAAGGCATTCGACTATCTGAAGTATAAAAATTGATTAAATATGAAATAAATTTAGATTATCAATGTATTATATAATTAATATTTTTAATTCATTTGCTCATTATTAAAGTTGTATTTCAAGGATAGATATTATAAAACAATTTTTTTAAATCTATGACTCTCCAAACTATGAAAAGTGTTATAAAACAGTGACGCAAAAATACATTCGAATATATGTAAGTTTGTATAAAATAAGTTTATTTATTAATGCATTATGTAGTTAATATATTTTGTTTTTTCATTCAATTACTAATTATTAAACATTAAAGTTATGTATTTAGAAAATGGGAGAAAGTTATGTATAATGAATGTGCCAAATTTTTAACAGCTACATTTATAACATTTTCCAACATAGTTGAAAAGTGTTTATGAATTCAGTTTGTCTAGCTGTCTGGCCGCCTGCCTGTACGCTACCTCGTGTAAATATACTCGAAATGACATGTAATTTCTTTCCTTTTTTTTAAAAAATCAATTTGTATTTTCATATGTTAATCTTTTTTTCTGTATTTTTATATGTTATATGTTAATGTCATCAATTTGTATTTTTATATGTTAATGGTGTTCACTATAGAATGTTCGCTATTGAAAATGAAATGTATAGGATTTATATTTCGTTTACAGAGACTCACAAAAGAATTCTGTTACATTATGGTATATGAGGAAAAATTGTTTGCTGTGCATTTTATTTAAATTGCTAATTTCAATATCTCATTCCATTGTGTTAAACACTAAAATTTCTTAATAATTTTCTTTCAATGTTGGAAAGTGTTTCATAATCTATGCCTGATGCCATGATTTCTCGTTCTTGTTATTTATGAAAAACATAACAGAAGTCCACCTACTGTGTATCATTATGCATTTGTTTTTTCATTTCTGAATGTACACAGAATACCTAATAAATTGTGATTAAAAACTAACATAAAGAAAAATAAACAAATAATCAGAAAAAATTCTTATATAGTTTCCTCACGTCTACATAAAGGAGATTTTCATTCAGCATTAGATGAAAAGAGAAAGATTGAGAAATAATACTGGTCATAGAGACTATTGCAGTATTTTTGTGTAATGTTAATGCTTGATAATTGCATACCGACAGACATTTAGCTGCTTAAACTCAGTTAAGTCTTTCTTGAGTATTTGCATTTATGTTTTATGTTCATAGATTTGATTATTTTTGGTCTTGTTCAATTTATCTTTAGAAACTTCTTTATATATATGTAAGAAGAAGATATGTAAACAGTTGATTTACTGGAATTATATGAACAACTAGACGTTGAATAACAAAATATAAACTTTAATACAGTCCTAGACAGATAACTCTACAATACTTTACTAATAATTTCTTCACAGCTAATACACTTCTCGCCCAACATATACAATATATTTATTTTCCAATAGTCCAACTAGGCCTAACAGCGCCTTTACTGTCTATTTCTCATTTCGATGCTTGCTTCACAATAAAAATTAGAAGACTGGCTCTTTTTCAATTTTGAAGATATTCTGATCTCGCGATCTAAACTTTTTATAACTCGTGCATTTAAATCATGGATAATAATAGTACTAGAGCGTCAGTTAATTTGATGATCATGCACGTCATAAAGGAAATGAAGTGTTTAAACTGAAATTCTACATATATATATGTGTGTGTGTGTGTGTGTGTGTGTGTGTGTGTGTGTGTGTGTGTGTGTGTGTGTGTGTGTGTTTGTGTGTGTGTGTGTGTGTGTGTGTGTGTGTGTGTGTGTTTACAGTAATATTCCCATTCAGAATTTTCCATAAACATTATCTCTTATTCTTTTCCCTGTATTATAATAAAAAAATTCGATATAACTAAATTAGCATAAATCAACTTGCCTTGCTTTTGTTATTAAATAGATCTAAAGATAATTAAGATTTCCTGTTATAAAATGTACAAATAAACAATTTGTTATATAAATATTTTTTCTTTATAAATGAAATATTTTACTAAATAGCCCAAAATTTTATCGTTAAGGCACGAATATTCAACCATGAAATTCAAGCAAATTAAGTTAAAATTTTCTCCTTTTCTACAAGCTTAATGACGTACACTAACACAATGTCTAGACATTCACGAAGAAGCTCCAAAGTTCTGCAATCGAGAAAGAAATGGCTCATTATTTGAAAATTTTGAGCGCAGACTATTTGAAAAGGCTTCAAACTTTTCGTGCTAGTTTTGCAAGGAAAGTAGAGAATAATGAGAATTTCAGAGAATTTTGCGAAACTGTTTTATAGAAAGTTTTCATAATTAATATATAATTAGCGTCAAGAAATTTCACAAGACTGATTAAATTTTAGTGGAATTATAAGCTATTGGATATGTAATAAAATATATTTTTCAACTCCAATTGATACTTGTGCATGCTTTTCGCCGCTTCTTTAACTTTCAATTTTCATTGTAGTATAATAATGATTTGCTATACTTTCATGTTGATCATGGATAAAGCTTTTTGAATTTTTTTCTTTCAGCAGATATCAGAAAACATAACGAATAGAGCTTCAACTGTTTATATGCATAAAATCGTGACAAGCTTACCATGAACAATCTTGTTTTGTGTAGACTCTAATTTTTAAAATAGATGTTTGACAATTATATTCACATGGCACCAAAATTTTCAGAAGGTATTTGTCAAAAAGATTACATCCTTCAAGGTTTAACTCAGTGGCGCGGCGGTAAAAGGGTGCGCACGGGGTGGAATCCACGGGGCCTTTGATGAAAAGGGATCTTCTGGCACTAAAATTAGGTGTAAATGGATCATCTTAGCCTTTCAAAATCTACATCGGTCAGTGGGGCGTGCATATATCCCCAAAAGAACTCTCCTGTAAATACTTGAAATATAATTTAAAGTAATACAATATGAAAGAAATAAAACTGCAGGTTAAAAGTTTCAAATATTAAATAAAATGAATTCGAAATAAAAACGCGATTCGCAGAGACTCCTGATCTGCAGACTTACCCCTGGTAAATATAATCAACACTTACAGTACTTCTTTATATAGAGTTATTTTTTCAGAGATGAATTATTCTCTTTGGAACAACCCATGTGACTGTGTATTTATCTTCATTTAAAGAAGGACGGCTTCAGACCCATGAAACATGCCTTTCCTAAACCCTTCTGATGAAATGCATTTCCTACTACGCCGATGCTAATTAGAACAAATAAAAATATTTGTTTACCCTGCATAATAATTTGCTCTTAAGGTTTAATTATTTTAAGTCAGCTGAGAAAAATAAGTGTTACTGTGCTTCTCCCACGCCCCTCAAATTATCTATGGTTATTTAAAATCCTAAAACCCATAGTCTTCATATGCCCCATTCACCCCAACCCCCTCCAAGCAATAATATGATGTAATACTATAAATTTTTATTTTTTTTAAAAAAAAGATCGTAGATTTGTCACTGGGCAGTTAAA
The DNA here is from genome assembly GCA_963931845.1 of Maratus michaelseni. Lineage (NCBI taxonomy): Eukaryota > Metazoa > Arthropoda > Arachnida > Araneae > Salticidae > Maratus > Maratus michaelseni. The sequence continues at coordinate 314,294,512 of OZ007591.1, forward strand.
TTCCGAAGCATTTTTGAAAATATTACTTTCATGTTCAAAATTAGGATTTATATGCATTATTTCACTCATCTTTGATACCACATTCTTGTAAATGTAGTCGCTGATGTAGTATACTTGTGTCATCTATCGGAATTTCTTTTAACCAACCATGTGGAATATTTTCTAAAATAATTGATTTCTCCAAAATAATCTCATTATTTCTTAAATGTGTTATACTGCTCTATTTTTTTTTCATTCGTTGTTGAAGAAAATTATTTCTTTTTATAATTATTAAGCATATTTAGAAATTTAGTATTTCTTTGTGTAACAAAGCAATTTTTAAGCAGATATTTCTAATAAACATTCCTTTATTTGAAAAAGTACATATATCGTAATTCAAGAAAATAATAATAATAATAATAATAATAATAATAATAATTAGAAAAAATAATCCAGTCTAATTAATTATGTATAACAATAGAGAAACCAGGGATTTTATTAATTTTATAAGTTAATTTATTTTCGTGGAAATTTACATTAACATTTTTAAGCCCCGACGAGATTTTAAAGTCCTTTGGAGAAATTTTCATATTTTCTTTTTCTTTATACATTGGCGTAATTTTAAAGTCCATTAAGAGGGGAACACGCGTTTAAAACTGTCTAAAAGTCAATTTATTTTTATTTATTTATTTATTTATTTATTTATTTTTTTTGTATTTTCTGATAGTTTATAAGGTCTAGAAAAAGCCCCAAAACGATTTTTTGAAATTGGCATTGTTAAAAAAGCAACAAGCCGCTGTAACTAATTGCCTCTAAAACAAACTTAAAAACGACATTTATTTATAATATAATATAATAATTCTTTGCACTACCCATTTTCACAGACATTATTTTATTTTCAAACACATAAACAAGCAGTGTACATGTCTAAAAGTCTTTAAAAATACTTGTAAAACTATACAAAACTAGTCAATCTGTTAAAAATTGTAAAACAGTAAAAATATTTTCACCTGTCGCTCTCAGACATCTTCAGTCACTGATGTTATGGACATATGTTATTTGAACAAAGCAAAATGTGGGTTTTCAACAGATTGACTGACGAAGCAGAAAAACATAACATCAGTGACTGAAGATGACTGAGAAGCGACAGGTGAAAATATTTTTACTGTTTTACAATTTTTAACAGATTGACTAGTTTTGTGTAGTTTTAAAAGTATGTTTAAGATTTTTAGAGATGTACACTGCTTGTTTATGAGTTTGAAAATAAAATAATGTCTGTGAAAACGGGTCGTGCAAAGAATTATTATGTTAAAAATGACATTATAAACAATCATAGATTTAAAAAAGAAAAAAAAAGACATTTATTTACTTGGTCGCTCTGATTGATCCAGAACCGCTCGAACCATTTTCTTTAAGTTTTAATACAAACGTTCATAAATGAGTTCTCTATGGCGCTACCAAGAACTTTTTTTAATATTTTCATCTTTTGATTTTTTACAAGTATTTTAAGGCAATTTTTATGGGACCGAATTGATTTTTTTTTCGAAATTTTTATAACTGTTTAAATTTTGAAAAAAATCGTACGCTACGCATAGTTAGTATGGTAAAGATTAATTACATTAAGTTTTTTTTTTAATGTTTCAGGAATGTTCGATGCAAGTTGCCAGCTGGCACTGCATTTTCAGGACACCCTCATTTATATAAGGACGCCAAGGACGAAGTATGATTTTTTTTTCTTCTTTAATGAAAAAATTACCAAGCACTCTCGAAGCATAATGGTGAGAAGAATCAGCCTTCTCTAATTCCTTCACTTCATCTTTTGATTGATGATGAAAAATGAACGAGGGTGTCACTTAAGGATTAATAACCCCGAAGTAAAATGAGTTATAAGTATAGTTTCTACACACAAGTATTAAGGTTGTATTAAGTTTCATAATTATTAATTAATAGTATCAGTGTGTTTATTATTTTCTTTACATCCCGATTAAGATTAATGTATTTAAGGTTAATGTATTTCGTGTTGGAATTGATTTCATTAACTTTTTCATTCATAAGTTGGGGTTTCTTCGTAAAAATGCACAACGCGATATTTTTTATTAAATTAAATTGAATTAGTTTAATTTCAATGTTTGTTAACCGTATAAATCTTGACCAGAGTGCTTTACGATCATTTATTGTATGTCAGGCAGTATTTAGCCGCCAGGAAAGCAAAGATGTCTCGGAGGAAATTAAAATTAGTAATCAGATTTTAGTAAGCGGCTAGATCCTTCCAGCACATCGTATATATTAAAATGAAAAGGGATTTCTGTAAGACTCACACAAAATTGACCTCTTTGCACATGCGTCAAATTAAATCTAGAGCGTATCCAGTTTTAGAGTAAGCTGGAATGAGAAGATCGTGGTTTTAGAGTAAGTCTAATAAAATAACAATAATAAAATAAAATGAAATAAAATAAAATAAAGGTCGCGTAATTTAAAACTGTTCAAAAATACTCAATATCTTTTTTTTTTCATATATATATTTTTTAATATTGCGACTGTGGTAAGTAAAATTTAACACCCGACAATATTTTTTTTAAATTACTAATTTTGTATTAAAAGATTTTGCGTGTAGTTATCAATTAAATAAATTGATCTAAACTTTTATCTATCTTTTGTCTGACCATTATCAAGAAGATATGTTTATATGCTAAGAAAGATATGTGATTATTCTCCGTAAAAAAGAAAAAGAAGAGAAAAAAGAAAGAAGAAAAAAATTAGTATAAGAACTATAAAAGTAATTACCTTGATATACATGGTTTAACGTATAAACAATGTATGAAAATGTTAAATAAAATCCAAGTAATTAAAAACTATATATTATAAATCGTTAGCTGCAAACAGCAAATTTTAAGTTCAGTGTTTTAGAGTCAGGCTGATAAAAATAAAAGTAATAAAAATTTTAAAAGGTCGCGTTACTTAAAAAAAAAAAAAAAGAAAATACTAAATTATTGATATTTTAAAAAGGATTTAGACTGTAGTAATTAAAAATAAATTCACTCAATTAATGCTCGTTCAATTAATATGTATAGTTGAACTCCTGCTAAAAAGCAAGCATAATTATAAATTACAAGCTTAAAATTCGCTCGCTGCATTAGTTGAGTAGGTTAGACTGACAGCGCCATCTATCGTTTTATATGTATATCAATCCCTTACACAGTGTAACAATTCCGCAAGTTTTCAATACCTAATTAAGTGAAATGAAACTAATAATTTAAAACTTATTACTAATGGAATTTTCAAGTTGTTAAAGTCAAAAAAAGGAAAGGAAAGGAGAGAAAGATCTGAAAAAACAAGGGAGAGAGAAAAGGAAATGAAACTATGTTTTGTGATTATATTATTACTGAAAAATAGTTTAAATGTATCAGGACTCTGTAAAATATTTTACACTCCACGTTTTACTCTGCCACTCGTGAAGAGAAACATACTTTTTCTTTCGCTGATTGATATGCTGCCCACAGCGGTATAAATGTGTGATACCCAGGCCCTTATTACCGAATAGGCACGAGAAGCACGTGCTTCCCCTAGAAAATTTTAAGGGGGCCCAAAACTGAGAGAACAGGGGGCCCTTTTTATTGAATTAATTCCATTCCAAAAATTTATCTAATTTATTTTCAAATTGATACTTTAAAGTGTTTCATAAAAATACTTTTCGCAACAAATTAATTTTTCATATAATAGCCAGCTTTCAACCACATGATCACAATTCTCCAATTTGTCCAACCAATCAAAGTCGCAGGCAGTATTATTGTCTATCCAATCAATATCGAGAAAATCCAGTGGGCAAGCAAAATGCCCACCAGGTTGTTAAGTTGGTTGCTAGGGTATGACGTCAGTTGAAACTGATTTATTGGCTTCTCGGGAAAAGTAAAAATATCACTTAAATTGTTCCTACGATCCTACGAATTTTCTTGCATGTATTACGAAACAACTTATCAATTTTGTTGCAGTGAATTGACCTTGCGATTTGCGAGTACAGTTTCATAAAGCAGTAATGAAATCTCTCAACTTTTAGATGTGTAAAATATTATTTGTGTTCGACGCCGCTCGCTCACGTCTCACGTGCTGAGTTTAACATATACGGTGCATGCATATTTTATTTATTGCTTTATAGTTAAAATTTTGCAGATTCTTCTTATATTTAATTTAATTATTTATTCAACATGGCTAAAACTAAGCCTCAAGTACCGTCAGGATGCAATAAAGGAAAAAGGAACATAGCTAACAACTATAAGAAGTTATTTTGAATGTTTCTGTATCAGATTGTGGATATTTATTGTATCTTATTTCTATCTCAGTTATGTATTAAATTTCTCTATAAATTAGTTATAAAAAATTTCTGCAATTATTGAATTCCACCACTTAATTTTTTTAAGTTCATTTAAAAAAATATGAAATGCACTGAAAGAAACATGCAAAAATGTGTCTTAAATCTCATTTTGTCTTAAATGTTTACAATAATAAGTAGATCCATGCTGTTGTATTGGCTTCAAGCAGCAGATTCAAGAATTAAAGAAGTAAATATTTAAAGATTACAATGTATCAAAAAATACTTTATTATTAATCAGTGAAAATTTAAGTTTCTTTTTTCCTTTAATATTTCTTATTGTTTCATAATATTTTATTTAATTTCTTAAAATTATTTAAGAAAACTAATAACTTAGTTTTTAACTGTTTAGTTTTGATCTAATGGCATGAATAATTCTTGCTAGAACTTATTTTTTCAAAACAGCTCATGGCAGATGATTCAAAAAAATTTTGCTTAAATGTATAAGAAAAAACTTTATCATTTATTTCATTAATGTATGAGGAATGATTTATTTTCCTTCTTTGATTTAAAAAAAATGTCAGTGACCATCCTCATATTCAAAGTGAAAATGTTTATAATTATTGTTTAAGTTTTCCAAATATTCTACTTATTTTTAAGTGCGAATTTTCTATTTTAATGAATAATTTTATGAACATAGCTAATAACTATAAAAAGTTATTTTAAATATTTCTGTATCAGATTGTGGATATTTATTGTATCCTATTTCTATCTCAGAGATGTATTAAATTTCTCTATAAATTAGTTATAAAAAGTTTCTGCAATTATTGAATTCCACCATTTAATTTTTTAAAGTTCATTTAAAAATTTGAAAAAATGTGAAATGCACTGAAAGAAACCTGCAGAAATTTGTCTTAAATCTCATTTTTTCTTAAATGTTTACTACAATAAATAGATCCATGCTGATGTATGAATTTTTTTGTCTCTTCACAAAAATCTACTTTATTAAAAAAATGTGTTTCTGAGGTTAATATGAGAGAAAAAAAAACAAATAACGAAGACTAGAATTAATTGTGTCTGTTGTTAAGTTTCCAATATAATGTATGTTTAATGTACAAAATTAGCTTTATAATATGTTTCTGTTCTGAAAAAATAGCGAAATGAATTATATCCCTCCCCTTCTACTGTTCCTTGTACAAGTAGAAAAAAAAATGTGATAGTCATCTGGTAAAATTTCTAGTTGCTGGTGAAATACATATGTGCACCCCCTTTCCCTACACATACAAAATATTTAATCATACATAAAAAAAAAAACATTGATTAAGGAAGAATAATTACTATTATAGTAATGATATATCATGAATTGCTTTGACACTTCCACTCGGTAAGTGAATTAATTTTAAAAAGTAATATAAACACATTTCGCCAGTTGATATATTTTAGCCAAGTGATTGCATTTGTCGAATCCTTGTTCTACAAAAATATCCTACTTGTTTCTGTTCTGATGTTTTCTATGATGTGCATGTGTTAAAATGCTAATTGTTTGCCTAATTTTAACTAAAAATAATGTGATCAGAATCTTGATAATTATTTAAATTCATTTTGTGCAAATAATGGAAAAAAAAAAGACGGGAATACAAGTAAAAAGTAAATTATTATTTTAGATTATTTTACATATTGAATTTGAATATTATTGATTTTGGCTGGTATGCACAACATAAAATATAAATAATTTAAACTTACCAAAATTGAAAGAAGCATTTTAAAATATCGATATTTTATGTTGTGCATGCATGCTGAATTCAACTTTTTTATCCAACTTACATTATTCTGCTAATACTATGCAAAATCATTTGTCATATTTTTCTTGATTGTAACCATCTTTTGTATATAGGAGAACGTAAAAAAAGCTGTTTAATGAAATGGTACTTTTTGGTTAGCCAAGCGCCAGTGAAATACACACACACACACACACACATATATATATATATATATTATATTTTTTTTTTCACTGGTGCCTCGTGCCTGGCTAGCCGAAAAGTACCAGTGAAATATATGTGAACTCAACTGAGCCACTATTTGTAGCATTGGTGAGTTTGCGGGTATGTCGAATTTAGAAAATTCTTCTAGAATGAAATGGGGGGGGGGGCTGAAATGACACTGTGCTTACCATAGCTTCAGAGGTTAATCGGGCCCTATACCGGACACGATGTAAGTTCTAAATTAATTGACTGTGAAACTTCGGATAAATATTAAATTAACATTTATAAATTACACACTAAAACATTCACAACAAAAGTAATATATACAATTTTTCGGCAAGAATATAGCAGATCCTGCCCACCTACTAAATTACACTTGGTATATTATCTACGTACTCGGTGAAACATTATCACAATACTGTTCTCGTCTCTAGACGTGTATTACTAACTTTGTCCAATATAACGACCACGCAGGTCTCAGAAATAAACAGTCTGCCCTAGGATTCTTCTTACACGACACTTCTTGCAAAACAAACTCTGGTGATCTGCACAGGGCAAGATCAACCTCGAAAATCAATTAAAAATTATTTACTCGTTTGCACACAGCAAACGCTGAATTCGACGCGCACCCGACGTCAACCAAATTTCAATGTGAACTCCTTTGTCCTTCTCCTCACTGGTGCTTCTATCTCCCTTTATCCCTCTAAAAGCTATCCTTCTCTATTTTCACGGATATCTCCACGTGCCCCTAGTCGAAACGTTACCTCCGTAATAATGAATGCCTAACGCATTCACTGTTTCACCATATGAAAACTGGAAGTTAACTTTACCCCAGATTTTGCTGCCATCTATCGGTGACACCTGACATGATCTTTAAATACCTACCGGTAAATAACGTAAACATATATTGAGAATATTTATATGGAAATTTAAAAAAAAAAGTTTAAAAGATAAACTTTGTTTAAAAAATTTCTAGTTATTAATGTCTAGAATTTTACAAATTATTTTTTTTTCATTTTTACTATAAATAGCAATTTAAATTGCTGTAGTAAGTGATATTTTTAATATAAGACATTTGTTTTAAAAATAAACTTTCTCTTTACTTATTGTCGTCTATACTAATAAAATAAAGTTTCGCTCTGTGTGTCTGTGTGTCTGTTGGCGATGGCTAGGAAAATCTAACCCACCTAGAAGTCTGAAAATTTAGGTGTGGGTAGTCCAAAGTATGACCATGTGCACCTGAGTCTCAGAATTTTAATATTTTGATAATTACTCAAGATATTTGTCAGGTTTACTGGCAGCTGCAGGCTTAAAAAACTATTGTTATGGGATTATCTTATTGTGTGTGTATCTGCTGTGTACTGTAAAGCTTTCTTAACTGAAATCTTAATCCGAGTAGGTGAGTGACATGATCGGTGTTGAAAGAATGTTTAGTATAATGGAAGAAGTTTTTCCTTTGTGATGGTAAGTTCATAGATAAGAGAGATTTCACGAATTCTATAAGAAGACAGATCCATCAAAAGGAGATTATTTTCAGTCAAGGAAACGGAACACCTGGCAGAGAGGGGAGCAGCCCGGTTGACAAAGGGTTCTCTGCAGTTGACCGGAGAGAGTGAGTTAGTTTTAACGTGGGAATGAAGTGTGGAGGTTGTTCAGAGAATGAGCTCTGAGACACGTGTATCCGAAGTAGATCTCTTGGAGAGAAGAGAAAAAGTGTGTGAGATTAATAGAAATCTCTGATCTGAGTTAACTAACGTAGCTTAGCAGTACACAGAAAGTATTTTCTGTATTTTTATTTAATGGTGAACCGGATAAGCTATATCCGAGTTTTAAGTGTAAATATTGTAAATAAAGTGTTAGTTTAAGTTTAATTGAAAGAGTTCGTCTTCTTCTCAACATACCTCTCATAACGTGACCGATATCACGTAGTCATATCGGTGGTGGCAGCATACTAAAAATACCGGATTATTCTTCGAAGTTGGGTGGACTTAGAGGGAATCCGACAATATTAATTAGAATATCATTAAACATCGCATCGAAAATGCCATCTTTTAAATCAAAATGGCTAAAGAAAAGAACTGCTGTTGTGGATTTGCAAGCAGAATTGAACGAATTCGAAATTATTTTACTAATTAGCGAATTTTAAGAAAACTAATTAAGATATCACTTTGAAAATCTCTGAGCATATGTAAAAAAAAATTCTGCATCCGACTATGTGATTTTTGAAAAATTCGGTCGGTATTTTTTCTTAATTTATGCAAAAAACTGCCAAAAATCTGCAGGCGCCAGTGAAAAAAATCCGAGAAAGTTTCAGACAGGGATCTGCTTTCATTAAAAACTGAACTGCAAAGAGATCTGTTTCTCTGGCCGATCCCTCCATTTAGTTTGCGAAAATGAAAGGAAATAATTGCCAATTTTACTAATGAACAAAAATTTACATAACTAATTAAGATATAGATCTGAAATTGAGGATGGGAAGTGTTGTCATCTGCCGGCTATTTTAGCATAGCGTCTTCGTTATGTTCTAATTATCAGAAAAATGTAATTCTTTTTTTAATGATCACGTTAATGTAGGTGAAGGTGGTTTTCTTGAACAAATTATTCGTTATTATTTGCGGGTATGGGGAGTGAGGGGGTTAACGCCTTGCCCTGAGATTGTTATTATCTCGGGCCCGGGCAACGCCGGGCGGGTAGCTGGTAATATATAAATTAATAGCACTTACCTTTATTTGTAACTAGATTTGAATCAAAAATAAAACAATGTTTATGGAATGAAAATATTTATTAATACTAAAAAATTTCCCATAAAATCCTTTAATACCACCCCCATAATACCACCCTTTCTCCTTTCCATCATTAATGAATTAAATATTATGAGAAATTTTTTTTAATGTTAATGCAAAATATAAAAGTAGTGGATTAAATTAAAATTTACTTATTACAGGCATTATTTAACCACGCTCATAATTACACTTCATTGTGAATCAAAATTGAATGGTAATAACAGAAATTAATCAAAGCTTCCCAAATTCCAGTACTGAACGCCATACAAAAAATAATAGATAATTGTTTTTATGATTTCATTTAGAATCATAACTTAAGTAAAGCATACTAATGAAACAAAATTGTCATTTTCAAATAAATTAAACAATTAGGATATCAGTAATTAATAAACATTTACGATAATAATTAATTGCTCAAATTAATTAATGTAATTATCACAAGATCAATAATTTAATTATTTTAGATAGAAGATTTTAAATAGTGAATTTCAGAGAAATACTTTTATCAAATTATTGTGACAATAGGTGGAAGGGGGGGGGGGAGAATATGTAAAAAATAAAATGAAAATGAAAATGAAAAAAGTATCTTGGAACATCAGTGCATGGAATCGTATTTCCCATTAATTACGTTTTCTCAAAGTACTTGATATATTATTTATAGTAATGGATAATAGAAATATGAAAGAAATGAAACAGAACAGTGGGTTGAATCATTTAAATGTTAAATAAAAGGATTTTAAAATAAAACTGCAGAATTGACGTTTGTGTGCACTGATATCGAAGATTTGCTAGTTTCATTATTACAATAAATGTAAATAATATTTATAGTATTCTTTTATATACAGAGATGAATAATCAGACATTTAAGACAGAAATTAATAGATTTTTAACAACTCGTGTGATTAAAAAAAATTCTCTTTATTTGAATAAGAAGGGCTTGAGGCTCATGAGCCCCTCCTTTCCCTATGCCTTTTAACATCATGCTCTGCTAATTGTTTAGTCCGATTGATTGCTAGATTGTAAAATATGTAGGGCAGAGTTTAAAAATAATAATAATCTGGTTAAAAATTTAAAAAATTATTAGCCACATGAAATTAATTAAAAACAGCTATTAGTAAACGTTTTGAAAATTATCATAACAAATCATCGGAATCATAACAAAGGGTATGAGATAATCATCATTTGCTTTTCTATAGCTTCACATACATTTAAAATCTGAAAAATAATATACTATTTTAAAGCTTTAAATTTTTTCTAGATTTTGTATTTTCTTTGCAATTATTATTATCTATTGATTTTTGGCAAAAATTTGTTACATAAGGATGTAGAAATTTTCTTACGATATGGGCACACAATATTTTTTATGAATTTCATCATTTAATTTAGGAACATGAGAAAATGAGTGTTTTCAGTAATGGAAGTATAAATCTGTCCATTAAAACTTTAAGTATGCCCTTTTTAAATCTATCAATACTAAATAAATATTTTAAGGTGGAACCCAGCAGAATTAAAATAGTCGTAAATTGAGGTTTAGGATATTTTAATCATCCTCTATCTACTTGAGAAATCATGTAATTAAGAGCATAATCTGTTTGTTGACTAACTAATAATTTAAAACATTCACCCCAATCTATATTTCCATTGATTTTACTGGATGAATGGCAATAAGGCACAAAGCACTACATCATTTTAAGAATAATATATTAATTTTCATTTACAAATGAACTTTCTGTTTAAAAAAAACACAAATTACTGCAAAAAAATTAAAAAAATAGTAGCTTCATGATAGCATGCCCCAGATAGCAGCTCCATCTATCAGCGTTAGCTGACTTCCATTTTTGAGTCAAACGCGTTAGGCATTTAAATTACGGGGGTAGCGCACGGTGGGAGATTTGCCGATTCCAGCTGGCCAAAATTATTTTTCAACTTCTATTTGATGAAATCTATTTTTCGTTTATATAAACGATATATTAGGCTGATTTAAAGAAAATATATGAAATTTTAAACGGTAGTTTAATAATAAATCATTATATTTAATTAAAAATTATTAATGTAGTACATTAGATGTGCAGAGAAGGTGGTCAGTGAAAAATACGGTCAAAAAAAGTTATAAACACCAATATATTTTTTATAGACAAATTCATGTTAATTATTTGATCGAATAATCGACATGAATTTTTCTATGAGAATATACTGGTGTTTATCTCTTTTTTTGACTGTATTTTACCATGAGCCATGACCACTAGCCACCCTGATGTGAATTTTTTTATTATATTACTATGATGTACCATTCAGTTAAATATTTAAATTATTTAAAGCTTTAAAACATGTAATGAATGAGTTAATCTTTTACTTGATAACTAAAAAGGACAATATTTATGAACTTTTATAATATTAAGATTTAAGCGATAGAATTATATTTATTATATGATACCAAATTATAAAAGTAATTTTTTATAATAATCTGAATCTAGGAAAAAAAGTAATCGGAAAAAAAGTAAACGGAAAAAAAGTAACTGAGTCAACAAGAGCAGAAAAAAAGTAAACGGAAAAAAAGTAATCGGAAAAAAAGTAAACGGAAAAAAAGTAAACGGAAAAAAAGTAACAAGGTATTGATAAATATTGAACTTATTGATAAATAAGTGTTAAAAGATAATGAAGTAACATATGTCTGATTTATATAATTCCCGTAGGCGGATATTTGCGATTGCTATTAGGAATTGAGTAAAATCACCCCCTGAAAAATGCCCCATCGGTAAAAAGCTCCCTGATAATAAAAAAAGGGGGGGGTTGGGGGATAAGCTTCACGTTAAAATGGGAAAATACCACACATTTATGAATAACACGTGTTTGAATAAGCCAATTATAATTTCGGGTAAAGCACGTGCTACCACGTGTATTTACTAACAACGTGTACTAGGAACAATCAGAGCATTATATACACCATTTATTCTAATACGAGAGCAAATCTTGTGTGTGTGTGTGTGAGGGGGGTGATATATATATATATATATATATATATACGGAAATTTTATGTTAAAAACGGCTCTAATGATTTTGACGAAATTTTGTATCCTACAGTTTTGAGGCACCAGAAAACCGTTGGGCTGAGTCACATGTTTGAGGAAATTCGATTAGTGGGTCATTTGGGTCACAATCTATCAGGATCAAGCTAATTGTATCTAAAATACGGTTGAAACGATTTTGACTAAACTTTTATTACCATTTTCGGGCACGAGAAGACTATTGGACTGGGTCACATATTTGAGAACTTTCTATTAGTGGGTCATTTTGGGTCAACGCGGGTCAAGTTAATTTTATCATGAATCATGATTCTCAAATCTTACATATATTTCAAAACACTGGGATAATTTTGAGCATTAATAAAAATAATTTTTAACCAGGTATAAAGTTGTTAAAACTGCACTGTAAACTGAAATGTCCTAAATTCAGACACTTAAGTGTCTGAAACGGATGGTTAAAAAAAGAGACACTTTAAAGTGTCTTAATTTTTTAAGACACTTATTTGTGTCTGAATTTAAGACATTTGAAACTCCTGAATTGCGGCCATTTTCGTGCTCTGATCTGTCGACAATAAGTAGTCATTTCTGACCACAATTTTTTTAAGCATTAAATGCAGCCATATTTGACCGCATTGCATCCTCAATAAATGGGACTATATATGATCACAAAGAAGAACCTGATAAAAGCATGGGCCCATGGCCTCACCGCCCCCCCCCCCCCGATTTTATGGGGCCAAAATTTAGAATGCAATTTTCGTAAAGCTGATATTTTAAATCTCTTTAGGCATTGTACTGATTATAATATTCAATGTTGTGAGCTTTTACAGTAAGGTAAGATTGAAAACAAAAATTATATTTATCTAAAAACAGTAAAATCTCTCAATAGCGGATACTTCGGTAGCACAGAATTTTCCCGCTATTCGGAAGTGTCCGGTTTTAGAGGTAAAAGCGGATACCTCTATTTAGCGAAAATCCACCTTTTCAATACACAACACATACATGTTTAAATATTTTTACATCAGAAATGTGGACACCTCCGAATAGTAAACAAATTTTGTAGTCTCGAAACGTCCGCTATTGAAAGGTTTCACTGTTTTTAGATAAATATATATTTTTTGTTTTGAATCTTATCCTACCCTATAAGTTTAAAATATTGAAAGAAATGTCAAATTTGGGAGGCACCTAAATTCAGAGGGGAGGGGGTCAAAGCCGTGGAAGAGTTTGCCCGTGCAATAATCAGGTCTTGCTTCTGGAAGCAACCCACACCTGATTTATAGTTCGCTAAATGGAGGTATATAGAGAACAAACCCAGCAGTCCCGAGGTATCCGCTATTGAAAATTTTAACTGCATAAATTCATTTTGCAGTTCATTTTCTTAGTAGAAAGTACAAGTTTCTATCATTTAAGTATGCTTTAACTTATTTTAACATTTGAATAGAATAGTTTAATAATAATAATAATGAAAAATCAAGTTTTCATTCTTTTTCTGAATGTATTATATTTTTATTCAAATATTAACATCCATAAAAACCATGCTGGTGTTATCAGACCTTCTTATTAAAATAAATAAATAAATAAAAATAAATAAGAAAGATTTTTTTTTTTTTTTTGTAAAAATGTTAAGAGTATATTAAAATTTGCTGAAGAACTTTTATTTTTATCTTGTACAGAGCATACTTAAGCAGTTATACAAAAAGAACCAATTTAATCCTAAATTTTATTACAAAAATGAAAACAAAATATTTGTCTCTGCCATGGGCCAAACATGGTTCTTATCTACCCAATTCCCCCCCCCCCCCCCATACACACACACACACAACACCACCACCACTCTTTTTTTTCTTTTTTCAATTATCTTTATTTAGTTCCACATTATTTTGATTCTTTATTTAGAATCTTAAGACTTTTTTAATTTTCCCAGTTCATATATGATTAAGTAAACCGATTTGGATTCTTTGTTTGTGTTGCATTTTGAAAATGGCTGTGTGTCCTGAAATTTAAATATGTTATTTAGATGGAACACAGTAAATACATATAAATACAGTTTTTGTATTTTGAACAATTTTTCATGAGGAAATACTTAGAAAAAATCCATTCCCATAGGAAATATTGAAAAACATTTATAAAATATTCAGAATTTCGCAACAATTTGATTCGGATGATTTTGTGATTCGTTTTCTTGTTCTATATTCCTCTTTAAGCAACAATGTTTTTAACAGTTTCCGAACATAAATTTAATTTTGTTTAACATGAAAACACTGACTTCGAAAATATAATCTGTAAGAGAATTAACCGATCTGTCACTAAAATTAAAAATTCATATACAAAAATATATCAATAATTCAAAGTGACTGTGTGGAAAGAACTTAATAACTCAATATCATTTAAAAATTATATATATTATATATATATAACCATAAATGAAACATTATCATAATACCAACTTAAACTATGAAATAATGATTAAGTATGTAATTAGTTGAATGAAAATGTGAATGTTAGTATTCCCCAACACACTGAATATAGATACCAAAAACTTATTTAAAAGAAGAAGAAATTAAATTAAAAATTGAATAAATATAAATGGAATGAATGACATGAAATCCGTGGAATTTATACAGAATTATCAAGTCCCAAATGCCTAAATACCACAAATAAAATGAGTGGTTTCATCAGCATATTAGCCATAACATTGCTAAAGAATATGATTTTGGGACTACCTGCTCATAAATATTGAATCAAACTTGTGAAAAAATAAAAAATAAATACAATATTAAAAAGGAAAGAAGCCATACCTATAATATACAGAGAAAACATGAAATAGAGTCAGAAAGTATAAAATCCATTATGATTAAAAAAGATACCTGTGCACCACATGAACCACACATGAAACACAACCAAAACTAGGGAATGAATTGCAAAAAAATCATTACATGTTGCCAAATTTAGAATTAGAAAATGATTTACTATGTTGCCAGAAAAGATGTTAGAATAATATGAATATTGTAAAGCAAACAGGAACATTAGTGCTGCCATCTATGTTGGTAAAAGTGAATATAATCTGAATAAAAAGTATTGGATGAAAATTAATATTTAAAAATTAATATATATATATATACTATATAACCATAAATGAAACATTATCATAACACGAACTTAAACAATGAATTAATGAATAAGTATGTAATAATTAGTTGTCAATGAAAGATTCCCCAACACACTGAATATGGAAACAAAAACATATTAAAAGAATAAGAAATTAAATTAAAAATTGAATAAATGGAATTAAATGAATGAAATGAAATGGAATTTGTGGAATTTAGACAGAATTATCAAGTCCCAAATGCCTAAATACCACAAATGAAATGAAATGAGAGGTTTCATCATCATATTAGCCATACATTGCTATAGAATATGATTTTGGGACTACCTGCTCATAAACATTGAATGAAACTTGTGAAAAAAAAAAAAAATACAATATTAAAAAGGAAAGAAGCCATACCTATAATATACAGAGAAAACATGAAATAGAGTCAGAAAGTATAAAATCCATTATGATTAAAAAAGATACCTGTGCACCACATGAACCACACATGAAACACAACCAAAACTAGGGAATGAATTGTAAAAAAATCATTACATGTTGCCAAATTTAGAATTAGAAAATGATTTACTATGTTGCCAGAAAAGTTGTTAGAATAATATGAATATTGTAAAGCAAACAGGAACATTAGTGCTGCCATCTATGTTGGTAAAAGTGAATATAATCTGAATAAAAAGTATTGGATGAAAATTAATGTTTAATAATTAAACCAAATTACTATCGGAAATGATAGTAATTAATTAAATAATAAATAAATGATATTAATTAATAAATAGAATATCTAATTACATTAAAGTAATGGATGTATTAATGAATAATTCTATGTTAAAAATAAGTTGTAAGATGGAAAAATTAATAATTAAAGCAACATAAAAATATATGTACCATTAAATGACAAAAACTATTAAATAACTGTGCCAAAAATGCAACATCACATTAATTAAATTAAAATAAAATACTAAATTAATATTGGAATTAAGATACAAAGAATTTAAAGTTAATATTTATTAAATATTGAAATGAATTAGTAACATATAATGTTTCTTCATACAAAGTTAAAAAACTATAAACACTTAATATAAGTGGTAAGGGTAGAACGTTTAATAAAAATTAAAACATATTATATTAACACTTTAGAAAAGTATACATTATATTAGAAGTTAATATGATATTGTCCACCGTAGGTATTAATCCAAATCATTAAATCAAAAACATTCTTAATATTAATGAATATAAATTCATTTAAATTAATTAAATAATAAATATGTAAATATAACTAAATTAATATACATATAAAAATATCACATCACAGTCCATTATAAAATGTGTAATATCAAACAATTGTGTAAATCAAAAGCCCCCCCCCTTTTTTTTTAAATAATATAAATTAACCATGCGTTTTTTCCGTACAACTCCGCCACACACCATCTCAATCCAACATCTACCCAACCAACCGTCCTGTTATAATTTTTTTTTTTTTTTACTATTTTCTAAGATTATATGATTTTTTTATACATTTTTTAACGCATGTGTTAATTTGGTTGCAATTAAGATGATCATATGGACATTTTTTTTTTATATAAATAAGATGATAATTGTAAGAGCTAGTTAATAGAAAGTCTTAGCTCTCCTTAAAAATATATATCTATTCTTTTTTAATAACACTAGGAAAAGTTCATTCAAGTTTCAAAACTATATTAGGTGTTAAATATACATCTTAACTGTATGTAAGTAAATATATTAAATTGTATCTTTTTTTCTGATTTCCATTTTTTATTTCAAATAACTTTTTTATTTAAAAAAAAAGAATAAAAAATCAAAATTAAAATTAATTTACATTTTCTCCAGGTTTTATAGCGTAAAGCTTTCAAAATGAATTTGTGTCTTGAAATCTAAATATGTTATACAGATGGAACATAGGATCTAATTGTAGTTTTTATTTTTTGAGCAAGTTTTCAGATTAAAAAAAACTTCTGCAACTAAATATAATAGTAATTTAATTTTTTTTTTAATTAAAATTTATTTATAAAATATTCAAAATTTTATGATAACTTCATTTTGGATGCTTTTATGATTATTTTTCAAGTTCTATGTCCCCCGTCTGAGAGCTGTTTTTAAAATAAAATTTGTATATATATATATAACCCCCCCCCCCCCCCCACACACACACACAAGATTTGCTGTCGTATTAGAATATATGATGTATATAATGCTCTGATTGTTCCTAGTACACGTGGTTAGTAAATACACGTGGTAGCACGTGCTTTACCCGAAATTATAATTGGCTTATTCAAACGCGTGTTATTCATAAATGTGTGGTATTTTCCCATCTTAACGTGAAGCCTATCCGCCCCACCCCCTTTTTTTATTATCAGGGAGCTTTTTACCGATGGGGCATTTTTCAGGGAGTGATTTTACTCAATTCCTAATAGCATTCGCAAATATCCGCCTACGGGAATTATATAAATCAGACATATGTTACTTCGTTATCTTTTAACACTTATTTATCAATAAGTTCAATATTTATCAATACCTTGTTACTTTTTTTCCGTTTACTTTTTTTCCGTCTACTTTTTTTCCGATTACTTTTTTTCCGATTACTTTTTTTCCGCTTTTGTTGACTCAGTTACTTTTTTTCCGTTTACTTTTTTTCCGATTACTTTTTTTCCTGTTACCAATAATCTACTAGAAATTGGGATACAAAATAAATATTAAAGAGTAATACATATTATTATCTATACAAAGGAATAAGAAAATTGCGTAGAAATTTTCTGACAATTCACCATCTAATAGTTCTTCATTCTGGCTTTCCTCAGTAAGTTACGAGTACTCAATGAACGAGGTATTTCAAAACTGCTTTGCAGCCAAGTTTCATATTTTTTCAGAAATTTCTCATGTGCTCTATGTACAGCAGTCCACTTTTGTATAAACTGGGTCTTCTGTATAATAATTTCCTGCTTGAAAACTTTCATTTGTACTTCGTTATAATTTTCATTTGTCAACAAAACATATTAAGCCAATTCGATTTTTTCGTTAAATGTGGAAGCTTGTTGCTTCTGTATAATATTATAAAAGCTTATTCGTGTGATTTGTTTACATTCTGATGACCCTGGTAAAAAGAAAAGTGTTCTTAGAATAAAAAATATAATAATAACTTTAGACTTCGTATGATAAAAGCAACTTTAAAATCTACGGAAGCAGATAGAAGCAGACAAGTAAACGTTTATCCAATATCTAAGACTCTAAACTATTTACTAAAATTAAAAGTTGAGATTTATCTAGCTTTATCATATAACTTTTTGAATTTTCAAAATGAAATTTATTAAAAATACATAAAGTCATTAAAAACATTAAATGTGAAATAACTATTGACAAAAGAAAAAATTATGCTTATAAATTAAAAAAAAATAAAGTACATGCCTTGTTCTAAAGCACTCATAATGTACAATTTCTTTCAATTTCTTCAACATTCACATATTAAAACAATATACTAGAAATCATCGATTTATTCTCCTCTAATAAACGCCAACTTCATACTCACCTACTGGCAGTACGGTTGCATTTATATCAAAAACATCTGCAGTGCCCACCACCTGCACATATAAGGTACATGTGGTAAAAAAAAATTCCAGTTGGATAAACTTTGAAAAATCGACTTTTGGCCAGCTAGAATCAGCAAATCGTCCACCGTGTAGCGGTCTCCTTCCTTTGTTCGCGCGTTCCATTTCCAGGGCCATTCTGTTGTCATTTTCCCCGCGTATTTCAAGGGATTATAACCCTTTTTGGAATTTCTTTCCCAAAAGATCTAGGTAAGCCATGTAGGTAATGGAATGCTTCTTTAACAAAGTACATAGAAATAATATATATGTTATATAAAAATTTTACTTCGCGATATTCCTTTAAATTAATCTAAATTTCGACATATTCATTATTTCCTTATTTCTTAATAATATCTGTTATTTATTTCTATTTAATTTCTCTTTCAATTCAAAATGCATATATTAATAATTATCTTATTCAAGATCTTAATCTAAAACTTTTATCCCCTTCATAAACTTTTATCAACTATCCAATCTATAATATTCTGAAGGAAGCTAGTTTTTCATTTCGAATGTTTTTAAAGCCATTTTGTTATTTTTATTTCCAATTTTAATTCCACGGATCTAGCTTCCCGCATATTTTCGATGCTAGATTTTTACTTCGAAAACACTGCGTTACTAAATATGGGATTCTTTCTCCTTAAAATCTCTCCCTCTCGCGTCATTCGCTTTTCCGCCCAGCTCTCAATGTTCGCCTCTCACCGATTGGTTCGTTTCCGTATTACGTCGATATCTGTCACCCTCCGCGCGTCTGACAAAAAGCAAATGCAATAACTTTGAAACGCAGAATTTTGTCTTGTTTTCAAGTGCTAAATATATGTTACCTGGTGTCTACAAGTCTGTAATATTCTAAATTTGCTTTTTAAGATCATAGAGCATGATGCAGCGATTTATGCCCACGCCTGAGGGTTTTACGAATATTTTCATAAAGTGGGACTTGTTTTACGTTTTCATGTTGGATGAATAAATACCTTAGAACGACAACTGGCTTATTTTTCACTGAAAAATCTCCGGATTGTTATTTATTGCCTTGCTACACTTATATCCTGATTGTCTGGATTGATAAAACGACTGCAAATCAAACCTCTTATATTCTAAATTGGAATTATCGAATAAACGATATCAGCTATTACCTACAGTTCACGCAAGTTGACTGGATATGTCGACTGCAAAATAATATAACGTTTTACAAGCCGCCAGTCTTCCATGAATTTGCTGCCTCCACATCAACCTTTCATGTGCATAGATAAATACCATGCATAATAAAGAAATAAAGTTCATTAATTAAATAGTAATATATATATATATATAATATACGTCTTATTCACGTCAGAGGTATAGAAACCTGACAGACTCGTATATACATGCTTATAAAAGTAAACTAAAGAAATGAAAAAGAATAAAAAATAGAGCGAGAGACTGATTTCAAATCAATAATATTTGTTGAATAGATTATCGAAAAAAAAAATGGCGAATCCAGCATTTCTTTTTATCACAACGCTAACTTTTCTTTTATAAAAATAACAAACATAAGAAACCATTTATTTCAAAACATGAATAAGGTTATCAAAAACGTAGACTCTTCGAAAATCAAAATCAAACGAAGTAATCTGCAATAATAAATTGGAGCGTTTGAAAACAACTTCGTTTTTCAAGTTTTGTATAACCAATGATTTTTGTCTGTTTTTTTCCCCCAATCTCCGAAAAGCGTAAAATTCAATTTGGTACTTTTAGATATAAGCATTATTTTTCCTGTTGCATTGATTTTAAAAATAATCTTACATTTTTCCCGTGATTCTTTTGCATTTGCTTTATTGATTCGTTCTTTTTGTTGCATTCTTCAAAATTCTGGAGCATCTGCTTCTCGTTACAAATTCTAAAAGAACCATTAAGTTATAAAAATGCTGCATTATAATAGTGTTTACACGTGACTTCGCCTATCTCTGAGTGAGAAATAAACAGGGTGCATTAACATAAAAAGGAAATATGTTTTTGATTCAGAAACGCAAATATGAATGCAAGTGTAACAAGTTTTACAATTCACCTCCGGATTCGAAGCAGAATTGAATTACGAAAAATTTATGCAGCTGGGATATTTGTTATTGTCGGCAGAATAACTTTATTTCGTTAGATTAAAAAATTTTATTCTGAAATTCCATTTAAAATTTTAGGATAGTGCCTTTAGTTCTTTCTGGTGATTGAATAATATTTTTGCTTTAATAAATAACTGTTTCAAACAAGCTGCATTGTTAGATAAATAAATTTGAAATAAAAAAATTGCGTTAGGGTTGGTTGGGGTAAGTGGGCCACTGGGGTAAGTGGGTCGTCCCCCTCAAACTAAAATATATACAGGATATTGCACACTTATTTGCACTGATCATGTTTTCACATTTCGTCACATTGATGGGTTTTGCATATGTTTGGGCTTTGTTCCATTTGTTTCCCATATCATATAACTAATTTAAAATAGATTTCCAGAAAAGTTTGTTTAAAAAGTTCAAGCTACATTTTCCCAACAGGTGTTTTCAGGTTAGTCTTCATTATCTTTTGATAGTTATTAAACTGCTGTGCAAAGTTTAACCTAAAATACATACTGTAATTTGAATTTTCACAAAAACTGTTTAAGAGGAGGGTCCCACTTACCCCATAATTTTAGCCTACTAGGAGTTAGTAGGGCTCCTCATTATAGGGTAAGTAGGACTAGGGTGTCCCACTTACCACACTAAATAAATTTAAATAAATTTCTGCATTATGGCTTAAACAAGTTGCTTTAAATTGCTATAGTACTTATGGTTATGTTCAGTTTTTCATATTGAATATAGAGGGTGTGTCACCTTTACGTGTACATCTCCACGTGCACACACAATTCCATCAAAAAGATTTAAAGCATCTTCAGGTGTTCAAATTATTACGAATGAAGAATACATGCAAAAATTAAGAGAAAAAAGTAATGGAAATATAAAGAATAAAGAAAACACTCAAAGTAAAAAAAAGAAAACTGAATATGTAGAAGAATCTGATGACAGTGATGATTTTGAAGCAACTCTGATAAAGCAACTTTGTGAAAAGCAATTCTGATAAAGAGACTTCTATGAATGAATTTAAAAACAATTATGAAGACCTAGAAGGAATTAATAGTTTAGCTAAAAAAAAAACGTCTAAAGCTGATGACTATGTATTTGTGAAACTTGCATAAAATAAAACCCATAAAGTATTTTGTAGCTCTAATTTTAGAAAATGATACAAATGAAAAAATAACTGTTAAATTTGCAAGAAAGAATAGAAATAGTGACATTTTTTATTGGCTGGATGCAGATTATGTTAGAATTATTACTGACGATGAAGTAATAATGATTCTCTCTCAGCCAACTTTAAATAGTCAAATAATTTCAACCTTTTTTTCAACTTACATTGTTTGCTTCGGTGCCAAAATTAATCTTAACCAACCTTATTGCGTTTCTTCAGCACTGTTTTATACGTTAAAATAAAACATATGCCTTTAGGCTTTCAAAAAATTTCATAGATGTACTTGTTTTGTTTTTCCTTTTATAATTACCTGTCATACTGATCTTCATGTGAGTAGATATCTTGTACATGGTTACATTTACAATAAAATATTTCATACTGAAAATTTCTATATTTTATCAAGTAACATCTAGTTACCTCTTCTTTGTTTATGCTTGCTTTAAATTTAAATAAAGAGCGGTGGACCCACATACCCCTTATTACGTGGTAAGTGGGACGCCCACCTCATTTTTTAAAAGAAAAGCTGTAAAAAATATTTAAAGCATTATTTTAGAAACTAATGATAATCTTTTGTTTATTAATATAATCTTACATAAAATAAGTTGATAAGTTCAAATTAAACTTTTTCAAGATTTTTATATAAGGCTTCGAAAATGAAGTATTCCAAAAAGGGGTTCCACTTACCCCAATCAACCCTACAGTAAATATGTGACGTGTAAAAATTCAATTTAAAGAAATGTACAAATTATCGGGAAAATTTTAGCATGTATAGACGTCTCAAATCTTCATAAAAGAGTCTCTTCCTTCGAACAAAATGAAAAGAGAGTGAAAAAAAGCAACACTGACGAATAGAATTTTATAAGGCTTTAAAATTGCTATTAGTATTTTTTTATACATATGAGGGATTAATATTAGTAATAAGTAGTTTGACCACAACTCAGATTCTTAAAATACAAAGACAAAGAACAAGGTTTAATATAACAATATACACAACCGTGGATTGTACTCCAAAACAAATATATAACTAGATTAATATCTATGAACGATACAAACATAAGCTTCTCTAAGCATTGCATCAAAATGCACCAAACAACCATGTCTCAAATCTATAGAACAACTGATCGTGCTTGCGTGCTTTCCTTCTGGCCCTTGCGTGAACTCATCGCTTTTAGCTTTTTTCTGTACATCAGAATTTAAATTGTGATTTTGGCTATTATAATTTCGATAATTTTCGGTAGAGTCTGTACTGAACTCATTAGTTTGTTTGACCGTTATTGCTATTATTACACGGCGACGCTATGTGACCATGACAGTTATATTTAAAACACCTAATTTGAGCCTGATTTCTTTTGTTTTGGTATTGGGTATGAAAGAAAGATTGTGAATTTTGATTTTTACTTACTTCGGGTTATCTATCTTCAAAGTGGTGTGAAATTCGATTCATGGTTTTAACATTATGTCTCGCCGGATCATAATCGTCTAACGGTCTAACTTACTTACTAATACATCTACATTTTTAATTTTCGGAAGATCATCAATAAAATGTTCTTTCATTTCTACAGGTAACCTTCGTTTGATTTGATCAACTACTATTAGTTCTTTTATTGATTCTAAATCAGATAATTTAAGTCCGCTAATCCATTCTTCTAAATAATTTCTTAATTCAGATGCTAAATCGCGCCAAGTGGCCGAAGATTCTTTCTTATGTGACATTAATTTCTGCCTAAATTCTTCTGGCGTCATTTTGAAGCGGTTAGGAAGTAAATTTTTTACGTAATCGTAGTTATTTGTTAATGTTTTTGGCTCTCTAGCTATAGTATTGGCGATTTCCAACGGAATTAAACTTAACAAATGCATGACCCAATTGTCTTTTATTATATTCATCCGAGAAATTTGTCTTTCGAATAAAGCTAAATAAATACTAATATCACTGTTTACGTCAAAATTAGACATTAATTTAAACAAATCTGGTTGCTTACCTGAACCAGCTATTGCAGAATCGTCACTTACACTTTTCAAATTGCTTTGAAGTTCAGTTTTTCTTAATTCATACTCTATTTCTACTTTCTTTTCCTCTAATTTTCTTTTTGCTTCTTTTTCCTGCCTTTCTACTTCTAGTCTTCTTCCTTCCTTTTCTGCTTCTAGTCTTCTTTCTTCTTTTAGGTAGATTTCGTAAGAAATACTACCTATTACATTCTCACCTAAGTTGGAAATTTTGAAAAATTTTTGCAGATCTACGCCGCTCATGACTCCCAGAACCCCAAAACATCCCCAGTTCAAAAGTTTATCTATCTATCTATCTATCTATGTCACTTTTTTCTGACCACGATAACTGGAAAAATTCTGCATAAATCTCTTCCAAACTGATACATAAAATCAAGGGTCATAAAATCTCGGTCAAGTTCGTTAATGGGCAAAATCGAACCAAGGGGGGGGGGGGGGAATTTTGTGAAAACAGAAAAATCCTCATAATTTCTTTATTATTATACGTATGGAATCCGTTTAAAGTTATTATTACTTCTAGGAAAAGGGCCGAAAATTTATGTTGGACAGATTTTTGATATAATTAAAAATGGCCCCACGGGGGGGGGGGGGGAGCGGGGTTTTAGAAGAAAAAAATCATAGCTTCGTCAATTCACAAGATATCAAATCCGCGTAAATTTATTATTAATCCTCTTAGTATTATCTAAAACTTTTATATTGACAAGTTTTTTATAGGACCAACCGTTATAGCAAAATAAATTAAAAACAAAAAAATCCCTGCCGGCTCCGCCTGCAAACAAGTTATTTTTCGAAGTAGGCGGTTCCAACTCCCGCATCTTTTCGAAACTGATACATAAAATCAAGGGGCATAAAATCTCGGTCAAGTTCGTTAATGGGCAAAATCGAACCAGGGGGGGGGGGGGGCTTTTTGTGAAAACAGAAAAAAAACATAATTTCTTAATTATGATACGTATCGAATCCGTTTAAAGTTGTTATTACTTCTAGGAACAGGGCCAAAAACTTATGTATGACAGATTTTTGATATAATTAAAAATTGCCTTAAGGGGGGGAGGGAAGGGGGGTTTTAGAAGAAAAAAATTCATAACTTCGTCAATTCCCAAGATTTCAAATCCGCTTAAATTTATTATAAATCTTCTTAATATTATCTAAAACTTTTATATTGACAAGTTTTTTTATAGGACTAACCGTTATAACAAAAAAAAATTAAAAACAAAAAATCCCTGCCGGCTCCGCCTGCAAACAAGTTATTTTTCGAAGTAGGCGGTTCCAACTCCCGCATCTTTTCGAAACTGATACATAAAATCAAGGGGCATAAAATCTCGGTCAAGTTCGTTAATGGGCAAAATCGAACCAGGGGGGGGGTGGGGGGGCTTTTTGTGAAAACAGAAAAAAACCCATAATTTCTTAATTATGATACGTATCGAATCCGTTTGAAGTTATTATTACTTTTAGGAGAAGGGCCGAAAATTTATGTATGACAGATTTTTGATATAATTAAAAATTGCCTTAAGGGGGTGGAAGGGGGGTTTTAGAAGAAAAAAATTCATAACTTCGTCAATTCCCAAGATTTCAAATCCGCTTAAATTTATTATAAATCCCCTTAATATTATCTAAAATTTTTATATTGACATGTTTTTATAGAACCAACTCTTATAGCAAAAAAAAAAAAAAATCCTTGCTGGCTCCGCTGCAAACAAGTTTGGTTTCGAAGTAGACCAACTGCAGCATCATCGGAAAAAGGTCATTTCTTCCGCAATTCCCGACAAACAGGCGCTCCACGTTCTGCGTCTTCGAAATCTATCTGTGCCTGTAGGCCGAGCCGTCAGGGATTTTTTCTGCTTCTAGTCTTCTTTCTTCCTTTTCTGCTTCTAGTCTTCTTTCTTTCTTTTCTACTTCTAGTCTTCTTTTTTCCTTTTCTTTTCTCTCAGCGCCAATGACTTCGAATCGAGATTTAACGAAATTTTCTTCATAATATTCTAATTCGGTTATCAACTTTATCAAATCAATAATTCTTGAACTCTGAGGTACAACTAGACCTAGTTCATCACATAATGTTAACAAGTCTGCTTTTCTAGCTTTATTAAGAGCTGACATTAATTTCTTTAAACTTCAACTGAACAAAATATTATAGTATCGTAGATCTGATTACGGAACTCTTATCCATATAGTACTTCAAGCAAACAGCTCAATTTTTCATATTATCCATTTAAGTTTAAAAAATACGTTTCTTATTCAAATAACGGCATAGATTCAAATCCCGGAAAGATCCCCCAAAATTGTTGTGGTATTAAGATTATTAATAATTAGTTTAACCGCAACACAGATTCTTCAAATACAACGAAAATGAACAAGGTTTAATATAACAATATACATAACCGTGGATTGTGCTCCAATACAAATATATAACGAGAATAATATCTATGAACGATACAAACATAAGCTTCTCTAAGCATTGCATCAAAATTCCCCAAACAATCATGTCTCAAATCTATAGATATAGAACAACTGCTCGTGCTTGTGTGCTTTCCTTCTGTCCCTTGCGTGAACTCATCGCCTTTATCGCTGCTCGTGAATAGTATTAATTCATTGAGTTCATATTATTGTTGTTGTTACTTCTGATTATTCTCTCTCTCTCTCACACACATATAGTTATATATATTTAATAGAGTTGGATTAATATCCGTTAAAGAAATTATTTAGGCTACAATACAACCACAGTTATTATTATCTATTTTCAAATATCCCAAATCTCAATTGACCTCTATGTTAAGAGTTTTATCTTTTTTCACCTCTTCAACAACTCAAAACTTTCTGACACATTCAGTAACTCAAACTTTTTACGTTCATAAATGAAATTAGCAGAAATTACTTTTGAAAAACCAAAGAATCAAATAACGATTTTCCTTTTCATGTAAATGGTGTACGTCTTGAAATGTAATTTATTGTTCTCCGAAGATGTCCTTGCAGTAGCTGTCGTGTTCGGAAAAAAGGTTTTAAGTGTCAACTTTGACACCATTTTCTGAAAGATGCTTTGACTTTGTAGTAAAATGAAAAACTCTCTTGTAGCTCTTGGTAAATAAATAAATGTATATCAAAATACTCAATTACGAGGGAAAATCACTCCGCCAGTTTTGTAAATCACTCTTATAATTTTGAAAATTAGTATTAGGTTCAGGAAAGTATCTAGACATATCAGTCTTATTAATAGGAAGAGCAGTATAAATGATAGATCTCACGAAACTGGCTTTAGATGATAGCACACGAAAATATTTTATGATGTTGGAATTCATCGTTATGCCTACAAAAAGTCCAGGTTTTTGAGTTCTTAAGACAATGTGACTTATATCACTATGATTTTAAATGCCTCAACTGTAATAATTTGTAATATTACAACTACAGTAAATTCTGTAAAAATGAAATCTGCCTATAACGGAATCTTCAATCCTGTCTTAAATAAATATTTCAAATCTTAAAATAAGTTGGCTTTTAGAAACTTAATAAAATCTTCTTTGTAAATTTACCTTGCGGAGGAGGAGTGGGGGAAAATCCATATTTGACCCATGTGAAAAAAAGCTAGTTTCGGCCCTGGACTATGGAATCCTCCCTTGCTTGGCACAATTTTCAAAATTGTGAACTTGGCACATTTCTTTATACATTTCTTCTGGAACTGTAACCTTTCAAACACAGAACCACACACAAGATGGCAGCACAGTAAATATGTAAACATTTAACCTATCTCACATATGTAGTAAATGGTTTGCTATTAGAATTTTACTAAATTAAGATGACTTAAAATAATCTGTTCTTGTAAGCACATGTAAACTAATAACTATTGTGACAAAAAATTAATTTCGCAATTTTTATATAAATTCTCCTTACCTAAATTTCAAAATTAAATTTTTAGAGGAAAAAAAAACTTTAGTCAGGGAGAACAGCTCCTCTGAAATTTCCTATCGTTAATTATCTTACTTAAAACATGGATAATTTTAAAGTTACTACAATGGCTGAATGCAAAACTTTAATTCAAAAGAGCAATGCCAACTTATGATATGATAGTCTGACGGTCAAATTAAAAAAGATTTTATATTTATTTCCTAGCATTTTCTTTCCTTGTTAACCAATAATAAGAAAAAGAAACATTGAGAAATTAATGGCTGGCTGAATCATTACCAAGCAGGGGAGAAAAGCACAGTTTACCCCAAAAAACATTATCCATTTCATAAAATAAAATAATATAAGCATAAACAAATCAAATAATACATAGCAATAAAAAAAAGTATGCAAATTCATCTGTGATGAGTTTTAATTTCCTGAAACATTTATTTAATTTTTTTTATTATTATTCAGAGTTTGTTAAAAAGATAATAAAGCATGTTATTCAAGGCCTCAATGTAATTAGGCCGTATTTAAAATATTTCATTGCTGCAGTTTCACAGCCAGTTGGTATATTTTAGCTTTAATTTACTTTTTAATTAATTAATTTTTTTGTGCAAATTAGAAACAATCATTTGATGTTGAAATAAAATGCTTTTGTTTCTGGTAATATTTCTTATTTATTTGTTTAGTATTTTGAATGAAATGAGTTAAAGAAGTGTATTTAAAATAAATAAGTAAAAGACATATATTCCTAACATATGTATTTTAAAGAAGGTTATCTATTTTAAATAAAATGAGTGAAAGATTTATATTTTAAATGAAATAAATGCAATACGAATGATGGCGAAGGGAACATACTTGTCGATTTATCATTTGCACCTAGCTATCATGGAAATACCATTTTATTTCAGTAAAACAATCTAATCCTCTAGAATTAATCTTGAAGAAATATCCAAAAACAACCCCTACATTTATTTCAATTCAAAACATGCTGTAACAATTTTGTTATTTATTAATTGATGAACATCTTCTACTAATTTTTTTTATATTTAAAGGCAAATTTGTAATTTTTTTATAAAAAACTTAATATTTTCTTAAATTAATGTTTTTTGGATTTCACCATTTTTGTTTTTTAAACTGATATATAACAACAACAAAATATTTGGTTTATTTTTTATTGGCATTTAGTTGATTGAAGCCAAAATTTTTGCCTCTATTGCATATACAGTGGTGGCCAAAAGTTTGGACATTTTTTGAAAGTTTTATGTTTTTCAACTTTGTGTGCTTGTAGAATATATTAATTTTCACTTAAATACAAATGTTTATATATCAAATTGAAGATAATTTAATGTAGAATTTAATAATAAAAACAGTATTACAATATCTGTTTTATAAAAAAAAGTTATGCTCATTTTAGTAGAACAAACAAACACAAATCGTTTTGAATAAGGACGTGTTTTGTAATAAAAGCGTACTAGCCAATCACAAACACTGTTCTGAGGACCAATCAAATGTCTGTAACTATAGTTTAGGTTATTTGGGTGGTAAAAGAGTTATTGTTGTAGAAATATTTTGCGGAATGATGCATACTAGTACAATTAAATAGAGTATTGCTGTTTTTGAATATTTAAAGTCCTTTTTTTAATTAAACTAATTTTAAACAATGTCATCAACAAGAAGAACTAATTGGACATCTATAAAAAGAAGCCGAATTGTCATATTGAGAGAAAATGGCCTCTCTTATGCTGAAATTGCAAGACAAGTTGGTGGTTCAGTGACTTGTTCTGGTGTACGAAAGTTCTGTTTACGTTATGAAAAAACGAAATCAGTGGAAAATAAGGCCACATCAGGCCGAAAAAAATGCACAAGTGCAACTGCCGATAGAAAAATTAAACGGCTATGCCTTCAAAATAGAAAAATTTCATCAAATGCCATTAGATGTGAAATGAATGCAGCGGGTATTGCAGTAAGTTCAAGAACAATAAGAAGAAGGCTATCAGGATTTGGACTGCAAGCTAGAATTCCAAGGAAAAAACCATATTTAAATCAAAAGCAACGCAAAAAACGAGTTAAGTGGGCAAAAGAACACATTGAATGGTCAGAAAATCAATGGAAGCAAGTAATCTGGAGCGATGAGAGTAAAATATCGCTCTTTGGTAGTGATTGCAGAAAATACGTGAGAAGTAGAGTAGAAGAAGCACTTCATCCTGATTGCATTGAAGCAACTACAAAAAACCCATGTCATGATTTGGGCATGTATGTCTGCAGATGGTGTGGCCGAATTCAAGTGATTGATGGCATCCTGAATGCCAAAAAATACATCGAAACTGTCCTGGAACCAAAATTGATACCTTCCATCAGGGATCTCTTCCCCAACAACGCACCATTTATTTTTCAGCAGGATTCAGCTCCATGCCACACAGCAAAAGTATGCAAAGCATGGTTTCAAAATAAAGGCATAGATATATTACCATGGCCAGGAAACAGCCCTGATCTCAATCCAATTGAAAATTTGTGGCGACGTTTGAAAATTCTTGTACGAAAAAAAGTCCATCCAATAAAAGACAAGTTATTGAAGCTATAATTGATTCTTGGCACCATGCGATTACGAAAGATGAACTCCAAACACTCGTTCACTCGATGAAAAGACGCTGTGAAGCTGTCTTAAAATAATAATTATCCTAAGTATTGATTGTGTAAGTATCACTTTAAAAAAATGCAAATCTAAGATAGATCTTACTATCAGTTGCATAACTTTTTTTGTAATACAGATATTGTAATAATGTTTTTATTATTAAATTTTACATTAAATTACCTTCATATTGATATATAAACATTTGCATTTAAGTGAAAATTAATATATTCTACAAGCACACAAATTTGAAAAACATGAAACTTTCAAAAAATGTCCACACTTTTGGCCACCACTGTATATATATTTGTGTGTATTGTGTAACTGTATTAGCAAATGTGTAATGTTATTCTAATAATGATATATATATATTCACATGGTTCAATGGAAACGCCAGTAGAGATGTTCAGACATTAGGAAATGAGTATGCAGCAACCAGAGATGTTAAATCAAATAAAACTGTTTTATGAACCGATTGAATTCAATAGAATCACATACTATAGCTAAAGTTATCAAGTGTTTGAGAAAAATAAGCCCTTAAGAGGCATATTTTTCGCTAAGGTGGGGGGTGTCAGGTTTCTGACTTTAACAAAACCTATATTGTATATTTCTAATTAATTTAATTAATTATATTTAATCATTATTATATATTACTGTATTCTGATATATATTTTTTCTTTTACTGTAAAACTTCCGTATGTGATTGACAGTGGAATTTCCCTGATCCGATTATATATTTGTGGGAGGTTCGCGATATCATTGTGAAAGTAAATAATAAGGCTTTGGAAGGAAAATACAATGAGCACTGGATTTTCAGCGAGCTGGTTTCAAAGAATAATAGAGAGGTGAAATGTTGGAGAAGGAATGTTTCTACAAGTGTCGAAACTCCGTGAAATAAGAAACACCGCCCCGTTGATTTTGGAGAGTGTTGTGAACGGTGGGAGATGTGTCACTCGTTGATGTGCAGCTAAGAATGTAGGACGCGGCAGTCACTGGTTAGCCGTGAAGAGGGTAGGACGTGTCACTAGTTGATGTGTAGCGGATAGAGTAGGACGCCAGAGTCGTCAGTGCGCTGCGTAGATGGTAGACGTGCAGAGCCAAATCTGCAGAGGAGTGTGTAGAATTGCAGAAAGAACGTGCATCGGACAGTTTTGTCCAGGGTGAATTAATTACAGCGTAGACGGAAAGGTGTGTACGAGTAGTGCATAACGAAATAGAGTAAAACATGCGATAAGGGTGATTGTCATTCAGGGAGAAATTAATTAATAATTTTAAATTGCGGGAAAACATTCTTTAACTAGGCTTTTAAAATTGAATTACAAAAGTGGACACTGGCGATTATTTAGGCTACCAATATTCCTAAACAATAATAATACGTGTGGCAAATTTCTGTAATATGTCCAAAATAAATCTACCATGAACCAAATTTCTTATGCAAATTGGGTTATTATAAGTTGGATGTTGCATTAATGATAAGTTAAAAATTACTAAAATAAAAATTCATGTAATTTCATTCTTTATTACAGTATGTACTAGTTGAATTAATATTTGCAAATCGAAATTTCTTTAAATTAATGGCTGATTAAAATTACACAGAAAAAAATTATTAAAAATTGTTTGGTTATTTAATGCATGAAAGCGACTGATTGTAATATCTGGTGTTTTGTATGAGCAGCATATGTTGCAATTTTTTAATGAGTCGGACATTGTAAAGCCTGGCACTTTACATTGTTGGTAGGTATTGTATGTGAATTTTTGGCACGCATCCTTGAAAAGGTTCGCCTTCTCTGTCCTAGTGTGACTCATTTGAATGTCATTTTTTACTGTCTTTTTTTCAAAATTTTAGAGAATCAAATAGGAAGATCTCGGGGTGCGCTGATGGTCGGCGGACAAAATTTGAGAAACGCTACATTACACCCTATACAAATTCCATGATGATGAGCACCTATTCAAAAGTTATGAAGAAGTATCTGTTAAAAAGTTATGAATGAGTATCTGTTAAAAGTTATGCGTGAAGATATATTAAAACTAGACGGATGTGCCAATCCGAAAACTTTCTTTTATCTAACACATGTTAATATACTTCAAAATTCGGTATCACAGTACTAATAAAATCAATTTTTTTTCGTCATTCTGTCGTACGTCAATAGCTTATGAATCGCCGGGTTACCTGGATACGAAGCAACTTTCGCCTCACGAGTAGCCGATATACAACACAACACAACTACCAAAAATAGAGATAAGCGCACAGAAATTGCTATCGCAGCTCTTCCTTCAGGCGGAACAGCCCCAAATTCAACTAGGATCTGCTAGCCATAGCCAAAAACATATATATGAAATTTGGTTAAATTCTATGCATAATTTTATACACTTTTTTATAATACAATAATTAAAGAGGAACAAAAATCGCTATCACAGCGCCCCATTCCAGCGGAATATCCCCAGTTTCAACTGGGACATGCACGCCATAGTCAAAAACATATATGTAAAATTGTGTTTAATTCTGTATAAAATTCCATGCACTTTTCAACAATACAATAATGAAAAGGGAACAAAAATTGCTATCATAGTGCCTCCTTTCGACAAAATATTCTCAAATTCAACTGGGACCTGCTGGCCATAGCCAACAACATATAAATGAAATATGGTTCAATTCTATGCATAACTTCATACGCTTTTCGATGATACGATAATGAAAATGAAAAAAAAAATTTGCTATCACAGCGCCCCCTTCTGGAAGACTATCCCCAAATTCAACTGGGATTTGCTGGCCATAGCCAAAAACATATAAATGAAATTTGGTTCATTCTATGCATAACTTCATACATTTTTCTATGATAGAAAGAGGACACACACACGGACATACGGACAGGCAGATTTTTTAAAAACTCGTTTCTTAGTATATCTGACCCCTGAAAAGTGTAAATCTGTCGAAAACTGGAAGTCTAAAAAATATCGATTACAATACTTTCTGATATTATAGATAGAAGAAAGTAAAAAGATATACAAACAAGTTGTATAAACTTCTTTGTTGGAAGTCGGTTAAAAAGTGTTTTCTACTGAAAAACTATTTGTTAAATTTGAAATGTCTATTTTAAAAATGTAAGAAACTTCTGAGAAGCAAAAAACGTTACTTCGTTCAGTAATACAACAGCCATAAGACTATTAAAATATATAAAATATCTAGAGACTATATGGGACTGAAAAAACAATCCTTCAGATTAGATACAAAAATGATAAATATCTATTTTCGAAGTATTCTTATCAAAAACTAGAACATCTTTTGAATGCACGTGTTTTTCCCCGCATAGCAACTGTTCAAAACAATTTTTTTTCCCATGTGCTTTTTTTTTTCTTTAGAACTATATTGCTTGTCGTTTTTGATAGTGAAAAATCTTTATGACAAAATATATCTTTCGACAATATCTTAATGTTAATTTAAAAACAAAAAAAATTTCGATAATAAAGAAATTAACAAAGAATGGTTTGATGAACATTATTTATATATGGAGAAATTGTATATATAAAACGAGAAAACGAAAATTAGAATAAAATAAATTAATTAATAAAAAGAGGTTGTAATTTGCGGAAATTTGTGTAATTATTTTTATTTATTTATTTTTGATTGACCATTTCTAAATTACTTTACATGTTTTAAACCGTTTAGTTTTACATCAATTTTCGATTGACTGTTCTTCTATTCCCCACATATCAGTGTGAACTAAAAATATATTGCAGATAATAAGCTAAGAAAAACCAAAAAACACACATATATATACATATATATATATATAAATATATACATATATATATGTGTATATATATATAATATATATATATATAGAGAGAGAGAGAGAGACAGAGAGAGAGAGTCCTAATATTTGTTAGTGAAAACTTAAATATTGTACTATTTATTTAACTTGTAAGGATAAATTTATCTTCCGAAATGCGTTATTTACTTTCGGAAAATTATTTTTCCATTTTGTAGACTCCCTTATTTTTAATTATCTAACACCAAAGCAATTTTAATCTTTTCAATATTCTTATTATTTAAAGGAAAATGATTTAGTATTATTGTTGTGTTATCCTTATTAGCAGTGCAATATGTTACTTTTTTTTTTATTCATACTTTTAAAAAATCTTAAAATGAAATTTAAATTGTTTCAATTTTAAAAATATATAAATAAAATAGAAATGTACAATCAAAAATACATCTTTTTCATGTATTTCAAATGGTTTAGTTTTAAAAGTAAGATTTTCATGTTTGAACAATGGTTTGTTCAATAGTTTAAATAATATTTCTCGGTTTTCCCGTTTAATTTAAGTAAGGCGTAAGATAAATGATCGAAATATGTGCGAAATATGTTCTCTGCAACAATTTGTGAATGTCAGCGACAAATCTCAGTTGCAGTGTCATAGATTTTTCCATAGACGACGGGCACGGTCACAAATTAACTGTCATTTTCACAGTTTGGGTGTCAGAAATTTAGTGTATTGTCATTTAAATCCATAGAAATCTTTTTAATATAATGTATTTTTATACGACTACGATTGTTTTTATCAAAATATAGTCGCCTGGCTATGTTAAGTTTTTTTCTGACTCCAATTTCTTCTTCCTTTTGCCTCCCAACTCCATCAAGCAAAGAAATGTAAAATTTTTATTAAAAAAAAAAAAAAAAAGAGAGAACGGATTCATCTAAACCTAAATCATCTAAATTATCCCTAACCTGTCAAATTCACTATTCCCCCTAGTAGCATACAAAGGAGTTTAAGGTATTTTTAAATCTTTATTTTTATACAAAAATAAAATCTTTCCCTCCATGTATTGCTCTCTAATGACAATAAATAAAAATTATTTCCTTGTCTCCAAAATTTACATTTCCCTTTTTGTACCTCCTCCAGCATACAGTTTCAAGCACTATTGAAAACTCTTAAAGGATTAAAAAAATGGCTGCTTTCATTTCTATCTAATAATAATATATAAGTAATCATCTAAATTGTCTCCTAACCTCCCATAACTTACTCACCCCACCCCCAGGATCTAAATAAATCTAAGATCTTTAAGTTATTTTTATTTATATATATATATATATATATATATATAAAATCTTCTGCCCTAAATAGTGCTCTGTAGTGACGATAAATAATCAGTAATATAAATTATCCCCCTTCCCCTAAAATCTTCCTCACCTCTCCCTATACAAAATTTAAAACTCTTCTTTTCTTTTTTTTTAAAGTTCCGTATTCTTTGCTGTCGAGTAACATTAAATAAATAATCAATCATCTAAAATATTAATATTCCCCTTCGAATAAAATTTCTGCTCGCTTCCTGCCAATTTAAAATCATTAGAACTCTAATTAAATATATATATATATATATATAGTATTTGAAAAAGCACAGAAAAAGAACAAGTACATCATTTTATTATTAGAGAAAAGTGCACTAGGAAGGAATGATTTATGCCCTTCAAACAAACTAGTAGCTGAAACGTTAAGCATCAGCATGCCCGTGATCTATTATTTGCTGGATTTGCTGATAAAAACCGCAAAGTACTCACTCATCAAAAAAATTAATTTTCTTGCTGGCAACCCTTTGTATTCTTACTCATTATTAGATCTTGTGTTTTAATGCGGGGATTCTTCTTTTGAGATTGATGAGATTGATCTTGACAGACATAAATAGTATAGATCTACCCTGGTCGGCATATAATGAATAATCTGAAGTTATAGAACAACAAGAAAGTGGTAGTTATTCTGTAACATGTAAACTTTGTCCAATTAATAAGAAGTTATCAGTGTCAAAATCATCTGCTTACAACCTGAAGTTGTACATAGAGGCGAGTTAGCATTTCCTTTATTAATAATAATTACTGGATCGCATCTCGCACCGAATATCTAAATCATTATTCATTAAAATTCATACATCATTAAAAAGAGTATTTTCGAATTAAGGTCCCTGGTTCAGAAAATATTCTTATCGATTTGTTTATTATCGCAAAAAAATATTTTATTAATATGTCTTTTGATCGTTGTGAAATATTTGTCCAATGTATGCATACAAATTAATTTATACTGCATTATTTCCTTCTGAAGATTCCAATAGATAAAACAGAGGTGGTTAGAAATAAAAATATATTATTTTAAAAAATACCTAAGATTGCTTAATTTTATTTTTATGACTATTTATTTTTACTTTAGCTGCACAGGTTTTTTATCGCTAAAATAATTGATTTGTAATGTTTTATATTTGATTTGATATTGGTTAGTTTGGTGTTTTAATAAAATATCTTCATATTTGTCTCCAGAATGAATCTAAAGCCCTGTATGTTGAAATTCGGATTTTCAAAAGAAAAAAAAAGAAAAAAAAAGAGAGAGATAGAAAGGAAAAGAAATGCTAGGATTTAACTTATGCAAGTCTATATGATCTTGTTCAGTTTTTAAATTGCTTTCAGGAACTATATTTAAATTGTAAAGAAATATGATTATTTAGCTCTATTTAAAAAAAATAATGTATATTCAAATTTACCAAGGGCTATCCGCTCTTAAGGTTGTTCTCAAATCCAAACTGGCTACTTTATGACATATTCTTTAATTCATTTTTGTTCGGAAACGTATGAAAATGCAGGTGTTCTTATTTAGAAACTTTGTAACCGAAAGACGTTTTCCATTATTCTTTATTTTATTTTATTTTATTTTTTGTTAAAGACAGGAGATTTTTCAGAAAACACTGTCAAAGTCGGCGTTTTCAACCGAATTTCCGACGCCGCAGCAGGAGAAAAGGAAAAAACGTGACACGAATCGCTTATAACCCGATAAGTAATTTATTTATTAAAAAAATGGAAAACTCACTTCGATTCCAAATCGCTTTCATAATAGTCAGGCCTGCCAATTTTATGCCTTTATGTTTAAAAATGAGTCGGATAGTTTCGCGTTGTTGAGCAAGGAATTTGAGAACCACCTTAACCGCTACTGTGCTATATCACTCTCATAAATTTGTAAGATTATTACAATTTTTGTTTTCAAATTTCCTCTTTTTAACACTTTCCAACATAATTAAAAAGTGTCTATAAATTCGCTTTGTCTGTCTGTCCGTGCTCTAACTCTCGTAAATATACTCGGATTACCATGGAAATTTTATATGTTATTGAAGTTTACCATAGAATGTTCAGTATTGAAAATGAAGTGTGTAGTAGTTATATCTCGCTTACAGGGACATGCAAAAGAATTCTGTTACATTATGGTCTATGGGGGAAAATCGTTTGCGGCTCATTTAATTAGCTTTAGGATATTTCAAGCATAATGAGATTGGTTTACATCAATAATGTGGACTACATCATACATTCTCGGGAATATGAAATAAGAAGCAGTAATACAGTTTACAGGGACGCACATAAGAATTCAACTATATTATGATGTATGGTGAAAAATCGTTTTATGCATTTTAATGATATTATGAATGATACTTCAAACATAAGGTAGTTAAAAAGGATCACTGAGGTGCAGTACATTTTTTTTTCTGCAGATAAGGAGTGTGTAGCAGTTATCATTAATTTACAACAGAGACGCAGAAAATAATTCGGTTACAGGAACTATGGTCGATTTCATTGTAAGGAAAAAAAAAATAAAGTTTTTAGTAATATTCTGTTAATGTTGGAAAATGTTTAATAATCTATGCCGGATGCATGATTTTTCGTTCCTGTTCTGTTATAAATTCGTATTCATTTTATCCGGTTATGTAAGTTTTCGTACTTTGTTTTTAACTCAAACTCGTATTTATACTTTAACTTCTGGCTCAACCTAGTAGAATTTATATACACGCTGTTTTAAGGCGTGAGATTTTAAATTCTCCTCACCAATGTTCAACCTATGGATGGCATTCGTATTTTTAAAATATCTTCTTAGGATATTAATAATTTTAACTTCCTTTTTCTGTGTACACTTCTTAAAGGATGTCTCTTTTTTGTTAGCTGCCAAAACATTTCTAAAATATATACTTAATTTTATTTAAAGTGTTGAAATATTATTAAATTTTTTTAAGATTTTAACAAATAAAATAATAAATTAAGTATATATTTTAAGAAATATTATGACAACAAAGAAAAAAAAAAGATATAAATAAAAAGTAAAGGAAACATCCTTTAAGAACAGTACACATTAAAAAAACAGTTAATGTTCAACAGTAAAATTCCTGAGGAGATTTTTAATAAATACTAATACATCAAACGCCCATAGGTTTAACATAAGCGAGGGGAATTTGAGGATCTGAGCCATTGAAACCTGCTGAATCACTTGTGGCATATAAATGTATCAAAAAGGCCTTCATTAAAACCAATACTCCTGTTACTTCAAGTGCATCTGTTGAAAGATTATTTTCGTTTGCATCTAAATATATTATACCCAACTCGATCTTGTGTAACGGATTCCAATTTTGAAAGTCAACTTTTATTAAAAATGAATAAACATGTTTTTCCATTTAACAATTTTATTTTTGACTAATTTTGTCTTTTAGTTTCAGAAAGGAGAAAAGTGGGTGAGTTTTCAGTTCAAATAATCATAGTTTTGCTAAGTTGGGAACTTTTTTATTCAAAATATCTACCACTATTACAGAACAGTAATCTTCGCCTTATTTAATGACAGACGTTCTGTAATTAAACAAAGCGATGATAACTAAAGTAGCGAAAAGTAGCGAAGTAGCGACTACTTCTGAAATGTAGTGTGTAGTCGCTACTTTTTTTTTAAAAAGTAGTTGTAGTTGTAGTTAACTACATTTTTCATAGTTGTAGTTCGCTACAAACAAAAAGTAGTTTTTCCGACCCCTGATTAAGATACAGAAACCTTGAGATTTATAATAAAATGTAATAGTTTGAAGAAATATTTCTTTTCACGTTTATGTCACAACATTCAAAAATAATTAATTTTGTAAAATTAATAACAACCCATGTATCATTCACATTAACCTTGAAAAATTAAATACAGTTTTGGAAACATAATGTTATTTTTGTATTATTCCTGAAATAACTTTCAGTATTTATACTTCTTTAACTATTAAAAAAAAGTTAGTGTATCAAATAAATTAAACCTTTTTTACTTGGCCTTAGATACTTTTAAAATCCATATTTCATAACAAACCGATAAATAACGTTTGCATGTTCATGGATAACCTAATAATTGTACATAACAATCTAAGTATTTGTCTACTTATTCCAGTATACAACTTATTTTAAAAGTAATAAGAGCCCCCAAATTATTCAAATTTAGCCACACTTCTTGGAAAGTCCAAGGAGTCCTTGAATTTGTCTCTTATGTATTGGTGATAATACTTTGATAATTTTTTATAGAAAACGTTCCACATGATTTTAATCTGTCTACGTGTCACTTATTATTACCATTTCTCTAACTTTTGTAAAGATGCTCAGATCACTGTAAGATATTAGTGTATTTTGAATGATTTATATCCTAAATGTCTATTGCAACAAATAGTTTCGG
The DNA here is from genome assembly GCA_963931845.1 of Maratus michaelseni. Classification (NCBI taxonomy): domain Eukaryota; kingdom Metazoa; phylum Arthropoda; class Arachnida; order Araneae; family Salticidae; genus Maratus; species Maratus michaelseni. The sequence goes on from OZ007591.1 coordinate 314,334,531, forward strand.
TGGTAATATTAAACAAGAACGAAAAATCATGCGTCAAGCATAGATTATGTAGCACTTTCCAACGCTTCTAAAATAATTTTACAAATCATTACCGTTTAATAAGCTGAAAGATGACATCTAAGTAAACAATTTGGAAAACGCATAACATATTTAAAAACGTAATTTCAGGAATTTTCAATATATACAATATTCGGAAAAATATCAGAATACTTTTATGTAGCCCTGTATATGATCTATAGATTTGTATATATACATAGGATGCTAAATTTTAGTTTAGTTAGGAAACGCGTAGCACAGTTTAAATTCTCCTTCTGGAGTTTGTCAATAAACGAAAATGTGTTCGCGAACTTTTGTGCTGCCCTGTATAGGATCTACAGAATTTATACACACCACGTAATAGACAAAAAGCTAGTTAAGATTAAAATCGCGTTCAGTAACTTAAAACGCGCTTCCAGGAATTATTGTTAACAGACAGTAGAGAATTCTTTTGTGTGTCCCTGTAAATGAACGATGACTGCTATACACACACTATTCTGTAGTAAGCCTCTTGTAATGCACCTTAGTAATATATATAAACTTCAATGCGTTTAAAATAGTGGAACATTATTTAAATAAGCCGCAGACGATTTTTCTCCATAGACGTAATTTAACGGAATTATTTTGACTGTCCCTGTAAAGTAACTCTAAGTGCTATACACCTACTATTCCATATTAAGCTTCTTCTAATGCATCTTAGTGATCTATATAAATTTCAATGCGTTTACAATAGTGAAACATTTTTAAAATAAACCGCAAATGATTTTTCCCCATAGACCGCAATGTAACGGAATTCTTTTGAGTGCCCCTGTAAGAAAACTATAAGTGCTACACACTTCAGTTGAAATAGGGAACGTGCCATAGATAACGACAATAACATATAAAAATTGCAGAGCAATCCGAGCATATTTACGGGAGTTAGAGCACGGCCAGACGGCCATCCGGCCAGACAAACCGAAGTCATAAGCACTTTTCAACTAGGTTGGAAAGTGCTAAAAATATATATTATATGGCTGGTTCTATCTTTTTTCTTCAAAACGATTCTAACTTCTAAACATTATAAAAAAATAAAATAAAAAGATGGCAGTTAGCCTTATATAAATCTTGTTTCATTATTTTTTTTTTTGCCTTGGACTAGCATTAGAAAGCGCCTTATTTTAAGTAAATATGAAAAAACGCATAAATGATTTTTAAATTTAAATTTTACTAACTAGAATCGATAATGAATATATATTTTATTATGCTGGTACTTCCTGGTACCATATATATTATATCGATTATACGATTAATATTAAATGTTCGAAAATGAAGTATACTTTTAATGCAGGGACGCCATTTGGAGGAGGCTAGGGGATGGCAATTGGCTCCTCAAAAAATTTGATATTTTAAAGTGTGTCAATTTTCACAGATCAAATTTTTAAAAAAAATGAAATTGCATAAAAGATAAAATAATAATGCAAATAGTTGTATTTAAATAATTTTCGCAAAAAGTAGTGAGTTGACAGTTGAGTACCGTTGACATACTAAATTGTTTACTGGCGTCATTTATTGACATTAAAGAGAAACAAAAATGTAAAGCTAAATATTATGAATTGTTGTTATTAGTGTAATTATTTTTATTTGTTAATGACCAAATCTTATTTATATATATTTTTTTCATTTATCCACATATTTAAACGTACGCAGAAATTTAGCTGTATTAATGCATGAAAATTACAACAATACCAGTTCAAAATAAAAAATGTATAATACGACAGAAGACAAAAATATATTCAAAGAAGTATTGATATGCAGTCAATTACTCAAAAAAAAAATTATTTGGTGTTCTTCATGAAAATATCGATTTATATGTTACATATTTTTAACACTTTCCAACCTAGATGAAAAGTGTTTATGACTTCAGTTTGTCTGGCCGTATGGCCGTCTGCCGTCTGCCGTCTGTCCGTGCTCTAACTCCCGTAAATAGGCTCGGATTGCCTTGCAATTTTTATATGTTATTGTCGTTATCTATAGCGCGTTCCCTATTTCAACTGAAGTGTGTAGCACTTATAGTTTTTTTACAGAGACACTCAAAAGAATTCCGTTACATGACGGTCTATGGGGAAAAATCATTTGCGGTTTATTTTAATGATGTTACACAATTGCAAACACATTGTAATTGATATATATCACTAAGGTGTATTACAAGAAGCTTAATACGGAATAGGGTGTGGATAGCACTTATAGTTAATTTACAGGGACAGTCAAAAGAATTCCGTTACATTACGTCTATGGAGAAAAATCGTCTGTGGTTTATTTAAATAATGTTTCACTATTTTAAACGCATTGAAATTTATATATATCACTAAGGTGCATGACAAGAGGCTTACTACAGAATATTGTGTGTAGAGCAGTCATCGTTCATTTACAGGGACACACAAAAGAATTCTCTACTGTCTGTTAACAATAATTCCTGGAAGTGAGTTTTAAGTTACTGAACGCGATTTTAAATTGAACTCACTTTTTGTTTATTACGTGGTGTGTATAAATTCTGTAGATCATATACAAGGAAGCACAAAAGTTCGCGAACACATTTCCGTTTATTGACAGAAACTCCAGAAGGAGAATTTTAAACTGTGCTACGCGTTTCTTAACTGAACTAAAATTTAGCATCCTATGTAGTATATGTACAAATCTATAGATCCTATACAAGGCTGAATAAAAGTATTCGGATATTTTTCCGAATATTGTATACATTGGAAATTCCTGAAATTATGTTTTTAAATATGTTATGCGTTTTTCAAATTGTTTACTTAGATGTTATCTTTCAGCTTATTAAACGGTATGATTTGTAAAATTATTTTGGAAGCGTTGGAAAGTGTTACATAATCTATGCTTGACGCATGATTTTTCGTTCTTGTTTAAAACTTGGTACGTATTTTGTTATATTTGATTAAAATAGAAACATTAGTGTTAAATAAACACTTTAAGTACAGAAATTACTAAATATCAGTGGTGTTTACTAAAGCCTTACTATTTCAACTTTCTCAAAATGAATCACATTTATCAATAATAAGTACTTTGGCTAATTTTATATACAAATCTGAGACTAAAACTGTATCAATTGCTTCTCAACTGTTCGAAACAAGATAAAAATTTTCTTTGTCCTTCTCTACCCTCCCCCTTCCAATACCACCTCAAGAAAGTTTTCAAATGGAGCACCTGATTTAACGACATTGATAATTTTAGACGCACCAACAGGAATCAGGTTGAAAAGTTGTGGAAAGTAACATGTTAAGTTTTCGCATTGTAAATTCTTTCATACTTTTAACTTTTTCATTCAAAATTAATTGATGAATTCAATTAAAATTTTATTTATTTTAATTTAAAATCATTAGATGAAAATTGTTAGAAATGTATCATAAAATGTAATACTGTAAAAGAAAAATAACGAAATTCTAATTCTAAAATAAGTACTGTCCAGCAAATTTATCTTCTAATACAGTAAAGCTTGTTTATAATGGAATTCTGCTATCTACACAGATTAAAAAAAAAAAAAATCAGGTTTCATTCAAAACAAGTATTATGCAATTATACGTTTTAAAACGAAAACAACCTGTCTAAAACGGAAATTTTTCACGGGTCATTTGGGTTTCCATCCAAGAAGGTTTTATTGTATCATACTTATGGTGGGTGGGGGGGGGGGGGGGCGCATTAAAATTATTACCGGGCCCCGCGGTCTCTCTGTACGGCGCCTCCTATGAGCCGCCAATTACCACTAAATAATAATAATAATAATAATCTTCCTTTAATGTAATTGCAGAATTTCTGTCATTAAATAAGGCGAATATTACTTTTTGCAAATAGTGGTGGTTCATGGTTGAAATATTTTTTCGCAAAAAGTAGTGAGTTGATAGTTGAGTACCGCTGACATACTAAATTATTTACTGGCGTCATCTATTGACATTAAGGAGAAACAAAAATGTAATGCTAAATATTATGAATTGTTGTTATTAGTGTAATTATTTTTATTTATTAATGACCAATTCTTATTTATATATATTCTTCATTTATTCAGATTTTTAAACATATTCAGAAATTTAGCTGTATTAATGCATGAAAATTACAACAATAGCAGTTCAAAGTACAATATGTATAATAGGACAGCAGACAAAAATATATTCAAAGAAGTATTGATGTGCAGTCAATTACTCAAAAAAATTAAAATTTTTATTTGGTGTTCTTCATGAAAATGTCGATTTATATGTTGCATATTTTTTTTTAACTTGATACGGATTTTTCTCTCCCTATAAATGCTATTTTAATTTATTATTTTTTTTTCTTTTTTTTTTAGACAGATCAAGAAGGATTTTATCTCTAAGACGGAAAATCTAAGAAGTGTTGAATTTATATATTTTTCTCCTGGACGGCATTTTTCAGCTCCGGGAAAAGAAGATAATATGGAGTTTTGGGGGAATTATTTACACTTTTAAACCATTACCAAAAATAAAATCTCCAATATTCTGGAGGAGGGTGGGGGGGGGGGGGGATATGTCCTTCCCACACCATTACCTGAATTTATCATTGAATCTGTCTTCCAGTTATGCATTTTGATTATTTATTTTTTTTAAATTTCATTAAATAAATATAAAAGCTTCAGCCTATTTGTATTTTAATTTTTCGAATTATTTTCCAAAAATGTTTTATTATAAAAATAATTATTTTCTTACAAACGTTTTTATTTTAAATATCAAACACTTAGTTACACCAACACTTACTGTTTTTAAAAAGGTTTAAAATACAAATTATGGACCTTGAAAATAAGTTTTCTGTGGTTTAAAGAAAAAAAAAAAGGGGGGGGGTGAGAGCATGTGCCTAGAAGCATAGTACCTGTCGTTATCCCTGTATGGACTGCCCTGAAGTTAAACACTAATTTCATTATATACATGCTTCACACATAAAACAGCATTTTTGAGAATTCTGAGAAAATAAATTAGCTACGTAAAACAGCCATTTCTGATTTTATATTTAGATAAGTGTTTCTAGAGCTCCCAATTTTTTTTTAATTAAGTAGTTTCGTTGTGACAGCTAGTTTCATTTTATCCTTTAAGTACTGTTTGTTTTTCAACCTAAAAAATTTTGAAGTTAAGAGAGCTGAAAGGAATGTAAATAATGTGATTTTTGATTTCAAAATAAATAAATTTTGAAATACAAAGGATGTGAATTATCACTTTACTAATCAACGTACAACCAACAGAGTGAAACAACATAGTTCAGTAATTTACAGCGTAATTTCAGCTCTGCTGAAAAATTAATTAGGATAAGTAAATATTATTGGTTGCATATCAGAATGAATACGGCGCATTCAGGAAAGAAATCGACTGATTGATTTCATCGAAATAAACATTTTGAAATATTATAATTATTTTTTTTATTTTGTCATTGTTTGAACCTATTTCGTGATTTCCTTCATTTCACAATGGGTAAAAATCCTACTGGCTAAAATAATAATGTAGGAGGTTTGGCGTAAATAAACAAGTCCGAGAACAATTAGAATTAAACTTTAACTATATGCTGTCGCCATCTGGTAACAGAAAATCAAACTTATACAAAAGAAAGAAACTTTAACAAGATATGAATCTATAAAATTAAAAAAAAAAAAAAATAGTTTTCAAGTAATTAAAGTAATTGCTTATATTTTCAAAAATATTTCAAATATTGATAACTTTGACTATTTCGATTTAATATTTTCATTTCACATAGGAATTATTCTATCTTTGTATTGTTTTGTGTGTATGTTAATCATTTTTTAGGCTGACATCTGAGTATATATATATTGTATTAGAAAAATATTACATTCAAGATTCAAGAAAATACTACAGTTTTTAACATAAAGTGACGTAAGCAGACAAAGAAAACATTTTCGTACATTGCCTTAACGTTATTCAGCAAAATAAAATTCTAATCTTCACCAAGCTCTCTCTATTTTTCTTTCTTTAATTACAATCAAATCTGCCAAGACAGATAACGGAATCCAGTGAAAAGAATACTTTGCAATTTCAGTAGACAGTGTACCTGCTAAGACGAAAACCGGATTAAAATGTTTCTTTTTTTTCTCCTGTTTCTTACTATTCCGTCTTAGCAGGTTTTGTTGTAGTTGAAGATGTGGGGGAACATTTAAGCGATCCTAAAACTGTAATCACACGTAGATCCTCCTAGCATAGGAAATATCAGGTATTTCCACATAAACAGGATTTTCAAGATGAAAACTTTCGAAAACGCACCGTGTGATATTTAATCTCTTGTAACTTCGGCAATAACGAACTTATTTCTGTTTGTATCTCATACGATAGATTTCAGCGCGAATTCCCCCAACCAGAGCATTATATACACTGGCCTCCAAAAGTTAAGGTACAACCGGTTTTTTGCGTCTAATTTGCAAATGAATGAATATAGAAACAACAAATTTGGAGGAAATGTGCGCTAAACTGTTATTTATTAAATGCGACATAGAAATTTACTTAAGTTAAACGTATAAATGAAATTACAACAAAAAGGCACTCATGGTGGAAAATTCCATTCTAGAAGAAATCAGTACATCGCAGTATTATGCATTAAAATGGGACAGAAACATAAAAAAACTGGTTCTAAAACGGAATATGTCCACCCCGGACTTGAATGCATTGGCGGCATCGACTTTCCATGCTCTCAATTAAATTGTCGGACACCGAAATAGGGAACGCTGACCAGACTTGGAGTAAGCCTTGTTTCAGCTCATTTAATGACCTTGGAGGAGGACTTAAAGCCACAACCTGTCTTCCAAGATAGTCCCAAAGATGTTCTATCGGATTCAAGTCTGGAGAGTGAGCTGGCCATTCCATTCTCTCCAAACCGTGATCCTCAAGATAATCCTCAACAACCACAGCTCGGTGTGGTCTCGCATTATCTCCATTAGAATGAAACCATTGCCAATAGCACCGGCATATGGGCGCACATATGAATCAAGGATCTCATCCCGATATCTCGCACCAGTCACAGTTCCTCCATGGAACACATTCAGGTCAGTGTGGCCTCCGAGTGATATCCCTGCCCAAACCATGATTCCACCGTTTCTGTACCTGTGTGTTTCGACAGTGTTTGATTGATGGTATCGAGTGCATTTTTCTCTCCAGATCAGAAGACGTCCTGAATCACTCTCCAGTGTGGATCTGGACTCGCCTGTGAAGAGTACAGAAGCCCACTGTTGTCTGGTCCAGGAAACATGTTCTCTTGCCCAACATAAGCGGGTCCTTCTCTGTCGTCTGTTGAAGGGGACACACACAACTGGTCGCCTTGCATAGAGACCTGCATTGTGAAGACGTCTTCGCACCGTAGTAGCGGAGATTCTTCTCCCTGATGCTGCAAGATGGTCTGCAATGAGTTGCGGCACAGTAGTGCATCTTCTCATTCGGGCCGAAAGAGCTAGAAACCGGTCTTCTGCAGGTGTTGTAACACGTGGGCGACCTGGAACATGTCTTCTGGACACAGAATCTTCGGATTCATACTGATCCCAGAGTCGTTGAACCATACTGCGTGACACATTGAGCCGTCTAGCAGTATCGGCCTCTGACAACCCGATTTCCATCCATCCTACCACCTGCCACCTTAATGAATCGGGCAAACGACTTCTTCTAAACATTTCTAGACTCTACTGGCTGTTTTGAACAAAACTGACAACAATAGTTCGAATACAACAAAACTTACACGCGAAATTACGAAAGCTTCGTAATTGCATATTTTTCTCTCATTCACAAATACCTATTCTTTTCTATAAAATAAAAGTGGTAGCTGTAATTTTTGCGTAAGTTTTTTTAAAGAGCTTATTATTGTCATTCATATAAACTATGAAGTTTAATCTGACTGCCAATATTTTGTCTGGTGAGCTTCGAAAAACATATTGTACCTTAACTTTTGGAGGTCAGTGTGTGTATATATATATATATATATATAAGGTTTTATTTAATTTAAAATGCACTAAAACGTAAAAAAAAAAAAAAAAAAAAAAAAAAAAAACCTCAACCCGAATAAGAAAAGTATTTTTTAATATGACATACAACTAAAAATAAAAGCTTGGGACACTCAGAAAACATTAAACTGGACGATTTGGTGGTTTGCGTGGCGCAAATTTTTGTAAGAGGTTATTTGGTAACAAATTTGTTCATGAATCTGCCACAATAATGTGACCTGAATACTGAACATTAAATTGAAATTCTGTTCATTGATTTGTATTCATCATGTTCAATGCTTTCTTAACGCCCCAGCCCCACCAGTGGCTGAGAGGTTCTGCTTTCAAAGCTGATAGACGGGAGGTGCTGGGTTCAAACCCCTGTCACGCTCGTCGACCCAACCGTTCGGAGTTTTCCGTGGTTTTCTTCGAACCTTACCGTAAATAAGGGTTAGCATCCCTTAGAAAGACCCCCACGGAGGGCACTCCCCTCGGTCCTATATCCCAAGAGTAGATAATTGACCGTCATAAACCAACCAACCAACTTCTGAACGCCCCAAGCTTTTACTTTTAGCCATATGTCCATATGTCATATCCAGAAAAACTTTTCTTATTCTGGTTGAGAATTTTTTTTTTTTTTTTTTTTTTTTTTTTTTTTACATTTTAGTGCATTTAAATTAAATAAAACTTGTTTTCTTCTTTTAAAAAAAAATTATATATTTATTTTTTTCAATTTTTGGTCTTATTTAATAATATACAATAATTTCTTGTTACTAAAGGGAAAAAAAGTTCTGATAATGTATTTGTTATAAAAGATTATCTGCGCGAAGGATATAGGCCGAGGGGAGAGTTGTGGATTGTCCGTCTTGGAGGTATTTATAATGTAATCATAACATTTATGCAGCAGGGTTTTTATGCAGGTTCGAAAAAATAAAAATACACTGAAAACTCCGAATTGTTAGACGACCCACCAGTGGCTGAGAGGTTCTGCTTTCGAAGCTGGTAGACGGGAGGTGCTGGGTTCGATCCCAATCGCGCCCGTCGGCCTAATCGTTCGGAGTTTTCGTGGTTTTCTTCGAGCCGTGGATTTATCCATGCGTAAATACGGGTTAGGTTCCCTTAGAAAGACCCCCACGAAGGGCACTCCCCCCGGGCCTATATCCCTAGTGTAGATAATTGGCCGTCAATAATCAACCCAACCCAACCCGAATTGTTAGACAATGAGGGCGACACGTTTTACTACGGACCAAATATAACGGACTGTGCTAATAATAAAATCTTTAAAAGTTTAAATGCCAAATTGTTTTATAGTGATAAAATTTTCTGTAATAAAGATTTTACTTCTTACATTCATTTTTATTTTCGAGACTTCTTAGCCTTAGAGGATGCTTTGTATGAAAATATTTCTCCTTAGAAAGATTTTTCAGCTTTTGATACTTATGTATAAATTTAAAATGTTAGAATTTCATTTATTTAAACGTTTATTCATTAAGATTATGGTTAATAATTATCCAAGTAATAAATAAATAGATACATTATTTTTATCTGTTGAAATGCCTTCGGTACGACAGAAAGTTGAAGAATAACATTCTCGCATTTCTGACACGCTCACGCAAAAAGGCACACTATAACTGGATGTCAGTCGTGATATGAGCATTCTCGCTTGGTATACGGGCTTCTAATCATCTGAAAGCAACGATAAGCAGCTTGATAAAGGACTACTAAAACTACACCAGTACTTTATCCTTTTTTTTTTTTCTGGTGTAAAATTAACGATTATTTCCGTTACCTGGAATAGAAATATGAAAGTTTATAGCTATTTTAAAAATACTTAAAATTTAGTAAAATAGTTTTGGAAAACGTAATACGTCATCTATATCGGATATCTCCCGATATCTATATCCCCCCCCCCCCCCACCCCCTGTGTTAACATTAAATTTTGCGATCCGTGACGGGGAAGAAAATTTTGCTAAAGCGTCTTTTTAAGATCCTGTAACCATAAGTAATCATAACCATAATATACATAACTTACCAATTTTTTTAATGCGTGTATATATTGAAATTTACTTGATGAGACAAAACTCCATTCTAGTTCATAATTGATGAATTTTTCCTAACATTTTTTTAAAAATCAAAACTCATACAATACATTTATTCAATGTTTATTTACAATTTTTCTCATCCATTTTAAACCAAAATTAAGACAACTTTTTATTTTTAACACTCCTGTAGCTGCTTACATTACATCATATGTCATATGTGTCACTATTTCAATTTATCTGGAGGCACGGCAGTGCCTCCGTCAAGTCGAGAAAGCACGGCCGTAAGCATACTTTTCTGGAAGCAACTCAGGGCACTTTTGACCCCTCCATATCTCCGCACTGGAGTATCCCAAAAATTTGAAACTTCGTTTTTCTAGCGTATTTGGCACACAGGACCAAAATTTAAAATTACAACTTTCTGCCTTTTCTAGGTCAGACGATATATGAACTCAAACATTCGATTTTTTGTCACTCACTCACTCACTCGTTCACGCGTCATCAAAAAGATTAGGTAGATCCCGTAGCCCTAGAAACTTGACATTTGGAAAAAAGGTAGTGATTAGGATACAAAGAAAGAAAAAAATATAAAATCCGGAAAATTCGAAAAAAAAAAAAAAAAAATTCGAAAATTCAACAAATTCCATCAAAATTAAAAATTGAAAATAATACGATCTTGTAGTCTTAGAAACTTAAGATTTGGTGTGAAGGTAGTGTTTAGCATCCAGAATAAAGAAAACATCAAAAACACCAAAAAAATCGAAAGCAAAATTGAAAAAATAAGAAAAAAATCGAAAAATTTCAAATAATCCGATTTTGCTGCGCTAGAAACTTGGAATTCGGAATAAAGGTAGTATTTAAGATGCAAAATAAAGAAAAATTAAAAAATCCGGAAAATTCGAAAAAAAAAAATCAGAAATTCGAAAGATTCGAAAAAAATTGAAAAAAATTGATCTTTTAGCCTTAGAAACTTAAGATTCGCGGTAAAGATAGTGTTTAGGATTCAGAATAAGTTAAAATTCGAAAATAAAATAAAAAAATCGAAAAAAATCGGAAAAATCGTAAAATAAGGGAAATTTGAAAATAATTCGATTTCATAGCGCTAGAAACTTGAAATTTGGAATAAAGGTAATATTTAAGATACTAAATAAGGAAAAATTAAAAAATATGGATAATTCGACAAATGCCCATAAATTAGTGCAGACGATATATGAACTCAAAGTTTCGATTTTTTGTCTCTCACACACTCACTCACTCACTCTCGCGTCATCAAAAAGATTGGGTAGATCCCGCTGCCATAGAAACTTAAAATTTGGAATAAAGCTAGTGTTTCGGATACAAAGAAAGAAAAAATTATAAAATCCGAAAAATTCCAAAAAAAAAACATTCGAAAATTCAGCAAATTCGAACAAAATTGAAAATTAAAAATAACACGATCTTGTAGTCTTAAAAACTTAAAATTTGGTGTGAAGGTAGTGTTTAGAATTGAGAAAAAGAAAACATCCAAAACACCAAAAAAAATCGAAAATAAAATCGAAAAATCGAAAAAATTGAAAAAAATCGAAATTTTTCAAATAATCCTATTTTGTTGCGCTAGAAACTTGGAATTTGGAATAAAGGTAGTATTTAGGATGCAAAATAAGGAAAAATTAAAAAATCCGGAAAATTCGAAAAAAAAATTCCAAAATTTGAAAAAAGTTGAAATAATTAAAATAATTTGATCTTTTAGCCTTAGAAACTTAAAATTCGCGGTAAAGATAGTGTTTAAGATTCAGAATAAGTTAAAATAAAAACGCAATAAAATTCGAAAATAAAATAAAAAAATCGAAAAATAAGGAAAATTTGAAAATAATTCGATTTCATAGCGCTAGAAACTTGAAATTTGAAATAAAGGTAATATTTAAGATACTAAATAAGGAAACATTAAAAAATATGGATAATTTGAAAAAAAATCGAAGATTTCAAAAATAAAAAAAATAAAAAAAAAGGAAGAAAGAAAGAAAAAGAAAAAGTGAGAAATTGAAAATAATATGATCTCGTAGTCTTAGAAACTGAAAATTTACTGTAAAGGTAGTGTTTAAGATTCAGAAAAAGAAAAATTAAAAACACAACAAAAATCGAAAATAAAATAAAAAAATCGAAAAAATAAACGAAAATTTGAAAATAATTCGATTTTGTAGAGCTAGAAACTTAAAATTTGGAATAAAGGTAGTATTTAGGATACATAAAAATAAAAAAATTAAAAATCTGTAAAATCCGAAAAAAAAATTGAAAATTTGAAAAATTGAAAAAATTCGATTTTGTAGCTTTAGAACTTAAAATTCGGCGTGTTTAGGATACAGAAAAGGTAAAAATTAAAACACAATAAATTCGAAAATAGAATAAAAAACTCGAAAAAGATTGGAAATTTCAAATTAATTCGATTTTGTAGCGCTAGAAACTTGAAATTTGTAATAAAGGATACAAAATAAGAAAAAATTAAAAAATCAAGAAAATTATAAAAAAATTCGAAAAAATAAAAAATAGAAAATAATTTTATTTTGTAGTATTAGAAACTTAAAACTTGGTGTAAAGGTAGTATTTACTATTCAATAACAGGAACAATTAAAAAATCCGTTAAATTCGAAAATAAAATCGAAAAATCGAAATATCTTTAAAAATTCAAAAATTCGAATACAATTTGATTTTGTACTATTAGAAACATTAGTTTTAAGATAAATGTCCTATTAGCTAGTACAACAGACTGGCTACGTTATAGGCGATTTCTTTATAGACAGGTTTGTTTTCTTTCACAGATTATACTCTATTTACTTCACATATGGAATATGGATTGTTAAATGATGTTAGCCCCACAAAAAATTTCACAGCTGCCCCTACCCTCCCGACATTACTGGCTGGTTATGGCTTGATAGTCCTTTCTAAATAAAATCATGGTGACTCTAAGATTCACTTGATTTATCTCTAAATTGAACCTAAATAATCCTAAGAAGACGGATCAAAGAATTACTATATTGGTAACTTTAGTAATACTAGTAGTACTAAAGCATTTACAGAAACAAGAAAACTTTGATGTCCCTATTGTATAATACAAATATATATTGATAAAAATGTGCTCATTTTTTTTTTCATTGATGCCCTATTTTTAATGCACATTTAAAATTATCATGAATTTTGGCAGTACATAACTATAGAATAATAATTTATAAAAACACAAACACAATTAATGCAGCCTCTAAAATAATCCTGCATCATATGAGCAGATAATATAATATTCATCGAGAAAAAAAAGTTATCTTTATTACAATTATTTTTTTTAATCTAACTTTAAAGATATTACTACCTAAATCTTTACAATTTAACAAATATATTCTGTGTTTAATTTTTACAAAATACTGCATGAGTTTCACTGTAAAAACAGGACCCAGGGCCGAAACTAAGGGGGGGGGCAGAGGGGGCACGTGCCCCAGGCGCCAGCAAAACAGAAGGCGAAGGGTGCGCCAAATGCAGGTTTTGTTTGTTGTTTGATATAGAAATGTATATATATATATGAAATTTGTATAAAATGTCTCGCAGCCGGAAAATCCAAAAGAAAAACTGAACCAAATGCATTAAAATAGACAAATAGATAAAAAGATTCGTCTACAATACAAGATAGCAAATGAATAAAAAACAAACTGTTCTCTGAGGCTAATTTCTTTCTCCCATTCCAAATGTATCATGTCTATGTCGTCTATCATTTAAATCTCTTCCTGTGGTTTAGGAGAATCACTAACATTTTTCAAGGTCAGCCCCTACTCATGTCTGATGTCTGTATATGACACTGTTCAACGTCGTCTGGATACGGTACTGCACTGTCCAGCATGGATAATTGGCAAACGATTCCCTCACTTTGACTTTCCTATTAGGTAAAAATATTCCATGAAGGCTGTTCTATTTTTTCCCTTTTCTCACAGCGTGGAGCTTTCTTCTTTTTCCATTTTGTCATGGGCGAGGGGTGACTGCCTGGACAATAAACACAAATTGGGGGATGAATGCCCAAAGTAAAATTCTCAGTAAAATCATTTTCTTTTAAGTATAGAATTTGTAGAGGTACAGTAAAAAATCTCGTACAGGGCGTCATGGCTAGTAAAGCCAGAGCCGCCCTTGGCTTTATCTTCCAAAAAGTTTTTTTACTCGTCTTTTTGCGAAAGTTTGCTAAGCGTTTTGCCGCCCTTGGCGGCAAGTGGAATATGCCGGCCTGTTACTTTTGCTGAAATTACTTTTTTATCCAGATCCAATCTAGTATTATTAGTGGGGGCGAGGTTGGGCGACTGCCTGGGATACTAAAACCAAATAATATTTGAAAGGATAATTTGAAAAATACGCAAAATAAAACTCTTTGTTAAAACTTTTTTTGAAAAAAAAAAAAGTCATTTATAGGGATGCAGAGAGAAAACCATACCCAAGTTGCTATGACTAATAAAACCGCATCCGCCCCTGCCTTTATCCTCCCAAATTATTTTCTCATCCTTTGGCCATTTCCAGATAAATGAAAAATGTCGCCATACCATTTGTTAGAATTACTCTTTTACATACAGATCCGGCTTTAAAGGGCGCGAGGTTGGCTATTCCTAACGACACTAAAAACTAAGGGGATGAAACATATGCAACATAAAATAGTAACCTCTCCTCCCCTTTTTTCTTTTTTAAGAATATAGCATTTGTAGAGACGCAGAAAAGAACCTCGCACAGGGTGCCTTGGCTAATAAAGTCGTCTCTGCCTTTATCTTTGCAAATAAATAAATAAATATTTCGTCTTTTTCCCATTCTTACGTGTTTTGCCGCCCATTCTTTTGCTTAATTATTTTTTTAGATCCAGATGTAAATTTCCGGGGCAAATACATCCTGTGCCTCTGTAATAGTCAAGCTCAATTTCTTTTTGTTTTTAATCTTATCCTACTCTAAAGCAAAATATCGATTATAATCAGTAACAAAGTCAAATGCATTCTAAATATCAGCTTTATGTAAACAGCATACCAAGTGTGGGGGACCCCTAAATCAGGGGCCCCAGTGTCACGATCCAGATTTAGATTTATCAGATCTGATTTAATTAGACTCTGAATCTGTGTAATTAAATCGTTATAAAAGTCTCTAACAGTAACAGGGTTCCTTTCAGCTCAGATCCAAGTTTGAATCTCACCCCAACCCTCCACAACTGTTCACAGTTCTGATAATTGCTAATAGAAAAGAAGACAAGGAAAAAAATTTAAACATAACTAAAACATTTCTGGGAATAGCAAATGGTATAAAAAATATTCTATTTAAATTACATGAAAATTATGTAGTAATACTAATTAAAAAGAAAGTGCTAAGAAAGTCCTTTGATCAAAAAATAATTTTTCTCGTTGAACTCAAAAGATGATTTTGGGGGCCCTTTGGATGCGGGGGCCCTCGCAATTGAGACCATCGCGACCCCTTAAATCCGCCCGCTGAGAATATCAATAATTATACTTCCTAAGATGAAAACCTTTATAAAGCGGAAATTTTTTCGGTTCCTTTCGATTCCATTTTTAAGGTTTTAATGAATCAGTATTTGACAAAGCTGATTACTTAGTTCAGTATTGCAGATTATCTGATTATATACTTTAAATTTTAGAAACTTAGAAAAAATTCGCTTTGGAAATTTTCTTTTCGGAGGAAGTGGGGGGGGGGGGGGCGCCGCCAAAATCCATGTTTGCCCGGGCGCCAAAAAGGCTAGTTTCGGCACTGACAGGACCCCCCCCACCCTTCCAGCACAAACAGATGAAATAAATTTCAACTTATGATGCACTCTCAGTTTTTAAGAATACATAGTAATTTCACTGATGAAATAAATCTTAATCCTTAAGGCTTCCTCTTCTTAAGGCTCCTCAGTAAACTTCCCGATTCCCCTCGCTAATGTTATTCCTATGGGCGTAGGATGCATTCGTATTTTTAAAATATCTCCTCGGAAAATTAATATTTTTAACTTCTGTTTTCTTTGTACTATTCTTAAAGAATGTCTCTTTTTTTCTTAGTTGTCAATTTTTTTCTAAAATATATACTTAATTTTATATGAAACGTTAAAATCTTATTAAGATTTTAAAACAAAAAAATGTAAATTAAACACATAATTTAGAAATATTTTGATAACTAAGAAAAAAAGAGACATTCTTTAAGAACAATACAAAGAAAACAGAAGTTAAAAATATTAATTTTCCGAGGAGATATTTTAAAAATACGAATGCATCCTACGCCCATAGGAATAACATTAGCGAGGGGAATCGGGAAGTTTACTGAAGAGGAGCCTTAAGAGTTAATCCTCACAGATCTTAACCGTATCATATTTGTAAAAAGCAATACTCTTTTAAGAAAATAAAATTAAATAGTCCTTTTAAAAAGGAGCAACAAAACAAATTCTAAACTTTATATAACTATTTTTTAATGAATGACTCATTTTTACATTAAATAAGAGACTAAAATTATTATTTTTTATACCGAAAAAAAGTTCAAAAGTGCATGCAACTTGAATACTGACTCATTGCATTGTTCACACAATTATCATTAAAAAAAAAAAAAAAAAAAAAAAAAATGTTTAGTATTGCATGGATGGTGAAACATGTAAAATGTTAATTTTCTACACAGTTTTATTATATTTTTTACTTAAAACTCGTAACACATTTTTCTTTGATATACATTAAATAAAACAGAATAAGCTTTATAAGACATTTAAATATATTTAAGAAAATGTAAAATGTATAAATACATAACACCGTAATAAAGTTTAATAAATTATAACACTTACCTTTCATGATCTTTCAACTTTTGCAAATAATACTATTATTTTTTATTAGAATAAGACCATTACTCGATATTGTAGATTTATATATATTAATATAAATATTTTATGATTAAGTGCAATGAACAATTGTTTAATTATGTTTTTTAACATAAAAAAAAATCTAAATAAAGTACAAAAGGTAAATATCAAAAAGAAATTTTATTTAGATACCTAAAAGCTAAAAATATCGCATGTAAATAAAATAACTATATAACATCGTAAAACGTTTTTAATATGTTTTGCTATGACAAGCTTTTCTATTATGACAAGTTTTTATTATTATATTTGAAGATTAATATTTTTGATAGTTTCGCTGGATATGAAAATAATGCAGACAGCAATCTACTTTAAAATTGCGAAAGGAAGTGCAGTTATCAAACCTGATTATATTGACATAATCATTTATATGTGTGCTTAGTCTTCACGAATAACCGTTTGATTTTTTCCTAAAAACTGAAGAAACGTCACTCAAATAGAAAAAAAGACAGAAATCCAACACACAGCAAACAAGATGGCATGCATACGCATCCTTCACTATGAATTCGCTTTGCATTAGACGCCATTTAGCTCGCACATGCGTGAATGACCATGGCGTATTTGCGCATGGGCGAAAACGGCAGCTTGTGTCTCCAGGCTGTCGCAAAGATACATCTCAGTGGCAGCCTGTTTTGTTATCTCAGAGATGTTTTGTTATCTCAGAGATGTTTTGTTATCTCAGAGATGTTTCATGTACATCACACAGAGACGTGATGATAATGAGACTTTGCGATGTACTCGAGACATCCTGGGACCAAGCAAGGCCATCTTGGTACATTGAGATAGCCCTGGACCAAGTGTGCTGTGTGGGTGACTTCGAGTTTTTGCTAACTTCAGTTTTGTACAGCTGTTTTGGCTTTTTTAAGCTTTAATTTGTCATTATTTTTTGCGTGTTGACTTCATTGCTCTCTTGTATTTTTTCATATATGCTTCAATTGTTAAGAATTCAACAAAGTTTCCCCTACTGCTTTTAGCTTCTGGCAGGTTTTTAATCTGTTGGTGAAGCTGTTTTAAACAAACAGCTTTCAAAAGTTTGAGATGGATTAGCATCAAGCAATTTGTGAATTTCATTCTAGTTGCACTCCAGATTGTTCTTGAATAGAATCTGACCTGAGTAGAGAAGAAACAAGGCTCCGACCCCAGGAGGATCAATGATGTGGTGGTGGTGGTGTTAAATCATACCGTAGTACGATGTAAAAATAACACTTTAAAACGTAGAAGGGGTCTTAAGGGTGTACTATAGGAGGAGGGTATAAATGTGAGGGGGCTAACATTTTTTAAGGGGGGCTTGTTTTTGAGGGGGCTTAATTTTTTTTTAGGATCAAATTTAAATGTTAGATTGAAGTCTGGTATAGGAGGAGATATAAAATGGAGGGGCTTATTTTTGAAGATGCGGCTAACTTTTTTAAGGAAGGGGCTCTTTTTTTTTTTTTTTTTTTTAATTGATTTTCAGTTTGAACGCGAAACGGAGATCATTTTTTTTTGGTGGCGCCCTCTATCAGAAGGAAAAATGTAATAACGGATATTTAAAATAGGTTTTCTGGAAAATATTTCACTGGGGTTTGAACCTGCAAAATAGCTTCTTGACTTGATTATTTGAGGTAGGTTTAACTGATCAAGCCAAGAAGCTATATATGAATGTCGAGATTTTAAGTGTTTAAAGAGAGGTATCGTGAGAGTGAAGTATCATTTGTTAAAATGACTTCGAGAGAGGAAGTGATTAGCGTCGTGTGTCTGTATATAACGGTCTGCATTGTGTTTTCGCTCATTTATGTATTTACCGGAAGTGAAAAGTTTAAGGTTGATTTTATACTGAATTTAAATGAAACCGGAAATTTATCCTTTTCGATATGATGCGATTGAATATTAACATATTTATTTTAAAACGTATAGTGGAAGCAATGGTAAAAAGAAGACATCTTTAGGAGTAAGTACTGTTTTTATTGTGTTTGGTGTAGAAAACATAGGAAAGAGGTGTAGTTTAAAAAAACAAATTCAATTTTATTAATAATTTTCCCAATGCAATACATATGGTCCCACTTTTCGTTTTTTAGTGGGTTTTGACAAATCTAATACAGAATCTTGTTTAATGTTTGTTGACAAATATTTATTTTTAATAAAATTTTGCGGGACATTCATTTCGTTTAATGTTTCTAATAATTCGTTCTGTGCCTTGATCGGTTTGTTTTTATTCACGGAAAACAAAAGATTAAATAAATCTGCCAAGTTCGATTCGGGGATAGGTTTTCCTTCGAAACTTACAGTCAATTTTTTTTTTATCGAAATTTTCTTGGACGTGCCGTGACAAACTGAACTAATGCTTTGATAATTTAGGATAGCTTTATCTGTTCAAGTTATGATATCATAGTGGTTAGATTACAGATATTTGTGTTTGGAATAACGTGATTTTTAATTTTGCCTGTTCAGTTTCAATTATATTGTGAAATGGGGGTTTATTTTTGAAAGATAATGTTAACTTTTTGTGATTGTTCTATAACAGACTGCTTTCATTAAAGTGTATTTTAGAATTGTAAACTGCAATTTTGAAATTTTCGTCTGTTTGGAAAAAAGAGCGCAGGAAAAAAAAAATAAAAGTATTAAAAAATATTAAGAACAACTGTTCAAAAATATAATAACAACTGAAAAATGTTCAAATAATAAAAACTGTTAAAATAATAATAACAACTGTTCAAAAATAATAAAAACTGTTTAAAAAATAATAAGAACTGTTAAAAAAATAATAAACGATTGACTTTATACAACCAACATTAAAAAAAAAAGATAATCGAATCTAGTTTTTTCTAACATGATTTATTTGAAATATTCACTTTTTTCTAGTTAAATTTATAACACAAGTGATTTATAACACATCAGTTTCACATAAGTAAAATATTATTTATTAAATCACTAAATACGAGATTAATAAGAATTTTTAACTTACAAACACATGAACTTCTGATACACAAGTGATTCGACCAGTAAAATATTAAATACGAGAATTTTTGACTTACAATTGTACGAACTTCTGATATGTAATACTTTATGAATCAATGTGTAAGAATTAACTGACTGTTGAACTTATAGCAGAGTATGATGAAATAATCACGTGACTTTTTAAACCAATAAAATGTTAATATTTTTAAACAAGCGCCCTCTATCATTTTATGAACTTCCAAGAAACGAGTTAATATGATTATATTGTTTCCTGTTACCGCTGTGAAAGGTTGTGTTTTAAGTTAGTTTACATTTAAGTGATTACGGGACGAGTCATGGATTCTGCTTTGTTAAGTGTTAATGATATGTCTAACGTGAAGAGTGAACCCTCATCACCAATATTAAATGACCATGACATGGAATTTTTAATACAGTCTAAAGAAGAACCCGTTTCGAATTGTGAAGTGAAACCCACCTCATCAGGATTGAAGAAACAGAAGTTACTCTTTGTGTGTTCTACTTGCAACAAAGCTTTTCCCCGAAAGGTTAACTTAACGTTTCACATGAAATGTCATCTGGAGAAAATACCTCTTGTGTGTGTAATCTGTGAAAAAACATTCGCTAGAAAGTATCATTTATTAAATCATATGAAAATTCATACAAAGACCCCTGTGATTCATAATTGTAATGTATGTGGCGAAGTATTTTCACAAAAGAGTGATTTATTAAAGCATGGGAAAATTCATAACACTTCCAAGCCAAAACAAAGGAGAAGTAGACAGTCACCCAGTCACTGTAAATGTGACGATTGTTTTGAAACATTTAATAATAGATCTGACTTAGTGAAACATAGAAAAATTCATCTTTCACCTAAAGAACTTAACCCATCTGATCGACTTTCCTTGGGAAACAGTTCGAAATATGAAATTTCAGACATCACTCAATTTAGTAAAATATTTAAGTTTTTCGATGTTTTTACTCCTGCACATTGGAATTTAGGTGAGGAAATGATTGTTGAAGTACAAATGAATAAGAACTATGAGCTTTATGTTCACATACAGAAATATGAAGAATTTGAAAAGAACGGTCGTGAACTTACCCCCACAAATGAAGGCATTACATTATCATGTGCAACATTCGACAAATTTGAATCGAGATTGGATAAATTTAATTTTGTTTCTGAAAAAGATACATTCGTATGTAATAATGACTTACTAATTGCTTATGTAAATAAGGAATCATGCATACTGCAAAAATTATTCAAATCGAAAAAGTTTGGGTTTTGTTTGAAGTCTGATTTTTTACTGCTTACAAAAGATCAATATTTGAAACTAGTGAAAAATCGCTTTAAAATTACTGAATGTCTCATTGAGACGCTTTTAACTAAGCTTATTCCTGTTTCGGTTTTAGAAAACTTAAACAAATGTAAATGTACCCACCTCACAATCGAAGAGACTTTGAACTATTTCTTAACATGTTTCGATGACGAGTTAAAGTCATCAGTTTTCGCATGTTTGATTGCTATCAATGTTCAATCGGAGAACCAATTAATATGAAACACGAGTGTGATAGTTATAATTTGCGCAGAAAATATAATTGGTGTAATGAGAGTGCACTGCTAAATTTCAACGTGACTGAATTTGTAAAAAACCTGTTCAAGCAATGTTCATGTAATTATACTCATTTATTTTTTGAAACTATGAATACAGACTTTTATAATAACCATTTAAACAATGTATTTATAAATTAACATAGAAATGTATTTATTTAATAAATATTTGTTTTTATATCACACATCTGTTTTTATTTCACATGTCTATTTATTTATTTATTTATGAAATCAATCTTTGAAGTTTTATTTTCTAGAAAAAAAAAAGTGAACATATATTTATGAGTAGGCAATTTTTTTTAATTGTAGTCTTTAAAGTTAACCCTTTTTGGTCAAATGAAATCTATTTTTAAGAAAAATTGATTATTTTTATTTGAATACGTATTAAATTTATTTATTGATAACAAAGTTTAATTTTTCTATCCGTTTAAACAATGACATTGCATGTTTTGATAATTTCCACCCCACAGTTAACATTACAGTATTTAATTAAAAAATTTTTTAACTTAAACCGTCGCTGTATTTATTCTAGATAAGTAAACATTTTATCTTTAACCTATATGTAATTTAAATGATTAACTATAACTGTGACTGCTTTTAACCTAGATAAGTAAATGTTTCCATGAAACACAATCAGTTTACTGTGGACTTTTATCGAGATTACACCAGTTAGTGGAATGCTGATTAAAAATATTTTATGACATTAATATGCAGAAAAGATCTCACGAAGAAGTACTTTCACCTTCAAAACGTCTACGTTTAGAAAAACCCATGGAAAATTCAAATACCTATGAGAAGGCGTTAAAAGACCCAAGATTAAAACTTTCTAAAATGGGTAATAACTGTGTAACTACTGAGGACTTACAAGATGTGAAACCCGAGATCGCTATGAATTTTTCAACCTTTGCCTATGGGAATGATACAGCCACTGGCCATTTTGATTTATGAAGTTCTTTATTGTGTTCTTCAGCTTGCTTGTTCGTGGGAAAAAGGCGTATGGCATCTTGGAATTCTTTCAAGTTCAGCCGCGGGCAGAATAACTTTACGTCGTTGCATAAGGGATGCGTATTAGTCGACTGTAACTTCGCCTACGTAAAGCGAATCAAGAGTCTCTCTAAACTGTCTTTGCTAATTGTCGCTTTGTCTCATTGACTTTGTTAAGGTGAAACATTTTTCAAACGTCTTAAGCATTGTTTGTCCGCGAAAGCTAAAATGTCTTTTATAGAATGTCTCCTATACAGTGTCTTTATGTCCTATATAGTGTCTTTTACAGGCTATACCTGCCTAATATCGCCAATGAGGTAAGAAAATAAGCCTCGAAAAGGTTAACTGATGTATGGTTTACCTTCGCGGCGTCTTTGCTCAAGTGCAGCCATCAGACGGCATCCGATCATTGGAAATTCGACAATAATGAGAAATGAAACTGGATTCACGCTGAGCTGTAGAATTCTTTCTGCTTCACTTCCTAAATCAGCGAACGATTTAAAACATGTTGGTACTTTTAGTGCAGAGCGAATTCTTTTGCCCTGGACATTAATTGCATCAGCACATGTTGGAGCCAAAACCATAAAATAGCTTCCGGTTCTAACTGCTCGGTAACTCTTTTACGAATTTCTTTTATTACCGTACTTTTTACAGCTCCGACTTTCCCAATAATAAAAGTACGTTTAGGGCAATTCATAAATCTTGATTGAAAGACGAAAGCTGTTGCGTGCATAAGTGAAGTATTTTTTTCTGCTCATCTGTAAACCTGATCTCAGAAGTATCGTAATTTTGATGCACTGTAAGTTTTTGTTCTTTACAGTAATTTAGAAATGAAGTAAAGTTGCGATCAGGGTAATTGTAACTCTCACTTTTCCACTCACATTCATGATCAATCACGCGTTGCTCCAAAGTATCTTCGTTTGTCCGCACAGGAACTATGGCAGCTGCGGCCATATACACTGTAAAAAAAATGGGTCGATCTACTAAAAAAATTTTAGTTTTTCTCTTTGATTTTTTCAATTACTAAAAATTTTTTGTATTCTTACTCAGTTACAAGAAAATTTGTAAGAATTACTAGAAAAAAGATAGTAACATTACTAGAAAACAGCTAGCAACGATTCCGGTTTATAGTACCGATTACTAAAAAAATCTTTGGAATACAAATATACTAAAAATATTTTAGTAACCTCAGGATTTTTTTTACAGTGTATGGATCAATCTCGCGGTAGTCTTCTTGCAGGATTTCTGGCTCATGTATACTGCTAACAGCAGGAAAATTTATTTCTTCGTGTGCAATTGAGATCATTGAATGCTTCCTCCCATGACTGATATGCAGACGGCAGGCCTTCTTGCAATAAAGAGTCTGAATTACCTTTTCAAGGATAATTGAGTAATACTTGTTGCCTATAGTATTCTTCTGCCAGAGTTGCGTCGTGGTTGAGTGATATAAGAGGAAAAACTATGACAGCTGCATCTTTTCTTGTTTGATGATAATCGACTCCTCTTACTGAAAGAGAGTTTTGCAAATTTAAGAAGCGTGCAGGAAGCAAGTCTCTCCGGCCGCGCGCAATATTTCTGAAGTATGCTTTTTGATGGTCTTTCGTCGCTTGAAATGTTGATTTCTTCCCAGTTTATATCACGAAGCCATATTGTAACTACATCACGACTACTGTGATACATTGGCAATACCATTAATATGTGTACTACCTCTTGGGCTGAGTAATCCCTTTCAGAAACAGAGGACAAAATAAGTTTTTGAACTTCTGGATTTGTTTCGTCCATCTTATTTAAAATCTCAGATAACAATTCCTTGTAAGGAACAGAAGATGATTCTGATTTTGACGCATATTTAGCAATGTAATGCAAAACAGCATCCTTGATGTAATAGGACTGAAATCCGTGTTAGCTCTCCAAACTTGGGACACGAAGCAATTGTATGTATTCATTTCAGAATCGTTTATTTTTGGCAAAAAGCTAATTATGCCATATTCTACTTGAAGCTTTTGAGAGTCGCACTCTGCTTTTGGAAAACCAAATCAGCAGCTATAATTATTTGTATTTCTTTTTTTTTTTCTTAGGCAATAAGCTCTTGTGTGACGTTGGACTTGATTTAAGAGCTGAGCGAGATCTTTTTCACGATCTTCACTGGAAATGTCTGAAAAGCGAACTCGACAGCGATGTATATCGTTTGCGAGGACGTCCTTGTGAGGATTAACAAAGCTGCATAGTTTTTCAAAATATGCTGTAACGGCTGCTACATTTTCAGCGTTAGTCATGTCTAAGTGTTTCCACGTTTGGAGCCCCTTTTAACCACAACAATTCATGCACGTAAGGATTTCCACGCCACTGCCATTCGAAACGAACCAAGTGATAAATTTTGAGAACTAAGGCAAATAAATGCTTCTTCTATTTTATTCTTAAAATTCACTTAAACTTCACAATTGAAAATAAGGTAATGCAAGTTTATCATACCTGTTAAGTCCGCGAAGGTGTGGTAAGTATTATCCAACTTGAGAATAAATCCAATGGTATCACTATTTGAATGAATCACTTTTCCGTTTCACTGATGAGATTAAAAACACGATATCTTGTCTGAATAAATATGGCTTCAGGATATATTTTCTAATTTAAATATTTAATTACTATTAAAAGAAAAAAAAAGGAATTAATTTACATGATTAAATTTTACATTAAAATATAAAAAAAAGGTTAAAGTTTATTTCCAGATAATTTTCTGAAGTTGTTAATTCGAAGACTGATACTTAGAGACTAAATGTTTTTTAGTTCTTGGATGAGAAAACACATTGTCAAGTTTACGTCATATAGCCTTGAACTCTTGAGGTTACACGTGTTAGTTCTTTAATGAGAATCTCACAGAAAACACATGAAATGTTTATTTCAGAAATCACTTTCCTAACACCCCTGCTTGATTTCTGAAGTATAAATGTTCGTGAGATTTAAACCTGTTCTGTGTTTTGTAAAGTCAGGTTTGGGAAGGGGCTTCGTTAGAATGTCAGCTGTCATAGTTTTGGTTGGGCAATATTGTAGTTCAATTATTCCTTTTTCCTTAAGATCTTTTATACTGTTGTATTTTATATCGATATGTTTAGTTTTCGAATGATGTTTATAATTTTTAACCATGTTTATACAAGCTTGATTATCTTCGAATAAAGTTATGGGCAAATTTTGTTGTAGATCAAGGTCCTTTAGAAGATTGATTATCCAAACTGTCTCTTGTGCTGAAGTTGCTGCTGAGATGTATTCAGCCTCAGCGGATGATAAGGCAACTGAATTTTGTTTCTTATTTGACCAGGAAATTGCTGTGTTTCCTAATTTACATAAATTTCCCGTTGTTGATTTACGATCATTTTTATCCCCTGCCCAATCGGAGTCAGCATATGTTGTTAGTATTGGCTCATTTTCTTTACTAATAATTAGTTTTAGTTCTTGTGTTGTTTTTATCTAATAACCCGCTTTACTGCGTTCCAATCCTTTTCTCTGGGTTTTTCGTTTCTACGACTCAAAATGTTCACAGCGGCGGCTATGTCTGGTCTGGTTATTGTATCTATATATAACAATGTTCCGATAGCTTGCCTATATTTACTGTTATTAGGAAGTAAATTTTCCTCACCAATTATGTTTAAGTACCCGGGTTCCATCGGAGTATCACAGGGTTTCGCTTCCTTTAAATCGAATTTTTCGATTAGTTCTTTTATTTTGTTCCTTTGATCAAGTGCGAAATTTCCTTCTTTACTTCTTTTTATGTTTATCCCCAGATAATAATTTACAAGTCCTAAATTTTTGACTTCATATTCCTTTTTTAGTTGTTCTATTATTTCATTTATTTCTTTAGTTTCCCCTGAAATTAACAAATCATCAACATATATAATGATATATGTTGTATTATTCTTTAATTTTCGTGTGAAGAGACATGGATCGGAGGTGCTTTGCACAAAACCAAGTTTAGTTAAACTTTCTTCTAATTTAATGTTCCATGCTCGTGCGGATTGCTTCAATCCGTAAATTGTGTTTTTTTTAGTTTGCAAATCTTATTTTCCTCTCCCGGTATTACATGCCCTTCTGGCTGTGACATATAAACTTCCTCATCTAAATTTCCATGGAGGAATGCAGTTTTGATGTCTATATGATTTACATCAAGATTTTTATACGCTGCACATGCTAGAAAAGCTCTTATTGTTGTATACGTTACTACTGGAGCGAAGATTTCAAAATAATCGCTTCCGTATTTTTGAGAAAAACCTTTGGCTACAAGACGTGCCTTATATTTTTTTTATTTCATTATTTTCATTATATTTTTTGGTGAATACCCATTTATTCCCAATTACTTTTATTCCAGGTGGTGGATCAATTAGTTCCCATGTTTTGTTTTTTCTTAATGAATTAATTTCTTCATTAGTTGCTTCATACCATTTGTTAATATCATATGGGTTTTCGATTTTCGCTATATCTTTCCACTCTGTTGGTTCAACAATTTCATTTTGTTTAGTAATATAAGCTAATCTATAGGGCGGAACTCCCCTGTTTGATCTTTGAGATCTAGGTTCGTTTTCGTTTAAATTTTCCTCATTGTCTGTTTGTTTATCTTCCTGCATGTCTATAAAGAATTTTGAGGAATCTCCACCTGCTTTTTCAGGTTGTTTCTGAACTTCTAATTCTTCTCTCATATCAATGTTTGATTTTTTTTCGTTTTCATTTGAATTAGAGTTTTCTATAAATTTAACAGTTCTTGCCCTTATTACTTTATTATTGACAATGTAGATCCTATATCCTTTTGATCTATTATCATAACCTATAAATGTTCCTTTTATTGCTTTATCATCGAGTTTTCCTCTTTGGGATTTATCGAGATAAGCATAAGCTTTGCAGCCAAATACTTTTATGTTTGATAAATCCGGTTTTTTGTTTGTCCATAGCTGGTATGGAGTTGAATTGTGTGACTTCGTTGGAAGTCTATTTATAAGATACACAGCTGTATTTAAAGCTTCGGCCCAAAATTTATTTGGAAGCTGGGCTTCCGATAATAGGCATCTTGTCATTTCGACTAAAGTCCTGTTCTTTCTTTCCGAAACACCGTTCTGAGGTGCACAATGCGGAATAGTGAACTGGTGATGAATGCCTTCATATTTTAAGAATTTTTCTAATTCTTCGCTAGTGTATTCACCCCCATTGTCTCATCGGATTTCTTTAAATGTGCGACCGAATTTATTTTTCGTTATGGCTACATATTCTTTTACTTTGGTAACTACCTCACTTTTTTTCGGTAAAATAAATACCATAGTAAACCTACTATAATCATCTGTGAATGTGAGAAAATATTTCTTCCCTCCTATACTTTCTGTTTGCATCGGACCACATACATCCGTATGCACCAGATCGATCGCCTTCTTAGCTCTGTTCTCACTCTGTTTTGGATACGGTGCATTTGTTAGTTTTCCCTTTATACAACTCTCACAAACTATGTCATGTTTGCAATTTTGAATTTCTAGACCTGTTGCTAAATTGTTGGATAAGAGTTGTTTAATTGAATCAACATTTCTATGACCTAATCTCTTATGCCAAAGCTCAATGCAGTTTTTATTCTTGCATTGTTCAGCAAAATTGACATAGATTTCTTGCTTTGGTTTGTATAGGTCAATTTCATATAAATTTTCTCTCTTTTTTCCTTCTAAGAGAGTTTTTCCATTATAGGATAAGTTACAGGTGTTATTTTCAAACATGAATTCATAACCATACTTTGTGGCTTTCGTAACCGACATTAAATTTGATTGAATATCTGGGACATATAAAACGTCCTTTAAAGTTATGTCATTTGATTGTGTCCGTAATTTTATTGTACCTGTCCCGTGTGATTCTAGTGTTGTTCCGTTTGCTATCGTGACATTATTTTTGTTGTTATTGTCAATGTCAACAAATACATTTATGTCATTACAAATATGTGAACTGCTTCCAGAATCAACAATCCAAGTAGTTTTAGATTCATTATGTGCGATTAATGATAATTGCTTTTGAGACACTGTATTTTCTAAAGTGTTTTGATTTTCTTCGCTTTTACTCTCTTGAATTTGTGTGTTTGTTTCTGCTTTTGTTTCCGGAGTAAAATTACTTGCTTCAAAGCATAAAGACGAATTTTGTCTGTATTTTTCATTTGTTTGGTTCTTAGAATTTTTATTCTTAAGAAACCAACAATTTTGTCGCACATAGTTTTTTCTTTTGCAATTCGTGCAAAAAAGGTTTTGTTCTCTTCTTGGATATGCCCTAGTGTTTTGTTTTTGTTTATTAAAGGTTTTGTATACATTTTCATGCGATGAATTGGAGCTTTCTTGTCTCCTTTGAAATTCATCTGTAAGTTTTCCTTTTATAAATTCAGAATTTAATTCGGTCTCTGATCGGGCCTCTAATGCCGTGATCAGAGTATTATAGCTAGGTGGAAGGGAGCACAACAAAAGTGCAGATAGATGAGAGTCCTTAATCTCTTCTCCTATAGACTTTAACTTATCAGCGGTTTCTAATATTTTAACTATATGGTCATTCATATTACCATTTTCAGCTAGTTTTATACTATACAATTTTCTCAGTAAATATAATTTACTAGATAAATTCGCGCGCTCATGTATTGTTTTTAATGCTAACCATGTAGCTTTAGCTGGTGTTTCGTTTTTTATATAAATCAGTTGGGAGTCTTCTAAGCTCAAATTTATAATAGCCCTGCTTTATTGTCTCTCTTCGTCCAATCGCCTGTTCAGGGATTTGGCCGATCATCAGTTATCTGGTTGATTAAATCCTCTTTCATTAACAACATCTCTACCTTGAACTTCCAAATCGCGTAATTATTGGAGTTCAGTTTATCTATGCTACACATTTCTTTCATATTTGAAGCCACGATGTTGTATTTTTATTAATTTTATTAATACTTTGATAGTTTCTATTAATCTTTAAAACAATAGTTTATTATTTAAAATATAGTTATTGATTTTATTTCTCTTTCTTATTAGAGAGCGGTTTTGCCTTGTTCAATCCTCAGCACTCATAATCTGATAAATTTTGAGAATTAAGGCAAATAAATGCTTCTTCTATTTTATTCTTAAAATTCACTTAAACTTCACAATTGAAAATAAGGTAATGCAAGTTTATCATACCTGTTAAGTCCGCGAAGGTGTGGTAAGTATTATCCAACTTGAGAATAAATCCAATGGTATCACTATTTGAATGAATCACTTTTCCGTTTCACTGATGAGATTAAAAACACGATATCTTGTCTGAATAAATATGGCTTCAGGATATATTTTCTAATTTAAATATTTAATTACTATTAAAAGAAAAAAAAGGAATTAATTTACATGATTAAATTTTACATTAAAATATAAAAAAAAGGTTAAAGTTTATTTCCAGATAATTTTCTGAAGTTGTTAATTCGAAGACTGACACTTAGAGACTAAATGTTTTTTAGTTCTTGGATGAGAAAACACACAGTCAAGTTTACGTCATATAGCCTTGAACTCTTGAGGTTACACGTGTTAGTTCTTTAATGAGAATCTCACAGAAAACAGAAAAAGTACTTTGTCAGCACACGTGTTTCGTTTCACCAGCTTGAAATCGGATGGATGAATAGTCAGGCTCACGATAATAGATGAAATGTTTATTTCAGAAATCACTTTCCTAACACCAAGTAGTCGTCTATTAAAAAGATTGGTGTCAAGATTTTTCTCAAAAATATATCACAACGTTTTTGAAAGAGCCAACCAGTCAAGAGAGGGTTATCATGCATTAATTTTCTGCGTTCTGTATCAGTCAGCACATTTGGATCTCTGTTAGGCTCTAAAAGTCTGAAAAGATCAGGCCAGCGATAATTTGCTGCAGACAGTGTAAAAGAAATTGTTTTGTGTTCCAATTTGTCCTACCATGAAAAGGAGTTCCCCGCAACGTGTACTCCAGTATCCTTTTGTGGATCTTTATTATTATTATTGCAATTATTATTATTATTATTATTATTATTATTGCATTTCAATATTTTTAAATGATTCTTTTGAATAGGATATCTGAGGTCGAAGTCTAATGTTATATCTTTCTACTTCTTGAAAATTTTTGTTACAGTTTTATTCTGAGGTCACTTTTAATTTCGGAAAAATAGTTCTAAAAAATAGTTATTTGGTACCCCGCTGCAAATGGAGGCGCCTTAATTTCAAACACATATGTGTCTGAAAAAGTATAATTCAGACATCTAAGTGCCTGAATGAAAATTTCAGAGTCAATAAGATAGCTAAACTTGGCTTTACACGATCTCACAACTTTTTGTGGTAAAAGAGTCACGAGACTTGGCTACATTTTTTACATGTGATGTTTTTGATGGAATACTAACTGAGTAAAAATATTTATTTTAAAATGAACTTTATTACGCTGCTACCAAATAATGCCTAACTAATTATTTTCATATCTCAGAAGTGACGTCATAACGTGTTAAGCTCCCTCCCCCATCCCCCCGTTAAACTGTAACACACTTTATGGAGCCTCTTTCGCCCTCTTCATATGTGAAGCTGTTAATAAATGATTCCTAAGTTATTTTAGAGTTAATTCAAGGCCAGTTAGTTTGAAGTATGTTGATCATCGTTGAAAGATTTATTTTAAGTAAAGATTTCTTTCGAAAGCTAGATCTTTTAAATTCCCTGTCTCTACCATCGTTCATCACCGTGTTGGATTAAATAAAATGTTGTTGTTGTGTGTAACTTGAACTTGAGTTTTTATTTTTACTTACAATCATGAATAGAATTGAAGAATATGCTACAAATTTAGCAAATTACTGTTTGGCAATATGTATGCTCATTCATAGCTATATGTGATTATAAATTTAGCTGAAATTATCTGAATTCAGGAGGAGTGGGTGGTTATAAGTGATTTACTAATATAGACTGTATATATTTTTAATTTTTCAATTGTAGAAATGTAATTTGGAATAAAATTATTTTCTGGATTGTTTATTATCCAAAATTTAAAAATACTATGCAATATCTTCTATTTGCGTCAACAATAAACCTCTTTTATTTTATCAAAATGTCCCTAAATAGGAAGAAAAAAATATTAATAAGCTGTTATTTAACAAATCTACAATCTATTATAAAACGGTGAAAAGGATTAAGTCCAAACACAACACAAGATTAATTTATTACCTTTTATAAACCAAAACAGCAAAATTAAAAACACCATATTTCATCCCGTTATTTAAAGGCTCAATTTGGGGGAATTTTAATGTGATACGTCGGGAGAAAAACTAAAACCATAAACCACGATAAAAGAAGAGAAAAAAATCAAGACACTATCATAATCGATGATCAGAAATCCACAGCAAGCATTCCCGCCTCCCACGTCCCCCTCACAACATCCCAAATCCCCATCTCCCGGTTTGTGATGCGGTCACCATGGTGACAGGGATCAACTATATTGCTAGACGTTAGTAGCTCAGAAGCTTGACTCGTGAGCAACCAATCACAGTGAATCAGCGGAGAAGCTTCGCCAATGCGCCAAAATACAAAAATACAACTCTGTGCTCCGAGTTCGAATTTTCCACGCAGTCGCAATTTTTTTGTGAGACCTCACCCTCCCCGTGCAAGACAATTATTGAAAAACATCAACGTAAAAAGTAATAAAGAAATTTGTTAATTAAGAAAAATTAAATGCTAAAAAAGGCAGTCTCTAGCAGCATTTTCAAAAAAGAGATTGGAATCAGTAGCTTCTTTTTTCAATGGGAGCAGAGCCCCTCGTTAACCTCCCGTATAAAACAGATTTTCAACAAATGAAAGTAAAAAGAAAAACCAAGCTAAGAATTAATTACACTGAGAAAAAGTATTAATTCATCTTTCCCATGGGGTTTACGTGCTCACCTAGCCCAGTGATTAGAATGCTGTTCACAAAATGAGAAACTTCGACCGATGTTCGTGAATTCGAAACCAGCGCTATCTATGATAGGGAGAATGTGCAAGTGCAAGGTTTTCATCGTTGTTTGCTACGAGAACATAGTTCCGATCCCTTTCACTTTAAAAGTCCTCCCTAAAGACATCCTTCCTATAGCAAATTTTCCAAAAACTTGCCGCTACTTAACAAAATTTCATTCTCTTCCCATAGTGTTTAATTATTTTATTTAAGTCAGCTGTGAACAACCAATTTTACTTTTTTTTTTCAAACTCATCAAAGACAAAAAAAAAATAAAAATAAATAAATAGTTAATTAAATTTTAAAATGAAATGTACAACAAAAAAAAGGAAGTGTATTTACACACTTATACCCAAATCCAAGTTACTACAGAACCTTTTATTCCTATGCATATTCATATTCCACATATTCTACGTTGTTGAAAATTTGGCAAAATTTTTACCAATAACGGACTCTGATTCGTTGCACGTGAACCAAGCTTCCCAGATTCTAAGCTCTAGTACTTATAGTGTGGATCGATGACTAGGAACGCAAATCCCCCGACCGGAAGCGATCTCCATTCGCTACTGATTGAGGAGGAGGGCGGGGACATCAAAGAAAAAGAGGGCGGGGTGAGCCGGATTTCCACGTACTAAGTGCAAGTTTCCGTGTGCCAAACTGCTGCTTCCACTTCTGCTTTGCTTGGCCTACAAAGTCTTCTTCGCGCGCGGAATTTTTCCCGCCTGCGCTCCAAAATCCTTTTTGATAGATGATCAGAAATCTTTTTCCTTTTTTCCTCCTACAGTGAAGTGTGGTTTTATGCTTTTTCGTAAAGGAGGCTTATTTAGGATAGACGAAGGCTTTTTTGTTTTGCAGAGACCATATCGGCCAACAAATATTTTTCTTTCTGTGAAAGGAAAAGGGGGTTGAAAGATATTTTTCACGGGAAATAAAGATTTGATTTTTTTTTCTCCCCTTCATAGGTCAAGCGACACTGTAATCTTGTTTTGAAAAATGCTGTTTTTTAAAAGATTTACTGCCGGCATTTGTAATGTTTCTCTATTTGAATATTCTAATAGATTCTTCGAAGCTTATACTTTCTTCGCTGGTATAAAGTTTCGAATAGATATAGATTTAGAGAATAAACAATTTTTGACTGATTTTTTTTTTTTTTTTCCAAGTTTATAAGAATAGTTCAGCTTAAATTTTTCATTTACTAGGAAAATAAGTATGATATCAATGTTTGGAAAATGAAACTGGATTTACTACTTTGTAGCTTTTATATGGCATACACAACACATCCACAATTTCAGATCGTTATTCTCTATTTATTTCTTCTTCTTATTTATTACTTTCTTCTTTTCACCGACAAAGTTGTTCTTGTTTTCAATCACTGGAAAAATGAGTTAGATTTATGATAAAAGCACCCCATCATGGAAAAAGGACAGGCATCTAGCACCGCACGGTATGAACCAACACACATTGTTCTTTTCTCTGAAAGAAAAAGGGGGTAGAAACATAATTTTCACATGAAATAGATTTTATTTATTTTTTTTATTATATGTATATATACACACACACTTTTTATTTTTTTCACCGCACCGTATGAACCAACACACATTGTTCTTTTCTCTGAAAGGAAAAAGGGGGTAGAAACATAATTTTCACATGAAATAGATTTGATTTTTTTTTTTATTATATGTATATATACACACACACTTTTTATTTTTTTCACCGCACCGTATGAACCAACACACATTGTTCTTTTCTCTGAAAGAAAAAGGGGGTAGAAACATAATTTTCACATGAAATAGATTTGATTTTTTTTTTTTTTTTTATTATATGTATATATACACACACACTTTTTAATTTTTTCACCGCACCGTATGAACCAACACACATTGTTCTTTTCTCTGAAAGAAAAAGGGGGTAGAAACATAATTTTCACATGAAATAGATTTTATTTATTTTTTTTATTATATGTATATATACACACACACTTTTTATTTTTTTCACCGCACCGTATGAACCAACACACATTGTTCTTTTCTCTGAAAGAAAAAGGGGGTAGAAACATAATTTTCACATGAAATAGATTTGATTTATTTTTTTTTATTATATGTATATATACACACACACCTTTTATTTTTTTCACCGCACCGTATGAACCAACACACATTGTTCTTTTCTCTGAAAGAAAAAGGGGGTAGAAACATAATTTTCACATGAAATAGATTTGATTTATTTTTTTTATTATATGTATATATACACACACACTTTTTATTTTTTTCACCGCACCGTATGAACCAACACACATTGTTCTTTTCTCTGAAAGAAAAAGGGGGTAGAAACATAATTTTCACATGAAATAGATTTGATTTATTTTTTTTTATTATATGTATATATACACACACACTTTTTATTTTTTTCACCGCACCGTATGAACCAACACACATTGTTCTTTTCTCTGAAAGAAAAAGGGGCTAGAAACATAATTTTCACATGAAATAGATTTGATTTATTTTTTTGTTATATATATATATATATATATATATATATATATATATATATATACACACACTTTTTATTTTTTTCTATAGGACAAGTAGAACTGTTTGCATTTTGTTTTAAATACCATTTTGTAAAGGGTTTGGTACTAGCATATGTAATCGAATAAATTACGCCAGCAATTATTTACAACAATCGATTAAATTACATTGTATTTAGAGCTTGATAAAGGCACCGGACAACGGGGCAATGGCCTCGGACATCCTGATTTTACAACCTCCAAACTTGGTATACTTTTTTTAGTTTTAACCACTTGAAGGACAGTGGGATATTTTTATACCACTTTATTTTAATAATGATTCGTACCAGAATTTTTGAACAAAATTTTACTTTTATATACTTTTGGTGGAAAAAAAAAAAAAAAAAAAAAAGGGGCTTTGAAACTACATTTCTTTATTTTCAAAAATTCTGGCATGAATTCAACATTATCGAATTACAATCCTGAAATAGTTAATGTTATATTATAAATAAAAGAAATCTGCAAAATATTTCTGCTTATTTCTTTAAAAAATATTTTGCAAAAATTATTCTTTTGAAAGCAAATAAAAATAATCACAAACGGATTACTTCATTCAGTACCACGCTCCAATTTACATGTTTACTATACACTCCAGTTTCCAGCATGTGTACACTCCTTAAATTTCGAAGGAGTATTTACCGTATTTTTTATCATAAACTTTTGCCTTATTTAATCGCAGGATTTTTAATCATTTCCTGCCATTAAATAAGGCATATTAGATTTCGTTTCGAAAATAAATACTGACCAGTGGGCCCGTGCGAGGATTTCGCACTACTATCTAATATTTTTTTTATCAATATGTAATATTTATTAGATGCAGGTTTAAACTTCTAAGGAAAATGTGAAGATAAAAATATCTGCAAACAACATTTAGTTTTTAGTCAAGCCAGAATATTATCTAATTTATTCCCTCAAAGTTAGAGTAAAAACGGATCCAAGATTGCAAAAGGCGCGCGCGAGAAAAAAAAAATTAACAATCGTATTTTAGCTGCATTAGAGGATGACGTCATCCGCTTCGGGAAAAACATGGGACATAGAAATATAAATCTAAACGTTTCAATTTCACCTTTGCTTTTTAATCATAAATATAAAATAAACTTATGCGGTGTTTTTTATAATCATTGCTGAGCATCATATAATGTGGTATTTTATTTTTGTGGCAACAGTAATTTGAGAAAAACCTTCCATTTCTTTCATGAAATCAATGCCGATTTAATTTTTAATTATCAGCAAATTTTAATCAAAAAATATATTTTAGGAATATGTAAGTGTACTATGTCAGAAGCCTGTTCAAAATCCTTTCTTATGGTATCTCAATCGTCGTTCTACGTTTCGTATTTTTGTAGAAAAGGGGATGTTGACAGGAGAAATAATATATACGATAATACACTCCTTGGAAATCTAAAGGCTTTACGTACCCTGCTATAGTTACTTTAAACATTTTATCCTTTGTCTATTGGGCATGACTAACTTATATGTAAAATTACATCTATTTGGGCCTGACAATGAGAGAAGTTTTCCTTTTTGATTTCTTTTTCTACAATCCATTGAAATGTTATCGATTATAACATTATTTTGTGATGTTATGCTTTTGTGATATGTATTAGTAATTTTCTTCATTTTGCAATTATAAGCTTTATATGATGATTTTTTTTAATCAGTTTGTAACCTTTTGTAACTATTTTGTATTTTATAATGAAATAAGATTAACCCTCTGACCGCCCATTTTTTTTCTTTTTTTCAAGATCCTTTTGATCAATATGTAATCGACCAGTATCCCCTCTATTATTACATATTTCAAATCATCATGTATTTGGAATATATGTAGTAAATTTATCATTTGCATTTTCACCCTTTGACTGAGAAATTTTTAAAACAAAATTACTTCAAAAATTGTGTATTACAATATAACTTTTTCTATAAATGTCTTAACCGTGGAAATCAAGGCATAAGTCGTCCGAGGGTTAAGAGACTGTGATAACGTGGACCAATGTATATATAATCAATACACTTCATTCTCGTTTTAAACGAAAAAACTTTATTGTAAACTAACAAATTTAAAAAAATTAAAATAAAAGTGAAAAGATGATAAACATATCCATGATGTATAAATACAGTTTCAGCATTCACGACTTTCGTATCGCTTATCTCGTCAGCATTCCGTTGGCATCCTTCGATATCTGTT
Source organism: Maratus michaelseni (assembly GCA_963931845.1). Taxonomy (NCBI): domain Eukaryota; kingdom Metazoa; phylum Arthropoda; class Arachnida; order Araneae; family Salticidae; genus Maratus; species Maratus michaelseni. The sequence goes on from OZ007591.1 coordinate 314,371,663, forward strand.
TGGTGACTGTCTTCTCTAAAAACTGGTCTTTCTTATATAGGGAAAGAAAAACCCTATAATTTCTTATGTTTGACACCCCCTTTAATTCCTTACTTACCAAGTCTGAATTTTCACTTTATAGGGGCTTAGTTCTTTGTATCAAAGGAATTGCTGATACAATTTTTATCCACTCATTCAGAGAGTATTGCGATAAATACAACACATACATTCCAGCCTGGCATAATTCAAGATGACAATGAAATTCTTCACTCAATAGGATTATCTTCTCAGAAAGAGCCCAATCTATAAGACTATTTGCATTCTTAGGAGATTATCTTGTTTCCACAAGTAAGTGATTAGTCGATCATGTCAAACTGCCACAACTCCCCCATAACATTATCTTGCTAGAATGGGCACAATTCACAAGACCCCTTCCATTCATATAGAATTTCTTTAATATTACAAGTATGTGTGCAATAGAGATATCAACTTGCCACAACTCGAAATCAGGACGCGAAAGGATCAGGGTCCATAAGCCGTGTTTTTGGTCCATGAAATAAGACTAAAACTCGTTTTTGTTATACTGACTTAATTACCACTTTTTAATATTAGAAGGTTTATCCTGTACGATTTCAACAATATAGTTTTCGCATTTTGTTTGGATTTATATGACTTACACAAGCTTAAAGTTCGTATTATTCTTAGTTTTTGATGAAAAATACGCTATTTCTCCTAATTTTACCTCAATTATTTATATGAGCACAATCGTGAAACACTTTCTTCTTTACATATATTATAAAATACATCAAAATGTACAATATATATAAAAATAGAAGTGTTGTAAAGCTGCGCTCATAGTAAAATATTAAAAAATATATTAAAAATTGAGGTAAAATTAGGAGTAATTGCGTATTTTTCATCAAAAACTACGAATAATACGAACTTTGAGCTTGTGTAAGTTATATAAATACAAACAAAATGCAAAAAATATTGTTGAAATCGCACAGGTAAACCTTCTAATATTAAAAAGTGAAATAATTAAGTCAGTATAACAAAATCGAATTTTAGTCTTATTTCATGGGCCAAAAACACTTCTTATGGACCCTGATCCTTTCCGGCCGCCAGATTGTCATTTTCGACCAGAAATTTCAGACTGGTGATTAGAAGAAGCATTTTGGAAATATGCGGTCGCTTTCAGATCTCGAAATCATCCTTTCCGAGATATTCTCCCTTTTTTTTACTTCGCTACAAAATGAAGCTTTTCCCATCTCTTGTTCCTGCAAGTTAGCCTGTGATTTACCTAAACATAGAAGATTCTATCATAATAGAATAGACATATTAGAACAGACATTTTTCTTATTTTAAAATGATATGGCTAGTTTAAATTCAATGCTATATATATATTCCTTTGCTTTCCATACATTTATTTAGTACATTTATTTCATTCTGTATGTTTGTTTGTTTATTTATTATTTTATTTTATTTTATTTTATATCTTTTGCAATTTGCGGCTTATCTTGGTCATGATTGTATTCATAATTTTATTAAAAGTTTTACAACTTCAGTTCAAATCATAAGGTATGTCAGTAATTTTTATCTATAGAAATAATGATTTTTATACTTTATACTAAATGTATAATAATTATTACAGACAAATAAACTGAAAAAATGAAATAAAGCAAATGAAAAGAAAGATCCGCATTTACATCTTCAAATGATAACTAAAGACTTTAACGGGCATAAAATATTAGTGGCGACCACAGCTCTTGTGGTAGCGTGAGACGTTGTATATATAATTAATAAATTCCATTTATCGTTTGAAACGAAAAACTTTATTTTAAATTAACACATTAAAAAAAACAAAAGTAAAAATGAAAAAATATGATTATTCGTCTCCATGCTGTGAAATTACAATTTCAGACGAACTTCGATTCTGAAGTCCACTCAAAGTGGAACCTCACTCTCGAGTATTCCAAGTCCAACTCATTCAACATTCAACTCCTTCCACCTTCAACTGCCGTCAGCAATTTCACTTCCCAGGGGCTTTCCCTGCATTCCAGGAATTTCCCAGAAAACATTGCATTTCGTAGGGGTCCAGTTCTTTGTATCCACAAGAACAATACTTTACAATTCTTATCTACTCATTCAGATAACATACCATTCAATACAAAGCATGTATTGCAGCTTGGCTTATCTCAAAGTGAAAATGAGATTCACACTATTGATAGAATTTTTGTCAATAAAGATCAATCTGTCAGATTATTTTCATTCCAGAGAGATTATCCTTTTTCCACAAATAAGGGAGGAGTTGAAACATGTCAACTCATCACAACACCTCCCCCTAAGAAAAAATTTCTAGAAGAAATTTGGCATATATATTAATAGAATAAGCTCCTTCAATCAATTTCTAAAGAGGTTATCAAAGTATAAAGGAATTTAGAATAACACATGAAAAATCCCTATAGAATACAAACACATTCCCATACTCAGTATTTGATGGACCACACTGTCAATAAGATTTACTATAATTCCATACCTACAATACCAAAGTATAATTCCAGGAATAATATATACAATTGATGCCCTAAGAAAATTTTTGAAATACCTCACATACATATAATACCAAAAACAGATTACACTTTACATGATTCTAACAAAAAAAATTAATAATAATAATAATAAAGAAAGAATAAATCCATATATAACACAATGCCTAACACAATTCTCCTAAAAACCTTTTGCTTAAAAGCTTAATTTTGGACACTTCTACAAACAAAAAGAAAGTATACCAAATTATGCATTTATTAAATTAATGAAGTTTTACTATCTCGAAAATATTAAGCCTTAAATGGTAAATAAACACAATACAGATATTACAATAATGAGTACTCCCAAATTTAGAATAAAACTTAATTTAGAGAATTCTCCCAAAACCCAATATCTAAATTACTTCTATCAGAAAATCTTTTCGACAATAAATTTCGCTTTACAACCTCATGATCATAATTTTTCCTTTCAAAATCTTGTTTGATTTTAATAAATCTTTCTTTACGATCCGTTTTAAAAGTAGAATGCTCCATTCTTTTTAACTTTGAATTTCCATATCCATTTTCTTGGCATTTAGCCCCCCAATTTTCTCTATCATTATCTTTCATCCCAGAGTTAAATTTACTGGCCACAGTCATAGGTGAACTCAATTTCTTACTAATTCTATTTCTAACATGTATAAATCCCATACTACCAACAAAATACCTGGGTATATTTACATCATGCTCAGAATTCTTTTCCTGAAATTGACCTCCTTTACCTGACCTTTTATCACTGTCCGTTCGAGACACATCATCATTTAGATCGATCAATTTAGAGCCTTTTTCCAAATTCTTATCAGTCACGTCTCCCGGTGAATTTACCTCTATCTCATTAACAGACTTATTATCCCTTTCACAGATTTCATTCACAACCGTTTTTCTAACAACCCTTTGCTCATGATCGCTAGATAATCTGAGGGTTCCCTGCCCATTTAATTCTCTTTGATTCCCCACTTGTTTACACCCTGAATTTTGCTTATCTGTACTTCCAAATTTTAACAAGTTATAAACAGCGGGTGTTATCAGCGGAGGAGAATTCAGTTTTCTCACAACTGCAACCACCACATTCTTTTTAACATACTCTTTTTCATCTTCTATCAAAGCAATAGACACAGACATTAATTCCGCTTTTTGTTTATCTCCCAGGGCCGGAATAAGAAAAACCTTTCCCACCTTTTTTGCCCTCCAGGGAACATCGCATCTATCAAAAACAGCAATTTGCGCCCCTGTGTCCTTAATTGCTTTTAACTTCTTACCATTTACGCATAAATCAATCATAGGCAAATCAGTTTCCACACCTTCCCTATTATTTAAACTTTTCCCATCATTTGTAACAATCCAACCTAGATTTCTACTCTCATAATTAGATTTATCTTTTAACCAATCCGCACAATTTTGTTTCACGTGACCTGGTTTTAAACAAAAAAAACATGTAATTTGCCTTTGTTTTTCAAAAGCCTGGTCCTTCTTAAATTTATCATTTTTCACAATTTTTTTTCTATTTACAAAGTCCAATTTAGATTTAATTTTATTCTTAATATTAGAATTAAAGTCATCCCCATGAGTTTCTTGAAAAGATTTCTTTTCCCAAGGTTTTCTTTCCAATCTCTCAAATTCCCTTCTAACACGTTCAAACCTATCTGATTTCTCCGCGAGTTTAGAAGCAATCTTCATTTCCTCCCAATCATCCATAAATTTTTCTTTTATCTCAAAAGGGACGCGTTTTTTCAGTTGTTCCGTGAGCATTAGTTCTTTTAAGGATTCAAAATCCCTCACTTCTAACGACTCTAACCAATTATCAAGATAACCCCTTAACTCGTAAATCAGGTCCACCCATAATTCATCAGATTTTCTTTGATGATTTTCAAATTTTTGCCTCAAGGCGCCTGTACTCAGCTTAAACCTATTTAACAAAACTTTCTTTATGTACTGAAAATCATCCCACTTGTCTACAGGTTGCTTAACTATAATTTGAGCAATGTCCGAAGGTAATAAAGGAATTAATTGACTAACCCAATCCTCCTGAGAAATTTTAGCTTTCTTAGCTTGCCTTTCAAAAATCATAAAGAAAAGAGTGATATTGATTAATTTGGAATCAAAACGCGGAACTAAATCTTTTAAATTTACTCTAGAAGTTATATGCAAATCAACATTCGACGAAACTCTAACAATATCCATAGAATTTTGAATACGCAATTTTTCTAATTCAAATTGTTGCTTAAGTTTATCTAATTCAAGTTGTTTATCAAGTTTATTTAATTCAAATTGTTTTTCCGATTCAAATTGTTTAAGTTTTACTTCTTGTGCTATCCGATCTAATTCAATTTGCCTCTCTCTTTCTTTACAATCTAATTCGATTTGTCTCTCTTGTTCTTTACGATCTTTTTCAATTTGTTTTTCCTGTTCTTTCCGCTCTGCCTCCTGTTCAAGAATATATTGCAAGCGAAGTTTTGCGTAACTTTCTTTATAATCCTCAGCACTAACGATAGCCTGAATTATAGCTTGATTTTTACACGTTTTTGACACACTGGTCTCAAATTCCTCTGCTAATAATAGCAAGACGTTTTTATTATATTTTACTAAATAGTCTGCCATATTTTCCCCCAAAATATAATAAATTTCAAAATATCAGATATATTCAATTTACAATAATACAATAAATACAGAAATATAATTTTCTTCCCTATACGTATAATAATGTATTCAAAAACGACACAATTTCAATATAGCAAATTCTCATGCAACAGTGACGTCTTTCAAACTGAGTATATCCCCCAAAATAAATTTTATACCCAACAGTACAGTATAACATCAATTTATTTTGAAACATTAATCATAATCATCCACAGTATACCCATAAAATTAAGCTATAACTTTATTACTGTAAGAAATAAAATGTATGTAAACAAAACTCTTATTTCCAAAAGTTTTATACAAAATTATGATTAAAATACCCTGATTAATAATCTCAATTAATCAATAACAATTTACTATACCCCAAGTAAATTTTAACATATACATAAGTATATAATTTTCTTAACCCAATATTATACCAAACAGATACCAGAAAATCAACAAACATAAAAATTCTAACTAAAATTTATATACCAAATTAATATCTTCCTTAGAATTCTTAAATTTCTCATAGAGTTTTGTTCCCCAAAATTAAAATTTATACACAAAATTAAATTTAAAACAGACCTCTATAGAAGATTTCATAAAAGAGCTTACCTTCAGATGCAGATATTTCCTCCACACTGATACCAGGCTTCCAAGCACTTTTAAGGATGACACACACAGATGTTTGAAGATTTGAAGACGCTAATTTCGCTGATGAGGCACTAATTTCACCTCAGATCCGTATGTAGACAACTCAGATGGTACGCCGCATATCTTCATTCCACTGGATATATTAAGAAGCAGAAACACGTATCTCCAAATCTATAGTTGACTGTCCATACACTACACAGCTTTTGTCGATAAAGTTCTTTTACCAGTTCTCTGCTTGCTAGAACTCCGAGAAAAACCCACGACTCCAATTAGACTTCAAAACTCCACAATTCTGCTTATCCGTTTTCCACTGGCTCGTCATCTGTTTAATCAGGTTAACATCGATCCGTAATCTAATTTATTCTAGATTACATATCCCATTTGCTGCCACCAATTAATTATATATACTATTGCTGTGGTAGCGTGAGACGTTGTATATATAATTAATAAATTCCATTTATCGTTTGAAACGAAAAAACTTTATTTTAAATTAACACATTAAAAAAACAAAAGTAAAAATGAAAAAATATGATTATTCGTCTCCATGCTGTGAAATTACAATTTCAGACGAACTTCGATTCTGAAGTCCACTCAAAGTGGAACCTCACTCTCGAGTATTCCAAGTCCAACTCATTCAACATTCAACTCCTTCCACCTTCAACTGCCGTCAGCAATTTCACTTCCCAGGGGCTTTCCCTGCATTCCAGGAATTTCCCAGAAAACATTGCATTTCGTAGGGGTCCAGTTCTTTGTATCCACAAGAACAATACTTTACAATTCTTATCTATTCATTCAGATAACATACCATTCAATACAAAGCATGTATTGCAGCTTGGCTTATCTCAAAGTGAAAATGAGATTCACACTATTGATAGAATTTTTGTCAATAAAGATCAATCTGTCAGATTATTTTCATTCCAGAGAGATTATCCTTTTTCCACAAATAAGGGAGGAGTTGAAACATGTCAACTCATCACACTCTAAAAATTGGAAAAAAAATCTTGTAGCAGCCAAAAATTTCTGATCGGCAGTAAAAAAAATACCCCCCCCCCCCTCATCTCATCCATATACACACACGCTGTTGTCATTTTTTTTTCTTTTCATTTTTTATTTAACCATGAGATTTCGAAAACCAGTGAAGCTTTTTACAAATTGATTAAAAAAAAAAAAAATCACGAACTTAGTAACTGTATATCTTGAATTGCCCCAAATTTTAAACTTTGTAAATAGATTAATTTAGAAAGGTTGGGTTGATTATTGACGGCCAATTATCTACACTTGGGATATAGGCCCGGGGGGAGTGCCCTTCGTGGGGGTCTTTCTAAGGGAACCTAACCCGTATTTACGCATGGATAAATCCACGGCTCGAAGAAAACCACGAAAACTCCGAACGATTAGGCCGACGGGCGCGATTGGGATCGAACCCAGCACCTCCCGTCTACCAGCTTCGAGAGCACAACCTCTCAGCCACTGGTGGGGCTAGAAAGGTAATATAAATTAAAATTTTCAATGACAGTTCACAATTATATGACTCTGAGAAACGAAATATACATTACAAAGTTTGGACGAATAACATAATGCGATATCCTTAAAAATATGTTCTTTACTTAAATCATTATTATGTTTTATTATTATTATTATTATTATTATTATTATTATTATTATTATTATTATTTATTTTTAGAGATAATAATTTTGAAATAAATTACTTTGGCAAAACACTGACATTACTGGCAGTATCCTTAAACTGGCAGTTTTAGGTCACTTTACCAGATAAGATTTTTTCAAACACATTTTCTCATTTTTTCTTAATGGGTCGTCTACATTTTGAAATTGTAACAAACTTTAAAATTTTCAATGCTAATATCTTATTTTGACATCATAGTTGGATTTTTCGATAAATGTTACATTTGTATACCAAACGAGAAGACATTCGGTCTAAAAGTTTAGGAACTATGTGGGTTTAAATTTGGAACTCCTAAATGTTAAAATAACTTTTAATCGTTACAAAACAGATTGCAGTGCGGCTAGTTTTTTCGGCAGAACTCGAAAACTTCTTAGCGTTCGCATATTTGAAGCATCGATTTGAACAGAAAAATCGATTTCAGTTTAAAAATCTCATAGGTAACCATTTTTATATATTTTTGAAAATTAATTTCCATAAAATACGTATATATTTAAACGAATTAAACCCTCTAAAGCACAATTTAAGTATTTATAGTATTAATTTGTAGACTTTATTACTAATCGGTTAATACCAGTCACATTTCCATACGACTATTTTCTGCAGAGTTAGGGGGGGGGAGGGGTTCGTTTTCCATGTCTGCACATGTTGTACATTTTGTATTTAATGTATGTGTATTGTAAGTATGTTGTATGTATTGTAGGTTGTTGTAATCGTAAGATGGTATGTAAATATGAAGTATATATGTATGTAAAGTAATGGAGGTAATGTATTAAGTGCGCAGATAGAAATTATTACTGTGTGGAATCGTAATTAAAAGATTCAAAAGTGTTTAACACTATATTTCTGCCGTATTGTGCTACCTTTTAAAATTTTTAATTATGAATAAGTTTTTATTTTTAAAATTTTCTTGAAGAATATAATTTAATCACAATATTGATTTCACTATCTATTCAAATAAAAGATAATTTCAATTTGAAAATGACGTTACAAAAAAATAAATCATATAATCCCTAACGTTTTTCCCTTTTCCCTCTTTTATCCATAAAAATGGAGTAATTTAGTTGCCATCATTACAGAAATGTAATTTACAATTACAAAATAATAATAATAAGGATGATAATATCTCGAACACTAACTCAAATTTTAAAATTCTTCACATCCTTCGATCTACTAGAATACCTGGCGCTAATTTGATACCAATATAATAGATTGACGAAGTTTTAATTTCATAATGGAAAATTACTTTCTATATTCTTTTCAAATATCCGAATTAGTCGTTTCATAAATTCGTTTCATAAATTTGTTTCTTTAGGATTATATATATATATATATAGTTTCGATATTTTACTTGCAATTTTTAAATTTTAGTACATATAAAAACAAATCTTCTACGTATTAGAAATATGATTCGTGATTGTTTTAATCTAATAATTACAAATAAAATAACCCTAAATCGATATATTTTTTAAATGTCTCATTTGACACCGGAAGAAATGCTGTAATAACAATTTTATTCCATAATTTTATAAAAGTGTATAAGTACTGTATTTGTACACGTAAGTAAAATTTACCAATAAGGCCGAATTTTTTTATGTTTTTGACCATAAGGTTCAAGTTAATGCCAGATAGTAATCAACATAATATTCATTTTGGCAAAATGACTATTCCTATATGCGAACTCTTCTTCATTTGACTATTGTTTGAAGATTGCAGTTGACGAAATTCGAGACTTAAACGTACATCTGTTACTCGCCTGCCCCACCCTAAACTTCATTTCCGTTCTGCTGTTTATTATCATACAGGAATCCCCTCAAAAGCAGAAAAGTCCCCTGCTTTCTGAAATTAAAAGAATCTGTAGAAGTACAGGATAAAAGTTTAAAATTGTTATCTTTTGTCTTTTTCTTTCTCTTATTTGTGTGGAATATAATTGAAAATAAAGTACTTTTTATTAATTATAAAAGATAAATTTTGATGAAATTTCCTGTTAAATTTTGCTTGTTTTGTTCATTTGTTTTTAGGGTTTCGTTCATCTGACGAAATTGTGTCTGTCTGCCTATCACACAGGTCTTTCTCGGAGACTGTATAAATTAGGGACTTGAAAGTTTGCATATTTATAGCTGAGTACCACCGATCACACAACAAATCATAAAATTTTGAAAAAAAATCGTTTATTATTGTAATTAAATGAATTAATTTAATGACAACCGACCATTTCTGCGATTTAGATTTTAAAACAGAACCTTAATTTCAGCCTTTTTCGCGTAGGCTAGGTGTCTCAGTGGTAACGCATTTGACTACTGCTCAGCAGGTTCCTGGTTCGATGTTGGGTGTCGGAGTTTGAATTTTTAACCCCGGAATAGATTTCATTATCTAATACCTTCAATTTTACAGAATTATTATTATTATTATTATTATTATTATTATTATTATTATTTTGTGCCATTTTAAGGTCAAAAGTTGTTGAAAAATACAAAAAATATTTTTTGGGAAATTATGAAATTTTAAATTTTGTTTAAACTTCCGCTACATTTTTGAAATTTCCGAGTTTTAAATTTCGTTTAAACAATTTGTTTTGTTTTGAGAAAATTCAAAATTTTAAATTTTGCTTGAGCATCCACCGATAGCTTGAAATAGAAAGTGGTAGAGTTACTTCCGTTGGCAATTCATTACCTGTGGTGAGAATTAATTAAAAAGTTTAAAAAAATATTTTTTTTCTTTATGTTTTTTATTACTTTTTTTACATTCGATTAATATTTCGCAATTGGGTCCGCTTCTAAGCATTGCCATCTCGGCTACAATGTCTTTTAAAGTATATATATGTGAATATTATTAACCCTTTGCAATCCTTTGTCTAGTGTGACTTGACATTTTGATTTTATCGCAGTTATTAGAAATGCAAAGGATTAAACTTTTACAAGGAAAATAAAAAAAAAAACTTTTGCACCAATTGTCACATTTGATCAAATGCGCCATTTGAATATGAGCCTGACAACGGAAGATCAATCATAAGATACCGCATTTTCGCGCAAAACTGAAATCTGTCAACAAGAAGGCGGGTTTTCATGTTATGTTGAAAATAAATCTAATATTAAGTTAAATTGATTTGACTAAAATATACGTTGCATCAAAATATCCTCGTAATTGTCTTTTTTTTTTACTGAAGATGGAGGAAAACTTACTGCCACAGAAGGTTCGTTTACATGGTACACTAAATTTCAACAAAAATATTTTGTACAATACTTTTCTTTTGCTTCTCTCATTTTCTTTTAAATTCAAGCAGCCAAATAGGACTACTCTTCCCACGAACTAATAAACTTTTAAGACAAGCTAATAATATGATTTTTAAAACAGATTTCTTTTTCTATAAATCCTTCCCATAAAAGTTTACTGGTGGATATGTAGATTTGTTGCACTTGTGAAACTCGCCATTGCAACTGAACACTGGAAAAAAAAAAAAAAAAAAAAAAAAAAACGGAAAAATTCAGGTCGCAGAGTTGGCTGAAAACCTGTATGATTTTACAGAATATCTGTCATTATAGATAAGAGAATTTTTGTTTATTTTAGCTTAGAATAGAGGATTTGCATTTTTTAGATTTTATTGAAGAATGTTCAGTGATTTCGCAGAAAATGGACTAATGAGAAAATCCGCCAAGAAACGAAAAAACTACTCTTTGCACATTTGCCGTCGCAATTTTGCGTGATTTCTTGAAAATACTGCTTCGATTTGACAATTTCATTTCAATTTTAGTTTATATTTCATATTTATACGTTTATTTAGGGAAAATGAACCAATTAAAACGGGAAACTTTCAATTACAATTAACGTAAAAATAGGCATGAATTAAAGGTTTATATTGTAGAAAACTAATCCATTCATTTCAATCACTTAATATTTTCCACTCAAAGTAAAATAAATAAATAAAGAAAATGATGAAGCACGCAGATAAAAACCCAACGATAATTTTTCTCTCATCTCTTAAAACAAGTGACCTAATTTATGACTCTTAAGTTTCAAGTTTATCAAGCAATAGAGATTTATTACCTCGTTATAATCGTTCTCTTCTAATAATGTGAAATATGTTTATAATTTGTTATTTGTGATTATGCCATTATAAACTTATTACAGAACTAAAACATTTAAAGGGACAATTATTCAACGTCAATTTGTTTCAAAGAAATGATGCAACTTTACTCGTAACTTTCCAAACTTTGTGAAAATGAGTCAGTGTATTACTATCCTTCATTCTGTAAAGTCACAGGAAAAAATGTTTCCTGATGCTATAATTAATATAATTCTAAATGTAAACCTTTTAAAATTTTAAGTAATGTAAAATATAATTTTTAAAATCAATCCAAACGTGAACTTATTTATTCAATGTGAATTGTGCATTAATATAATTTTTTTTTACAAGTCTTATTTCAGCGGTGGTGCAAAACAGGATTATTCAAGAAGTGTTTATAATAAATTCTCAAATAGTTGAAATATATAAACCAGTGGATATTTCATAAATTGGATAGACCTTAGAAAAGGTAAGCAATTCCTTTTCTTTCTGCATGTTGAAGACCAGAGTTAATTTTAATTTGAAGAATTTAATATTCTGATGTTACGCGCTTACCTCGTTGGCCTCGCCCCTTCAACAGTGATCATGAGCCTGATGAATATATGAACTCAGAATTTATTCTTAAGGATTAATAATTGACTCTAATTAATAAAAATAATACTCAGCTCTTATGCTAGATTAAAAATTCAAGAAAACATAATTGAATTTAATAAACTATTTAAACTAATAAAACTTTAAAAACTGTATAAACAAGTTCTCCGAGATGGCGACAATAAAGGAAATGCAAATAGTAGATAAATTAAACAATAATAATTATTCTATATGGAAGTTTAAAATTAATATGTTGTTAATTAAGGAAGATTTGTACGAACTCGTAACTCAGGAACCCCCTACACCAATTAACGAAGATTGGAGAAAAAAGGATGCAAAAGCTCGCGCTTTAATAAACCTGAGTATAGACGATACGCAAATAGTTCATGTAAAACATTTAGAAACAGCAAAACAGACATGGGATAGTTTAAAAAATATTCATGAGAGAGCCAATTTGTCCAGTAAATTGTATTTGTTACGAAAATTGTATAGTGCAAAACTTCCCGAAAATGGGAACATGCACAAACACATTACTAATATACTGGAAATAAAAGATAAGCTCTCCGCAATAGGAGAGAACATAACCGACTCGCATTTATCTGCACTTCTATTGTGCTCGTTACCTGCGAGTTATAATACTCTAATAACAGCTCTCGAAGCCCGAAATGAAATTGAATTAACTCCCGAATTCATCAAGAGCAAACTTACTGATGAATTTAATAAACGGGTAGAAAATAGTGAGCAAGTTGAAAACTCACAAAAGGTGTTTAAAACACAAAAGAAATACACTCAAGATTATAAAGGGCAAAACAAATATTGTACCTACTGTAAACAATCAAATCACACTTACAAACAATGCTGGCATCTCAAGAACAGAAACACACAGACCACTACACCTAAAACACAATACAAATACAAAAAGTACACATCGTTGTGTTTTGAAAATACAAAAGGTGATAGTAAAAATAAAATGAATGAATCAAAAACAGATGAACAGGTACAAATAAATAAAAGTGAACATAAAGATGCAGCATTCATAATTGTCAATCCCGCTAATAAAACCTGGTTAATTGACTCAGGAGCGTCTTCGCATATAGCGAACGATAGGGATATATTTACAAAATTCAACGATACTGAAAAAACTACAGTAACAATTGCTAATGGGAATACATTAAATTCTTACGGTACCGGCGAAACACAAATAATGACAAAAACATCTGATGGATGTATAAATAGAATTACACTTAAAAATGTGTTATTTGTTCCACAATTGGAATCAAATTTAATTTCCGTAAGTAAAGCCACAGAACATGGCTATAAAGTATTTTTCGAAAATGAAAAATGCATACTATCGTGCAATGGAAAAATATACTTAGAAGCATTTAAGAAACATAACTTATATCAAGTTGAAACACTAGAAGAAAGTTCTCAAAATAAAATAAACATTGCACATGATTGCAGAAATAAAGATTGCCTCGAAATTTGGCATAAACGCCTTGGCCACAGAAATAATGAAAGTATAAAAGAATTAGTCAAAAATGACTTGGCCAGTGGGATAAAAATAAATAACTGTAATCATAAAACAAACTGTGAAACCTGTATAAAAACAAAGTCAACAAATGCACCGTACTCTAAATCTATCGAAAATAAAACAACAAAAGTATTAGATTTAGTACATACTGATTTATGTGGGCCTTTTAAAACACCCACAATAGGAGGAAAAAATTACTTCCTTACATTCATAGATGACAGTTCTAGATTCACAGTTATTTACTTATTAAAAAGTAAAGATGAAGTTTATGAAAAAATAAAAGACTATGTACAAATGGTCAAAACCAGACAAGGAAAATATCCGACGGCGATTAGATCGGATAACGGTGGGGAATACATAGGAAATAAAACAGAAGCCTTTCTAAGGGAACATGGTATAAAACATGAATACACAGTTCCATTTTGTCCCAGCCAGAATGGCATTGCTGAGAGAAAAAACAGAAGTTTAATTGAAATGACACGAAGCCTATTATCCGAAGCAAATTTACCTCATAGGTTCTGGGGTGAAGCGATAAATACTGCTAATCACCTCCAAAATAGGCTCCCCACTAAATTGACAAATAAAACGCCATATGAAATTTGGTTCAAAAGAAAACCAAATCTCTATTATTTACGTGTATTTGGCTGTAAAGTATACACTTACATAAACAAACACAAAAGATCTAAACTAGATGACACAGCAGAAGAGGGTATCTTCATGGGCTATGATAATAATACAAAGGGATACCGCGTTTTCACTAAAAATGGTGAAATAATAATTTCCAGATCTGTAAAATTTCTGGAAGAAAAACTGAACAATTTAAACGAGAAAATTAATGATCACGAACAATTAATTGAAGATAAAAAATACATTGAAATAGAAATAGGTGACACATCCTGTACACCTGACGCGCCCAAACAATCAGAAACACATCAAACTCGTAGATCTGAAAGACAAAACAGAGGAGTACCACCTCAAAGATATACTTCCGACAATTTTATTGCTTTAGCAAATGATTGCGATACAACAGAACCTGAAAACTGGAAACAGCTTATCAAAATAAACAATCCACTAGAAAAGAAAAACTGGCTTAAAGCCACTGAAAACGAAATACAATCGTTAATGAAAAATAATACATGGGATCTAGTCGATCCTCCTCTTAATAAAAGAATCATAGGAAGTAGATGGATTTTCAAACGAAAAATTGATAGTTCAGGAAATACACAAAAATATAAAGCACGTTTTGTTGCCAAAGGTTTCAGTCAAAAATATGGGGAAGATTACCAAGAAACATTTTCACCAGTAGCACAACATTGTACCATCAAAACACTTCTTTTAGCAGCAGCTTATAATAATTTGAATGTGCGACATGTAGATATTGACACCGCTTTTCTTCATGGGAACTTAAATGAAGAAATATATATAAATCAACCTGAAGGCTATGTAAACGAACAATTTCCTGAAAAAGTTTGCAAGCTCAAAAAGGCAATCTATGGCCTCAAACAGGCCGCCAGAGCTTGGCATATTAAAATCGCTGAAACACTAGACAACTTGAACTTCATCCAAAGTACAGCAGACACATGTCTTTTCACTAGAAAAGAAAAAGATCATACATCATACATAATAATATATGTTGATGATATACTCATCGCCAGCAAAGATGAAATAATAGAAGAAACCGTAAATTCTCTAAAACAAGAATACGAATTAAAGGATCTAGGCAATATTAGTAACTATTTAGGTACTCAAATTCAGAAATTACCTAACGGTTATTCTCTTGATCAAAAAATTAAGATTGAAAATTTAGCGAAAAAGTTCAATCTTGAAAACTCCAAACCGTGCAAAACTCCAATGGAACCAGGATATAACAAATTAAATGATGATGATAATTTAATGCCAAATAATATTAAATATCGCCAGGCACTTGGTTCATTGCTTTATATAACAACAATAACTAGACCTGACATTTCAGCAGCAGTAAACATTTTAAGCAGAAGAAATGAGAATCCTCGCGAAAAAGACTGGCAAGCCGTAAAAAGAATAATAAGATATCTATATCATACTAAAGAACTAAAATTAATAATTAACACTAATGAAGAACCAATATTAAAGGTATTCGCTGATGCCGATTGGGCAGGTGATACCAAAACCCGCAGATCAACATCGGGAATATTATATATGTTGGGCAACAACCCAATTCAGTGGACGACGAAAAGGCAAAGTTGCATTGCCTTATCTTCAGCAGAGGCTGAATATGTGTCCGCAGCACATGCTAGCCAAGAAATAATTTGGTTATTGAAGTTACTTGACGATCTAGGCTTTCCACAGCAAAAACCAATCACTTTATATGAAGACAATCAAAGTACCATAAAAATGGTTGAATCAGAAAAATTCACGAAAAGATCAAAGCACATCGACGTCAAATTTAATGCCATTAAACAATATAGCGAAGAAGGCATAATTGAGTTAAGATATCTTCCAACAGAAAAAATGATAGCTGATGCACTTACCAAACCTTTACCCAAGCCTCGATTCATCGAACACAGAAATTCAATGAAAATATTAGTTAATCCCCATGAATGGATTAAGGGGGAAATTGTAGAAAACTAATCCATTCATTTCAATCACTTAATATTTTCCACTCAAAGTAAAATAAATAAATAAAGAAAATGATGAAGCACGCAGATAAAAACCCAACGATAATTTTTCTCTCATCTCTTAAAACAAGTGACCTAATTTATGACTCTTAAGTTTCAAGTTTATCAAGCAATAGAGATTTATTACCTCGTTATAATCGTTCTCTTCTAATAATGTGAAATATGTTTATAATTTGTTATTTGTGATTATGCCATTATAAACTTATTACAGAACTAAAACATTTAAAGGGACAATTATTCAACGTCAATTTGTTTCAAAGAAATGATGCAACTTTACTCGTAACTTTCCAAACTTTGTGAAAATGAGTCAGTGTATTACTATCCTTCATTCTGTAAAGTCACAGGAAAAAATGTTTCCTGATGCTATAATTAATATAATTCTAAATGTAAACCTTTTAAAATTTTAAGTAATGTAAAATATAATTTTTAAAATCAATCCAAACGTGAACTTATTTATTCAATGTGAATTGTGCATTAATATAATTTTTTTTTACAAGTCTTATTTCAGCGGTGGTGCAAAACAGGATTATTCAAGAAGTGTTTATAATAAATTCTCAAATAGTTGAAATATATAAACCAGTGGATATTTCATAAATTGGATAGACCTTAGAAAAGGTAAGCAATTCCTTTTCTTTCTGCATGTTGAAGACCAGAGTTAATTTTAATTTGAAGAATTTAATATTCTGATGTTACGCGCTTACCTCGTTGGCCTCGCCCCTTCAACATATATATGTAGCGAAGAGCAGATGTGACCACGAAATTGCAAGAAGCTTGATCATTTTCTGCTTTAAAACAAGAAGCTGGAATCTTAAACTAGTATTTTCAAACTCAAACTCATAGAATATGATTATGACATTTCTGTGTGATATGGGGCGGATGAGGAATATCAGTTGGAGCTTGGACAGAGATGGACAGATTATGGAACTAATTTTCTCCCATACTTCATAAAGTTCCTTAGTCTCTATGGGATCTCCATTCCAGCCCGAGTGTTTCATAACAATAAACTCCGGTACTCTGTTTGTTTACTTGCTGATTTATCAAATTAAAAAAGGAAAAAAAGGAAAAAAAAAAAACTGTAGCATAGCTAAAGCCGCCGACTCTTTAGTTTTTCTGTACGGGGAAGGGATTGGATCATGGTCTATCACGAGGTTTCAGGGGAGGAGGGCAGAGTCATGAAGATCGCAAAAGTCAGTTGAAGATATGAAGTAGCAAACTTACTATATTTATTTTATTTTTTGAAGGGGGACAATACTCTTCTGAAATTTTCCAGAGAGGTCTTGTGCCCCATTACAGACTAAAGAGAAAACAAAAAATTAAAAAAAATTACCAAAACTTTTTACTCAGTGTCCAGGATGATTCTAACACCCAATACTATAAATTGTGTACATCTGATTTCCAATTACTCAACAATATACTCAGCTTTACTCAGCAATAATATACAGGATTTATCATGATTAAATTTGGAGAGAAATTTGACATTTTTTTCACACAATTGTTTAATTATTTTTTTATGCCATGTCAGATAAAATAGTAAAAAATATCCAAATAAAAATATATAAATAAATAGCACTGAATTTAAAATGATTATAAGAAAACTTATCAAACTTAAAATCTATTTTAGTAACGGAGCAGAAATAAAAAAATGTTATATTAATTGTGAAAATTTGATAGTATGTTCTGTATACAGAACAATGGTAAAATATGGAGTTAAAAGGCATATTTTATGGACATCTCCAACTCTGGTACATAAATAAAATGTACAACTGAGGTGGATTTTTAATGTTTTCAGTTGGCGATTTAAAACAAATCCTGCTTCAAAACTTTCTTAAACGTACACAAACTTAAAAGCTAAGAGTAAAAATGAACCGGCTATACTTTTCAAAAACAATTCTATAACCGTTATCTGAAAGAAATATTATCTCTACTATTGATAATAATAATAATAATAATAATAATAATAATAATAAATAAGAAGAAGATAAATATTCATCAAAATCAATATTTTCATAAAGGCTTTTGCTTGAGGGCATTTTATGGCATGATAAAATTCATATAAATGTTTTCTAAAAAGGCACTTTAATTTTTTAATTTATTATTATTATTATTATTATTTTCTGATTTTCATGAAAAATGGATTTGGGGATTTATTTTGTACATATGCGAGTATTCTAAAATAAATAAATAAACAATAAATATTTAAATAAATAAATATAAGATGGAACGCAATGCAGTTTGATAATGTTTTATTTTTAGTTCCAGTCATCTATAAATCGAAAATCTTTAAGTAAGTTTGAAATCTTTCTTATAATAATAACTAAGTTTGAAATGCTGATATTTTACTGTCGTAATTTGGGATTAGTATACTTTTAAAAAACTTCGTTGAATAACTTAAATTTTCTTATAATTTATGACAACTGTAATAATATCATCATTACTTACAAAATAATTAGAAATCTCGAGCTCTTTGTTTTCTCTAGACATTCAGTCTCACAAACACAATTAATAAATAATAAATAAATAAACAATAAATATTTAAATAGATAAATATAAGATGGAACGCAATGCAGTTTGATAATGTTTTATTTTCAGTTCCATTCATCTATAAATCGAAAATCTTTAAACAAGTTTGAAATCTTTCTTATAATAATAACTAAGTTTGAAATGCTGATATTTTACTGTCGTAATTTGGGATTAGTATATTTAAAAAAAAAAAAAAAACTTCGTTGAATAACTTAAATTTTCTTATAATTTATGACAACTGTAATAATATCATCATTACTTACAAAATAATTAGAAATCTCGAGCTCTTTGTTTTCCCTAGACATCCAAGCTCAGAAACACAATTAATAAATAATAAATAAATAAACAATAAATATTTAAATAAATAAATATAACATGGAACGCAATGCAGTTTGATAATGTTTTATTTTCAGTTCCAGTCATCTATAAATTGGTCTTTAAATAAGTTTGAAATCTTTCTTATATTAATAACTAAGTTTGAAATGCTGATATTTTACTGTCGTAATTTGGGATTAGTATACTAAAAAAAAAAAAAAAAAAAAAAAAAAAAAAACACTTCGTTGAATAACTTAAATTTTTCTATAATTTATGACAACTGTAATAATATCATCATTACTTACAAAATAATTAGAAATCTCGAACTCTTTGTTTTCCCTAGACATCCAAGCTCACAAACACAATTAACATCACAGTGAAAAATGACTTTTCAAAAGTCATTTTCTCCCCTCTTCACTTCATTTACATTTTTCTCTCTTCCAGAGAATGACTAAATCTAGTTTAAGACAGACTTAAGCATTCTCCTTCTTTCTCTAAAGCAGAAGACACCCAGAATCATAAAACAAACCGCCGTAAAGAATGTATCAAAAAGTAAAGAATTCCTCAAAGCCACCTCCTTTTAAGCTCCTGATGCAGTTATAAAAGAAAAACCTCTGCAACTGTACAGCTCACCAGGCTTAAAACGGTTCAGTGAAAAATTGCTCCTTATAACGAAGGGGTTTAGGTGAAAGTGGCGCGCGTGTGACCTCCGACTGTGATGAAAGTTCATTTTGGGAGTTCTAAAGCCCTGCCACCCATCCTTTGAGTTTTTGATATTCACTGTTTTTATAAAGAGTTTCGATGGCGAAGCATAAGGTTCTTCAATACGCACTACGGGGGGTCGAACTAGTGGAATTAATATTAGGCCCAGTTGATGATGAAATGTTACTGGTAGGGTGAACAATAAGTTTGAAAAATCGGGGTTAATTTTTAGAACTAATCTTTAAAATAATAATAATATAATAGTGAATAAGTGAAAGAAAAAAAAAAAGAAAAAAAAATGCGCACTGTTTGGACGCTAGCGAGGTAATTTACTGATGACGTAACTGTCACAATTTCGTATCATATTTCGTATCATAATATTTTTCTTTGAACTGTCCTAAAAATATATTGGAGAAAAATAAACAGAAATATCTAGTTACCGAGAACGAAAAATTCAATTAAAAATTGTTTATTAATGTTTAGTTGCAAGGTTTTTGTTTTTTATGACTGCACTAATTTTGTTTGACATAGAGTGATTAAATTTTGACATTTCTCTATACGAGTTGAATACCACGCATGTTACAGTATTCTTCAAATTTCGTGATGATTTCTGTTTAAAATTGTATCTTTCAATTAAGGCTATAAATTCTCAGTTAAATTTAGGTCCGATACTAAGAGGGGCATTGCAGAACAGCAATCATGTTTGTTTGAGTTAGTTTTTCTTCAGTTTTTCAGAATGTTTCGAATTATTTATTTTCTTGATTATAACATGTATGTACAATATCTTTCTACATAAATCATGTGAAAAAAAAACAATCTTTTGCTGAGAATTTTCAGAGTTGAACTCAGAGAATGAAGCATTTTGTAGGTCATTTTCAAAATAAGATTTGTTTTTTAAAAAGAAAATCGAGTTTCTTTTTTAAATGTTTCTATTTCTAATTTTATTTCATTTTATTTTAATATTTTATGTTTATTTATTTATTTATTTGTCTTATGCACTGTTTGAGATAGCTCAGAGAAACATTTTATGATACGAAAATACCCTAATAAACAGTTATGATACAGCATCAATAAATTATATCACTAAGATTACAAACAATGCGCATTAATCATAAATTAAAAAGGATAAGATAACGTTATTCTTAAATGAATAATAAAAAAAGTGTTTCTTTTTCACTTTAGCTGTATAAGAAATGCTTTTTAAACATCAGCTATGATAATTTTCATTTGCATTACGATGCAGTTTAATCATGTTAGTGAAAGAGTATTGGTAATGTAACTTTTGTTGAATAATGGTATTTAGTTTAAACAGGGCTAAATATTAAGGTTAATATTTCTTACAATATGCATGCATAAAATGTAACTAACATTATTTTAAATACGTAGTTGTATAATCCTAGATATAGTGTAGTTGTTATGTTCCTCAAAAAAGATGAAATGTTCAGATTTGAACCGTATTTGACGCATGTAACACTAAATTAATACTAAATGAGTTACAAAAAATAAGACAAGTTTGAACGAAGAATAACATTAGACGACAGAATATGCTAAAAAAATTTTCGCTTTAACCTTGTGTATATATTTATGAACATTGGATATTGATTTATCTTTAACCTCTTTGCGACGAGCATACGTGACGCATAAAGTGCTCAGAATCTTTGATTATCCCTACCAGAAATTTTTAATTGAAAATTTTACAGAATTTAATTAAAGCATTTCAGCGATTTATAACATTAGACGACAGAATATGCTAAAAAAAATTTCGCTTTAACCTTGTGTATATATTTATGAACATTGGATATTGATTTATCTTTAATCTCTCTGCGACGAGCATACGTGACGCATAAAGTGTTCAGAATCTTTGATTATCCCTACCAGAAATTTTTAATTGGAAATTTTACAGAAGTTAATTAAAGCATTTCAGCGATTTAATTAGGCAAAAATTTATACTTTGAAAAAACCGGTGTTAAAAGATATAAAAAAATTGTAAAGGACGATCGTCTTGAAGTGGTCGATTTAAATTATTATAAGTTAATAATGTAAATTTTGTACTATCACATTTCTATCCCAAGCATTTATATCAAATGAAAGTAATAAAGATTATGTGCGCTTTAAGAATAACAACAAAAACAACGGAAAAACAAGCCCTTTCAAACAGAAAATAATTGTGAAAATCGAATTATTTTGAAAGTTATTTGCGTGAGCAAACATTTTTATAGATAAATAGATAAATAGATAGATATAAAAAGAGATAGATAACTAAACACCAATTCAAAAGCTTTAATTGAAAAAAAAATTAAATCAATGTGCAAAAAAGTTTCAATTGAAAACAAATTCATCAATAAAAAAAAACGAGCCAAAACAAACCCTTATAAACTGAAAAAGAATGTATGAAAATCGAATTATTTTGAAATTTATACACATGAACATACATTTATATACATACATAGATAGATATACAGATAAACAGAAAGACAAATAAATACAAATTCAAAAACTTTAATTGAGAAAAAAATCTGTGAAACACATCATAAATAAATTTTCCTTGACATAATGTAACTGTAATAATAACAAAAATTTTTTATTCTTTTGAAAGTTAAATACTTGAGCACATAAGAAAGCATTTTGATCAAATAAAAATAATAAAGATTGTGTTCGCTTTAAGAAAAACAACAAAAACAAAGGAAAAACAAGCCCTTTCAAACAGAAAATAATTGTGAAAATCGAATTATTTTAAAAGTTATTTGCGTGAGCAAACATTTTTATAGATAGATAGATAGATAGATAGAAAAACAGATAGATAACTAAACACAAATTCAAAAACTTACAAACTTACAAAACTTCAAGTTAAATACTTGAACATATCATCTATACAGGTGATAAATAAAAGTAAAAATAGATTAATATAAATACTGAAACTTTAATAGAAAAACTCTACACAATATTCCGCAAAATTATTTCAATTACACTACAAAAAGCAATCGTCTCTTCATCTGTAAAACTTGTTTTTCCTTCATAAGTGAATCCTGCAGGTGAAACTTGGATTCCACATTTGTCATGATATGTTACATTGACTGCGTCAGAGGCGGGTTTTCAAAAACGGAATTACATATTGACATAGTTGCAAAAACCCAAAGCATTTTGAAACATTTTAAAAACATGAGAATATTAGAAAATAAATTGGAAAATTTTAACCTATTTGAAACAGAAAGAAAATGAAAAACTGAAACTACTAGATATTAAGCCAATTGGATTCATATTTTCTAAAACGGGTATTCTACTACAAATGAGAAATATTATTTTTTAAATGTGTAATTCTAGCTGAATGGTGTTCCTCATCGACTAACGCTGCGTTCCTGAAAAGTTGAAATTCAGAGGTTCGATTCTCGCTTGTGACAAAAAGACGATAATTACAATTAAATAAATTAAAAGAATGGAGGGAGCATGAACGAGGAACAACATACACAGATGACACCATTTGCTAAAGAAATTTTCCCTTCAACCTTGTGTTTATGTTTTTGAAGCTTACCTATGTATTTTTAACCTTTAAAGACACGGGCTTAGGGTACACAGGATACATTTCTGCACCATATCTTTGATTTGTAAAACTGTCTTTGATAAGATACAATTTCGGAAAATGCACTTTCGTAAAAATCACGTCTGACATGAAGCTGTTTGACAATCAAAGATAATTTCACTCTTGATTTTTGGAGAAGTAAACTTTTCTATCTCGAAGTCTTTTTAAAAGGCTTCAGGAACTTTTTTTTTCATGTATTTCTATATAAAAAAAAAAGTTTATTTGTATAATATCCAACCAATTTTGTTATATGTGTGTCTTGCAATAATACAATGCTATGCATTGTTAAAATGTGTAACTCTGTTATGGCAATATTGTATATAATTTTATATTATTATCTATATTATTAAATAGGTTATTGCAAATACAAAATCTTTGATGGAAACAATTTGCAAAACATTGCGCAAAATTGTTTTAACTGACGTGCAAGCAATCTTTTCTTCATCTGTAAAACTGGTTTTTCCTTCACAAGGGAATCCTGTATGTCAAAATTGGATTCCACATTCGCTAGGATATATTGCATCGATTGCGTCATGAGGTTTTCAAAAAGGCAATTACATACTGGCATAGTTGCAAAATACCCGAAAATTTTGAAACATTTGGAAAAAGAAAAAAAAAATCAGAGTGAAAATAAAAAATTCAAACTGAAACAGATACTAAATATTAAAGTAATTGTATTCATATTTCCTAAAACATGTATGTACCATTTTTTTTTTCTACATAAATCATGTAAGAAAAAAAAAGTCTTTTACTGAGAATTTTCAGAGTTGAACACACCGAATGACGCATTTTATAAGTCATGTTCAAAATAAGATTTTAAAAAAAAAAGAAAAAGAAATTCGAATTTCTTTTAAAAATATTTCTATTTCTATTTTTATTTTATTTTACTTTAATATTTTACTTTTATTTATTTATTTATTTATTTGTTTATTTATTTATTTTTATTTATTTATTTATTTATTTATTTATTTGTTTATTTATTTATTTTTATTTATTTATTTATTTATTTATTTGTCTTATGCATTTTTGAGATAGACATTTTGCGATACGAAAATACCCTAATAAATAGTGAGGATACAGAATCAATAAATTAGATTACTAAGATACAAAAAATGCGCATTAATCATAAATTAAAAAAGATAAGATAACGTTATTTTTAAATGAATAAATAAAATGTGTTTCTTTGTCACTGACTTAGCTGTATAAGCAATACTTTTTAAATATCAGCTATGATAATTTTTATTTGCGTACGATGCAGTTTAATCATGTTAGGGAAAGAGTAATGGTAATGTAACTTTTGTTGAATAATGGTAATTGGTTTCAAACCGGTCTAAATATTAAGGTTAATATTTCTTACAATATGTATGCATAAAATATAACTGACATTATTTTAAAAACGTGGTTGTATAATCCTAGGTATATAGCATAGTTGTTATGTTCCTAAAAAAAGGTGAAATGTTCAGATTTGAACAGTATTTACGGCATGTAACACTAAATTAGTATACTAAATGAGTTAGAAAAAAATAATAAGACAATTTTGAACGAAGAGTAACATTAGACGATAGAATATGCTAATTTTTTTTCACTTTAAACTTGTGTTTGTATTTATGAACTTTGGATATTGATTTATCTTTAACTTCTTAACGACGAGTATCACGCATACGTGACGCATAAAGTGTTGAGAATCTTTGATTAACATTAGCCCTATCAATAATTTTTAATCAAAAATTTTGCATAATTTAAATAAAGTATGTTTGCGATTTAATTAGGTATAAATTTATATTTTGAAAACCTGTGTTAACAGATTTTTTTAAAAATTGTAAAGGACGATCGTCGTGAAGGGGTTGCATGAAATGATTTAATTTATTATAAGTTAATAATGTAAATTTTGCAATAGCAAATTTCTAACACAGGCATTTTTATCAAACGAAAATAGTAAAGATTATGTGCAGTTTAAGAATAACAACAAAAACTAAGCAAAAACAAGCCCTTTCAAATAGGAAAAGAATTGTGAAAATTTTATTCTTTTGAAAGTTATTTGAGTGAGCAAGCATTTTTATAGATATTTTTAAACAGATAGATAACTAAATACAAATTCAAGTACTTTAATTTAAAAAACGAGAATCAATGCGCAAAAAAGTTTCAATTGAAAACAAATTCACTAATAACAAAATCCGAGCGAAAACAAATTCACTAATAACAAAATCCGAGCGAAAACAAACCCTTATAAACTGAAAAATAATTATGAAAATCGAATTATTTTGAAATTTATACACGTAAACATACATTTATATACATACATAGATAGATAGATAGATAAACAGAAAACAAATAAATATAAATTCAAAAACTTTAATTGAAAAAAAAAATCTGTGAAACACATCAGAAATAAATTTCACTTGACATACAGTACTGCAATAATAACAAAAACAAAGCTAAAACAAGATCGTTTAAACGGAAAAAGAATTATGAAAATCTGACCCTTTTGAAAGTTAAATACTTGAGCATGTATCTAATAAAGATAGATAGATAAAAGTATGAATATATTAATACAAGTACATAAACTTTAATAGAAAAACTCTGCACAAAAATTGTTTCAATTGTCTTCCAAAAGCAATCGTCTCTTCATCTGTAAAACGGGTTTTTCCTTCATATGGGAATCCAGCATCGGTGAAACTTGGATTCCACATTCGCATTGATTGCACCGGGTTTTAAAAAAAGGGATTACATATTGACATACTTTCAAAAAACAGAATAATTTCGAAACATTTTAAAAACATGATAATATTAGAAAATAAATTGGAAAAGTTTAACATATTAGAAACTGTAACAGAAAGAAAATGAAAAACTGAAACTGACACTAGATATTAAGGTAATTGGATTCATATTCTTTAAAACGTGTATATGTATTACAAATAGTAACATTATTTTTTTTTAAAGAGTAATTCTAGCTGAATGTTGTTCCTCATCCACTAACGCTGTGTTCTTGAAAAGTTGAAGTTCCGAGGTTCCATTCTTACTTGTGACAAAAAGAAGATAATTACAATTAAATAAATTAAAAGAGTGGAGTGAGCATGAACGAGGAGCAACATAGACAGATGATACCATGTACTAAAGAAATTTTCACTTCAACTGTTTATGTTTTTGAAGCATATTAGTGTATTTTTAATCTTTAAAGACGCGTGCTGTTAATACTAAACATAAAGATACGGGCGGCTCACTCTATGCGCCATCAGTTTTTTAAAGTCTATGTAACAACCTTTAATGATATCATTGCTTGTGCAATGTCTAGCTGTAGTATTAAAGTAATAAACATGAAATTGCTAAAAAAAACTAATTTAATTAGAAATAATATAACACGGATGCTTTGTACTATAGTTAACATAAAGACACGGGGTGACGTACTCTATCCGCCAACGCCTTTTAAAGCCTAGATATCAACTTTTTATGCTAAAGAAGAATAGTGTCTTATGACTAATAATAGTATAAAAGTAATAAACATTATTTTTTTTTAAGAATCTAATTAGAAGTAATATAACACGGATATAGTTTGTAATAACATAAAAACACGGGTGGCGTATTCCATGCACCAACGCCTTTTAAAGCCTAAATATCAACTTTTTATGCTAAAGAGAGAGATAGTGGCTAATGTCTAGTAGTATAAAAGTATTAGATATCATATACATTAACAAGTTTAATTAAGAAAGAAAATAGACTAAATTACAGAAATACATGGGCGGCATATTCCATACGCCAGCGGTGACTTATACTAATACAAATAATGAAACAAAGCAGAAAAATTTGCAAACTTCAACTTTAAACATTGGTTGAACATTAAAAGTACTTAAAGAAGATAGTAAATGAAACGCAAATGTTAATCACGTAATTATTTAAGCACTCACAACTGTTTTTCACTGAGTTGTGCCTCAGTACACCGCGATTTAAATTGTTACAAATTATTAATAATACAATTTGTGGAATATCACGTTTCTCAACCAAGTAACTATAGAAATATTTTCATTTCTGTGTGGTGTAATAGTAACAAAATAGAAGAAAAAAAAGCTCATTTAAGCAACAACAACAAAAAAAAAGAATTATTAAAACTAGTTTCGCATGAAAATTAAGCGCTTGAACATACGTTTATACAGAAAAATATATAGATAGATAAACAGATAGATAAATAAATACAAATTCATAAATTTTAATGGAAAAAAATCTGCAAAACACTGTGCAAAAATTGACGTACAAGCAATCGTTTCTTCATCTGTAAAACTAGTTTTTCCTTCATAACTGAATCCTGCAGGTGAAATATGTATTTCGCACTAGCAGGGGTACTGCATAGCCTTCGTCAGAAGGCAATTCTCAAAAAAGGATTACATACTGACATAGTTACTGTTCAAGATTGCGCCTTCGCGTAGTTACTGTTGTGACCATTCTTTTATCAATTGATAAATTTTCCATAGTCGGTTTATTCAATTTTACGCATCTACATTAAAGCTTTTTTTTTTTTTTTTTTTTTTTTAAATGAAAGCTTAGAACGACAAGAAAAGAAAGACTCGGTAATTTGGGATGATGATATTTTGTGCAAAATTAAATGTGCATCTTTTGCAGATTTATCAAAATTCTATTTATTTATTTATTTATCTGTAATTTTAATATTAAGTGAAAATTATTATTTGGCTTTGAAAACGGTATAAAGAGCAGATTCACAAGAAGGTTTTAAGCAAACTTAAATGTATTTGTTTCTAAAAAATTAGTTAATAATTTATACAATGTTTAAAAAGTTTTTCTTCAAACACCTAGGATCGTAATTAAGAAACCACTATTTATGATGTGTCAGATTTCACAAATTTTTAAAGCTCAGAAAAATTTCTTAAATTTTTTTTATGAATTTGTTTAAATTTGTTTTGAACATTTTAGTAATATTTTAAATAAATCTGTTCTGTTAAAAAATATATATCCGAGTTTCGAAACGTAAGGGAAACGTACGACCCGTACGAAACGTATAACCCGTAAGTGAATTTCGAAACGTATGGGGAAAACCTCTGAAAATAAATAAATAAATAAAATAAAATAAATTATTCCAGAATGATTTACTGAATCTTGCTTTCCTTGAAGTCATTTTTGAAATTCTTGAAATAGTTGTATTATTTGATTTTTTTTTCTCAATTTATGTTCGTGTAAATATTTATTTTATTTTATTTTATTTTATTTTATTTATTTATTTATATACTTATTTTTTTTATTTTTATTTTTTTTTTGGAGGGGGGTAGAGGGGTGTTGCCCTAGATTTTTTAGATGTATTTCACAGTAGAAATCAGTCATGAATCACTTTGGTGGAATTTCGAAACAAATGGATTAAAAAATTAGAATATGTCCAGCCTAGAAGATTTCAATGTATTGTCATGGCGTTGAATTTAATCCTTACAAAGCAGTTTGCATGTTTTTTTGTTTTTCTTTATTTAATGTATAAATCTGAAGGAAATTTTTGAAAGCATCGTAAAAGCAAGAAGGGGATCTTTCATTAACGAAAAATAGAAGTATATACATAAAATAAAATATCAAAGATCGGAAAGTTTGAAAATCTTCGTGATTATTCAGATGTAGGAAAATTGCACTCCAACTATATTTCACGTAACTATTAAAGAAATGGGTTAAGGGTCCTTTTACCGAAGCCCGATCAACAACGATTTGATAACATTTAAAAATTGTTTCAAGGTTAAATTTCTTATTTAAAAATATCTTCTTACATCGAAATAAATTGGTCAAGTGCGAGATAACTCGCGCTCAAAGGGTTCCGCACATTGAATTTATCAATTACTATTTATTAATTAATAAACTCCTACTACCCTAATTTTTTCATACTTTAGTTTCAGTAGATTCCGAAATAGGAAGGGGGGGGGGCATATTTTTCCAGTACTTCGACGAACTATAATACCTTAAATGTTAAAACAAATAAATTTTTGAGTTCGATGTTACGAGATCTTTCGAACGATATCCTACACGGTATATATATTTTTTATTTCAAGTAACTTAATTAATATCTCGGCTAATTACTGACAATTTTTTTTCGAAAATCATTATCAAATATCCTTGGATGATTCTGCGTGGATAGATACCTCGAACGCCCGTCAACTTCCCCGCTGACCGCCCGAAAAGCAAAGTTTGTGTGTAACGGAAAAATGCGTTTTTCTCAAAAATTATGTTACATAGGAAAATCTCTATAGTTTTCTTACAAAGGGGGGGGGGGCATATTTTTGCAGTGCATTTTAGACGGTATCTCTGAAAATATAATGCCTTAAATTAAAACAATTATATTTATGATTTAAATAAAATATCACATTTAATCAGACATAACAGTTACATAAATACACTTAAAACATTAAAAACATTAAAATACTGCAAACATTTCAGGCTATAATTTAGGCCCTCATCAGTGCAATTACATACGGTGACCGGAGAATTTTCAACCATGTTTACAATTAATAAAGTTAACCAGTTAAAACTTGAAAATTTTTTTGAACGATCCTCCATTAAAACAAGATCGTGTACGAGATTTACTAATTAGTTACTAGATTTACTAATTAGTTAATTACTAGATTATTTACCAATTTGAAATAATTGTGTTAAAATTAATCTAGCAAGATCGTGTACTCAGGTGGAACAGCACAAGATTCATTAATTGGCGAAGTCTGTTTACGAGTGAACCAACCCTCAAGAAATACTCTACTCTTAATATTATTGCAGCTGGATCTGATTACTGCGATACTTGCGAAATCCGGAATATGATCTGTATCAGGGCTGCACTACATACCGGGCTTGCTCATTCATTATGATGACGTCACAAAAGGTGGCTGACTAGGAGGAAAGACATACAGCGATTGGCACAAAACGATGGGCGCGTTGCTTTGGACCAATCGCTGTTCGCGGTCAGCCACCATTTGTGACGTTTTGAGAGTGAATGAGCAAGCCCGGTATCTAGTGTTGCCTAAGGCTCCTATAAAGGGAGCTGACGCATATCCATTATGTTGCCCAAAATAACCGCCATATTGTGACCTAGCTCAGCATTAGGAAACCGCCTGTGCAGGTGTTTGCCGTACCTGTTACTGTCACTCGCGGTTCACTAGTACGGTAAGCAAACCGGTTTTAGCTTGGTTTTTGGTCCGCTGGGTCATTAAATGGCGATATGATTCAGCCTGTATTATAGGAGCTCTAGTGTTGCCTTGTCTGTATCCAAAGAATGCTGTACTAGTTTTGATTGAAGGCTACCAGATTTATAGGCACGTCTATGTTCGGCAAGAATTGCACTGATGAGGGGCTAAATTATAGCCTGAAACGTTTGCAGTATTTTAATGTTTTAAGTGTATTTATGTAACTGTTATGTCTGTTTAAATGTGATATTTTATTTAAAACTTTTATGCATCAGACGTTAAAAATGTTTAGTTATTTTAAATATATTTATGAATTCGGTATTACGAGATCTTTCACGCGAAGAAAACTTTTTTTTTTTCAAGTAATGTAATTAGCCCCCTAAATTTTTTCTAAGCATATTTGTGAATGGCTAATAATCTGAAAGTATGTGGGTAAAAAAGCTTTATAACTTTCCCAAGATTGAATTTTCCACGTCCCATAGTTTACGAGAAAAAGGGCTCTAACAGACGGACAGACAGACACAGTATAGTGATCTTATAATGGTTCCGTTTTTACTTTTAAAGTACGGAACCCTAAAAAGTATTAATCCTAAATACTCCCTCATGACAACGTTTCGTGATTTTCGTGATCCTGAAAATCTGTTTCAAGAAGCAATTTTTTTATTTATAATCTACCACTGGCAGAAACCTGCAAAAGTCACACTTCTTATTATTTTAATATATCACTAGCTGACCCCCACCCGGCATTGCCTGGGTCCGTGAAAATAAATTAAAAAAAAAAACATCATTTTTTTAGTATTTATATCGTTAACCTGATTTTGTATGAAATTATATTTTAAAATGAAAAAATCGCGAAAAAATATTGATATTTAGTGATAAAATCGCTCATTTTCTTGTTTTTTTTTTTTTTTTTTTTTTTTTTTTTTTAACCTAGGATCGTTTCACAGTTTTAAAATAAAAAGTTCTTTTTGTCCGAACTCTTTGAAATCTTTATTGGTGATAAATAAAACGGTTTTACAGCCCGTGTAAAAATTTCATGAAAAAATATTGTTATCTAGTTGTAAAATAAATGTTTTCTTCTCAGTTTTTTGTTTGTTTGTTTGTTTTCGCGTCGGCTCTTTTAACATAGCAATAAAAAAATAGTTCTCATCCTCCGAACTCTCTGACATTTCAATCGGTTGTAAATATAACTGAATCCAAACTCTCTTTGAAATTCTGCGGAAAAATATGCATATTTAGTAGTGAAAACACGAGTTCTTAAAAAAAAAAAAAAAAGCTTTAGCTTTCAACCTCACAGCAAAAATACATTAGAAGGTTTGTGCTTTCAATACAATGGTACGGCTTCATCCGTTTTCAATCCACTCTTTTCAATCCCCCTAGACTAAACAGGTGAAGGTTGGGTTAATCAATCAGGTTTCCCGTTTCTGAGGGTAAAAGCCTTAAAAAAAACGTTGACGCATGCGCAAAGAGATGATTTTCATGTGGATTTGACAGAATTCGCTTTTAGTTTTAAATATATAGATTATGCAACTATGGCAAAGATGTGTTGCCATCTGTTTTCCAGTAATTATGAAAAAGGACTTCAAACAGAAAGCATGGATAAACAATAAATATCCCACGGTTCCTTTATGTTCACTGTTAAAAATTTGCAGCAAACTTTCCAGTCATTTGACCATTTTTTTTTTAGAAAACGGTTACATTACAGTAATTTAACTCTATTCTGACCATAATATGGGCAATAATAGGGTTAGAATACAGTTAAATTACGGTTATGTAACCGTTTTCTCTAAAAACGGTCAAATGACTGGACAGTTTCCTGCAAATTTTTAACAGTGTTGCTAACACTGATCGTGCAAAAGCTTCAGAATCAGACAAAATATTTCCTCTTATATCGCATCAATAACAGTTCAATTCCCTTTCAAACTGATTTTTAAAGAATTGTAAAACACTTTAAGAAACTTGCAAAACATTCTTGTTTTACATATGGCAGGGTTTTTTCTTCTCAATTTGTGGATAAATAAAATATTCTGATTGTTCTTTTATGAACCCAAAATAGTGATGGCCGTTCCAAAGTAGCCCCCTGCCTTCTTAGTATTGAATATCTTAAATGTGATACTGCAGTTTTTGTGAAACAATATGTAACAACAATGGAATACACGTTATTATTGTTTTAAAATGTATGCAAAAGCTTTATTAAAAAATTGTTTCAATAAACATACATAATGAAGGTAATAATGATAACAATCATTTTCAACTAAGACGTTGATACTTAACAATACAATTGTTAGGTATTTGTATGCGATTGTAGTTACTAAATGTATGACAGATTACATTTTGTGATTTTAGTTAATTTGGAAAAAAAAAAAAAAAAAAAAAAAGAAAACGGAAAATTCGCTGTTATGGGTAATTAAATCAAAACATGCATGAAATTTTTATATTACAGAATTCTAACCTTATATATATATATATATATATATATATATGTGTGTGTGTGTGTGTGTGTGTGTGTGTGTAAATACTTTTTAAAGACTTTATGATCGTGAATAGCGGTTGCGTACGCTATAATACATCAGCTTTTACAACAAAAAAGTATTATTTTCCAAGCTTTTAACTTTTGTGTGTGAAAAGTAAATAAAATAAAATAAAAATGAATTTTCCTTAATTACAGAAAATACTTTTACAACCTTTCAGAAATAGTGGTAGACAAAAAAGTGACAGCTGTGAACACTGTACTGTATTCTGCAGTAACTTAGCAAAATATTTTTTGTTTCAAGCCATCATTGATAGTAGCTTGATCGCACGATTGAAGCGAAATTATAAGCATACCCATATAAATTAGTGAAATTTCGTATTTAATAAAACATTTTTTTAAATAATTTTTCCTGATTTTTTTTTTTTTTTTTTTTTTTTTTTTTTTTTGTGTGTGTGTGTGTGAATAGATATTGGTATTTTTTAAAGATTAATTTCGAGTATTTATTATGTTAGCAATGTAGTTTAAAATATTGCAAGATTTAGTATGCCAAAGATGGCAGCATTCGACAGATCTTTGTCCAGATGCACTGCACTCTTTTGAGATTTTTGATTTCATATATCCTTCGATAAAAACGGTAAGAGCTTAAAAAGTATTATTATTACTTTGAAAATTTTGAATTTATATGGATTTTTCATTTTAAGTTATTTTATAAGCTAAGTTTCAGTTTTTCTGTCCATGAATCGCTAAACTTTTTGTTGTGGTTGGAATTGAATTACCCTGTAGAAATAGTTTAGCTTGGTCATTTGCGATTTTTATGGAAATGTAAATTGGTCAATGTCTCGTATACATAAGATTTAGGAAACTTGAAGCCATTTGCACTTAAAATAATATTGATAGTTTAGCATTTGTTTCACAATAATAATACATAACAAAATTAACACTTCATCAATAAATAAAATAATATAAATAAAACCTAAATCTAGCACATATGTTATCAAACTATACGTGCTTAAACACTGAATCCTAATCAAAAAGGCTGAGGTAAGCAACGAAATATTTGACTATTTCTTGTCTATCAACCCCTGGCATGTGCCTAGTACTAAATTTTGCTTTTAATAAATTTCAAAATGTTATTTGAATACATAATTGATATTTTTCCTACAAAATTACGTTTTGGAGTTGTTTGTGGTCAATCTAAAAAAATATATATTACATGTAAAAAACCTGTTAGAGCTTTTAATTTAAAAAAAAAAAATGGTTTTCACCCATGTTTTGTAGCTTGGGAAACCCTGGTTGGATCCCCTGGTTTATTTAAACAATAGATTTTTGATCTAATACATATGATAATGATGGTAATCTTTCTCTCTTTTGTAGTTATCCGATTAATAGTTTTTTGTTTCAATTTCTTGCTTCTTGTATCTACATCTGTTGTATTGGTGGGGAAAATATTTGAAACATTCATTTCATAATTTCTATACCTGAAATGAATTCACTAACTCCCTTAAACTCCCGACAAGTCAGTTCTAAAATTCCTCTCTCCAGTGTTAAACTTAATGAGCATGGAATGCACTGGTATTCTTCAAATTTCTCATCAGAAAAAGAATATTTTTAACTACTTTTTTTCTTACTAGGGAGCTCTGCCCCCGTAGCCAACCCCCGTTCTGACACCGCAAACTTTAAAAACACTCTGATTTGATCAACTCTAAAACGATTACGGAAGATTGAATTATAATTAAACGACCAGTGACTATCTGCTGTAATCGGGTTTCCATTCATTTTCCTTTGACTGAGGGATTTTAGTCCGAATTAAATGCTGTCGAAACAGCTAACTGTTTTCGTGATTCATAAAATAAGATTAATTAAACATTTGAAAATCAACTTGTGCAAAATGGTTAAGTAAGCAATGTCGCTGCATCGGGAAATTTTATAACGATGCTTTAGAAAATTGGGTATACTTCTCCATCATCCCGCCTATACTACTTTCTATAAAAGAAAAGATCTGTTTCCAAAATATCGGATTTATAGTAAAAAGTGCATATCTGTGGCGTCGGATTCAATTAACATCAGTTGTGTTACGCGTGTCAGTTATGTATGTCATCGAGTGATCTTTAATTCAACGTTTATCTGTATTTTTAATTATATTTTACCAATTTATTAGTTTTTTCGTTGATTTAAACGTAATTATTAAACGTAAAAATATAGTTTTTAATTGAAGGGAAATATTATTAATTACGCTGTTTTAAAATTTGCAATAATAGGTAAAATATTTTGTCGAAATAAATTCATTTTACCCTACTTAATGCTTTGAAAACGCGTAATAATTTCATTATTTCCCGTTTTAATATTCAAGTATATTTTTTATTAAGTAATTTTCTACATTTACTGCTTTTAACACGTGATCATTTAATTATTATTTTAAAGTTTTATTTCTGTTTTTAATAGTCACGTGTAAATACATTTCTTAATTGAAAGGGAATATTATTATGTGCGCTATTTTTCAAATTGGCAACCATTCAAATAATGAATTTTATGAAATATGAAATAAATCTTCATCAAAATAATGAGAATTTTGAATAAAAAATTGAAATATAACCTCAAAAAACTACTAAAAATAAAAATATAATTGCAGTCTGCACACCGCAAACTTGTTAACTAATCCTTATAAATAATGGTTAAATTCCTGTGCATAATTTTCGTTTCTATAAAACTTTTTTAAGACAACTTTAATGTTAAATATCTCTTAAAATAATTCTTAGATTTAAAAACTGTCTGCTTCAGCGTGTTTATCGAACATTTCTTTATAAAACTACCAATTTTCATATTTTTATATGCAGTAGTTTTCTGGATATTGGTCCAGAAAGACTTCAAGGCACAAGATCTTCATTGACAACGTCTGCGGCTGCGACGGTGGCGGTGGTTACTTTTTTTAAATATATAGAGATATTTTTCTTAAAGAATCTCTTTTACTGGTTTGTTTGATAAAATATATGCAATATACAAAATTTCTAAAATATGTACTCAATTTTATTCCAAATACTACTCAACTTCGCTACGATTCTCATTCACAATGCAAACAAGAATATAATAATGATTTCTTTCCATAATCAGAATATTTTTATCATAAATGACAGGATGTTTTTCCTGCGATTGAAAGCAATAAGTAAATCTGTCACTTAAGGCTCCTGGTCAGTCAGATCTCTAATTCCCCTATCCAATGTTAAACCAATGAGCACGAAATTAATTTATCTTCTTCAAATTTCTCATCAGAAAATTAATATTTTTAACTTTTTATTTTCTCTATTCATATAATCTTCTTAAAGAATCTTTTTAACTAGTCCGTTTGACAAAATATGTTCAATATACAAAATTTCTATAAAATATATACTTCATTTTATTTGAAATGTAGTCTTGCTCGTAGCTCATCAACTTTGTCAGAATTATTAACCACATTCACAGGATTTCTCAAAATAATTTCACTCACCGAAAAAAAAACCAAAGAAGCAAACGTCTAGTAAACGGAACATCTCAGCAGAAAAAACCCAACTCTCGCTCGAAGCAAACGCGGAAGTGATTTAAGTGTGATTCATAGACATTCTCTTTCACCATGCAATAATCAAATAAAATTTAGTGCCTAATGACTGTTTGTGAAATGAAAAAGAACACTTATTATAAACTCTTCTGTATAGTTCAATAAACTGTTTAATATTATGTGTAATTGACTATTCCAATCGATGTCAGAAAATCCGGAGAAACTGGAAACCGCAAAACATGTCACGGGGAAAAAAGAAATCAAAGATTGATAATTATAGAACTTTAAAATTAGATTAGAAATCCTCAAAATGTAATCGTGAAAGGAGAGGCAAAATGAACGCTCCGTTGTACTAAGTAATACGCAATAAAAATATGTAATAACGCAAAGTAATGCTAAATAATATATCTAATCGTTTAATATAACTATGTATTTTTTCCATAATCGGGATAATTTTATCATAAATGGCAGAACGTTTTTACCTGCAATTCAAAGCGATAAGTAAATAAGTTTCTTTAGGTTCTTGGACAGTCAGATCTCAAATTCCCCTATCCAATGTTAAACCTATGAGCATAGAATGCATTCGTATTCTTCAAATTTCTCTTAATAAAATTAATATTTTTAACTTCTTCCTATGTACATATTCTTCTTAAAGAATTTCTTATACTGGTTTGTTTCACAAAATATATCCAATACACAAAATTTCTAAAACATATACTTATTATTATTATTATTTAAGTGTTACAATCTTACTCGCTGCTCGTCAATTTTGCTAAGATTTTAACGCATTAAATTTAGCATATATTTTAGAAATATTTTGTGAAACAAATCAGTAAGAGAAATCCTTTTTGAAGAGTATAAAGAGAAAAAAAGGTAATAATATTAATTTTCTACTGAGAACTTTAAATTTTTTGAATACCTTCCTTGCCCATAGATTTAACATAGGAGAGGGAATTTCGAGATCTGACTAACCAGGTGCCTTAATCAAAAAGATCACGATATTGAAAAAAAAAAAAAAAAAAACTTTGACCAAAGAATATTCTACAGTAGCTTTGAATACAACCCCGTGACTTTGTTTATACGCAACTAAATTTCGTTTTAAACAATCAATAAAACGTGGTTAATTGTGCTCGTAATCGCCGACTTCGAAGCGCAAAGCGTAAACCTACGGGGATTATCCACGAGATGATGCACTAATGCCCCATGCTGCGCTAGGCACCAAATGAAACTTCCTCTGTCTCCTGCCTCCTAATGAAAATCTATTGATCTCAGAATGACCTGCCGTGATATCAGAACACTCCCGCCATAAATAGGAGCACTGGATTTAACAGTGGATTAAGGAGCGAGCGGCGAGCGAAAGTGATTGATCGGATGACGAGTGGGGCCGCTTTATTGCACCGCACCAAATTAAGATGGAGGGATTTGAAACGGATACGGATGCTGACACTTAGGTGAAGTCTGACATTGCCTGTTGGATAAGCGGAGAGAATGATGGAGACTGTTTGTTAATGGAATTTTCTGTGTTAACTAAAACTTTAAATATGTACACTGGTGTCCAAAATTAAACTTAAAATCATATTTCTTACAATAATCCAAAATAGCTACCACTAGTATTTAAAAATGATTTATATTTATAATATGAGAAATGATATTATTAGTGAAAGGAATCCAGAATGTTTACTCTGACAGACTGTAATATGAAATTCCTTAACATTGATACCCGCGCGGAAGTTGCTCACATGAAATATTTACACAACAAGGTATCTAATGCAATTTTGCATACTATCTTCTTTTGGCAATTAAATTTTTAAAATATCACTTTTATAAGTACTATAAGTTAATTCGAACGATGGATTAAGAAGTGGACGGCGAATGAAAGTAATTGATCTGATGCCAATTGGGATGCTTTATTGCACCGCATCAAATTAAGATGGTGGGATTTGAAGCGGATGCGGATGCTGACACTTTTGGGTGAAGTCTGACATTGGCTGTTGGATAAACGAAGAAAATGATGGAGCCGGTTTGTTAAATGAATTTACTTTTTGGTGTTAACTAAAATTTTCAGGATGTACACTGTTGTGTAAAATTAAACTTATAAATATAATTTTTACAATAATTCAAAATAGCAACTAGTATTTGAAAATACTTTTTATTTATAATATGGGGAATGATATTATTAGTGAAAGGAATCCAGAATGTTTACTCTGATTGACTAATATTAAATCTTTTAACATGAGAATTCACATTGACACCCGCGCGGAAGTTGCTAACAAGAACTATACACAATAAGGTTCTAACACACATTTGGAACTCTATCTTCTTTTGGTAATTAAATTAGAAAAAAAATTATAAGTACAATAATTTTATAAGTAATGCAGGTTAAAAGGAACGGTGGATTAAGAAGTGGACTGCGATTGAAAGTAATTCATCGGATGACGAGTGATGTCGCTTTATTGCACTGCGCCAAATTAAGATGGATTTGAAGCCGATACGATGTGGACACTTGGGTGAAGCCTGAAATTACCTATTGAATAAGCGAAGGGAATGATGGATACTGTTTGTTAATGGAATTTTTAGTGCTAACTAAAATTTTAAATATGTACACTGGTGTCCAGTATTAAACTTACAATCATATTTTTTACAATAATTGAAAAGGGTTAGCACTAATATTTTAAAGACGGTTTTTATATATAATTTGAAAAATGATACATTCGAAGAACAGAATAATGAGTTATCCTAATAACGAATTATGTTTAGGATCACACTTTGAGTACGGCGATAAAACTCTTAAATTATTTCTTTGGGCCTTTCTTTTCCAAGGGTCAGTGATCTGTGGTCAGTTGTAATCTCTTTTTAAAGACTTCAAAGTAAAGCGTCTAAAATTAACAAAAGAAATTATTTTCAGGGAATATAAACATCTCATGGATCCTTTCCATGCGACAGTCATCGGCGATATCCTTATAACTCACATCAAAGAAAGAGATCATACAGTCTGTTTTCAATGTGATGGAGGATGATATTACGTTTCAAGTGCGGTAGCGAGTGACTTCATGGATCCGCTCTCATTAAAACAAAGAAATATTTATTATATTCGAAAAGATGATCGCACAATACAATTTCTTGGTTAGATGAGGTTCACAACAATAAGTTTTTGGGTTATTTTAGCTAATAATCAATGTTCAATTAAGTAAAGTCCAACAATTACGCCACTGAAATAAGGACACAACAAAGTCAATGAGTCACGACGCAGGGTTTCTATTGGGTGAGAGAAATAATTCTCTTTGTTGATCCGCGTAGCAGGATCCTTCACATCACTCGGGATGAAAAACGCCTTTCGAAGTTTGACAGGAAGTCAATTTACATTCATTTTTATGAGTCCGGGGTGGACGTTTCGCTTTTCCGTGTCTGTAAATGACTTCAATCTGGAAATTTAAACATTGCTGGCTTTTCTCGATCAAACCAACGGAATCTTTTATAATTGCCCGAAGAAAAAAACTTTCCACCTCAGAGAAGGGGCTCTGAGTCTGAAAACAAAATGGATTCACAATTCCATTCAGAAGCTGTTTAGAATCTCTCTGCACTCACTTATATAACCTGCGTATTCGTCGCACAGAACAAAGGTTGTTTCACTAGCCATTCTTAGCACCATAAAGTGATATCATGAACAAGATTCCTTCTCATAGGAGGAGATTAAGACTCCTATAATAGGAGCTGACGCATATCCATTTTGTTTCGGATTATTCGTGCTCAGTTCAGCATCAATCTACCGCAGCGGAGTTGGGGTTGCCTAAGACTCGGTTCTGATTGGCTGAACCGGTTCTGATTAGCTTGGTTTTTCGACTGAACTTCAATTTGAGCCCCAAATCTGCGAGGATGCGTCAGGGAGATGATATTTCATGATGTCACAGCAGAAAGTTTCACTTTCATCCAAAGGTCCTCTGGGGTCTTCGGTGAGTTGAAAGCGATACATCCCGGCCTCATGCATTGTAGTAGCAGTAGTTGTCGCTGAAACTACAACCTAACGATTTCTTCAACCGAAGATTAGTGAAAACGAATCGGATCGTTTGGTATTTTTCCGCGGATTTCTGAACTTAATCAAAAATCAAAGCAGAGTAGCTTTTATATGGGAATCCCTATGCCAGTTTCCTGAGCAGTTTTCAGGGGTTTTGAGAGAGATATTGCAGATTTCTCACACCTCTTGTAGGCTGTAATGAAAAATGCTTGAACTTGGGAATTAACATAGACACTATGACACAAGTTGCTAACAAGGTAAATTACTTAAGCAACACAGAATTAGCTTACTTATTCCTTTGGCAGTCAAATTAAAAAAAAAAATAACATTTATAAGTATATTGTGGGTTAATAGGAGCACTGGATTTAACAGTGTATTAAGATGTGAGCAACGAGCGAAAGTGATTGATCGGATAACGAGTGGAGCTGCTTTATTGCACCGCACCAAATTAAGATGGAAAGAGTTGAAACGAATGCGGATGTTAACACTTGGGTGAGGTCTGACATTGTCTGTTGAATGAGTGAGGAGAATGACGGAGACGGTTTGCTGAATGAGTTTACTTGGGATTTTCTGCGTTAACTAAAATTTTAAGTGTGTACACTGGACTAATTATTATTTTTAACTCAAATATCTGTATTGATGTAAACTTACAAGACAAGATATATTTTAATTCCAGGGCTGGGCTGATTATTGGCGGCCAATTATCTACACTTGGGATATAGGCCCGGGGGGGGAGTGCCCTTCGTGGGGGTCTTTCTAAGGGAACCTAACCCGTCCGTATTTACGCATGGAAAAATCCACGGCTCGAAGAAAACCACGAAAACTCCGAACGATTAGGCCGACGGGCGCGACTGGGATCGAACCCAGCACCTCCCGTCTACCAGCTTCGAGAGCAGAACCTCTCAGCCACTGGTGGGGCCATTTTAATTCCAAATGAGTGAAAAAAGTCAAGCCCAGGAGTAAAACCTATGGAGTCAAACCACTGGCTGAACGTGCCAACATCTGCCAACTGGGCTATTATGGACCACTCTCTCCGACACAACTCATTCAAACAACCAGTTGGTAATGACTGATTAAGAAGCGAAAGGACGAATAATAGTAATTGATCGGATGACAAATGGGGCCGCTTTATTGCACCAAACTAAGATGGAGGAATTTGAAACGAATACAGATGCCTAGATTACATGTCTGACATAGCTTGTTGGATAAGCATAGAGAATGATAAAGGCTAGGGGGATTTTCTGGGAATTTTCAGTATTAACTAAAATTTTAATCATGTACACTGCTCAGATTAAAAAGTGTACCCAAAATGTTTACTCTGAAAATGAAAAATTCTTAAACTTGGGAACTCACATAAGACACCAATGCACAAGTTGTTAACAGGGCAGCTTACTTATACAACAGAATATCGCACGAGAATTTGGCATACGATTTTCTTTTGGCAATTAAATTAGAAAATCATCACTTTTATAATAACTGTATGTTAGTAGGAACATTGGATTTAACAGCAATGTATTAAGAAGTGAGCAGCAAGCGAAAAGGTTTGATCGGATAACGAATGAGGCCGTTTATTTCCCCAAATTTACACTGCAAAAAATAATTGTTGATTTTACAGTATAAAACTGGCACCCAGCTGCCAGTATTATACCGTAAAATTAACAGTATTAAACAGTAAAATAAGCAGTAATACGCTGCCGTGCAAGCAGTAATACGCTACCGCGCATGGGTGCCAGTTTCATACTGTAAAATCAACAATTATTTTTTGCAGTGTAGATCCAAGGATTTCAAATGGATATGGACGCTTACACTTAGGTAAAAGTTGAGATTATCTGTTGGATATGTGAAAAAGATTTAGAGGTTTTTTTTTTTAAAGGAATTTATTATGAATTTTCTATATTAACTGAAATTTTATATCTGTACACCATTCTAAAAATAATGTGAACAATTTTAGTTCATGTTTTTTATGCATAAACTTTCTAAATAAAATACATTTTCGTATATATATAATTTAACAGTCCAAATAGCGATGGTAAAATTTACTCACAAATGCTCAATGTGAATGCCTTTCATTATTTCGATATACGTCTCCATTAAATCAGTCTTAATAATGAAACTTAACTTAATATTGAAAATGAATGTTGATTCAGCTCTTTTCTCGGTATATCTTATTAAACAGTATCTACAGTAATATCTTATTAAAATACTGTTGTTGCAAGCAATGCATTTTTTCAGAAGTGAAATAGAACTAGTTCATATACTCTATACTCAAAATAATTAAAATAAGTTATTGAAGAGGTCGAAATGAGCTTCAGATACGGTGCTGATACTATTGAATATAGCCAAAGCTACACATTTGTTATTATTATTTTTATTTTTTTAGTTTGAATATGAACTATTTTTATTTTTAATATGAGAAATTTTTGGCATCACCACAACTCTGGCGCCACCATTTTAATTGTTTCTTTAAAAAAAAATGTTAATGAGGTAAGGTTGATATAATAAATATCTATACTGTTGTTGCAAGCAATGCATTTTTTCAGAAGTGAAATAGAACTAGTTCATATACTCTATACTCAAAATAATTAAAATAAGTTATTGAAGAGGTCGAAATGAGCTTCAGATACGGTGCTGATACTATTGAATATAGCCAAAGCTACACATTTGTTATTATTATTTTTATTTTTTTAGTTTGAATATGAACTATTTTTAGTTTAAATATGAGAAATTTTTGGCATCACCACAACTCTGGCGCCACCATTTTAATTGTTTCTTTTTAAAAAAATGTTAATGAGGTAAGGTTGATATAATAAATATCTATACTGTTGTTGCAAGCAATGCATTTTTTCAGAAGTGAAATAGAACTAGTTCATATACTCTATACTCAAAATAATTAAAATAAGTTATTGAAGAGGTCGAAATGAGCTTCAGATACGGTGCTGATACTATTGAATATAGCCAAAGCTACACATTTGTTATTATTATTTTTATTTTTTTAGTTTGAATATGAACTATTTTTAGTTTAAATATGACAAATTTTTGACATCACCACAACTCTGGCGCCACCATTTTAATTGTTTCTTTAAAAAAAAAAATGTTAATGAGGTAAGGTTGATATAATAAATATCTTCAATTCAATTTTCATTCCGATGTATAGTTTTCGCAAAAGAAAAAAAAATCAAAAATCAGTAATTTTTCAGCCATCTGCGGTAGTTCGCCAGTAGAGTTATCTCTTAACTCAGGCCCCAAGCTAACTAAGCTAATGCTAGAAACTCAACTAGTTGATTTCATGCAATCTGTGGCTAGTATAGTCTACTACCTTTTGGCTGTTGAGATTCGTTGAGTTATTCATTGTATCTTTGGTTATTTTCGGATCCGGTATCAAATGTTATGTTGTTATATCAGATATCCATCTTTTTTTTTTTTTGCTAAATAAAGATTAAAATTACAGTTATTAACTTACGTGCATATGCTCATACTTCCGTTTTGTTCAAACGAGTTAACTTAAAAAAAAATTTTGCAGTGCGAACTAGAAATTATTAATCTTGGAAAGAAATACTTAATCCACCTCCAAAATCCGAGATAAGTTAACTTAAAATATCGTTGCCAGAAAGAGGCTTTAATGGGCTTCACGCGTGTGTTCTTTTCTTGTGCATGCAGCTAGAGATAACATGGGCTAAGCCCGAGCCTGTTTCGGGTCCGGCCTCGGCCTTCATTTTTATATCAGTCTTAAGTCTCAGTTTCAAAGTAAAAAATTTATTTATTCACAAATTGAAAAAAAGTGGAAAAAAAACTTATTTGAGACTGAATGAGACCAACAAGAATGTATTGCAAGTTGTTTTACAATCCATTATTATCAGTTTGAAAGAGAATCGAATTGTTATGCATGGGATATTTATATAAATAAATATTCTATCTGATTCTGAAGCCTTTACACGGCCAATGCTACAGTAACATAAAGAAGCCGTGGGGTATTCCTTCTCTATCCCACCTTTCTGTTTG
Source organism: Maratus michaelseni (assembly GCA_963931845.1). Lineage (NCBI taxonomy): Eukaryota > Metazoa > Arthropoda > Arachnida > Araneae > Salticidae > Maratus > Maratus michaelseni. The sequence goes on from OZ007591.1 coordinate 314,416,304, forward strand.
AAGTCCTTTTCCCGAATTACTCGAAAACAGAACTCATGTCTTTCTGTCATGTTGTACCATAAAATTTTAAAATAATAAAAATTTTGATTTTTGCAGATTTCTGCCAGTGGCTGGGTATAAATAACAAATTTGCTATTTTAAACAGAATATGAACATAGCGAAACGTTGTTATGAGGGAGTACATAGGATTTTTACTGTTTTCTATCTAAGACGATATTTTTAAATGCGACAATTAATCTTCAAACAATCTAAAAATGTTATTAACAATTTTCTATTGCGTACTTTCATTATCCGGATTGGGCGATTTCGGGCTGTGATGATACAAAATGTTTCGGCCTGTGATGGGCTCGGATTTCAAATCGTCGGGCTCAGGCACCAAGAAAAGATATTTAAAGATTTTTGCAGATTTCTGCCAGTGGTTGGGTATAAATAACAAATTTGCTATTTTAAACAGAATAGGAACATAGCGAAACGTTGTCATGAGGGAGTACAGATAGGATTTTTACTGTTTTTTATCTAAGACGATATTTTTAACCTTCAAAATGTTAGACGTCAGATTAATTTTCTTTTTAATTCTCTAATGACGTCATATTAAGCTGCTTTCTGTATTTACCCATACTCATACTCTTTGTATTATTGAGAAATGTTTGAAAATTTCCGTTTTATTACCAATATGACGTCATATTAATCTTTTTTTTAATTGGTGAAACTTTTTATTTCATTTTCATTTTTCACGTGGAAATTTTTCAATAGAAAATTAATTATTGTAGAAAGAATTTTATTCTGGATTTTTAATTGTTGTCAAGTTCTATAACGAAAAATGTTTACATTTAATAGGAAAAGGCTGTTAGGTTTTTGGTTTTTTTATTTCTATATATTAAAGTAATACGATTTTGAGCTTCATAATAGGTATTTAGCTATAAGTACACAAAATTTCATGACTGTAAGTTACATAGTTTTTGAGAACCGGCTCTGTGACGGACAGACAACGAAGCGGGAGTAAGAGGGTTTCGTGAGATGAACGAAACCCTAAAAAAAGAAAAAAGGAAACAAGTTGGCTGTGTCAATCCCAAAACTTTCTTCTATCTCATATATGTTAATACTTTAAAAAGCATAATTTTTTTAATTATGTATTTTAGCATTTAAAAAATGCAGCATAGCAGCGCCACCTGTTATATGAATTACATAAAAACCTAATCAGCACCATCTTATTTCAAGTTCTAACAGAATATGAAGTTTGGGGGAAAATCCGTGCATTAGTTCTTGAGATATGACTATAGCTAAAATTTTATGAATCCTGAAAAATGCAGGAATATCAAGGCCACCTGTTGGAGGATTTACACCAAAACCTTATAAGCAACAACTTATGTCATCGTCTAACTGAATCTGCTGTTCGATGAAAATCCGTGCATTAGTTCTTGAGATAGAACTATTGCGAAAATCGTGAAAAATGCAGCATAGCAGCGCCACCTGTTGAGCGATTCACACCAAAAACTAATCAGCACCATTTTATGAACCTGAACCTAAAGTTATATTAAATTCCGGGAATTAGTTCTTGAGATAGAGTATCCACAAAATGTTAGTCACTTACAGATACACACAAAAAGAGAGAGATATATACGGACATAGACCGGGAGGCGGCAGCACAGACAATCACCTCATCGAGTTCACGGCTGAAATTCTAGAATTAGTTAAAACTTGATTCGTATATTAAAACACAATCTGTCTGCCAAGTCATATCTTGGTGGAAAACACCCGAAAACCCGATTTTGGCGGTTGGCTCGTAGGTTTACCATTGTGTGTTCCTGCTCCCAGTCCTCCATGTTTTCATACCTTTGGATGCAGGAAAACACAATGGTAAACCTACGAGTCAACCGCTAAAATCGGGTTTTAATGTATTTTCCACCAAGATACGACTTTGCAAACCGATTGCGTTTTAATATGCAAATCGAGTTTTAACTAATTCTGGAATTTCAGCCGTGAACTCGATGAGGTGATTGTCTGTGCTGCCGCCTCCCGGCCTAACACACATTTTCTAAAAACAGTCAAATCGTGTTCAGGACCTTCTAAAACATATAAATAACCGGAAGTTCAAATTTTTCACGAATCCAATACTTTCTTCTTGTAAAGATAGAAGAAAGTAAAAACAGAGAAAAAGCTTTTAATTCTGTAATTTTTTTCAAAAAACATTATTAATTGAATCACTTTGTTCCCAAAATAATCTAAAGCAATTACGTTCAAATCAAAATTACATGTCGTTAATCCTTTGTTTTTCAACTAACACATACTAATTGAAAGACTGAATAAAGAGCTCTGAAACATAAATAATGTCCCTTAATTTCCGATGAGATGCTTCCCAATCTCCAAGTCCGCCTATTATAAATTTGAACGTACGGCTTCTGTTTATCAAAATCATCGGTCTAATAATCATTTCGAACTGTCGGTGAATTTCCGTTTTAGATCTCCCATCTTCATTTGGTGAAGAATCACTCTAAAAGATTCTGTTTCAGCCTTTAGTGAATCACGTGAATTCTCTGCGCCTTAATTGACAACAAAATTGTATTTTGCTGCTTAACTAATTCCAGTTGATATCATTTATAAATTCCTTAAAATGCTCTGACTGAAGATATATTTTCTTTACATATGTATTACTTCTTTTTAAAAAAAAAAAACGCTTTTATTGAAAAAAAAATTTTTTTTAGCATTTGTTTGGAAAAAAAGAGCGAAGTGATTTGTATATTAATATTTATGTTTATCTTACAGGAATTGGAAATTTATTAATTTTACTTTATTGTCATACCCGAACCGAATATAATAGAGGATGATTATCACCTGTATGTTAGCCAATTTTCTTTTATTATTTTCTTAGAAAAACATTCCCCCCCCCCATACATATCACTCAATTACATTCCCCCTCCCCTTTATAAATTAGAACATTTATATTATCTCTCTCTAAATTTTAAAGTATTAATATTCTTAAAACATAGTTGGAGCAGAATTCCTACCACTTTAACTTGCTGGTATTTCCAACTTTTATCCCCCCCCCCCCCCTCTAAAAACTTCATATACTGAGGAAAAAAATTTATAGTTCCAATTTGTTTTAAAAATTATTACATTTTACATTAAAAAGAAAGAGAAAGTAAGTGTTTCTCTCATTGTATTTTTGCACAAAATTGTTAACTCAATCGCTATGTAAAAAATGAATGAAAACATTTCGCAATAGCGATTTCTAACAATCACAATTACACTTTATTAATATCCTTTGTTTTTCAACTAACACATACTAATTGGAGGAATTAATAAAAAGACCTGAAATGTAAATACTGTCATTCAATTTCCGATGAGATGTCTCCCCAGTCTCCAGTCCGCTATTGTAAATTAAACGTACGGCTTCTGTTTATCAAAAACTTCTATCTATAATGATTTCGAACTGTCGATGAATTTCCGTTTCAGATCTTCCATCTTCATTTGGTGGAGAATCGCTCTGAAAGATTCTGTTTCTGCCTTTTGTGAATCATGCGAAAAGCTCTGCGCCTTAATTGACAACAAAATCCTATTTCGCAGTCTAAGGGATTCAATTTGACATCATTATAAATTCCTCAAAATCCTCTGACACAAGATAGATTTTCTGTGTGTGTCTCTAGTAAAATTTCTTTTATTGAAACAAGAAAAAATATATATATGATTTAGTTTGACAAAATTAAGTAATGTGGTTTGTATATTAATATTTATGTTTATTTTAAAAGAATAATCACCTTTTCATTTAATTTATTAGAGTGGATCAAACGAAAACAGAACAAGAGCCAAAGAATGAAATGACATAGTTTATTTCAAACATAATCTCTAATGCTACACAAGCCTCACCAGTGGCTGAGAGGTTCTGCTCTCAAAGCTGGTAGACGGGAGGTGCTGGGTTCAAACCCCTGTCGCGTTCGCCGACCTAACCGTTCGGAGTTTTCCGTGGTTTTCTTCTAACCTTGCCGTAAATACGTATTAGGATCCCTTAAAAAGACCCCCATGGAGGGCACTCCCCCCCCCCCTAGGGCCTATATCCCTCGAGTAGATAATCGGCCGTTATAAATAAACCAACCAATGCTACACAAGTACTTGTGTGCGTATTTCCTCAAGTGGTGAATACCCTGCTCATATATGTCATTTCGCTGAAATCGGAACCAGTTTCGAACATTCATGACTTCGCTGTTCGAGTATCTTTTTCTGCGGACCGAAGATGTGACGACGAAATGAAGATGTGACGACATGATTATAAGGTGATCTTGACCAGGTCGCGTATAGCATCCATCATTAACAGATTCCCGTCCCTCGCTGAAATGTTTTTGCTAGTCCTGCACACGAATCAATGACAGTACATGTTCTCCTACTCCATGTTAATTCACCTAATGCACATCACGAACACCAACTTCTTCTGACAATAATAATAAAAAAAAAAGCACTATGCTGCTCTTCTTTACTTGCAAACATTCCGCACACGCAGGTGGATAACAACCGATTGCACTACCAGACGATATTTTTGGCCGACTGACAGCGCATATCACGTGCTTTTGCACGAATACTCAAGGCAAGTCCATTTCCGCAGAAGAAATTCCCATCCGTATCTCCACTCTACCTCTGCACAAAGCTGTCGCCCGTTCCTACAAATGTACACCAAATTATAATTACTGTTCCTTTTTCATTTGACCCCCTCTTTTAATTATAATTCAGGAAACGATAAACTATGAATAAGATAGATTATGACACCCTCTTTAGTAATCAACTTTATATAGAACACTATCTAGTCAAAAGTATTCGACACATTCGATTTTAGACGTTTTGTGGAATATCTAAGAAAAGGCATGTCAAACACGAGGCCCGAGGGCCTCAATTGGTCCACCGACTGCTTATCTGTGTCCCACCAAGCATTTGGTATTTTACTTGTGTTTTATTAAATTGCTCCAATAACATGCATGCTGAATATACATTTCGCACGAACACACGCACCATCCATGTGTACATTAGTGATGCCAGTCAAGCGAGCTTTTTTTAAATTTTACAATGCTACCACTACCTCCTTTGAATAATAATATTTGTCTTATTTATTCCGTCGTTAATTAAAAGGAATATTTCTCTTCAAAATGTGGTAGCATTCTGAATAATAATAAAAAAAAATCCCGCTCATCGGGCAACCCTGATGTATATTGGCATGTATCTGCAGTCTGGAAATTTAGCTCCAACAAATTGTGGATATAAATATAATGGGATCATGAGTCTGAAATTTTAAAGATTATTAAATTTTTTACAGTATTTTGCTTATCCTTTTTATGGATTTTATGTCAAAACTAGTACTTTATTTTACTACTCTCTTCGATTTTGCTTCACATTACAAAATAATATCCTGTATTTTTTAAATACTAAAAAATGTATTGTAAAATTAATAAAATTCAGCGTTAATTAAGAACAATTAAAAATTTTAAAAAAATGTAAAATAAAGCTTTTAAATGAACTGCTTTGAAACTGACACAAATTATCACTTTTTTGCTTGACATAAATATGCCATTCACGTTCTTTACTTGGGTTTTTAGTCGAACAAATGGATTTTGGATTTAAATAAACTCTTTAATTATTTTTATTACTTAGGTTAGTAAATGTGTTATTGTTATTGAACTCTGCATGATCTTTCTTTCCTTTTTTTATATACATACATTTTGTTGACATATTACCATACATCCCAGTATTTATAAATATGCAAAAACTTTCTACCAGTATGAATAACTGAAGATGAATATCGCATTTTTTTTTCAAAGATGAATTACATTCGTTCAAAGGAAAATTTTTGTTTGAAGAAATTTTTTGTTTGATATGTATAGACACTGTTTGGAGTTTGGAAATGGGTGATAAGGGATTTTCCGCAAATTGTCATTTTTTATTTTTATTTTTACCATCTATTTTTATTGATAAAACCATTAATATATATATATGTATATTTATTTATTTATTTGAATAAATATTTTTAGTAATAGATATAGTAAAGCATATTTATTTAATATGTCTATCTTTTTTTCTTTCTCTCTCTCTCTCTCTTTTTTTTTTTTTTTTTTTTTTTTTAGCAGATTCACTGAAAAAAAGTTTGCATTCAATTAGATATCACAACTTAGGATAATTGTATTGAAGAGAGTTGCTTCGATAAAATTTTAAATTACTTTTATTTTTATAAAAGTAAGGGGGGGGGGGGGAAACATGCACACATTAAAAAATTTTTAATTAAAAAATCATTTAAAAGAACGATTACAAATCAGAGTCTTTTTTTCCTTCTAGGATTAAGAAAAAAAGAGAGAGAATAATTTGATTATATAATCAATATAGGCTGACAAAAGTAATCTAATAACTTTTATTGCATAAGAAAAAAAATGTCTATTGATTTTATGACATTCGTTCGATTATGTCTTATAATTTACAACTTCAAATTAAACTCACTTTCCTTTCTCATTTCCCTTTTCTATAATAAATTCCCTTTTCTATAACTTTAAAGCTACTATGCAAACAAATTAACACAGGCTGTGCAATTTACATACGAAAAGATGCAGATGTAACAGTAATTCTTTAACACTGATTTACAACAGTAACGACGCTTCCGAAAGAAGTCCAGACAGTTTATTACTATTTATTGCTCGTAATATACCGTGTTATCCGATACGGCGTCGGTCTAAAGCTTTATGATCATCAAAAATCTAACATTCGACAAATATCCATTAAGCGACCTTATTGCGGTGAAAAAAAAGACAATAATAACAGAAGAGCACCCCTGAGACCATGCAGGTGAACAAACATACGGAAACAGAACACTAAAAAAACGTTCGTGAAAAAAAAAAGTCCCTTGTCGGATTGCGTCACCTCAGTCACAGTTAACGCGGTCACCCCCGCTCCTCCACCTACACAATCGGATGTAATCGACACTCTATGGTTCTTTTCAAGTGATAAATGGAGGTTTCTGAAGTCATAAAATATTGTGATTTGGTCATTGAGAGGATAAAAGGGGGATAGTGAATGTTAAACAAGGGGTCGCGAACAAAGAAGGGACATAGGCGTGAGGGGTGATGAAGCGGGAAAATGGGCTTAAATAGAAGTTGATTGGGTGATTTATGGATCGTCGCTGGAAATCAAGTGATTTGAATTAAATTTAAATCGGGTAAATTATTGTGGTCGAAAAGGAGGGGGTTCATCTATATTTTATCAATATTAGAAACTGTCATGAAAAAAAGTCTTGTGCACCTGCATTTCATCTATCTTTTAAGCAACTATGACAAGTGCCAAAAAGTTTTTTATTTATTATTTTTTTTTATAAGTTGTATTTTTTGTTGTAATTATTTTTATAATGTTTGAACTTTTAAGAATGCCATACAGTTGGTTCGATAGAAAAAGTCCTAAAATTACGGTCATATGAGCCGTAAATGTTGAGCCGCAGAACGGTGATATCTGCTAAAGGCAAAATTTAAAACTCTACTGTTTTTCAGCCACGATAACTTTTGAACCAATTAACGGATTTACATGTCTCTGAAAAATAAATAAATAAATAAATAAAATAAATTAAATTCTCTACAAACCATGCCTTAAAATCAAACAATCAAACATTTTTGGTTTTTTGTGAATTAACGGATTTACATGCCTCTTAAAGATAAATAAATAAATAAATAAATAAATAAATGAAAGAAATTAAATTTTCTACAAACCATATCTTAAAATCAAACAAACAAACACACATTTTTTTCTCCAAGTTGTAACGTAAAATGCGACTATTTTTTTTATGTTAATTTTTTTATTATACTAATTTTTTTTTTTTTTAGTTTTTACATTATATATATCACAAAAATTAAAATTCCGCACTTCATTAAAATTATTCAATAAAATATTATCCTTCTAAATTTATTATACAATCCTAGTTTATTAAATTATTTCCTATTTTCAACTATATTTCATTTATTTAAATTCCTTTCTATTTCAAATGCTTATTTAATGTTATCCCCCCTTCAAAATAGTTTAAAAACGCTTCACGTAATTATTTTTCTTCAAAAACCTTTTTTATTTATCGTTTCTTAAAAAGCCGAATTCATTCCATTTAAAATTATCATTTTGTACCATTTTCTTTTTCTTATTTTTATTCTAAAGCTGGATTCGCGCCTTTTCTCCCAAGAACATAAGCACTTCGGTTTTCTACCGCCATAAAAACGTAGTTCCGCACTGCTCAAAAGCTCTGATTGACTGTTCTGTACCCCTGCATTAGCGCAGATAACATTCCGCTCTTAGGATATTTAACGAAAAACACGAGCTGCGGAACGTAGATATCTGTGATATTGTTCTCCTAAAAAATCTGTGACTGTCTGAAGAGAATCATATGAATTATTCGAAATACGCTTCTTAACACCTTATTAAAATGTAAATTACTAAAAGTTTTCAACGATGTCTAGGGGAGTGGAGAATATTTCATCATTATATTATTATGAAGAAATAATAATTTTTTCTTCGATGATTTAATTTCGTTCTTTCTTCTGAAAAATCTTAATATCGGCCAGAACAAATAAATATCAAAATGCGACTACGTGAACTTTGGTCTGATACGTCGATCTGGTGTTTTCAGCAGGTAGATTTCTAAATATCGTAACATATACATATTTTTTTTTTTCAGGTACAGTAGAAGATCTAAATAACGCAATTCTATATAATGCAATGCTCTATATAACGCATAACATCTCAGATGTAAACAATTAATTTTGAAGTTAAGAAGCACCTACATTCCACATTGTAAAAAAATCGCTACTTTCTGGAGGACTAAATTTGATACATTAGTTTATCGTTATCTCCTTAATTCAGGGCTTTTTAATGAAAAAATTTCTAATTAATACATTCTTTTTTTGTTTCATATTGTATATTTCTAATTAATTTAAGTAATTATTTCTTTATTCATTATTATATTACTGTATTCCGATATATATTTTTCTTTTGCTGTAAAATTGACGTATGTGATTGACAGTGAAATTTACCTGATCCGTTTATCTATTTGGGAGAGGTTCACGAGATCTTTGTAAAGTACTAATCCTTTGGAAAGAAATACAATGAGCACCACATTCCTAGCGAGCTGATTTTCAGAGAAGAATGAAAGGGGAGAATGATCGAGAAGAAAGCCGGGGTGGAAAGGTCTAGAACAAACGCTTCCACGTGTATGGAAGCTCCGTGAATGAAGAACCACAGCACCGTCGGTTTGGAGGGTGAGCGAGACAGCGAGAGACTCGTCACTCTTGGAAGTGCAGCTGAGAGCGTAAGACGCCACAGTCTCTGGTGTGCCGTGAAGAGTGGAGGAGGTGTCTCGTTGATGTGTAGCGGATAGCGTAGGACGCAAGGGTAGTCAGTGCAGAGCGTAGGATATAGACGTGTAGAGTTAAGAGCGTAGAGAATTGTGTTGAATTACAGAGTTAATGTGCATTGGACAGTTTGATCCATAGAGTAAGATTAATTACTATTTAGAAGGAGTGATATGTACGAGTAGTACATATGAGATATATTAAAACGTGCGATCAGGGAGATTGCCATATGACAGTCACATACGGCTAGTGACAATATAATAACTATCACTGTAACATTTTTCTTGCATATTATTTAATCAATAAATTATTAATTGATTATTTATTAGAGAACTTCTTTCCCAACGTGTCCGGTATCACTTTAATACCGGTGGTGGCTTCAAAAATACCATAAAACTCAGGTATCAATTCTAGGAGAATTATTACGATGACCGAACAATGCGATGTAACAATTACAGATGTGGGAAATGTGGTTTATATAATGCAAATTCTACATAGTACACAGCGCCACCGGTGGATGAGAGGTTCTGCTCTCAATGCTAGACGGGAGGTGCGTAATCCAAATACAGTTTAACACCGGAACTAAACAAACGCTTAGCTTCCATGTTTCACATTAACTTAGAAAAATCTGTTTTGCACTTCTTACAAAGTGAAAAAAAAACTTTCTGATATTAATCAACCCCTGGACGCGTCATGATCTCTTGGCTAAGTAAACATTCTTATATTCTCCAGCTCCCCAATCGTCTGAAAAAGACAATCAAGCAGCTCGAATGAAGCAGAAGATAAAAAAGGTCACTTTAGACATTTTTTTTCAAGTTATTTTGTTCTTTATATATATTTGTATCAGTATTTTAAAATACCTCTCCAGAATTAATTATGTTTTATCACTTCGAGTCGAGAGTATACGTACGAAAGGCCTTTAATTTTGAATACCACTATTTCTGAATTGTAATCTTTACCTTATCTAATCGCAGAAATTCTGCGATAAAATAAGGTGACAATTATCATTCAGAAATAGTAGCGTTCAAAAATAAAAATCCGTATTCGGGTAGTTCGTCGCTTATTTCCCATAGAAAAATCACGTATTTTTATAAGCTTGATAGGTTTATTTCTCTGTTCTTTATTGGATAAAATATAAAATAAAACTGAGCAAAAATATACAGGCTTTAACAATAACATTTAATTCTTCTTTCCTTTCTATCTTACGAATGAATAAAGAAAAAAAATATGGCTAAACGATATTCAATCAAATAGATGCAGTCATTAGTATCAGATTAAAAATAATTGAAGACTATTTAAAAGTTATCCCAATAATTAACAGAATTTATGAACACGATTTTTAAAATTCACACAATGGAAAGAACTATTATGAAACGAAACAACATTATTTAGACTGATGCCAACATCTTTTGTAAAAGTTACGCAAACAAAACTAACTTACGACGCCATTTTACAGAAAAGACTCTGTTTAAAAGCCATTTAAAGTGTTTTGTTTTTTAAAAAAAAGATTTCTTTATTTGGCAGTTTAAAACAATTTCTGGCGCCTTAAACTTTTGCGAGTAGTTGGAAATCGTGCTTTTTAAAAGAAACACCGCCTTCCATTCATCGTTTAAGAAAACGACAATTTAGGTCCCAGATACCCATCAATATATAAACTTCTAGTCGTATCTGATCTTAAATTAAGTCTCCGTCAAACACTCCTTCCTCTTTTCTATTACCAGCCGGAGTTTCTGGTAGCAACAACCGCTTTCACCGCTTCCTTCCTGCAATTTCAGCGTCCGGACCCCCTCTCTTATCGGAGTACCGGACAGGATGATTGAACACCGGCCGGACCGGGAATAATGGGACTCCTTATCGCGAACTGGAGAAAAGGGACGGCTGTTTACCATAACAAAATAGCCGTTTCCTCGCGAGAAAACCTCTTTTTCCGCAAGCCGGAAACTACGGAAAACGGCCATGATACTGAGGAAAGTACGGAATTTGTTGGTTAACGGCTAAGAGCCTCTCCTGAATTTTCTTCAGTTATCGGAAAAGATTGAATTGCCCAAATCTTTTCTTGGCGCTCTGCTTTAAATAGCTGGAGGTTTAATGGGGGTAGTTTCTTGTGTAATAGCTTTTCGCCATCCCCCGTGTGTGTCATTAAACGAGCCAGGGAAAATTTACTTATTTGCAAGGAGTAAATAAATTGGTTTAATGTTCAGTGGTAAAAGCTTTAAATAGAGTCGAAACTGTTTTTATTTTTCTTGTTGTTTTCTGCTTTGGGGGAATTGAAAGATTTTTAATTAAAGGCGTGAAATTTGAATTAAATTCTCATCAAAGGGGCTTAGAATGTTTAATTACCTGGGTTTTGTTTCTTAGTATTGTTAGAAACTTTTACAATCCTTGAAAAATTCTAAAGTTTAAATATATGTTCAATGTTTCTATATAAATTGCATTGAAGAATAGAATCTTTAATTATTATTTTTTAATACCTTAGAAGTTTCTAGATTTTTTTTTATCTACAAGGATTAACAGATTGATACAATCTACGTGCAATGTTAAAAATTATTAAAATAATTCATGGATATTACTTTATTGTGCAATAAGATCACAGAGTCATTCATGATGGTTAAACGTGTTGTTTTGTTTAATTGACATTTCTTTTCTTTCTTTTTTGTAATTACTGTTTTTTTTTTTTTTTTTTTTTTTTTTTTTGTTAGCATTGTATTTACCAATAGTTTGCAACACTTTTTAATATATTTTGCTACAGTGTTTCTTTGATTTATTTATCCTCTAGGCTTATTTTTATATACTGCATGACATTTATATAATTCATACTATCTATTTTAATTAAAAAGAAATTTAGTTTGATTAATGTAAATATCTTAACCCTTTAATTAAATATTTAAACACATTCCTGTGTCGCATTTTTTGTGGCTATTTTATCTGATTGGATTATTTGTGTGTTAAACACAAAGGAAGCATAACTGTTTATATCAAAATATGCTGTCTCAAATTAAAATAAATAAATAAATAAAATAAACCCTAAATGCTTAATTTTCTTTTCATTACTTATACGGGGAAGAAACAATACTTTAAAGAAAGTGGTTCTCAAATCCAAGCTTGGTTACTTTCTGATAATTTTTTTATTCAATTTTATTCGTAAACACGTGAAATTGTTAGGTGCTGTTGTTCAGAAATTATGTAATCGAACAATTTTCTCAATATTTTGGTAAAGGCAGAGTGTATTTCAGAAAATGCTGTCAAACTGGGCGTTCTGAACCAAAATACTACAACCGATACCGTGGCCGTGTTACCGTAAGTTATCTAAATAATAGTTAAACACTTTCTGGACTTACAGTGGTACCTATATAAAAACGTAACAGATGCGCCACTTTTAGCCAAACACTTGCAAAAATAACATTTTCACGTAAGCACAGTTTTATTCCAAAACAATAAGCGTGAAAATAATCCAAACCAATAAGCGTGAAAATAATCCTATACGGTTTCGGTGAAGCCCCACAAACTCGTGCGGTTTTTATTAAACGCGGCAACATTTCACACCCTATTGACTTCTCCTCCCACACTATCATAATCTTTTGGTGAGGGGTGCTGCCGCTATCACTTCTAGCTCTCCTCAACCTGCATTTAAAAGCCACGTGCTACCCCTCTACTTATTTTCAATGATGCATCTATCATTCAATGGAAACCCAGTTCCCCCATAATTATTATCTGACTGATAAAATGTGTTGGCGTACACTAGTATCAGCTTTTCGACCTCTTCATTAAGTGCACTGAAAGGCTTTGCAACAATGAACGATGGCATGGATTTTTTTTTAAATGATATAACATGGATTATAATACAATGCCCGCTAAATGCTCTTATGAGATCGTAAGTTTTAAATCAGTTGAATAGCGAATGCGAAGCAAAATAATTGACAGAAAAGTTATGAAGGTATAGCAAGCAATTCTGTTTTGAATACGCTAGAATTTTGAAATTTTTGCAAAGACAAATTAAAAATTTTGAAAAACATATATAAAAATAATAATAATTAAATCCCAAAAGTAAATCTTTTTTTTTTTTCATTAAAAAAAAATAATAATAAAATAAATAAATAAATAAGTTTGTATTTGAGAAAACTGATAAAATTTTAACTTAATTGAAAGGTTTTTTTTCTTTTGAAAATTGAATTCTCTGAAAAATACTCCAACCATTGGATATTCTGTTGTTTGCATTCGTATAAAGAGTTAACATTCAGCCGGTCCCCAGCTTGGTTATAAAATGAAAGATTTTTTATTTTTTTAAACTGTCGCTAACAAATATGCCGTAAAAAATTCTGACATTTTTATGGTGTTATGAATATATTTTTCTGTGGAACCGTCAAGTTTTGACAGGTTACTTAGTTTTTGTTTTTTGTTTTTTTGTTTCAACAAACAAACAAATTGTTATACGTCTGCCTTTCTCTGCTCATTAAAGTAATTTAGAAAGAGAAACATATATTATAAACATGTCAAAAAAAAAAAAATCTTAAAAAAGAATGAAAAAAAATAAGCTACTTAAATTTTTACATAAATGGCAAATATCCTTTCCTTGATTATTAAATTTTCATAGAATTATTTCCTACTTATAACTTTATAAATAAAAAATTATTAAATGAATCTTAATCTGCCATTAATTAATTTAAGTTCATTTTTCTAATTTAGAAATGTAAAACTGAATTTATCAGAAGTAATCATTCTATAATTTTCATTACTTCATCTGAATGTTTACTTATTTTCTGGTGTTCACGTGGGTATTGCAAGGACTGCGTTACAGAAAGCATCGTTTTTGTTATAAACTGAATTCTAGAATGCACCTCAGAGTAACCAAGTGTTTTTTTTTTCGTAAAATCAATATTTTTTCCCCCTTATAGTGCAGTCTTAAATTTTCATAAGTTATTAAAAATAAAGTTTGTGGGGTTACACATAAATTTAGAAAACATAAAGTTAGATCTCACAGGAACAAGTACCGGAAATGTTCAAAATTAGTAACCGGGAAAATTGCAATAGAATTCTAAAATTTAAAATAAAATAAACTTTTACAAAAAAATAGTAACCGACTTAAAAAAAAAAGCACTAAAAAGTATTAAATAATTCTTTAAATTCTCTAATGACAAAATGTTATCCATTAACCACAAATCCGATATCATGTGTCGGAATAAAAACGATAAATTTAATATGTATACAGTTTAATACCCAACAAACATGAATTTTCGGGAGAATAAATTTTACAAGAGATGAATATACAGACTTATGATTTAGTTTACGAATTTACACATATGAAAAGCAATCAATTACTTTTTTATGTCGGTGCCAAACTACCTTAAGTATAGTAAGAATTGTGAATATATTGTACCTAGTATCTACTAATTTATTGATTGGGGTTGGTTAACATAACTTTTTATTTGAATTTTTTCGGTTACTAAGATGTTACTTTTCCGTGGATACAAGCGTTAACATTAGATCGAGACTGTAATCTTAGACATTCGAAATTTGTCATGTGGATTTAGCATAGATTTGGGCCCTGGAGATTTTAATAAAAATAAATAAACTATATGACGTTTCTGGGCTGCTTTGATCCAAGAAACTCAAATAAAGTGTCAAAAGAGGGTGAAAAATGAAAGTTGTTGCAATTTGTATAATCTATAAGACGACTCCACCGCATACAGCAATAAAGAACTTTGCATTATAATAAAATAAAAAATACATTCATTTTATTCTTGCATTAATATAGAGCTAAAGTTATATAGCCACCGTTCAGATTTTATTAATTTTTTTCTTTTTCTGTTTGATACGTATCTTAAAATTATAAGCAGATCTTTTATTTTTTCGGGGTTACACTTGACAAAATGAGCTTTACAATACAAAAAACTAAGAAAAATATAGCCATGGACTCATGGTGTCTTTTAATTTCCGGAAATTCAAAACGTTTCACTACCATTATACTGTCGAATATAGTTACGTAATATAACCAGGAAATATGATATTTTGATCTACAATATTTTCAGTTACATTAAACTTATTTAACATTCATATTGCATAAAATGTCTCCGTTGTATTTATTAACTAATTTATTTATTGTGATAGAATAATAAATATATAGTTTTACATATATGTTTACCAATTTTTAATAAATAATAAATAGATGTTATAAATTTAGATAATGAATTAAATTCGTAATGATCAAAATTTTTAGTCTCAAAAACTTTTAAAAATAAAAATAAGTGTTAGAAAAAATAAGCAAAAACTTTGCTAGAGAAAATCGTTAAATGACATTTTGTTATATATAAAAAAAATTAATAGTAATAAAATAAAATATATTTTAGTCCTTGAAAGAAAAAAAGAAAATGATAAAATTTCCAGGGATTATACGTAAAGGCAAAATAATTTATTTAAAATAAATTTATGTAATTAAAAAGAAACTTTCAAGCTGCTTATGAAATTAAATTAAATGAGAGTGCAGATTAATTTAGAAGAAATCATGTGGTAAAGCAGTTTTCTTAACAGAAGACCTAAACGAACATTAACAAGTTTCAACGCCGCCGACACAAATAAAAATGATATAAACAACACATCAGAAATTCAGAAATCGCGTTTGCTTATCAGTATTTTTTGGGATTTTTTTTTCAGTAGTTTGTTTGGTGCCGTGTAAATCATAAAATGGTTGACAGAATAAAAACACAATATAAAATTTGTTTGACTAATAAAAAATACATATCTATATTCTTCTTTTATCAATACTTTCAAGCATTTTTTTCTCATCTAAATTTTTCTAAATTAAGATAAATATGACACATAGAATTAATTTAGTTTCTTTAATTTCATAAATCCCCTTTTATAATTCCTTATATTTTCTTATGGCTTTGATATTTAAGTAATAATTAAACACAAGCCCACAAAACTTCGCATTTATTCAAATTCAAATTTATAAATCAATATTTCTCAGTTTTTTTTTTCTTTAAGTAAAATATTTATAGATTCGGAGTTTAAAAGAAAAGAATTATAAAAAAGAATTAAAAAGAAACTCTAACACTTTTCTGTAAGTGTTTAATCTATGACACTTTTTTTTTGCCTTTGCCTTTTGACTTAAGTGAGATATTCATACTTAAGATTTTATATGACATATACTAATTTTAGATTTCATCCAGATAAAAATAAATTAATTAAAAAGAAACTCTAACCTTTTCTGCAAGTGCCATACATTAAGAATTTTCAGTATTACTGAAATACAACAACTATCTTGGAAATTTTTAATTTACGAGTCATAGTAAAATTTGGCATCTTTTTACAAACTTGTACCTTCAATCAAATAAACTATTAATTGTTTAATTTAAAATTTTAACAATAATTAATGCAATATTTGTTCAAAAAATACACCAGATCTTCACATACGTGTACAAAATGTAATTCAAAAAATCGATACTGCATGTATTGGTTCCAGCCTTTTTTTATTTTTTTTTTCCTTGACTTAAGTAAGGTATTCATACGTTAAGAATTTATATGACATACATTAATTTCAGATTTGAACCAGTTAAAAATAAACCAATAAGAAAATAAATCCGATTTTACTTCTAAATGTCATACATTAAAAAATTTCAACATTACTGAAATACAGCAATTATTTTGGAAATCTTAACTTTATGAGTCGTGCTAAAATTTCGCATTTTTTTTAAAACTAAAATCAAATAAACTATTTATTATTCAGTTTAATAATTTTAAATTGCTTCATAAGTTATCGTCGCAGCATTATTAAAGGTATAATTTAGTCAAAAACACACAAATCTTCGTGTTCTTTTTCTTCTTTTTTTTAATTGCAGTTTTATAAGATAACTTTCACACATTTTCCCAGTGTTTTCCTTTTGACTCAATGAAGTAAGATATTTAGAGTTTATATATTATAAAAATATTAAAATAGAAAACAAAATCCGAGTTCATCTAATATTAATCATTCTGAACTTTTGATACTGTTGGAATATAAAAACTGCGTTGGAAACTTTAACTTTACGTCGCTTAACTTTACGCCGCTAAAATTTCGCTTCATTTCTACCCATGGGCACCCACAGGACAAGACAAAATCCAGGAAGGGGCAAGATTTAGGAATGAAAGTGCCTGCAGTCCTGAAGAAGCAAAAAAAAAAAAAAAAAAAACGGGAGAGAATGCAAGCATGAAAAAAAAAACTAAGTAAACAATCTCTTGTCAGACACGTCTCTCTTGTCTGTCTATTTACAAGGCAATTTTTAAACATATCAACACAAAAAATGTAAGAAAACAAACACATTAAAAATCCAAAAGTAACTTTCTACCGGCTTTTCACAAAATTAAAAATTAAAAGAGTTTATTATTTTTTTTCTGCAGGGGTCTCCCGCTCCCCTGTGGACCCCCTGTTTAAGATAAATTTTAAATACATGAACATAAAAAGAAAACTTAACTAAAAATTGACTTCCACGGGTGGTTCAATGGGAACAGATCTCCTCGCCCCTTCCCCACGCTGACGAAAAATGTTTTTTCTATTTATTATTATTTCTTTAGAGTTTAATTATTTGATATCGCGTGAGAAGAGTTAATTTTATTATTATTTTCAATATATATTTTATGAGATTCAATTGCCCTCCTTTGAAATGCTTATGAAATTAGCTTCAATCACATAAACTATCTGTCTTAGTCATAGAAAATGAAAAATGTATATTATTGTTTTCATCGTAGGAAGCCCCCCCCCCCCCTCCCCATCTCGTTTAAAAGCAATTTTAAATACATGAATCTAAGAAGAAAACATAATTAAAAATTGACTTCCATGAGTGGTTCAAGGGAGAAAGAGCCCCCTTCCCCCCTCCCTCACGAAAAGTCTTTTATTTATTATTTATTTTTTTATGAGTTTAATTACTTATATCGTGTGAGAAGAATTAATTTTAACATTATTTTCAAATCCATAACAGAAAAATAAATTTTAGTTAATTAAATTATAAAATCCAGGGAGGGACAATTGCTCTCTCTTGAGAGCACTGATGAAACTATCTTCAATCAAATAAACTATCTATCTATTCATAAAAAACTATCTGAAACCTCTCTATCGCATAAAAGTAGAAGGCGGAGTTATCTGTTCAGCGACCGCCTCTCGATTGGCTGTCGGGAATGTCGTCCTGTAGGGTCTTGATAATCCCTAGTAGAGGCGACAGGCAACCGATTGGTCGCCGGAGTAATATTTATCGCTGCCGGGTCAGCAAGACCTGATTCCAGTGCCCTGACCCTAGGAAGTCCCTGGCTAGGAAAGGTAGCTCTTTCCTGAGCCAATTTCCTGAGCCAAGGCCAGTGAAGTTTCGCATCACGTGACTAAAAGTAAATTCAAAATAAACTTTCCTGGAAGAGTGTTTCAAAAACCTGAAAAATACTTAGCGGCTTAGTGCCATAAATGTTATCTTATAAGTTATATATTTCAATAAGTTTGCTTTATAGATATGTTACTTAGAAGAAAAAAATAACTGCAAGTTTGTTTGAAAAATAAAAAGGAAGAGTATACTAGAAGTGAATAAGTGACGAGAGTAAATTCAAAATAAACTTATCAGAAAGAGTGTTCCCAATAGCTAAAAATTACTCAGCATTGTGACTTAGTGATACGAATATTATTTTAAATAATATATTTTAATAAATTTACTTTGAAGATACGTTGCTTAGAAGAAAAACTATTTGCAAGTTCGTTTCAAAAAGGAAGAATACACCAGAAATAAAAAAGTGACTAATAGTAAATTCAAAATAAACTTTTCTGGAAGCGTGTTCACAAATATCTCAAATTACATATTTCAGTAAATTTGCTTTGAAGATATGTTACTTAGAAGAAAAACTAATTACGAGTTCGTTTGAAAAAAGGAAGAATACACTAGAAGTAAATAAATTACGATAGCAAATTTTAAATAAGCTTTCCCAGAAGAGTGTTTAAACTATCTGAATTACTGAAAAAACTTCTAGTATTGGGTCTTATTGCCACAAGCGTTATAATTATATATATAAAGTCACTTAGAAGATACGTTTAGTTCAATCAGAAGACAGAGAAATTAAGTGTACAATTATATAGCAACATTCTCGGCAATTAGAAAGTTGTTTGGACGACAATTTGGTAATTTAAAAATATTTCCTTAAAATAAAAAGTTGAATCTTTTCCATATGTATGTAACTGAGAAAAAGTAATTGAAAGTTCATTTCAAAAAAAGAATAAGAAACAAGAAGTAAATAAGTGAATGAGAGCAAATTCAAAGTAAACTTTCTTAAAAGATTGTATCAAATACCCGAATTTTTGAAAAATACTTTAGTGACACAAACTTTATCTTAAAGTGTGTATTTCAATAAAATTATTTAGAAAGTTACGCTCAGTTTAATCAGAAAACTTAGAAAAGTCAAATGTATAATTAGAAAACAACATTTTATAAGAATAATCTGGCAATTAGAAAATTGTTTGGAAAAAAGGAGAAGGGTTCATAATTTAAAATTATCTTCTTAACATAAAATCCAAGCTTTTTTCATACATGTGTAGCTGAAACGATATATGAAAAGTTATCTGAAATTAAAAAATTACTGAACGTTTTCTTTAAATGAAGATGAAGACTTTGAACATAATGAAGATATTTGCTTTAGAAATTAGTGTTTGTTTTAAATGATGCTGAATTTATATTTTATTTCATTCAATATATTACCTTTAGTGAATAAACAGATAAAGACAAATTGTTAGAGCATTTGATATGTATTTTTAAAAAAATATTTAAAAAAGAGAAGATTGCTTAAAATATAAGAATTCTTTCAACGAGGTTTTGAAATTTAATTTTCAATTTAAAAGGAAAACTTATTTTACTGCTATTATGAAAATTATTTGATAAAATATTTTCATCCTCTTAAAATTATGTTACATATTAATAGCACCAGAACAAATCATTGAGTTTAAAAATATTTAAACTTTTCTCGTTCAAAAGGTGATTCATAAATTTTATTGTTTATGATCTAATTTCATTATATATTTCAATTTCTAAATAAGTTTTAATAAATTTAAATCACAAATATATAACAGAAATATCATAGACATTTTAAGGAATTTATATATTATTATTCACTAATCATTGAGCGACGTATTTTTTAATTCATAAACAGAAATATAAAGAACTGCTTTAATACAGAAGATTTGTAATATTTTATAAACGTCAACAGACTAAATAATTATAATTCAAGGAAATGAAAATAAAGTGGAACTGTAACTAACTTCTTATCTTATCAGAAGATTAAAGTCATCCAACTCTGCAAAATCAAACATGCTTTACAGCGGTAAGTGAATTTATAGCTTTTCTTTCTTACCAGAAAAAACATTGAATAAAATAACAACAATAATAATAAATTAGTTTTTCAATTCTGGAAAAATACAATTTTGGGTTCTTTTCTTTGGAAACAGCTTAATAATGTACTAGATGCAATAATTAAATAATAATGTAATATGAAAATATTATTCGATTAATTTTAGATTGCAATTTAAATTTTATTATTATCTTCGAAAAGAAATTTTTTAAATTGTTAAAGCACAAATGAAGACACAGATGAAAGGAAGTATATGCAACAAAAATTGAATTTCGAAAAAAATGAACTGAAGATTTTTTGTCATATATTTTTTTTTTCTTGATATTACATGTTTAAAATGTTATCTGGTGTTACTAAACTTTCATAATAAAAGCCATTAAAATTTAATTATTAAATAATTGAAATTACTATCATTATTTTTAATATTAAATACTAAAAAATAATGTCTCATACATCCTTAAGAATAATCTTAAAAAATTTATTCCCTCAATTTATCCCGTAATTTTTTCCCTCAATTGTATATGTTTAAAATGTTAACGGGTAGTACTAAACATTCACAGTAAAAGTCATTAACATTTATTAAATATTTAAAATTACTTAGTGTTTGAAATATTAAATATTAAAAAATAATGTCTCATATATCCTCTAGAAAAAATTTAAGAATTTTTGTCGTAATTTTTTCTTTCGATAATATATGTTTAAAATATTAACTGGTGGTACTAAACTTTCATAGTAAAAGTCATTAACATTTATTAAATATTTAAAATTACTATTATTGTTTGAAATATTAAATAAATAAAAATAATGTCTCATATCCTCAAGAATAATCTTAAAAAAATTTGTCGTAATTTTCCCCCTCAATTATACATGTTTAAAATGTTAACTGGTGGTCCTAAACTTTCGCAATAAAAGGCATTAAAATTTATTAAATATTTAAAATTACTATTAATGTTTTAAATATTAAATATTAAAAAATAATGTCTCATGTCTTCAAGAAAAATCTTAATTTTTTTTGTCGTAGTTTTTTTCTCGATAATAATGTTAAAAATATTAAATGGTGGTACTAAACTTTCGTAGGAAAAGTCATTAACATATATTAAATATTTAAAATTACTAATATTGTTTGAAATATTAAATATTACAAAATTATGTCTCATATCCTCAAGAATAATCTTAAAAGTATTCATCGTGATTTTTTTCTCTCGATAGTATATGTTTAAATTGTCAATTGATGGTACTAAACTTTCATAGTTAATGTCATTAACACTTATTTAATATTTAAAATTACTATTATTATTTTTAATATTAAATATTAAAAAGTAATGTCTCATGTATCCTCAAGAATATTCTTTAAAAAATTTGTCTTACTTTTTTCCCTCAATTATACATGTTTAAAATGCTAACTGGTGGTACTAAACTTTCGCAGTAAAAGTCATTAAAATTTATTAAATATTTAAAATTACTATTAATGTTTTATCTCTCTTATATATTAAATATTAAAAAATGTCTCACATCTTCAGGAAAAATCTTAAATTTTTTTGTCGTAATTTTTTATTACCGATAATATATGTTTAAAATATTAACTGGTGGCACTAAACTTTCATAGTAAAAGTCATTAACATTTATTAAATATTTAAAATTACAATTATTGTTTGAAATACACTAAGAAAAAAATAATAACGTCTCATATCCTCAAGAATAATCTTAAAATTATTTATCGTAATTTTTTTTCTATAGTATATGTTTAAAATGTCAATTGATGGCACTAAACTTTCATAGTTAATGTCATTAACATTTATTAAATATTTAAAATTACTATTATTGTTTGAAATATTAAATATTAAAAGATAATGTCTCATATCCTCAAGAAAAATCTTAAAATTTTTTGTCTTAATTTTTCCCTTGATAATATATGTTTAAAATATTAACTGGTGGCACTAAACTTTCATAGTAAAAGTCATTAACATTTATTAAATATTTAAAATTGCTATTATTATTTGAAATATTAAATATTTAAAAAAAATATATGTCCCATATCTTTAAGAATAATCTTTCAATTTTTATCGTAATTTGTTTCTAATTATCGTACCGTATATATGTAATATTAACGTAATGCTTAAAATATTAACTAGTGGTACCAAACTCTCACAGTAAAACTTATTAACTTAAGTTTTTAAAATTACTATTATTGTTTGAAATATTAAAAAAAAAAATGTATCCTATTTTTAAGAATAGTCTTTAAATTTTAGCTCCACTATGGAGATAGATTGCTTTATAATATCTTCATTTATAAAGTAAAACAATTTTTGAAAAATATATACTTCAAACTTTTTTCCGCTAAGTTAATTGCTTGAGTTTGTACTTTTTTCAGATTTCTTCACGAAAACATTTGATGCGCAGATTTATTAATAAAATTAAAAGTTCTTTTTTTAATGTTTAACTTCTTTTTATATGTTAAATACCAAAAATTTAAGGGGTCAATACAATTGTTAAATGTCGTAAAAAAATAATTTTTTTGACACTTTATATTTTAGAAAACAAATAATTTAATATGATATTTTTTATTGGTAAAACATAAAGTATGTTTTATAAATGAATGCTTATATTTTTTGGAATAATATATATATATATATATATATATATATATATATATATATATATATATATATATATATATATATATATATATATGTGTGTGTGTGTGTATGTGTTATAGAGTTAAAAACAATTGCTATTTTTCTTGCCGGTAAAAGTGTTAATGGAGCTATGCACGCATATAATAATTATTCAAAATTAAATTTAATTAAAAAAATTCTGTTTTATCAACATTCTTTAGATATTCTAGCATATTCTTAACCCAAATTTGCATATATTTACCAAAATTTCTATTATAAAATAAAGTTTATTGCATTGCATACTAAGAAAAAAAGAGAGAGAGTGAGTTTATATATATATATATATATATATATATATAATTATATCTATGAATTTCAAAAGCATATTAAGTTCTATTATCATTCTACTTAAATCTCCAAAGAGATAATTAATGATATTGTGTAGACAGAATACCACATATCTTATATCTAATATTGAACATGTGCAATCATAATATTACCATAGCTCGTGCTTCAATGGTAATAGGCCAAATTTACTCATACCTGAATAATATTTAAAAAGAAAAAGAGAGAAAGGGG
The DNA here is from genome assembly GCA_963931845.1 of Maratus michaelseni. Taxonomy (NCBI): domain Eukaryota; kingdom Metazoa; phylum Arthropoda; class Arachnida; order Araneae; family Salticidae; genus Maratus; species Maratus michaelseni. The sequence goes on from OZ007591.1 coordinate 314,440,191, forward strand.
GAAAAAAATTATAAATTGGAGTTGCTATTAAGTAAATACAAATGGATTAATAAATTAAATATGAACCTTATACAATTTAAAATTGGACCACAAGAGAATTAAATATGAATTGGATATTAAATATGAATTGGATATGAAAAAAACACATGTAGATGTACTCATCAGCCTGGATGCACCCACATGTGTTTTAAAAAATAGTTCAGTATTTCATAATTCTACTGGAATAATGCTAAGAACAGTATATATATATATATATATATATATATATATTAAGTGAAAAAAAAATAGCTACAGTCTTAAAATATAAATAATATAAATATCATTTATAATCTGTGAAACATTTATTTTAAAATATTAAGTAATTGAAGAGATATTTTGCATGCAATTTAAAAAGAGAAGGTTATAAGGTACAACACTTTAACAATTAAAAATTATTCTAAATTATAAGTAGTACGGAAAAAGATTTGAGTAACGAAGCAACCTTGGAAGACGTCTTAACGTAATTTTGCCCCAATAAGAGTATACTTGCAACAAAACTAGTTTTACAGGTATGATGATTGAAAATATTTCGCTCGTTTTAAAGCATTGGAAGTTTTTTAGAAGTTTATTATTCTTATTATTTATTATTGAGAAGAAAATATTATTCTTTCATTTGTGTACATTTTTCTTTAAATCGGATTTTTGAAAGAATAACATAATCATCTGACCCACTTAAATTTAATAATGATGTACATTTTAACGATAAGCATCAATTTTTCTTAATGTTGCATCACTTAAAAGTAAATGCAATTAAGGAGCTAAATGTAACATGCATACTTTTATATTAACGTGTATAGTATTTTAGAATTTATATGATATGTATTTACAGCAGTAAATCTAAAATACAAAATACAAATTTAAAACATTCCTATCTAAATGAAATCGCTATTAAATATCGTCACAAATCTTACCTTTAAATATCAATAGATTGCCATTAAACTGTATTTTATTCCATTTTTACTAATTAATAGCAGAATATCGCTTAATATGTACTGCTTATAATACAGAATAATATGCATTTGAGTTATTTTACTCAAATTCATATTATTCTAAATTATAAGCAGTACGGAAAAAGATTTCAGTAACGAAGCAACCTTGGAAAACGACTTCTCGTAATTTTGCCCCAATAATAGTATGCTTGCAACAAAACTAGTTTTACAGGTATGATGATTGAAAATATTTCGTTCGTTTTAAAATATGTTTCTAATTTAATCTTAGGAAAGTAACTAATTTTATTTTCCATATTTATTATTAAATAATAAGTAACTTAAATTTCAAAACGGAAAATGATTGAAAGGAAAATTACTTATACAGTTATAGATAAACAAATCAAGAAACTAAAACTTCGGAATTTAACGTTTTTCACGAACTATAACCTTACACCCAAGACGATTACAAATTAATTAGGTTATGATTACAAATAAATTAGTTTTGCAGGCATAAAGAAAAAAATCTTTTGCTCGTTTTCGAAAATTTTTAAGGCTCATTTCTCAAAACTTTTATTAGACATACTAACCTTTAGGTCAATATAAGTCACGTAAACAAAAAATAAAAGCAAAGAAAAAAAAATAGGTTTTAAGATCTTATACAGATGTAGAAAGGAAATATTGTTTATGCTTAAGAATATATCACTTTAACATTAGAACCAGTTGCTGATTTGAAAGGAGCAATATGCAACTTATATCTACAACAGAACTATTTTTATAAGTTAAAAAGTGTAAAAATGTTTTGTTTGCTTTAGAATATTCTGTTAATCTAGTCTGGGAAATATAACTTAAAATTCTATACAGATGTAGAAAGGAAATATTGTTTATGCTTAATATGAAGAATATAACACTTTAACATTTGAACTAGTTGCTTATCTGAAAGGAGCAATCTGCAACAAAACTAGTTTTATAAGTTAAAAAGTGTAAAAATGATTTGTTTGCTATAGAATATTCTGTTAATATGGTCTGGGAAATATAACTTAAAACTTTTATTTCAGTTACTTACTTTAAAATAATACAAGCTGCTTAAACATAAAAAAAAAAAAAAAAAAAAAAAAAAAAAACTACGCAATTTCTCTAGTAGATATAGAAGAACAATTCTCAACTGTTTAATTCTAAAATAAAATTATTTTAGGTAGCTATTTTTTTTAACTTTGCAGTAAGTAACTAAAATAAAAGTTAATCATAAAAGCGAAAATAAATAAAATGAAAAAAAATCTAATTACACAATCATTTGAGTAGATATAGAAAAGCAATTCTAATTTGTTTAATTCCAAAGTAAAATCATTTTAGGTATCTACTACACTGCAAAAAAAAAAAAAAAAAATGTTGATTTTACAGTATAATACTGGCACCCCAGCTGCCAGCATTATACTGTAAAATCAACACTTTTTTTTGCAGTGTATTTCCATTTAAACTTTGCCGTAAGAAGAGTATGCTTGCAACGAAACTGCGGAGCGTCCTAGTGCGTATAACGCGGCGTTAGATTTCTGCAGATTTCAATAGTGATAACCGAGATGAGCATTTTGATTTCGAATATGGAGCGTCTCTGAATATACAGTGCGTGTAAAATAAAAAAGCCAGCAAAATTTATCTGTAAGTATTTTATTACGAAAAAAAAAAAAAAAAAAAAACATTATTTTCGCCTGCGTAAAAACTTTTTAAGGACAGCAAAACAAAAACAATACTGTAATGAAGAAAGGAATACCTAATATGTTGTGCACACACTATTGCTTTCAATGAACACAAATATTCTATCTTTCATGGTTATTATTAATTTTTGGCACTGTTCGGAACTGGTTTTGTACCATTCATCTTCAATCGTAGATCTAAATTCTGAAACTGAGGAAAAATGGTCTTCCAGCCGGGGAGCTAGCCGGGGAAGACATTAAACGCTCAACGGCTGGGTTCGCCCTCAGCCGAGTGGTCTTCCTCAGGCATTAAAATTAAAATTAAAACGCGTCTTTCTAGATCTCTCCACAAGTTCTTGACAAGTTTTAGATCAGAACTTCTAGGTGGTCAGTGCAAAACTTCAATATTTTTCTTCTGGAGACAGAGTTTTGTCCTTAGGGCTTGTGTGGATAAGCGCATTATCTTGTTGATAAATCCCTTTTACCCTTTGCCAGAAGTGTTGCAACAGGTGAAAGATGGTCAGAAAGAGTTTTTACAGATATGCCTTTGAATTAACTTTTCCTGGAAGAAATGCGGAAAACAGCCCCATGCCATAATGGGTCTGCCACCTGATTAACGTTTTGGGAAATTTTCTTTTTCTTTTTTTTTCAAATCATGCCAATAATACTAGATTAATTTTAACAAAATTATTGAAATCGGTAAAGAAATCATGTGAGTTGTAATTTCCTAACTGAGTCATCCCGGACGAATCTGGAGGAACTAATTCACCCAGTTAAGAGGCTACTTCACTCAGGCGAAAAGACCCGCTCGCTAATGTTAATCCTTTGGGGGAAATAACTTACGATATCTCGTTCGCATTTCAATATTTTTAAATGATTTTTTTTTTCATTGAACATCTGAGGTCAATCTCTATGCACGCTCCTTTGTACTTTTTCGATTTTGATTACAAGTTTTTTTTTTTTTTTTAATTGAGATACTTTCACTTTCGAAACCGGTTTCGAAAGTGAAAGTATCCTCAATAAAAAGAAAACTGCAAAAAAAGCATTTAAAAATATTAAAATGCGAACGAGATATCGTAAATTTTTTCCCCCATAGGATTAAGATTAGCGAGCGGGTTTTTTTAGCCTGAGTGAAGTAGCCTCTTAAGATGAATCCACTTTAACGTTTTAACTTAAATACTTATAACTTAACATACAATCTTAGAACTTCATCCCAAGAAGAGTATGCATCAGGAAACTAACTTTACAATATAAAAAGTAAAAAGGTTTTATTTGTTTCAGGCAATATTTTTATCTGTTCTTGGAGAAGTAACTAAAAACCTACAGTCTAATTACTTCTTTTAAAAGCATATAAGCCACTTATGCATAAAAAATGAAAATAAATAAAACGAACAAAAAAAATAGTTACACAGACGAAGGGAAACAAATATAAAATGTTTAATTCTAGCGTAAATTTGTTTTACTTCATTACTTGTCGTTAAATTTTGCCCCTAAGAAAATCATGTAAAGAAAAAATGTTTTTACAAGTATAACGAAGAAAATAATTATACTCGTTTTCAAGCACTTTTTATTTTAAATCTGCTACTGGATGATTCTCAGTTTTTGACACATTTAATTATAAACATTATAAACTATTTAAAAAATCGTTAAAACGATTTTGAAATTAATTGATCGAACATAGAATGAAAACTCGAAAACTTTCTCAAACTCTAAGCCAAAGTCATTTTAGCTGTTTAAAATTAAAATAACTTTGTTAAAGAACACCATAAGATATAAAAAGAAACACACAGAATATGTTTCGAATCATGTAAATATTATCCTTCATGGAACACTTACGTGTTTGCCTTCAAATCACATGGAAAAAATAATCCTCATAAAGGATTAATTTTATATGATCCGAAACAATTTCTTGGTGTTCTTTTTCATATTTTTATGATGTTCTTTAACACTTTTTGTTACTTTAATTATCTGATTCTAATTTCTTGGTGCGCTTTTTCCACTTTAGCTGTATTATTTTTTACCCCATGAAGAGTACGTCTGCGAAGAATACTAGTTTTACAGGTATAAAGGGTGAAATTGTTTGGTTTAACGGTATTTTGGTCTGTTTTTGGAAAAGTTCACTTAGAACTTTTATTTGAATAACTTAATATTTGTGTATAATTTAATATAAGCCACATAAACATTAAAAAATATTAATGAAACGAAGTAAACTAAGTATATATTTTTAAAAAAAATTAAATCATTCATACTAAAGTAGAACAACTTTACTAAGGTATAAACAATAAAAATTTCATTTTTTACACCCTCCCACCTTTTTTAAAAAATAACACAATTTTCATTTGGTTTATTTATTTAAAACAACACCTTACAAAAATATATAAATCGAAGATAAATGAAGTGAATAAGAACGAGTTTATCTGTCTGTCTGTGTTACTAAATTTTGTTATAAGAGGAATATACTTGCAACGAAACTAGTTTTACAGGTATAAAGTGTAAACATGTTTAGCTATAGTTTTAGAACATTCTGTTAATCTGGTCTTGGAAAAATAACAAAAACCTACATTTCTTCCTTTAAAATAATATAAATCGCTTATTTAATAAAATATCCCACAATAATATAAGCCACTTAAACATAAATTATTAAAAGGAATAAAACGAAAGGAAAAAAAAATAGTTGCACAGACAAATTTTGTTGTAAGAAGAGTATGCTTGGAAAAAAACTACTTTTACAAGGTATAAAGTGTAAACATGTTTAGCTGGTTTTAGGACATTCTGCTAATCTGGTCTTGGGAAAATAACAAAAATTTAAATTCTTACTTTAAAATAAGATAAATTGCTCACTCAATTACTTATCTCAGGGTAATATGAGTCACTTAAAGAAAAATTATTAAAATGAATGTAGCGAAAGTAAAAAAAAAAAAAAAAAAAAAAAATATATAAACATAGTAAAACAATTTGAAGACATTTAATTTTACATTAAGCTATTTTGTCTGGCTATTTATAATTAAATTTTGTCCATAAGAACAGTATGCTTGCAAAGAAACTAGCTTTACAGTTATAAAGTGTAAGCACGTTTACTCAGTTTTAGAACACTCTGTAAGTCTGGTCTTGGAAAAATAACAAAAAACTTATATTTCTTACTTCAAAATAAGATATTTTTCTCATTTAATTACCTATCCCAAAATAATATAAACCACTTAAACATAAGTTATTCAAATGAATAAAACGAAAGGAAAAAATAGTTGCACAGACATAGAAAAACGATTTGAAAACATTTAATTTTACATTAAACTACTTTGTCTGGCTATCTATAACTAATTTTGCCGTCTGAAGAGTATGCTTGCAACGAAACTAGTTTCACAAGTATAGAGTGTAAACATGCATATTTAGCTAGTTTTAGAACATTCTGTTAATCTGGTCTTGGAAATTAACAAAAATCTGTATTTCTTACTTTAAAATAATGTAATTAGTTTATTTAATTACTTATCTAAAAAAAAATAAGCCACTTAAATATAAATTATTAAAATGAATAAAAAAAATAGTTACAACATACCTATAAAAAGAAATTGAAAACATATTTACATTAAGTTACTTTGTCTGGCTATCTGTTATTAGTTTTTGTCGTAAGAAGAATACTAGTTGACCCACCCGGCTTTGCCTGGTCTCATGATAAAACTTTAAATGATCCCCAAATAAAGAAAGAAAAAGAACTTTTGTTGTCCAAACTTTTTGAAAATTTTAATGGTTATTATATAAAAGTTTTACAGTACGTGTAAAAATTACGTCAGAAATATTGTTATCTAATTGTAAAATAAATATGTTTTCATCCTGGGAAAAGGACCTTTTCTCAAATTCTATAGAAGGAAACTCTTCCTCCCATTTCCCTTTCCATTTCTTCCTTAAAAAAAAAAAAAAAAAAAAAAAAAAAGGAACGCGCCTCCCTTTTTTCCCCTTTTAATCAGCAATACTTTTTTGTTCTTCCCTCTATTAAACATACAGGTGAAAGAATGGTTGCTCTCTCCAGGAAGGGGAAATAAGTATAGAATTAAGAAGAATTTAGAAGGAGTATTTCCTAGCAGTAGGATTGGGAGCAGTGCAAGCCAATAGGAGAGCCATTCTTTCCCCAGCGCTCTTGATTCTTCTTAATTCTATTTCCAGCTTTATTCACCCTTCAAAAAAAGTTGAGGCATGCGCAGTAAGGTCGAATTTGCACTGAAAAATTAAGACTTTTGATTCTCGCTTTAACATATTGGATGCTTGCGCTGATTGTAGAGCATTCTGTCAATCTGATCTTGAAAAAAAAAATCACAAATCTTATATTTCTTACTTTAAAATAATATAAACCACTTAAATATAAATTATTAAAATGAATAGAGCAAGAGAAAAAAATAATTACACAGATATTGAAATACAATTTGGAAACATTTAATTTTACATTAAACTACTTTGTCTGGCTATCTATTATTAATTTTTGTCGTAAGAAGAGTATGTTTGCAACGAAACTAGTTTTACAGGTATAAAGTGGAAACACGTTTAGTTAATTTTAGAACATTCTGTTAATCTGTCATTGAAAAAATAACAAAAAATTATTTTTTTTTTTTTACTTTAAAATAAGATAAATTGCTCATTCAATTACTTATCTCAAGATAATATAAGTCACTTAAACATAAATTATTAAAATGAATGAAGCGAAAGTAAAAAAAAAAATAATAATAGTTACACACAGACATAGTAAAACAATGTTTGGCTATCTATTATTAAATTTTGCCGTAAGAAGAGTATACTTGCAACGAAACTACTTTTACATGTATAGAGTGTAAACACGTTTAGCTAGTTTTAAGACATTATTTTAGTCTGGTCTAAGAACTCCGTAGCTAATTGACTTTGAATTATAAAATTTAAAACACATATTAAATAAAGGTTTATTTTATGAATTAAAATTCTTAAAAAATGTATACACTCATATAAAGTTTTTTTAATTTATTTTAAAATATAGTACAATTTTTCGAAAGAATTCTTGCATGCATTGCGCGCGTAATTTTTCACATTTGGATGACTAAAACCAGCCAAAACGTTTAATGAGTACAAATATAATGTGTTCCCAAAATGAACTACGATGAAAAAGATAAAATATGTAGATCTTGAGAGAAAAAAAAATGTCATAGAGAAATTTGAAATATCGAGTTGTTTTTTTTTTTTTTATGCAAAAGTAGTCATGAATTCTAAACTTGTTATTTGAGAAACATAATAATAAATCATTTTGTGCATCTGTGTATTTAATACATTCAATCAAGATTTCATGCAATTCTGAGGAATCATTTTTCAGAAATAGTGCACGCAATGATCAAAATCGTTGTTTTGAGAAAATTGACTTTAAAGATTAAACTACCCCTTGATCATATAAAAAGAGCTCAGACTGTTTTAGACATAACTCCCCCTCCATAGGGAATTTTTTATGGGGGTTATTTTAAGGTGTTCCTAAAGAATCATGTTTAATTATAAGCTAATTAAAAAAAAAATCGAATTTTTAACACTTTAAAGGATACCTGACCTCTTAAAATAAATAAAGCGAAAAAAATATGTTACACAAACATAGCAAAACAATTTGAAAACATTTAATTTTACATTAATCTATTTTGTCTGGCTATATATTATTAAATTTTTACATAAAAATAGTATGCTTGCAAAGAAACTACAGTGTTAAAAAATTGCAGCAAACTGTCCAGTCATTTGACCGTTTTTGTAAAAAAGAGTTACGTAACCGTAATTTAACTCTATTCTAACCATAATATGGGGTAAAATATGGTCAGAATAGCGCTAGATTACAGTTATATAACCACTTTCTATAAAAACGGTCAAATGACTGGACAGTTTGCTGCAATTTTTTAACAGTGTAATTTTATAGGTATAAAGTAAAAATACGTTTATCTAATTTTAGAACATTCTGTTAGTATGGTCTTAAAAAAATAACAAAAACTGATATTTATTACTTAAAAATAAGATATTTTGCTCATTTAATTACTTATCTCAAACTAATATAAGCCACTTAAACATAAATGATTAAAATGAATAAAACGGAAGGAAAAAATTGTTACACATACATAGAAAAACAATTTGAAAACATTTAATTTTACATTAAGCTATTTTGTCTGGCTTTAAATTTTTCCGTAAGAAGAGTATGCTTGCAAAGAAACTAGTTTTACAGGTATAAAGTATAAATACGTTTATCTAGTTTTAGAACATTCTGTTAGTATGGTCTTGGAAATATAATAAAAACATATTTCTTACTTTAAAATAAGATATTTTGCTCATTTAATTACTTATCTCAAAATAACATAAGCCACTTAAACATAAATTATTAAAATGAATAAAACGGAAGGAAAAAATTGTTACACATACATAGAAAAACAATTTGAAAACATTTAATTTTACATTTAAGCTATTTTGTCTGGCTTTAAATTTTTCCGTAAGAAGAGTATGCTTGCAAAGAAACTAGTTTTACAGGTATAAAGTATAAATACGTTTATCTAGTTTTAGAACATTCTGTTAGTATGGTCTTGGAAATATAATAAAAACATATTTCTTACTTTAAAATAAGATATTTTGCTCATTTAATTACTTATCTCAAAATAACATAAGCCACTTAAACATAAATTATTAAAATGAATAAAACGGAAGGAAAAAATTGTTACACATACATAGAAAAACAATTTGAAAACATTTAATTTTACATTAAGCTATTTTGTCTGGCTTTAAATTTTTCCGTAAGAAGAGTATGCTTGCAAAGAAACTAGTTTTACAGGTATAAAGTATAAATACGTTTATCTAGTTTTAGAACATTCTGTTAGTATGGTCTTGGAAATATAATAAAAACATATTTCTTACTTTAAAATAAGATATTTTGCTCATTTAATTATCTCAAAATAACATAAGCCACTTAAACATAAATTATTAAAATGAATAAAACGGAAGGAAAAAATTGTTACACATACTTAGAAAAACAATTTGAAAACATTTAATTTTAAATTAAGCTATTTTGTCTGGCTTTAAATTTTTCCGTAAGAAGTGTATGCTTGCAAAGAAACTAGTTTTACAGGTATAAAGTATAAATACGTTTATCTAGTTTTAGAACATTCTGTTAGTATGGTCTTGGAAATATAATAAAAACATATTTCTTACTTTAAAATAAGATATTTTGCTCATTTAATTACTTATCTCAAAATAACATAAGCCACTTAAACATAAATTATTAAAATGAATAAAACGGAAGGAAAAAATTGTTACACATACATAGAAAAACAATTTGAAAACATTTAATTTTATATTTAAGCTACTTTGTCTGGCTCTCTATTATTAAATTTTCTCGTAAGGAGAGTACGCTTGCAAAGAAACTAGTTTTACAGGTATAAAGAATAAACATATTTAACAGGTTTTAGGAAATTCTGTTAATCTGTTCTTGGAAAAATAACAAAAAATTATATTTCTTCATTTAAATTAAGACATATTGCTTATTTAATTACATATCTCAAAATAATATAAGCCAGTTAGATATAAATTATTAAAATGAATAAAACGAAGAAAAAAAATGTTTCAAAGACATAGAAAAACAATTTGAAAACGTTTCATTTTATATATAAGCTACTTTGTCTGGCTCTCTGTTATTAAATTTTGTTGTAAGAAGGGTATGCCTTCAAATAAACTAGCTTTACAGGTATAAAGAATAACTATGTTTAACAGGTTTTAGGACATTCTGTCAACCTGATCTTGAAAAACTAACAAAAACTTATATTTCTTACTTTAAAATAATATAAGCCACTTAAACATAAGTTTTTAAAATGAATAAAACGAAAGAAAAATATAGTTACACAGATATTAACAAACAATTTAAAAGCATTTAATTTTATATTTAAGCTACTTTGTCTGGCTCTCGATTATTAAATTTTGTTGTAAGAAGAGTATGCTTGCAAATAATCTAGTTCTACAAGTATAAATTGTAAACCTGTTTAGCTGGTTTTAGGACATTCTGTTAATATGGTCTTGAAAAAATAATAAAAACTTATATTATTCTTACTTTAAAATAAGACATTTTGCTTTGTTAAAGACTTATCTCAAAATAATATAAGCGACTTAAACATAAATTATTAGAAAGAATAAAACGAAAGAAAAAGTATTTACGCAGACATAGAAAAACAATTTGAAGACGTTTCATTTTACATTTAAGCTATTTTATCTGGCTCTATATTATTAAATTTTGTTATAAGAAGAGTAAGTTTGCAGAGAAACTAGTTTTACAGGCATAAAGTGTACACATGTTTAGCTGGTTTTAGGACATTCTGCTAATCTGGTCTAGGAAAAATAACAAAAATTTAAATTCTTATTTTAAAATAAGATAAATCGCTCACTCAATTACTTATCTCAAGATAATATAAGTCATTTAAACATAAATTATTAAAATGAATGAAGTGAAAGTAAAAATAATAATAATAATAATAATAATAATAATAATAATAATATAAACATAGTAAAGCAATTTGAAAACATTTAATTTTACATTAAGCTATTTTGTCTGGCTATTTATTATTAAATTTTGTCCGTAAGAACAGTATGCTTGCAAAGAAACTAGTTTTACAGGTATAAAGTGTACACATGTTTAGCTGGTTTTAGAATATTCTGTAAGTCTGGTCTCGGAAAAATAACAAAAACTTATATTTCTTACTTTAAAATAAGATATTTTGCTCATTTAATTACTTATCACAAGATAATATAAACCACTTAAACATAAATAATTAAAATGAATTAAACGAAAGGAAAAAAGAGTTGCATAGACATAGAAAAATAATTTGAAAACATTTAATTTTACAATTGAATCCATTTCAATGGCCATTTAATTCAGCATCCTGTCCCTAGCAATAATAAACCAAACTATCGGAAATTCCAATATATACCTATTATATTTGAAAGGATTAAAAGGGCCCTCCGTAAATACAATATCCATCTTATTGCTGTCCCTCCCAGAAAATTGGTTGACTTAGTTTCATATAAATTAGATCCTATCCCCCCTGATCAATTCGCAGGTGTTTATGAAATCCCCATTAGCTTAAATAATAATAGTATAATATTTTACATTGGTATGACTAAAAGAAAGTTTTTGGAAAGATTAAAAGAGCATAAAAACGACATAAAATTTGGAAAATTATCCACTGCACTCTCCCGGTTTTACGCTAAAAATAATGATATTGTAATTAATTTCGATAAAGCAAGAATTATCCATAGGTTCAATAACCCATTTAAAGCCGCCATTAGGGAATCATTGGAAATTAAAATTAGAAAAGATTGTATTTAATGATAACTTTTCTTTCAGCATACCTGGTTTATGGGATACATTTTTTACCCCTTGTTAATTCATTGTTTTGTTTTTCGCTCTTTGGCAACAAAGAGTGCCCGCTTATTTTATTTAAATTTTTCCATACTGTTGATTTCATTCTTCTCGTGTCGAAAATTAAAAGATCAGTAGTCGTTTGTGTTGTTCCTCTTCCCCGATGATGGCTTTAAGTTTGAAGCCGAAACATGTAGGATTTTAGCTCTTTTATGAGTTTAAAACAATTTTTACACTGATTTTAGCAACTAATAAGCACAATTTGTGCAATTTGTGTTTTTAAAATACATTTAATTTTATATTAAGCTACTTTGTCTGGCTATCTATTATTAAATTTTGTCGAAAAAGAGTATGCTTGCAACGAAACTAGTTTTACAGGTATAAAATGTAAACGTGTGTAGAGAGTTTTACAACATTCTGTCTGTCTGGTCTTCGAAAAATAACAAAAACATATATATATATATATTTACTTTAAAGTAATGTAAGCCACCTAAACCTAAATTATAAAATCTAAAAAAGAAAGAAAAAAAATAGTTACACAGACATAGAAAACAATTTGGAAATATTTCAATTTTCATTAAGCTACTTTGTCTGGCTATCTAATATTAATTTTTGCCGTAAGAAGTGTATGTTTGCAATGAAACTAATTTTACAGGTATAGAGTGTAAATGTATTTAACTATATTTTATAATGAACGATGTGTATTATAATGGGAATTTTTTTAAAGAAAACTTTTTTAACGCAGATAAATGGTTCGCGTTTTGTTCCTCAAATACGGATGTCTCATTATATATCATATATATGCCATTCTTGAATTAAGATTTTAAGTACAAGAACATTTTCGCATTTAAGGATCGTCAGAATTGGGCACAATGACCTTACCACAAATTTTTATTGAAATATTTAGCCGCATTTAATCGCAGAAAAATATTACACGGTTTGCAATCAGACAAGGTGATTGCAATGTCTGCGATTTTACTAATCAAAAGAAAATTTCTAATCTGAAATACTGTTGTCAGACTCCTTGTAAATTACAAAGAATGTAAGCACCTTGGATAAGGGAAATAAAAAATGGTAATAAGTTTGACAATATCCGATGCTTTCAAGGTTCTTATTTAAGTAGTTTATTTCCATGCGTTATCTAATATTCAAAATATGTTTAAGTTTCTATGTTGATTGATAAAAAAAAGAAAAGAAAAGAAAAGAAAATGTTTCTGAAAAATTTTACAAGTTGCTGGAAATTATCTTGCTACAAAACTTACTGCCAAGCTACATTTTCAAATCTCTGCGCACCTTTTTTTTTTGTCAGAAAGTGGCATATTATTAACATTAAAGTCAACATTAAAGTTAATGTTTAATATCCCATTTACGATTAAAGTTGAACATTAACGTTTAACATTAACGTTTGACATTAATGTTATTCGAGATTTACTATATTCGAAGGATTTTTAAAAAGTAACAAAAAAGTTTTATCTTTGGGCACCAAATATTACTCTTTTACACTACCCAAATATAAATCTAAACACATTACGATATCTAGAATTGCATTTTAATAGTCTATTACGATATCTAATGCTATATCCAAGTATAATATAATACTACTTTTTTAAAATCACTGAAATAAATTTCGAATAATATTAATGTTAATATTATGTCACTTTCGGACAGAAGATGAGCAGAGAATAAGTTTGATAGCAATCTTTGTATGAAGGTGATAGCTTACTATCAGTGAGTTAATATATATTTAAACTTTAGTTATACATATATAAATGCATGTGTGTGTGTGTACGTGTGTGTAGTTATATTTATTATTTCATCACAGAATTTTGAATACGAAATAATAAATAACAGAAATAAGTTTCTAGGTAATTTTAAATATCAGAAATAAAAATAAAATTTAACTTCATAGACAGATTTTTAATAAAAATACGCCTTTGTTGGATAAAGTATATGATGAAGTCATTTCCTAACAACAAATTTTATAAAATTCCTCTGATACCTATTATAAATTTTATAGATTGTTGGTGATAAATCTAAATTCCCTAGGTGGGGTGAGGTTGTATAGGGTTTTACACCTGTAACCACTGGAGGATTTCTTTGAAAATTTCTCGTTTTCATTTCATTATTTTTAAGTAATTCAATTTGCACAGAAAATCAGAGATCGAATTCTAACATTGTATATTTCTAAATTATTTTTCTTATTTCGGTTGTAGATTTATTAAGATGGTTGCAAGATACTTTCAATTTCAGGGCGGGGGGGGGGGGGGGGGAAGAAGGGCTGATTGGTTGAATCCAAAAATGAAAATCTCAGTAGCAAGTTACAGACCTCAGATGTCTTTATGCAAAAATAATCATTTAAAAATATTGTAATGCAAACGAGAAATTTACAAAGAACGTCTCTATTGGTTTAACTTTAGCTAGCAAATATCTTTCGAATGACTAGTGTAGGACTTATGGTATGTTATTTTCTTTTATTTCATAGAAAGTTCGGCGTATACTGAAGCACTGCGAAAAAATGCATGGAATCCTGCGGCAGCGACACCAACTTCATATGACTCTGCTGCAGCTGTCACAGGTAAGATTGGCACCCTTAATCTGTGTTGACTTTCCTGCCAACATATATTTTCAGGATTCGGAACAATATTTTCAAAAAGTTCGAAATTGTACGCCAAACGCGACAAATGAGGTGCGTTCGTACTACAACTAGTTTCAGTGAAATGAATTATATCGTCTGTTATTATGATATGATTAATTTTGTAATAAAATAAGTATTTTTTAAGTTGGCAACATTTTATCTTTTCTTGACATTTACTGATAATTCCAATGAGAAACTTAAGTCTAGCTTTGAAAATTTCAGCACTTGAAATCTATATTTAGATTATTTTTTCATTTAATATTCATTTTTCCGGAAACATTTTATCCAAAAATCTGACGGTAGATTATATTATTGCTATAATTAATCAATTTTAGTATACAAATTCGGTTTTTAAATTCAGTAATACGGAAATAATATGACTCTATCGTAAATAGGACGTAATCATCATGGCAACCTAGAATCATTACCTATCATGGGACATCATTGAATTAATTACGTATGATATGATTTAATAGAATGAAGAAAACTTTTATTAATATATTTTTAAGTTTTAATTCGATGTTCATAAAATTTGAAATGACTCGACAAAATTCTGCAACAATTATATATATATTAAATTTCAAACCTTTCGGTTGGGTAGATTTGTGCTATTATGTATGCGGGCAGACGGATGGATCAGACGACGACTATAGGGGCTACTTATTTACATAATAATGAACGCACCTAAAAAGTAATACTTGCTTTTTTAATGACAGAAATAGGCGATTAAATAAGGCGAATGTTACTATTTGAAAACAGTGGTAAATCAAAAGTTAAAACTTTACGAATCTTGTTTTTTACTTCTATGTCAGATACATTGAATGGGAAAGCAACAGCAGTTCATATTTTGCCACTTATGTGTAAACAATCCACTTTTACACGTTTTTAGCATTTATGTCAGATACATTGAATGGAAAGCAACAGCAGTTCATATTACTTACCCATCATACGTAGTATAGGGTAAGTCTTGTAATCGTTTTGAAAATCGAAAAAAAAAATTTTTGACGGATTTACACGTTTCAGACACTAGAGATTCCGAAAAACATATTTTTAGAAAAAAAAAATTTGCCGTCCGTCTGTGTGTCTGTAAACGCTCTATCTCCCGAAAATTTTGAGATAGAGACTTGCAATTTGGTATGTACTTAGTACGTAATAATGGGAAGAAGCCTATTTCATTTCAATAACCTCGATTAACCGGAACTATTTTTTTCGGACTCTCGAAATATTAGTTCTGATAAAAGGTATATAAAAAGTTTCGAAATTGTTTATTTTAAGAAATGAATATAAAAGACAATAAAAAAAACATAAATTTTGCATAAAGCATGAAGTCTATCGGATAATTAGTTGCCGAGATATTTGGAATCCTATTTTCCACACTCTTCGATTTTTCATGACCCTGTATTTCATCCAAATTTCACTTCAAAGATATATTTTAATTGGAAATTTGACGCTTAATCAGATGCAATAAACGCTAGTTAATAGGATTATTATTTTTGGAGTTATAAAGAGGTTTCTTTCAAGCAATTCAGTAATCGAGCTCTTAAAGTTTATGACGTCATCAAGCCACGATTTTATTTGAATTGCATTGCATTTTATAAGTAGTTTACACATTTTTATTTTAATATTTTACATTATGCATATCAATGATGGATAAGTATTACGGTGGACTCCAACGACTAGTTTTTCCTTGTAACAATCTACTTTTACACTTATTTTGTGTTTTTTTTATAAAATCTAATTACTAGATATAATGTTCTCCATGAACTTTCACTTCATTTGATTGTGCTGGTTCCGATTGGCAAGTTTTTTTCTGCCAAGTAAAAACAACTTAATAATTCGGCAATAAAAGCAAAATACAAGGTGTCCATAAATTCTTGCGGGGTTTCTTTACCTCATAACTTTTGATTTGAGAAAATAACGAAAGATATTATTACATATTTGCAAAGTACAACTCAAAAAACTTATTTTAATAACACAAAGTTACATATGTGTAAAGTTGCAACTCGATTATAATCAAACAATAATTAATATTAAAATTTTATCAAATTTATCCAAAATTTATTAATGAATCACGAGTACAAAGTTATTTTATTTCGAAAAGCGACAATATGCACATTGCTTTCTCATCATTATTTTGAATTCTCAAGTCTCAGTTTTCCACAGTGCGACGCACATAGTGGATCGAAATCCCGATTTTCTAGAAAAAAATCTGCAAATCATCCCATCTTATATTTTAGGAAATTCGTTTCTGACCACTGTTTCCAATGTATCTTTTTGAGAGGAATCGAATGAGACAATTCGCATATCGCTACGACTTAGTTTATGAGTTATGACCAACGTTTCTGTCTATATATGATAATTCTTGATTATTTCAAAGCACTAAAATATATTTCCTTATGAAATACTTCAGTGTCGATCCTTATGTAATTTTTTTTTCCGCGCAGAATCAAATGGAACCATTCGCAGGTCAATACGAGCCCTAACTTTTGAGTTATAACTATTTTTCTGCGCACATCTGGCAATTTCAGGGAACTAATGACTTAGGTTGAAAGGAATGAAAACCCCGAATTCTGGTTCTAAACATATATTTGTCAGAAAAACCTGCATTTCGCCTCAAAACTTGTACAATCCATATAATATTAATCCCATTATATCACAAAAATTGGCTAAAACCTATTTTTTTTAAAAGTACTTAATTATAAATGAAAGAATATGTTGAATAAATCAAATAAACAAATGGCAAATTAATTTAAAAGTTTAAACAAGAACGAAAAATCATGCGTCAAGCATAGATTATGTAACACTTTCCAACACTTCCAAAATAATTTTACAAATCATTACCGTTTAATAAGCTGAAAGATACCATCTAAGTAAACAATTTGGAAAACGCATAACATATTTTAAAATATAATATCAGGAATTTCCAACATATATTTCCAACATAAACAATATTCGGAAAAATATCTGAAGACTTTTATTCAGCCCTGTATATGATCTATAGATTTGTATATATACTACATAGGATGCTAAATTTTAGTTAGGAAACGCGTAGCACAGTTTAAAATTCTCCTTCTGGAGTTTCTGTCAATAAACGGAAATGTGTTCGCGAACTTTTGTGCTTCCCTGTATATGAAATACAGAATTTACACACACCAAGTAATAGACAAAAGTGAGTGAAATTTAAAATCGCGTTCAGCAACTTAAAACGCACTTCCAGGAATTATTGTTAACAAACAGTAGAGAATTCTTTTGTGTGTCCCTGTCAATGAACGATGACTGATATACACACAATATTCTGTAGTAAGCCTCTTGTAATGCACCTTAGTGATATATATAAATTTCAATGCGTTTAAAATAGTGAAACATTATTTAATTAAACCGCAAACGATTTTTCTCCATAGACGTAACGTAACGGAATTCTTTTGACTGTCCTGTAAAGTAACTATAAGTGCTACGCACACCCTATTCCATATTAAGCTTCTTGTAATGCACCTTAGTGATATATATCAATTACAAGGTGTTTGAAATTGTGTAAAATCATTAAAATAAACCGCAAATGATTTCAACTAGGTTGGAAAAGTGTTAAAAAGACAAAAATTATATGGTTTAGAGTTTTTGAGATGATTCTTACGTATTTTCGTTTGAAGAATTGAATAAAATCAGTTCCAAATTGATAACGTATAAATATTTTTGAGATAATTATGGGCATTTAACGAAATAATTTAATTTATGTACCTGTAATAAGGGAGTACGAAGGCCACAATTGCAGAAAATTGTAGCTGAATAAATATAAATCAGCCTTGGCCCCAATGTGAGACGCTGTTAGGGTTGCCGTTTTACATTAGTGGAGAAAACTTTGTGCTATAAAATAAAAACGTTCTTAGTTGTACATTACGAATATGTAATAATATTTTTTGTCTTGTTCTTAACTCAAAAGTTATGAGGTAAGGAAACCCGACAATAATTTATATACACCCTGTATGTACTTCACTCAGGCGAAAACACCCGCTTGCTATTGTTAATCCTATGAGGGAAATATTTTACGATATCTCTTTCGCATTTCAATATTTTTAAATGATTTTTTTGCACTGGATAGCTGAGGTCGATCTCTATACAGGCTCTTTTTTACTTTTTCGTTTTTTGTTGCAGTTTTTTTTTTTTATTGAGGTACTTTCACTTTCGAAACCTTTCCCGAAAGTGAAAGTATCTCAATAAAAAAAAAAACTTGTAATCAAAATTGAAAGTGCGAAAGGGGCTGCATGGAAATCGACCTCAGCTATGCAGTGAAAAAAAAAAAACATTTAAAAATATTGAAATGCGAACGAGATATAAAATATTTCCCCCATAGGATTAACTAGCGAGCGGGTGTTTTCGCCTGAGTGAAGTAGTCTCTTACAAAGGAAGGGCCCGACTATGGTCATTTAAGGCCCGGAGAGTAGTCTCCTTGTATGTACTATATGTAGTAAGGTGAAAAAAAAATCATGCATGTATCTGTTATATAACCTTTAAATGCAATCATAATTAGACATTTTTATTGCCATTAACAAAACTTTTTTTTTAAATAACAGAATGCCAGATTTATATATATCAGTAGAGGCATTACGGTGACAGGATATATTAAAAAAAAAAAAAAAAAAAAAAAAAAAAAAAAAAACATTGAAACCGAAGTAAATGCATCCATGTAATAATTTTTTGTACCAATATGAGCTTTTAAAAATTATAAGATTAGACATCATTGTTAAATCTGAATTGGCTTGACAGTTTGAAACCGATCATCCTTTTGAGGAAATAAAAAAATGTTTTAGGTAGCTTTCAATACAAAACTAGTCGTTGGGGGCCACCGTAATACTTACCCATCATGGATATGCATAATGTAAAATATTAAAACAAAAATGTGTAAACTACTTATAAAATGCATAGCAATTCAAATAAAATCGTGGCTTGATGACGTCATAACTTTATAGGCTCGATTACTGAATTGCTTGAAAGAGGTTTTCCTTATAACTCCAAAAATAATAATCCTATTAACTAGCGGTTTATTGCATCTGATTAAGCGTCAAATTTCCAATTAAAATATATCTTTGAAGTGAAATTTGGATGAAATACAGGGTCATGAAAAATCGAAGAGTGTGGAAAATAGGATTACAAATATCTCAGCAACTAATTATCCGATCGACTTCATGCTTTATGCAAAATTTATGTTTTTTTATTGTCTTTTATATTCATTTCTTAAAATAAACAATTTCGAAAATTTTTATATACCTTTTATCAGAACGAATATTTCGAGAGTCCGAAAAAAATAGATCCGGTTAATCGAGGTTATTGAAATGAAATAGGCTTCTTCCCATTATTACATACTAAGTACATACCAAATTGCAAGTGTCTATCTCAATTTTTTCGGGAGATAGAGCGTTTACAGACACACACACACACAGACACACAGACGGACGGCAAATTTTTTTTTCTAAAAATATGTTTTTTGGAATCTCCAGTGTCTGAAACGTGTAAATCCGTCAAAAAAAATTTTCGATTTTCAAAACGATTACAAGACTTACCCTATACTACGTATGATGGGTAAGTAAAAGTATAAAGCTACCTATTGCAGCCGTTCGGAGGAAAGCAGTTCCGGAAAATTTTGATATATTTTCACCGATCATGACCCCCAGACCCCAAAACCACCCTCCGTTCAAATGTTGATTTATATATATATATATATTATATATATATATCCATATATATATCTGACCTATGTCATACGATAACGCTCGTATTTATAAATCAATTTTCATGAAACTAATTGTGTGTATTAAGCTCACCAATGTCTCAACCGAGTTCGTTGGCCAGCTTGGTCCGCCATTTTGTTTCAAGATGGCGGCCATTTAAAAATTTAAAACTAAAATAAATATACATAAAAATTAAAAATTCAAATTTATTTTTTAATTAAGTGTTAGGCCTTGATACGAGGATTCCAGAGCATTTTTTGGTTTACCTCTATCTTAAAAAATGGCTGAGCTAGAGCAGTTTGAAATTATAGGGTGGCTGACATTTTGAAACAAGACAGCACATTACAAAAATTTTCATTGTTGTAATAATTTTCCCAATCATCATACACATAAAACTATATATTCATATCCGTTAGCGCCAAATTCTCGCCAAACATGGAGACATTTGGCGAAATATCGCCAAATTTGGCGACCAAAATAAGTCTTCATAAATGAAGCCAATTTGGCTCTTGCTCAATAATTTGGCGAATTTCTTATTCAAATTCAGTATTAACGAATCTTTTGTAAACATTTTCTTTGCATTTTAACTTGCTGTTTTCGTGTAACATTAGTTAAAATTTTAAAACGAAGATATAGGAAAGCTACCTTTTCCTCACGGTACAGGCCGGAAGGACTTTTTATGATATAGTATTTACAGTTGCTGTAACATAACATTAAGCTATGTGAATAATGAAATTCCGTTGCAGTTTTTCTTTTTAACTTTATCTACAGATTTGGGGATCCTTAAATTTGGAAGCCCTGGGCCTGTGCCCCGTGTTTTCCCATGCCTTAATCTGGCCCCGGACAAAGGAATGAATTGTATTAGGTAGCTTTCAATACAAAAAAGTATAAAGCTACCTATTGCAGCCGTTCGGAGGAAAGCAGTTCCGGAAAATTTCGATATATTTTCACCGATCATGACCCCCAGACCCCAAAACCACTCTCCGTTCAAATGTTGATATATATATATATATATATATATATATATATATATATATATATATATATATATATATATATATATGTTGGGGAATCTTTTATTGTCAACTAATTATTTCATACTTAATTAAATAAATGTTTAAGTTGGTGTTATGATAATGTTTCATTTATGGTTATATATATATATATATATATGACCTATGTCATACGATAACGCTCGTATTTATAAATCAATTTCGATGAAACTAATTGTGTGTATTAAGCTCACCAATGTCTCGACCGAGTTCGTTGGCCAGCTTGGTCCGCCATTTTGTTTCAAGATGGCGGCCATTTAAAAATTTAAAACTAAAATAAATATACAAAAAAGTTAAAAATTCAAATTTAATTTTTAATTACGTGTTAGGCCTTGATACAAGGATTCCAGAGCACTTTTTGGTTTACCTCTATCTTTAAAAATGGCTGAGATAGAGCAGTTTGAAATTCTAGGGTGGCTGACATTTTGAAACAAAACAGCACATTAAAGCGATTACTCGCAAATTATTTTCTTTCATTGTTGTAATAATTTTCCCAATCAAACGCATAAAACTATATATTCATATCCGTTAGCGCCAAATTCTCGCCAAAATTGGCAATATTTGGCGAAATACCGCCAAATTTGGCGACCAAAATAAGTCTTCATAAATGAAGCCAATTTGGCTATTGCTCAATAATTTGGCGAATTTCTTATTCAAATTCAGTATTAACGAATCTTTTGTAACCGTATCTTTGCATTTTAACTTGCTGTTTTCGTGTAACATTAGCTAAAATTTTAAAACGAGCATATAGGAAAGCTACCTTTTCCTCCCGGTACAGGCCGGAAGGACTTTTTAAAATGCATCAGTGAATCGCAAGAAATAATCGAATGAATTAAGATTCCTATTACGAGCCTTTGCTGCCAAATTATCATAAGTGAAAATTTTTGACAATGTGATTTTTGTCAACATTGTATGACAAATGGTGTTGTTAGTTACTTAGAGTATGAAAAAATAGAAATAACTTTATTAATCTCCGTTTTGGAAACTGGTAAATTTTATTTTTGAATTTTTATTTCTTTTTGTTTCTTATTTGTTTCATTTCTGCATTGTTTATAATCTATACTAATGAAATAAAGTTTTGGTCTGTGTGTCTGTGTGTGTCTGTCTGCGATGGCTAGGAAAATCTAGCGCACCTAGAAGCCTGAAAATTTAGTTGTGGATAGTCCAAGGCCTCTCCTGATGCACCTGAGACTGAGAATTTTAATATTTTAATTATTTACCGAAATATTAATTAAAATCTACAAAGAGATCTTATCAAAAATACGCTTTTTTATCTTCAGTTGGTTGGTTGTTTAAATCTTTGTTGGTATCTACCGTTGTTTGTTGGTATCTGCATTATTGTCATTTATTTTTCTTTATATTTCGATAGGTTTTGCAGGACAACTTACAGCTAAAGCCACAGACACACAATCACAAGTCCAAGGTAAGAATTGCAACTTATAGTGACTGTGTTAGCAATACTTTTTAATATTTCTCTTTAACACTAGAACGGCTTGCAATTTCACTCAAGTTTTATAAAAATATTTTATTCCAAAAGTTTTATTTAAAATTATCAAATTTTTCTATTTAACTTTTTTCTGTGTAGTTCATATTTAATTTATTTCATGAAAAAATTTCTGGTTCATGTTGTACAAGTCAAAATTACCGCTATGGTCGTTCTAGCGTTTATATTTAATATTGTAAAATATGTTTTATATATTTTTCTGTTTTAGTTACAGATCCATATCAACTTTTAAGTGCAGCAAGCAGTCGATTAGCCTCACAGGGTAATATAGAAAATCTTTAATGTCTACTCGTGCCAGTTTTGCATTTTTAAATATTTAGTTGATTAAAATTTACAAATTATTTAAAAAGAAACATTTTTAAAGAAATCTCGAGAGCTTTTTTTTTTTTTTTTTTTTTTTTTTTTTTTTTTTTTAAATTTGTGCAGCTCTGGAGAAAACAAAAAGCATCAAAGCACCTTGCTTCCTTACTTATACTGATGCAAAGTAACCGTATATGAAAAATGTATAGGTACCAATTGACTTCAGAATAATATCTATTAAATGTTATGCATAAATTATCCTTCAGAGGCCGTTTAGATATTAAAAATTGCACTAAAGTTATTTTTATAAATGATAATACCCACTTTTGACAGTTGATTTGAGCTAAATGTTCATAGAGTTAGAAGGGTTCAAATTTTGAGGATGCTAAAGCTAAATATGTATCACAAACTTAATTTATATCGTCCACAAAAATTATCCGATTGAAAAGTTTGTTTTCTAACGAAATACAATGAATGAACCCAAAAGTAATCCAAGTAATTTTTATAAATACAAATTCATATTTTTAATTAGGAGAAATTTGTAATATATTAATATTCAAAAAAGTTCTAAATTAATACCGGCATAAATTTTCACATAAAAAGAAACGTCATCGTCAAAAACATGGGTATGTTAATTTATAGCTCATTCCAATCATTAGTTTTTGAGTAGAGACATTTTAGTTTTCAATGGTTTGAGGAGATTGTCTCCCTATATACCATGTGCCTCATAGAAAAGAAAAATCTTAGGTAGCCACCAGGAAAATTCTACAGAAATATTTTATATTCATCAGTAGTTCATTTAATATTTTAAATTTCTGTAATTTTTTTCTGGTATATAATTTAATATTTTTGGTACTAATCCATGTAAGATATTTAATTTTGTTTTTTGAAATTTATAGATAAACTCCTAATACACTTTATTTTATAAAAGTATGAAAATTTTATTCTGCAATTACACATACTATCCTATCATAGGCAAGATCAGATAGTTTCTCATACATATGTTTTTCAAGAGAGAAACGAACCGTGTGATAGTTTACCTCTCATAATTTCGTCACTGACGAACTTATCGTTGTTTGTATCTCCTACAATTAGATATCAACTCGAATTTCACCAATCAGAGCACTCTAAAAATGGTTGTTCTCAGTTCTCGGAATTTACACTAATTCTAAAGCATTTAGAAGCAATTACTCCCCAAATTTTCAGTGTGTTTCTTACATTTGTGGATTTCGTTCAGTCTTGAAAATAACCTTACTTGCAGCGTGAAAGTTTTGCTCGAGAAAGCGATAAGCGAAATCCTATATTTGAGATCGTACAATAGTACGTCTGATTGAAACTTAAGAAAAATATTATAAAACTATACCTTTTCTGGGCTACTTTGACCGAAGGAACTCAAAAAAATTTGTCAAAAGTGGGATTTAAAATTAAGAAATGAACGTTGGGTATGCAATTTTTAATATGTAGACGTCTCCCGAATCATAATTTTTGCATAGCAGTAGACATTATGCCCAGTCAATTGGTATATGTGTCTGTACGATTATTTACAACATAATTAATGAGGGGTGATCACCTTATTTTCCAAGACTATATGCATGATTACGTGTGCTTTAAATCTAAAAAACTGCGTCGAAACTATTACGAAATTTGAAGCAATGAGTGGAATAGATAACTTTTTATTCATTGTTTTAAAAGAATTTAATATGTGTTTTTTATTATTATTATTCGTATTTAAAAAAAAAAAAAAACTATGTGGTTAATAGATGTTCAATTTCAGATCTGTAGGAGAAAGTAGGGTAAAGTCGCATGCCTTGTTATTAGTTTGCTTCTTAAAGCCAGAATTTCCAAGTGAATTTAATATAACTTTGCGTACATACTCTGCACTTATCCTTGTACCCATAATATCATTTTAAATTTATGATCAATTCATTGTAATTTTATTAATAAATTATTATTTATAGAAACGTGAAATCATCAGGTTTTACCCCACTGGTTGGATAACACCGCATGGATAGGTTAATCTTGCACGAAATGAAAAATTTTAGCCTTTTAAAAAAAGGAACAATATGTTTTATTTTACAACTTTAACTAACGATCTAAATTAATAGTATTTCAGTTATAAGTCTGATGATTTAATATTTAAAGACAAAAAGATAATTATCTTCATTACAATTTGAGAAATTACAGAAAAAAAAAATTCTTTATCAGCTTTTTAAAATTAATAATCACTCTTGTTCATGTAGTTTTGACTTCATTTTCTTCAAACACTTTCCCACTATACGAGCTACCCTTGCCATCCCCTTCCAGACACCGCAGGCTCTAAAAACAAGCTAAATTCGCTCCATTTAAAAAAGATTAACCGATACTAAATCTGAATGATATTATCACGATTTCTATAATCGTGTTGCTATTCATCACCCCATAAAATCGCCAATAAAGCAGCTAGAGTTGCAGAAAACCCGTTATTTTCCAGGGACGGGAATTAACCTGGGAATTTTGGGGAATAAACCCGGAATTTTTGGGAATATTGGAAATTTTGAAGAAGATTAGAAAATAAACAAAAATAGTCATTTTTCAATTTAAATTTTTTATTTTTAAGAAATTTTAGACACTGTTCTGACAAGTTTAAAATAGCTTTCTCTTTCTTATTTCATAAAATTTATGATTTTGCGCTCTAAGTTTTTATAATTTATTATAACACTAGGGGGCTCTGCCCCCTGCTCGCTACGCTCACCAACCCCCGTTCTGATTTTACAGCCTCTTAAAACCTGGTAATGTATCCTGTTTTAAAAAGATGATGATGATGATATCACGAACGGCGACTTTCTTCTGTAATCAGGTTATAATGTTTTTCATTTAACTGGTTATAATGCTTTTTAATTTAATTCATCTTTTTTATTTTTAATATTCATGTGTAAACACAATTTTTATGACGTAATTTTCTTTATTTCCTGCTTTCAACACGTGATCATTTAATTATTATTTTGAACTTTCATTATTGTTTTTAATAGTCTCGCGCAAATACATTTTTTATTTGAAATAAAACATAATCCTTTGCGCTTATTTAGAAATTGGCAACAATATAAAAAAGGACTTTTTCAATAAAAGATTTTTTACTCGATTTTTAAGGATTTTTTGAGTTTTTATTGTCCGACCGTGATAATTTTTTTAATTTCTGAAAGTTTGTTATATTTCGCGTCTGGTGGTATGATTTTCGAATCCGTAGGATGGCTAGAAAAAAAGTAATAGCTCCTCAAAAAAGTCCAGTAAAAAAGCGATGAGAATAACCCGGAATGTCTACGCAGAATTTGATTGGTCCATTTCGTTTTTGGCTCAGTTCCAGATTACTTTTTTTTAATATAGAAGGATATCATTTTCTTTATAACAATGGCGGCTGTGATTTGGTAAGGGTTTGAATGTTTTTTTTTTAATTATTATTATTAAAATTGTTTAATTTCTGTTAGCTGGCATATTTACTATTCAGACATAATCTATATTAAATTTCTTGTGAGTTGCAGTGTATTTTTGCACTGATTTATTTTAGTTTTGTTCGTTTTCTTTTTTGTTTACATTGTCTGAATCTGAAAACAGTGGCGATGTTTATATTCATGTCAGACAAGATGAATCTGTCATCTGTCTCTCGCACTTTTTACCTATCTACGATTAAAATATCAACTTACTTATATTATTTTAATTTTTCCAGCTTAAGCAAGTATTTCATTAGTTTTCATGTAAACTGTGCCATTTTTTTGTATTTATGTTATTGGTTTTGTTTACATTTGTAAAAAAAAAACATTTTGCTTACAATTAAAAGATTTCATTTTTAAAACTTTCTGAAAACTCTCGGGAGTTTTTAATATTTCCCTCCCAAAAAACCTGGAATATTCCTAGGAATAAACCCGTTTTTTTCCACCCTTTGCAACTCTAAAAGCAGTTTTATTATTATTATTATTATTATTATTATTACAACTATACATCCTCCTCCCCCCCACCCCTCTCTTTTCAAGAATGTATTGACTTAAAACGTTTCTCGTTTAGTGCTTATGTTTTAGCCTTGTTTGAATTCCGTACACAGAAAGTGATAATCACACATCTTACTCTCTTGCTATAAAAGTCGATCACATATGGCGCTTGGTTGGGAGATAATAGATCTGGTCGATTGCAGAGTGTGTGTGTGAAGTGTTTGCTCAACCTTTTAAAACGGCTCGTTAAAGATTTTCTGTTGACACATCGATCGACGTCCATTAGGAAATCTTCTAAATAACATACTTTGACTTTCTAGCGATAAAAGATACTGTGTTTAGTTTGAAAACTGAAACTTTGACGATAATTATTTTTATTAATTTTAATGCAAGAAACAAACAAATATCCAAGCATGTGGCTTGTGGGGACTATTTATTTAACTTCTATGTCTTTATTTGTGATAAGCTTTTTTAAAAATAATATTTTTAAATTTCATCAGCCAACAATAATTCGTGTAACCTCCTCTGTTCAGCGATTCACGTGTGTGGACGTCTATTTTTTTTACTTATAAAAACTAAACAGTTTGACTTTTTGAGATTTTGACTTCACTTTTATATAGATGAATAATTTTTCTTTAAAACAACACCAATAAATAGCAATACCGATGTTGATTTTCTCATAAAATAAATATTGTTCTCATCTGACTCAGTCAACGTGGATAAAAATTAAGTAATTTTCGTAATTATTTAACTTAGACAATTTATAATAAAAAAAAATCTGTAATTAATACACTAGCATTACGTAACGGCAAACGTATGAAAATAGCAAAAAAATCTTCCTATTTATGATTATGATGATGTAATAATAATGATGTAAAATAATCAACAATGTATCATGTAAAATGATATTTTATATTGTCCAAGACCATTTTAATTGTAGTAGTATTTTGTACAATATTAGTAACATTTAAAGCGATAACTTTTGTAAACCGAATTGTGTCAGCTAGATTTGCAGAATCTTATATTGCACGTCAGACGATAATAACAAAATGACGTGGTAGTCAAAATCCAAAATCCTTGGTACCTATTCATTAAAGCTGTTGGCCATATCTCAAATTCAAAAGGATGCGTGTATATTACGATATATGGACGTAAATTGATTGAAGTTCACTTTAACCCCTTCGCGACGATCGTCCTTTACAGAATTTTTAATCTTTTACCACCGGTTTCTCAAAACAGAAATTTTCGCCTAATTGAATCGCAGAAATACTGTCATTAAATAAGGCAAAGTTTACAATAAAAAGTTACTGGTGGGAATAATCGAGGATTTTGAGCATCTTCTGCGTCACGTATACGTGTCGCTCGTCCCCAAGGGGTTAATCTGTCCATATACTTCAAATGCAATTAAAATTATATGCGATATTGAAATGCTCTACATGTTTCTATATAGAAAATAGCGTACGTATCATTTGTCGGTTGTTTACAGGGACATAGGAAAGTACTTCGAAATATCACGGCCTGTATACGATAATTGTTTGAAGTGCATTTTGATGAAGTTGGAATTAAGAATGCACCGAATAGTGATTTCGGCTGAATACAGAATATTCGACATGCGGGTAAACCGAATTTGCAGGAGAATTATGTAAGATGACAGGAGCTTTTTTACTGCGATTCTTGATTTTAGTTCAAATTACCAGCAATAGAGGGCACTGCGAGCAATAGACGTCCAATCGAAGTAGAAGCAGAAATCACCCAGCATTCATGCGAAGGAAGGAGGTTAAATACATAAAGTGGGTACCCTAAGAACAAGATTGTATTGGCGAATGAGACCCACTCCATATATTTAACCTCCTTCCTTGGCATCAATGCTGGATGATTTCAGTTTTGGCCTCGATTGAGCACCTATTGCTTTCAGTGCCATCTACCGCTGCTATTTGAAACTAAAACCCAAAAACGCAGTAAAAAAAAACTCCTGACATCATACATTACTCTCCTGTAAGAATTTTTTTTAATATCCGTCACTGTTTGCAAGTTATTGAATTTTAAAATTCGTCAGTCCTTTTTTAGGACACCCGGTATCTTGTTATAATTGTTATTAACTAATGTTGATTTTGCAATAACGACAACTTCCCTCTGTGTCTTTGCAAAGGGTAAATAAACCTGTGTAATTTTTGTCTATGCATGTGATGTGAGTGTTACCACACGTGCGCAACAAAAAAGTGCGTTTTGAGAAAAATATTGGACATTTAGCTTTTGAAATGACCGTTTCACCCATTGACCAAATTATCGTTTTTTTTTTTTTTTTTTTTTTTTTTTTTTTTTTTTTTTAACACACACTTACCTACATAGTTGAAAAGTGTTTATGAATTGGGTTTGTCTGCCCTTCTGGCCATCTGTCTGACTGAGATCTAACTCTCGTAAATATAATCAGATTTTGTAACTAATACATGTTATTGAGATTTACTATGGCATGTTCGGTATTGAAAATTAAGTGTGTAGCATTATTATTTAGTTTACAGGGACACTCAAAAGTATTTAGTTACATTATGATATATGAGGGAAAAATCGTTTGGAATGTATTTTAATAATGTTATACTATTTCAAACATATAGAAATTGATATACATCACTGGGGTGCACAACAAGATGCTTACTGCTGAATATGGTGCGCACAGCATTTATCATTCATGTATACAGGGACACACAAAAGTGTTCGGTTACCGCACTGTCTATAAGCCATAATTGTTGGAAATGCGTTGTTAGTTGTGGTATGCGTTTTTAAATATAACAATTGTTTTGCATATTACTTGGTGTGCATAAATTATATAGATTATATACAGAGATGTACAAAAGAATTTGTAAGCATTTCCGTTTTTTATGCTTAAAAAGAATTTTCAACTGTGTTAAGCGTTTCCTAACTGAACTAAATTTTAGTATAACATGTTTTGTATGTACAAATCTATAAATGTATATACAGAGATTCACAAAAGAATTCGAATTCTTTTCCGACTATAGATGGTAATTGCCGAAATTGAGTTTTCAAATGCGTTTTCCAAATTGTTTACTTAGACATGAACTTTCACCATATTAAATGGTGAATTTTGTTACAGTATTCTGAATGTGTTGGAAAGTGTTTCATAATCTATGCTTGGCGCATGATTTCTCTTTCTTTCTTTCTTTTTTTCAGTTATGATATTCTTTTTAACTCTCATCATATATTTTTCTTTCAGGAAGCGGGCAGATACAGTTATGGCAATTTCTGTTGGAACTTCTCTCTGACAGCAGCAATTCGAGTTGTATCACATGGGAAGGCACAAACGGAGAATTCAAATTAACGGATCCTGATGAAGTTGCTAGACGCTGGGGTGAGAGGAAAAGTAAACCAAACATGAACTATGATAAACTGAGTAGAGCATTACGGTACTACTACGACAAAAATATCATGACAAAGGTCCACGGAAAGAGGTATGCTTATAAATTTGACTTTCATGGCCTAGCACAAGCATGCCAGCCAGGAAGTAACGATCCCACTACATACAAATTTCAGTCAGATTTCTTTCTGCCTACTTACCACACACCTAAGCTGAATTATCTCACTCCAAGGGCAAGTTCTATACCTGCTACGTCTCAAGGACCCCTTTTTAGTCCGGCAATGACCGGATCATATTGGTCTGGACCATCACCAACTTGTAACTTATACCCAAATATTTCAAGTCATACATTGCCTCATCATACGCATAGAACGAATGGTCTAGGAACATATTACTGAAAACCAGAAAACAAATTTAAAAAGAAACCATGAACATAAATAAGAGCGGAGGAGTTTAAAGTCATAGTGCTGTAAACCAATAACTTTGAAAATTAGCATTAAGTGCATGGAAGCAGTGTTGCCAATTTAGCGGATTTTTTTATTCAGAAATTCCGAATAGTATTTTTGTTTTATTTAATGATAGATATTCCGTCATTAAATAAAGCGAAAATTACTATTAGGAATTTCTGGCATGAATTCGAAATTTCTGAATAAAAAAGAAAATCCGCTAAATTGGTAGCACTATTTGGAGGATATCTAGACATATCAAACTATAAAAAGGAAAATCGGTTTAAGTAATAGGTCTACGAAACTTCCAGTAGATAGTACCCGGAGGTCCAATATCCCAATTTATTGTAACGCGTCCAGAAACACTTGTTTTTGAATATTTTAGAAAATGTGATTTACACTACTATGACTTTAAGTATGTCAATAAATACCAAGCGATATCCATGAACTTATAATTAAAGATTTTTTAAGCACAATATCGCTCTCGTATTTGTAAAGTCACACAAAAAAATGTTCTATAGAAAAAGGGAAAAAAATATTTTCAAGCATGGAAAGAGAGTGTTTTTATGCAAGCTGAATTGAGAATTAATTCAAAACTTTTGTATCCATGCTCAAAAATTATTTATTTATGCGTGAGCTAAGTTACAGGTGATTATCTGAAGACAAGAGTGTGAATAATATTAGATGCAAATGAAATTATAACTTCAAATGCGAAGGATGATAAATTCAACCATTCTTTAAAAACATTTAAATGTGCTTTTAATGTCAAGTTGGAAAGTATTTTTGAGATTTACTCATATAAATACCTCATAAAAATCCACATTTTTCGAGATGTTTATGAAAATCTTTATGAAAAAATGTGTGATATGTAAAAATGAGAAATTAAAAACGTTGATTTACGAGTCATAATTAAGTAGTTCTATTGTTTTATTCACTTGATTATTGATAATTCATCAAGAATTTGACAAACTATATAAATAATGTTTCATAAAATTCAGCTTATGAAAATATGATACGTAACCTATTTTACCGTACAAGAAAATCAAAAAGTGGGTGTAATTGGCCAAAGTCGTCATTATCACACTATATAATTGTGATTTTCAAAACCAAGAAATAGTGAATTCGTCGATTCAACATTCAACTGTTTAGAAATACAGTTATTTAAAAGAAAAAAGATAAACAGTGTTCTTTATGAAAAGACTTCGCTGTCGTCTTTTTCTATGTAAATATCATCTAGAAATTTAACAGAACAAACCATTTGGAATTCAAATGTAAGAAAATATACATGCTTCTTTAGAATTTTCATGTGTACATTCTAGTCTACTCATCGTTTGTTGTAAATTTGAAATGATTATATCTGTATCAAGTGAGTGCCAAATAAAACCAAAAGCAACATTAAAACTTGATCATTATGAAAATTCATTTTGTGTGTGCGATATCATTTTTAACATCTTCATTTCTGGTTCTATAGGTATCAATTGTAATCATTATTATCATTTGTTAGTTTCATCCTATGTTTGCCACAAATTTTGGCTCCAATTTACGAGAGGGTAAAGAATGTCGCGTCGAATAAGCTAATTTAACGCTTTGCCTTCAATCTGTATAAAGTGTGTTTCAAAACTTATTGTACAAACTATAGAATATACCCAAAGAAGCACATATCACTTTATTGTACATTACATGGTCGTAATTGAAGTGGTGAAACACTAGTTCTGGGATCTTGTTGATTGCGACAAAAAGCGTGTTTACGCACCTATCTCCATGCTCTTATCATATAATTACTGAAATTTGCTTTATATAATAATATTAGAAAGGAAAACCAATTGAAAAATAAAATATAAGAATACGTAAACGATTTAAAAAAAAGTTTTATTTAATTTTCGTTTCGTAAAGGCTTTTCTCAAGGTTTGATATACATATAGGGCAATTTCTCTTAGAGCTTCATCGCTTCAGTTACGAGTACGACCATGTATTGTGTGGTGTTATGTGCTTGTCTAGGTGTGTTCTGCCTCCTCAAAACCATGAACTGTATTTTTCTATTTGTGCATTTTATTTTTTAGAAAAAAAAAATGTATTTTTTAAATAAAAAGTAAAACTCAATTCATGTAGGGCAATTGGCGAATTTTACGAGAGTGGTTTAGCACAACAGAGTTTTCTTAACAGATCTTTATTGCTATCTATGTTCTGTTTATGCCACATTACTGCCCGCATTGGCTATGTTTAAGACGATTGTGTATTATGTTTGTATATATAAATATATTTACATGCCTCAGTAAGAAGAAAATCTATACAGGATATGATTATTATGTTTAAAACCTTAACATTATATTCAAATTTCGTAGCAATTGGCCAATTTTTTATGAAAGTAGTTAGAACTCATGGGGGGGGGGGGGGGGGGGTGGAGGCAAACATACTATTTTCGTATTCTAGTGAAAATTATTCGACACCACCAAAACGAGCCCTTTCCAACAAAACAGGAATTATCAAAATAGGAACATCCATTCAAAAATTGTGCATCGTTAAAAAATATACAGGGTGTTCTATCAAGATCTCATAAACTGTGAAGAGCGAGAGTCTTCGCTCGGAGTACATGAAAATTGAATAAAGGAACCAAGCAGAGTCAGAATGGACCGCTGAAAAGGGCACAGACCTTTAATTTTCAGAGGGCGCAAATATTTTAACCAACTTAAATTATTTTATCTAATTGTATAGTACAAGTCATTACAGGATTGAACATACGCACCAAGTATAAAGATTTTTTGGTATTATATTTCTCCGCCTGAATAATAGACTTCGTTAGATTCTCCATACATATTTGAAGCTCCATCAAATTCAGCTGCTGCACAATTTTCTATAACAGATTTTCTGGTATTCAAAAACACCAGAAATTAGTTAACAGACATTTTTGTAGAAGTTTGACAGATACCATCGCTATGACTCCCTGTTTTACTTCTTTCTGTTTTTTTTTTTTATTAGTTACGAGCAAATCCACCCGGCGTTGCCCGGTCCCGTCACAAAATAATACGAAACGCGAAATCACTCTAAAATCGCTGCACGAAACCCTTCTATGGTAACTCTTTGTCTTTCGGAAATTAAATAGAGAGATTTACCCGAAGCGGAAGTAAATTTAATACCACCCCTCAAATGTCTGGATCATTTGATTCAAACCGGGTTAGTTTTTGATCAAAATTTAAAAAATAAGTTACCGTCTCATTTTCACAAAATTTGCATTTTCGGAATGAGAAGAAAACTGATTTTCGATTCAAATAATCCAATACTTTTCTTAATACTCGAAGATGAGTGAAAATGAAACTTTTGCGTTTTCTGTGATTATCAAATCGGTAACTTTCTTTTGCGGTTTCAATAGAAATAGTCATTTTTGGGGCACGCCAGGGGATGCATTTTGTTCTAAACAAATTATCCCACACGCGTCCCCGCTGCCTACGATACCGTGTATAGCAGACGTGCTAGGCAAGCGTTGTAAAATCTTTTACTTCCAGTTTCTACCACCAGGTGGAGCATTCCGTTTTAAATAAGCCTATTTCCGAACGGAACTCCGGCACTTGTTCCTGTTGCTTACGGGACCGTGTAGAATCGTGCATGCGCGAAAAATCTGTTAGTTCCGCTTTCCACCGCCAGGGAGTACCAAATCTATGTCTTAAATAATAAGCTATATCTTAATTAGTTCATGTTAAGTTGAATGAACCGATTGCCGTTGAAATCAGACCCACAGAACACGAGAAAATAAATCATCTCCTGGATATTAATATTCATAAATGGTGGTAACCAAGGGCTGAAAAAATGATACCGAAGTTTATTTAGTTCCTGGGAGACCTCCGAAGAATGTCAGAAAAGATTGCGTTTGAATCGGACCAAGATTAAATGCAAAATCTTTTAGTTACATTGTCCACCTCCAGGGGGTGCACTCTGTTCTAAACAAATCTCTTTCCAAACGAAATTCCGGCACGTGTCCGAGTGCCTGATTTACGGCAGGGCATTCGGGACACGGGCCCAGGGCCCCCTATTTTCAGGGGCCCCCAAATGCCTCTTAAGGTTTTTTAATTATGGGCCAAAACAGTTTTAAACTGTTCAAAAACAAAATTAATATGGAAAAATCTGTTTGTCAAAGATTATAACTTTATTGTTTTTTAACAATTTATGTGCATGAATGTACAGAACTCCATTTTTGTGATCTCCATATTATTTCATTTTTATTTTTTTACCTGTAAGGCCCTCACGGTTAACATGGACCACAGATTAAATAGTCATATATTTAGTGGAATATATATTTAATCTGTGACATGGACAAAGCCATTGGTGCTCTGCTAGTTACTTTTTTTTCAGTGAAAGTTTGTATTTGAAAGAAAAAGTTATTTGATTAATAGGATATGCTAATATTTTAAATAATTATAGCTTGGTACTGCGGTAAATTTATTATTAATTGTTTCATACTTTATCATTCCAGATATATGGACGCATAGAGAAAGGTAATAAGCTCCACACAGTTTATTATAAAATTCAATTAAAATTTCATAATTATGAAACAATTATTTAAAAGTAAATTAACGATTATCAAATTTAATTTTTTTAATTGATATTTAAAAAAATATATTAAAGTCAATAGTGGTTATCTTAATAAATACTGCTTTCAATATATATTTTTTTTTCTCAAGGCCTGTGTAAGTATCGGTACAAGGGGGGCCCCCATACACATCTGTGCCCAGGGCCCCCAAATTTGTAAATCGGTCCCGCTGCTTTTCACAACGTATAGAAGGCGTTCTGTGCACGCGCAGAAATCCTTTTAGTTCCGCTTTCCAACGCCAGGGGTGCCAAATCTATATCTTAATTAGTACATGTTAAGTTGAATGAATCAATTATAGTTGAAAACGGGTCCCTTGTCTGAATCGGACAAATTTTAAATACAAAATTGTTTAGTTTCAATTCCCCCCTGTAGGGGTGCACTCAGTTCTAAATAAAACTCATTCCGATCGAAACTCCGGATCGAATGTCCCTGCTGCCTATGACGCCGTATAGCAGGCATGCTGCGCATGCGCTGCAAAATCTTATCTATTTTCTACCGACAGTTGGCGCTTAATCTGTATCTTAATTAGTTATCTATACCTTAATTAGTTCGTGTTAAGTTGAATGAACTAATTCTTATTGAAATTGGGCTCATAGAACCAGAGAAAATACCTCTCCCTGGTCATTAATGTTCAGAAATAGTGGTAACCAAGGGCTGAAAAAATTATACTAAAGTTTATCTAGTATCTGTGGACCTGAGAAAAGGTTTCGTTTGAATCAGACTACAAATTAAATAGTTCTGATTTTGGAGTCGGGGGGGGAAGGGAGTTTCGATCAGAGCATTAATGCTATATTTAAACTACAACCGAACACTCACCTCCCCCCTACCAACAGAATTTAACCAACAACGTTAAAAAATTAGGACATATCATTAACTTTCTAAACAGAAACAAAATGGCTTTTTTTTACATACAAAAACAGAGTTACCGTTGTTAATTTCTTAAATCAAATACATAAATGATGTATACATGAGAAAACTCCAAAAATCACAGAAAACAAATCGCAAAAATTCACAACCCATTGTTCGAATTGCAATCAGCTGACGACCTTTTCATCTGCCCATCACAACTGCCCGGTTGACTTCCAGCTATGCCTACAATTCTATCAGCTACCAATCACAACTGCGCCCCCCAATGGTGTTTGACTTGTAGTGGGCGATTTGTGACGTCATTTGAAACAAAAAACGCTGCTAAACATAAAAAAAAGTTTAAAAACGCATAAAAAATGAAATTAAAAGAAAAAGTATAATAAAAAAATGGGATAATAAATAATCCTCCCTTCCCTTTTAAAATTATGATTGTTTATCTGCAAAGAATTATCAACTTTCTCCAAGCCAAAAAGAGTTAAAAAAATGACTGATTCCGAGCGTATCTGCGGCTGAAATGGAAGCAATCACCAAACCAATCAAGCATCTGGGCAAAATTACTTAGTGTTGTAGGAAAAAATTTGCCAAAAAATCAAAAATCACTGTGCGAATTTCGCATATACTTTATTGAAAAGAAGATAAAAAAAAAAGGTATATTGTGCTAAAAGATTGGAACCGGATTCCGGTTACTAATGTGGGTAAATCGCAGCAAAATGTAAAAAAAAACTAAAAATCGCATTTTTAAAATCATGATTTTTTATCTGTAAAGAATTATCAACTTTCTCCAAGCAAAAAAAGAGAAAAAAAACTGACGATTCTGAACGTATCTGAGACTGAAATGGCAGTGCAGCCACTGAACCAATCAAGCATTCTGGCCAAATTTCTTAGTGTCGAAGGAAAAAATTTGTCAAAAATTCAAAAATCGCTGTACATATTTCGTATAAACTTTATTGAAAAGAGGATAAAATTTATTATATTGTGCTAAAAGATTGGAACCGGATTCCCGTTACTAATGTGGAAAAAATGCAGCGAAACATGAAAAAACACTAAAAATCACATTAAAAATTAAATTTTAAAAAATCTATTCAAAAATTCAAAAATCTGACTTCAAGGTGCAAAACTACATACATAGAGGTACCTTCCCACCAAATTTTGTAGCTCTGCATGCAGCAGTCTCTTCAGAACACAACCGAGAAACAAGACAGACACACACACACACACAAACTTCCTTCTTTATTATAGTTGGAGATATAAATACTTTGACATATTTGTCAGATTTTTGTAATTAGAAAGCAAGAAAAATATTTAAGATTCCATAATTGAGAAAAAGATCATCAAGGTTGTAGATACTTTTACTTTTTCTCTAGAAGCAAGATCCTGTTTTCTAATCAACAACCATGAAACTAAGAATCTATTTATAGTTCCATATCAGCAACAAGATGCATACAAAAATTTGTTGCTTTTTATTAGTTCTTTTTTTCATTTCTCAAGTTTTTTTTAAAAAGCATGGTATCAGTTGTAAGTAATACATGCTTTCTCCCTTAATCATTTGCAAAAGTAGCAAGCTTTGTTTTTTGTACTTGCAAATTCCTTCAAAGTATCTTTAATTTCTTTATGATAATAAAAAATTATTTCTTATGTTATCTGTCTGCTAATTGACGATAACCCATATATGAATTCTAAAAATTTAGTATATGTATAAGAATATATGTGTGCAGCCAAAAAAATATATATATATTGTATTGGTTTAGGGGCACAAAGCTTTCTCTGGTCGAGGGCACATCGGCCTTCGGGACGATGGGCCAGTATGAGCCTGGAATCAAGATATGACACATCTTTTCTTAGAAAAATGCAAATGAAAAAGTTTATGTGACATCCTGTGCACCGAAAATAAGTTTTGTTAGAATCGTATGAAACTGCAAAACGGATGAGAAACAAATATATATATAAACCTTTGAATTAAAAAATTTTACACTTACTAGGTTTGCAGTTTGCAGTTTAGAAAGAGAAGGAAGATAGTTACTCATCTGCATCCTAATTTTACTGACGAAGTTGGACCAGATTCAGTAGGCCATTGGAGGTCATGCATCATGCATATGCCGTATATGCACGGGTATTGTGGTGGTAAAGATGCTCATTTTCAGCATCTTCTTTTGTAAACACCGTGTCATATGCAAGTTCGGCTGTTCCTGTCTCTAATAAAGCTTAGTTTTGGTGCACTGGATCTGAAATCTGTTTTGCTCGTTTTTTTTTTTTAATTATGAATCGTAGAGGTACAGTTTTTTTTATTAATTTTTATGTACTCGGAGCTAGAATTCTTGCTCTGCACAGTTTATATAGTCTTGGTAGATAGATCATCCTGTTTATATACAAACAAATAGTTTAATCTATTTAGTCTGAAGTTAATTTTCCATTTGAGGGTTCTGTTTTTACAAGTTTTATTGTATAAGGCAGTCGTCATTTCTCTGTTTTTAGTGTTTAAAAATAATTTTATGCTCAAAATTAAAATTCTAAATTGATATTGGAATGAAAAAGAAATAGTATATATTACGAAAATAATTAAACAATTATTTTTATTGTTTAGATTTGACAGGCAAAAGAAAAAAAAAGCATACATCTAAACAAAATTATTATTTAAAATTATCTCCTTGCCTCTTTTTGGTGTACACGTCTGTTTTATGCATCTTCTCTTAAAGTAATTGCATATTTTCAAAATTATATTTTAAACTCTTTTTCTTCTAATTATCAGACAGTTTTAATGAAAGTTTTTTT
Organism: Maratus michaelseni; assembly: GCA_963931845.1. Taxonomy (NCBI): domain Eukaryota; kingdom Metazoa; phylum Arthropoda; class Arachnida; order Araneae; family Salticidae; genus Maratus; species Maratus michaelseni. The sequence goes on from OZ007591.1 coordinate 314,479,430, forward strand.
TTTTTTTTTTATTTATTTCCAATATGAAATTTATAAATTTTAAAATAATAATAAAATTTGTAGCTGTGCCTTTTTAAAAAATCAAAATTTCATTAAATGATGCACACTTAAGACAGCCCAGAAGCTGGGAGAAAAAAAAAAAGAATACACATACTGAAAACACAATTTTATTTCACAGCCAATATTTTAACACATTATCAGCTAAAAGCAAAAATAAATCTCTTGCACAAAAATAGTACAGTTTAAACAATGTTACAAATAAATTCCAATTCTATACACAGTAATTAATATTGCTAACAACAATACTGAATATTCTACTCCATTATTTGTGCAAGTTCAATGTTAAAATTTTGAATTTTTTTTTTCTTTTGAATGAGCAGAAACTTTTATCAAAGAGATAAATTTCAGCAAATAAGGCCTTTCAGTATTAGCTAAGTTATAAAAATACTATGAGACAACAAGTGCTGTACTCCTGAGTCCTAAAGAGGATAAGATAAATTTTCATTCACAATGACATATATTCTCATTACCTGAAATTTATAACTAGTTTTATATAAGACAGCGTAGAAGAAAACTTGGACCCTTATAGTAAAAAAAAAAAATTATTTTCCTAAATTTGAGCAAAATGATTATACAGGAATGACAATGGATATAAGAAGAAAAATCTCCTATTTTCCATTTAAAAAATATTTTAAGAGATTTAATATAGTTGAGCCTTAATATAATGAAATTGCCAAAAAACTCTTTTGTATTTAATATATGTGTATATTTTTTTTTCAGTTGTGTTAATCTGATAATTGAAACTCTTCAGATAAATACAATAATAATAATAATGAAACAAAATAAGGAAATGAGAGTTCAAAATGAAATATAGTTAAAATATTCTTTTAGAATATAAGGGAAGAGAGGAAGCAGAATGCAACCAAAAGTATTCTGATAAGCAAGAGGAGTATCCAAAATAATATAATATATTTATTATAAAGCATTTCTTCAAAATTATTATACTTTGATTTGAAAACTTGCATGCACATATAAAAAGGCTACTTTTAAATTGTGGCACAGTTTATTTATCTATAAAACTTAAAAAGATTTTCCATTTGAAATATCTACCTCATGTCACCTTAAATGAACAATAACAAACTTTACACACATTTAGAAGAGACAAGAATTATCAATAAAGGCTACAGAAGACTAGTAATTCTTCTAATTTACTTTTATATTTACCATATTAGGCACTTTTACAAATACATTAAAAAGGGAGAAAAATGACTGAACCAAATCAAATATTTCTGAAAAACAATATAGAAAAACAAAAGATAATTTATTTTTATTATTATTAAGAAGGAAATATTTTTTAGTGACTAGATTAAAAGGAAAATTAAAGCATCTCATAACTATAAAACACTCAATCTTAAAGATTATACTTATTAAATTTTAAAGGATCAACAATTTTTTTAAAAACTCAATCAAGGAAATAAATGTCTCTCTTAAAACTGACTAGGTGAAATAATTTCATAGTTTAGAATTTTGAGTTAAGATCCATTGCAAGTTAATTCCAGATTCACATAAACAATGAACTTAATATATTTTTTTATATATTTCAGCAATTCACCACATAAAAATGTTTATAATAAAAACTTAATTTATTTCATATACTTGTTTAAATAAATTTACTCTTAAATGGCATTGATGATAATCAAAATGAATAGACTTGCATCAAAAATAAATATTCTCAAGATGATAAAATGCTTATAATTGAAAGAAATGCACAAGAATGAGGGAAAAATGCATAAAAGAAAAAAAAGACAAGCAGCAGAAAATCAACAAATTTGTGAGATTTTTTTTCATACAGATTGGGAAAGAAAAGGGTGGATTAGAGGGAGCTGTAGGATTTCAATTGTTCTACAAATACATCATGAAAAGGGGGAAAAAAACCCACCTGAATATGACATTATTATGATGTTCATGCATTACTATTACTGAAAGAATCAAGAATTTAATTTAAGAAAAATGTAAAGAAATGAAGCTACAGAAAATTTAAATTTCAAACATAGAGAAAAAAAAAATGTTAAAAATGCTATCAAAGCAGTTTAGTTATAATTTAAAACTTCATATATTGGAAAATATAATTCCAATGCATATACAGTTTTTTAAATGCAATTTCACTACAAGCAGGCTTAAATGGGTAATTTAAGTATAAAAATTATTCTCAACATCTTTTTGAGAAATAACACTTTTTCATTTCCATCACTTCACAGATTGAAAGAAAGTGTAAGAAGTACCTATATCTGGTCACACATATACGTGCATGTACTAATTTTAACTACATCAGTTAAAAATTTGTTTTGTACAAGAGAAAAATTACATTTTCTATTTCATATAAGTATGTTAAACAAGTAAACAAAGGCTAAACAGAAAACCTCTCGTTTTAAAACTGATTCATCAACAGCTTTTATTTCTTTAATCTTAAATCCAACAGTGGTAACATATCATTATGACTAATTTAAGAAGAATTAAATGAAATGCAGGAGCTTATTCAGATATTGTAGAGTAGACCTGTTTTTTAAGCGAATAATTTGTCCAATTTATTTTAACATGAAGAATGCAGCTTTTAAAAATTTTATAGCAATTTCAACATTCAATCTAAAGGATTATAAGTTTGACAGAAGTAGCTCAGCAGGAAAAACTTTTATCATACTTCTCTATATAACATTTTAACACAGAACACTTAATAAAATTTAGGTGTCAATGGAGTAATTATGCATTTTATAAATGAAGACATTTTTTCTTTCTTTTCCTTTCAGAAACCATAAGTAAAAACAACCACATTTGTCCACAAACATTGTAAAATATAAAATCCTTAGACCACTCTCATAAAGAACCTAATGTGTGCCCATTCATTAAAGAGTGACATTACAATAAAAACCTATCGCAAAATTTTAAACTTGTGGAATAAATATTGATAATTTTGCATTAAAGTATATTAAACAAGGCTATGAAGGAATAATATTAGAAAAAAAAACTAACAAGTCAATTAAAACAAAGATGTTAAAAAAATAAATTAACATTCTTTATTTCTTAAAAAAAAAAAATAATAAAAAAAAAAAAAAATAGATTGAAAGCTTTCTTTGGCTGCATCAAATTTCCTTTCTTTTTTCTTTAAAAAGCAAAAATAGTGCTAAATTAATTAAAACAAAATAAATTTTTTAAATAAAAACTAAGAAATTAAGAACATTGGTTGATTTAATATTTTAGATGAAAGCAAATCAAAAGGTCGTTTAAGAATTTTAAGACTCTAGTAGATACAACAGACATAAAGTAGATCATTAGTGCCTTTAGAGCGATTGTACTGATTAATAATTGTATAATTTAAAAATGATATATTAAAAAATTGAGCTTATATCGAAACGACAATTATGAGAATAAAAGTTTAAAAACAAAGAGGTTTTCTATTCAACCATATATAGAATACCAAAATATAAAATGCTGTTTAATCCACAGGAATACATCAATTTATATGATCTAACATTTTGGAGCTATTAATTTGATATAAAAAAAATCAAAACAAAACATTCCTATCAACAATTTATCACAGCAGTTAGGAACAGCTCCACAGAAATTGTTCAGTAATTTCATTAATCTAAAGGAAAACCCAAACTTTTTCAGTTAAATTATATTATAATTATTGATATCAACATTAACAACTTTATAGCTATTTTCAGTTAAAATATATCACATACTTTAACAGCCATAGAGTACTATCATTTAACACAGAAAATCTGCTATACAAAGTTAGAAATTCTAACTTTTTACAGTTTAGAGGCGAGTAATTGACTTAACCACAATAACACTTTCAACAAATTTGCATACACAACAAAGTCCTAAAAAAAAACAGCTTTCAACAAAGAAACACACATTTCTCATAAAACTTACAAGAAAAATTGCAATGTTAGAATGTAGTTGAATTAATGGCACTCATATTTACAAATGAAAAAATTAAACATTTTGAAGAAAACAGTTGTAGAAAAAGTAACACATATACATTTTTACAAAGAAACTGAAACAGAAAATTAAGATTAAATACATTGTACGCTTTATCTGAGTTAACAATTAAGATATACATAACAAATAATACTAGCTTTTTATTAATACTACAGTTTGAAAATTTTAAAAATATCAAACTAAAATAGCATTAATATACTCTAATAAAAGCTCATTTAACACGAAAAAAATTATTTTCACTTTTTAAATAAATAAATCAAGTAGTTTCTTAAGTGTTATTTTCCTAAGATTAGTTTTCAAATAATAAAAGTATTTTATGCCAAAATCAAAAGTATCAACCCAAGTAATTAAAAATGATGAACGTAATCTATTTACAGGGTTCCTATTCAAATATTCTAAACAAAATATAGCTGAATGTCTGATTTATTTTCCCTTTGTTGTTCATTTAGGGAAATTTTTCTGCTTTAGAACACAGACAATTGTAAAACAATGAGCTGCTTCATTGCTTTTAGATAAACATCATAAGTTGTGTTCATACAGCTCTAAAGTTCAACATTACTATACTGAAAACCTTAAGTACCAAAGCAGCATTAACAAAATCCCCAAATCAAAGAGCTGAGTAGAAATTATTCACACATCTCAAGTCATTTTTCTCAATTAATTTATTGGTTATATTTTCCTACTTTGCTGATTAAATCTGTACTGAACCCTGATGCTGGCAATTACCATCCATTCTCATAAGTTACCTCAATCACAATCCAACATAAACCTGTTTCATTATGAATTATGGGAAAAGGAAATAGAAAAATAATTCATTTAAAAACATCATCTTGACAACAAAGAACAAAAATGAGCAAACATTTAATTAAAAACATTAATTAAAAATAAGAGAATCATCACATGCAATTATATAAATACAAGCTGCTAAACAAAATAAATTTCTTGTAAAATGCAGAAAGCATTTTCTTGAGATGTTGAATGTCAAAAAAGCTTGTTGTTTTCAGTCAAGAATCAACATTGTCAGTAGAGCTCGATTTCTTCAACCTTTAAGAGGATCTTTGCAGAAATATCAAATTAATCTTGGACGGCAATGCATAACATCTTAAAGCCCCACTACAAACAGATTTTTAACAAAAGCCTTCCTTACAAAATTTCAAAAGTTTAAACTGTATGTCTTATATTAATAAATTTTATCTCCTGAAATAAAACAAGAGTAGTAAAGTAACACTTCAATACATGCATACACTTTCAAATAAATAAAACAAGTTACATGTAATTTGTACTAACTTTTGAATTATTTATTGTACAATTTAATAAGTGATTTATTATTGATTATATAATTGAATAATATTTTTCTTGGCAAAGGTTACTTTTAAAAATATTCCGTCCTATTAATGTGTGTTAAAGAAAGAGAATATTCATAAACAATATAATTTGAGGTGTTAACTTTTAATATAACAAAGGACATTAAAAAAAATATTTAAAGTGCTTTTGCTTGAAAAGATTAAGGAAGTAGAATGTCAAAAAATAAGTACAACATAGGAAGAAGAGATCAATGTAATTATTTTTTAAGTTCTTACAAGGAATCACTTATGTGCAGCTCGCACCTAGCATTGAGACATGGTGCATTTTAAAGCCAAATATTACGAAGTTTGAGAGTTGATAAAATTTTTCTGTTACAATCATATTTTTTTATTTTACAGCAGCATAACTTTCTGAAAATGCAATTTTTGAGACCACTTATCGGACTATTAACACAGGTTTTTTTTTTTAAATAAGCAGTTAAAAATACAAATTAGTCAATAATAAATTTAAAATATTGACCTTACAAATTTGATTTTGAAAAATTACTACATTAACATTACATTTACATTTTTGGTTGGAAAAAAGTTGGCGTTATTCATTACCGTAGAATTTTTCCCGGCAACTCTGGCTGAATGCCATAGCCGTCTGATGTGTGAATAGTGGTTTTAATTCGTAGTGCCATATTTGGCAACTTAACTTACTTTTGGCATGAAATTAACAATTAAAATTCCAATAATAAAAAAATTAAAGTAGAAAAAATATATAACAAGTGGGTAAGTGTGATCGAAGATCGCACAAAGGGTTTCGTTTAATATTCCTTTTAAAACACTTTATCCTTTCTTTAATAAATCCAAATAAATTTCATTTAGCAACAAAAAAAAAGTCATTTTTTATAAAGTAAAAATTTAGTGGTCTATTTTTTAGTTTTTTTTAATATCTAAACCGGCCTGATAGCGGGCTAAGCCCGCTATTATACTCTGTCATAATAATATATGTCATGTGGACTAAATACGATATTTAAAAAAAAAAAGTTTATAAAAAATAGATATTTAAACCTATTGCATAATCCTCTGTAATCCAGGTCCTACTGCCAAATTGCTTATTTTAAAAAGTGAGACTTTTTGTGACAGTTCTTTAAAAGTATATACATTGATTTTAAACTCTATTGTTGCTAGCAAACGCCCATATTTGAAACTATCCTTGCACACAGATTACAAAAGATTAGTTTTTTCGAATATCTGAACAGGCTCGATAGCGGCCAAAGCCCTCTATTATACTCTGTCATAATAATATATGTTATGTGGACAAAATGCGATATTTAAAAAAAATTAATTTCAAAATTAAACATGTTGTACAGCTTCAAAATGTTAAAATATGTCCATATAAAATATGTTCCATAATCGGGTTTTTATCATGATTCAATACGTTTCTCAAATTCATATATTTACTATTCTCAATTACTCATATTGATACTCGCTTTGTATTATTCTCAAACATTTGAAAAATCCGTTAAACTTCCAATATGACGTCAGATTAATTTTCTGTTTAATTCTCTAATGATGTGATATTAATCTGCTTTCTGTACATACACATACTCCTTGTATTATTGAAAAATCTTTGAAAATTTCCGTTTTATTACCAATATGACGTCATATTAATATTTTTTTCAACTGGTGAAACTTTTTATTTCATTTTCATTTTTCACGTGGAAATCTTTCAATAGAAAATTAATTATTGTAGAAAGAATTTTATTATGGATTTTTAATTGTTGGCAACTGCTATAACGAAAAATGTTTAAATTTAATAGGAAATGGCTGTTAGAATTTTGGTTTTTTTATCTCTATTTATTAAAAGAATACGATTTTTTCAAATTTTAATATTTTGAGCTTCATAGTAGATATTTAGCTATAAGTGCACAAATTTTCATGCCTGTAAATTATATAGTTTCTGCGAATGGCTCTGTGATGGACAGACAACAGAGCCAGAGTAATAGGGCTTCGTGAGATGAACGAAACTCTAAAAAAGTATGATTTTAACAAAGAAATTTTATCGGTTCTCTAACTTTTATGTATAGGGCTACAAAATGCACCAGGTCTTGATGCTAGGTGTGAGCTGCACCAAAAATTGTTCCCTTGTTAGAAAGTAATTTTTAAAAGTTCATTATTATTTTTTAAATATTTCTTTCTCATTAGCAGCAAAAATAAAAAAGAAAGCAATCTTTCATTATTAAAGTTTTAATCTTACAGCAACTGGACAAGATTCAAAATAAAATAACATTTTGCTTTACATAAAGCTGCTATCAGAATCACTACAAAAAAAAAAAAAAAAAAAAAAAAAATGCAGCAACTATTAAGAACTCTAAATTCTAAAGCCAGGAAAAAAAGAGTGTTAAGTTATTATACACAATAGATACTGTCAAAGAGAAAAATAGTAATGGTAATATAGATAGAAGATACAGAATTATAAAATTTAATTTCTAAATTCATTCATTGAATCAGCATTTGTGCTCTCTTTAAGTATATTCAAAATTAATCTTACAACAGGAGACACTTTTAAAAGTGCCTTTGACTATTGATTTTTGGATACCAGTGTAAACATATAACTTATTTAGCAATTAGCATGTGAGATGTTCACTGAAACCATTGCCTGTTATTTAAACATTGCAAAAAAGTGAGTTAAAACATTTCTGAAACGGTATGACCGGTTTTATTTTTAAAGTAACAGAAATTTCCTTATGACATCCATGAGAATTTTAAGAGTAAAAATCTAGCTAGCAAATATATATAAATATATAGACTGCACGGAAGCTGTTTTTTTTTTCTTTTCTTCTTAGCCTGGGTAAGGAAAAAAGCATCCAAATGGAAACTTAAGTGCAAATAAAAATCATGTTTATGATAAAAATTATTATGTGCAGATTGTAAAAAATTATGTAGCTATTCATATAAAAATAATATTATTTTATAAAAATATGATGAAATCCTAGCTGAGTGATTGACTAACACTACCAAGAAGCCTGTGCCCAAGGCACAGGAAGTCAGGAAATGGCTCAAGGTAGAACATTGCAGATTCAATAAACAAAGGGTCACATTTTTTAAATTTTAATCTGAATAACAAGGGAAATAATAATCTTTTAATGATAGCTTTCTATTATTTAGCAAACTAATAAAACTAGAGAATTAGAACAAAAATATTTATAGATATAATTTTAAAAAAATTTGCATTGCCTAAAAGATTTAAAATGGATTACCTATGTTCTCTTTCTCATTGCTTCTGCAATATTATCTGCTATCCACTGCAATAAAAACAACATCTATCATTATAGTGCAAACTTCAGTAAATAAATTTGTTAAAGAGTTCCTTATAAGACAAAACAGTGTATACAAATGTATTTTTTTTTTCCTACAATCTGATACTGTTGGTTAGCATCAAAATCTTCTCTGTAAAAATTGTGACTGATTTTTATAGATTTCACATTACTAAATCAAAATATGGCAATAAAATTACTGTATCACATACTATTTTTTAGGTGGAAAGGCTTGCTTTTAAAATTAAAATATTTGATATCTTACTGAAACAAAATTTAAAATTGTGTAAATAATATAATAATATGTTAACAATCTAAGAAATTTATATAAAATATTAGCTGAGCTACAGTGGCAAAAAGAATGAAAATATGTTGGAGGATATTGCTGGACAGGAAATGGGAGAGACCAACAGAACATTACACATGTCAACAGAATAGCTTTTCATGATATTACACACATCAACAGAATAGCTTTTCATGATATTACACACGACAACAGAATAGCTTTTCATGATATTACACACGTCAACAGAATAGCTTTTCATGATATATTTTATTAATTTTGTAGCATATCTGCTCTCGTTGGCTGATCAGATGGTGATAAGCGAAACTTTCCATTCAGCCAATGAGTATGAGATGCTTTTTTTCCCTCCCTTCTTCACTTATCGGAGTACACCACATCACATGGTATGTCAGTCTGATTCCAGAAGCTCTTGCTAAACAAGCAGTATTTTTTCTCTCCAGTGACGTTCATGTACAGTTTATATACAGATTATAATTATGTTTGAAAAAATAAAATTATTTTTCTAATCAAGACCTTTTGATGAAGTTAGTAATATATTCATCACAATATAATCTAACAAAGTAATAGGCTTCTAAATTGGCGAAATTTTGATCACTTAAAACTGCTTCTTTGAACACTAGACTTTTATTTCATTTTCACCAGCAACATGTCAACAATAGAAGCATCGGCAATAGTTATACTGCCCTATACACCCATGCACCCTGCTTTATGGTTCCATATGATTGAAAGCACATTCGAATTAGCTACTCCCAAAGCTATCATGGAATTAAAAATAAAATAAAACTAGCCCATTTACTGACTGCAACTGCGGTGCGTGACATTTTAATGTAGCCTGATTCTACAGATCCTTACTTGGAATTAAAATGACTTACTAATTGCATCAGATAATGAAATTGAACCATATCCAGTTGTTGTTTTCTAAACTTAAATTGTTTGTGTATTAATGTTGATAAATGTCAATTTGGACAAACCCCTATTGAATTTTTGGGATTCAAGCTTTAAGCTGCAGGAATTGAACCCCTACCTAATCATATTAAATGCAGTAGAATTTCCCCAGCACACTACTTTAACTCAACTGAGACATTATTTAGGTCTTTTCAATTTTTTTTTTTCATAAAGCATTCCCAAAGTTGCCCATATTTCAGCTCCTCTCATAAAATTCCTAGAAGAACACAAAAATAAGAAAAAACATCCCCATTTCAATGTTGACAAAATTGAGCAATTACAATGAAACCTTTCTCTCCTTCACTGCTTCAAAAGAAGTAGATACACCTGTGAAAACAATGCCATTTTTAAAAGGCATTGGATGCAACTTCTCCCTTTTCCTTTAAAAAAGATCAATTCATATACATCTTGCAATTTGTATAACTAAGAAAGCATAAGGACAAACATTGAATTGTATTGGCATTTATTTATCTCAACCAGTACTTAGCAATGGACAGTGTTGGAAATGTTCCTTTAAAATTTTGAAAGTGCAATTTTTGTCATTACAACTAAAACTAATGTATGTGGTATATAAAGTAGTCTGCAAACAAAAATATACTGAGCCTGAATTATAAAAGTAATTTTATATTTATTGTCTCAAAGTTAATAAAATTAATATTTTCTTCTAAAAATAATTTTCTTTCATTCATAAGCTTTGTAACATTTATTTATTTATTTATTTTTTGAAATATTCCCCTGGTCAAATAGTACACCTAGTCCTAAAATGAACTTAATAATTTATTAAATAAGAGATGATTTGAAATAATTATGTTAATTTATTCATATATTTAAAACTTAATTTTACTTTCTAAATTGATCTTTAAAGTAAAGATTACACAAGGCATAGCTAAAGTTATAGGAAAAAAAATGATTACAATTAATAGAAAATCTAAATAAACATAAAAACAACAACATAATAACTGAAAAAAAAAAACACTCTTTCTTGTGATAAATATTCTCTTCTGCAAAGTACTGCCCAATACTAAGATATTTTTAAAAGAAGGGATATTTACTAAAGTAGGAAGTGTAAGACAGTGCCAGATTATGCCATCTAGAGGCCCTTAGGCAATTCAAGTCTTGAAGCTCTTTTTCACATCCTCAACTTTCAAAACAAGATTTTAATTTACAATAACTTTGATTTAATTTTTACGTATGAAATTCTCAAATAACTCATATTAGGACAAAACAGAATAAAACAAGTTGGAAATTGTACGTCAAACGTTACAAACGAGGTATGTTCATACTATAGCTAGTTATATAAATATTCAGATCTTGATGATTTTTAATTCTGTGAAATGAATGATATCGTCTGCAGATTAATTTCTGTCATAAAATAAGTATCTCGGTCGCTTGACGATTAAACTTCGAAAGCTCCTATAAAAAGAAAGCATCGATTTAAATTTAAAAAAAAATCAAATTTCTTAATAATGTTTCTATTAATATTTTCTAAAGTTTTGATTCGATTTAAAAAAAAATTGAAATGTCTCGACAAAATTCTGCAAAGATAATATATCTTAAATTTCAAACCATTCGGTTGGGTAGTTTTTGCGTTGTTATATGTGGACGGACGGACCAGACGACGACAATAGGTGCTGCGTTTTTATATAATTACGAACGCACCTAATAAGAAGTGCATTAATTTAATTATGAATTATTTTGAAAAGGGTATTCAATAACATGTATTTAAAAAAATTACAAGAAACTTTATCAGATAAAATACTACAAAATTTCTCAGAGTAGTCACACATACATCATTTATCTATCTAAAAACATTTGGAAGATATTTTCTTGGATTTCAAGATGTTGAGGTTTGACAAGCATACTTCATTTTTTGAAATTTTTATTTTAAAATACCAGAGTGAGAAATGAGATACATTTGATTTTCTTAGGTCACAGGGTCCCATAGGCAGTTGCCTACTCTGCCTATTTGGCAATCTGAACTTGGTGGGGAATGGGAAGAGAGAAGCAATCTTTACAAAAGATGAAAGGATGGAGTTATCATACAAAACCCATATGCTTTAAGGTAAATACAAAATACCATATAAACAACTAAATTAATGCATGAAGATTATTTTCAAAATTGAAATCCCATATTTCTTACTAAGAGTTCTATAATTTTAGATTAAAAAAAAGAAAAAAAAATTGCAACATACTGCATATTATAACTAAAATTAAAAAGATGTAATTTAAAAATAGTTTACCTGACATACACCTTTATCACTTATTAACACCATTTTACCTGCTACTGATTTGCTAAAATAGCCTTTCTTTTGAGGAGTCTAGAAGAAAAAGATTAATTTACATAAAAAACTTTTACTTTCAAGTATATTAAAAATAAGTAAAGAATATAAAAAAAAGGAAAAAAAGAAAGTATTAATTTTTGAAATCACCATTAGCATTATTTTAAGTCCTTTTTCTGTAACTTCAGGAGCCTCTTTTATTTCCTCATATAAATACTCCCATACTGTATTCCATGATCCAAAGATTTCTCCTTTTTCAATATACATAACACGGCTGGAAACGTAAGTAAATAATAATAATAGCAATAAAAAATATTTAAACTATTACAGTTCAAAAATATTTAAAAATGCATTCAAAATAATGTAATTAAGTCAAATTTTTCTTCCACTCTATGATTAATTTTTCAAAATGATTTTAATTTAAATTAGTAGTTTCCTGCCACAAGTAATTTAACAAGACATGCATCCAACCTAGATGCAAAGAATGCAACATAGAAAAAAGAGATGACAATAATCTTAGAATGTTTGAAATTGAATTGTGCGAATGAATTTAATAATCATTGAAATTGTTTGAATAAATGTATGTAATCTGAGTCACACTCGTACTTTTAAAACTGAAATTAGCTTATTACTAATAGTTAATGACATTTTTGCAGCTGGTGCTTATTTATTTTTTTTTTCTGAAAATTGTTGGCAGTTGTTGATATGCTGATTATCAAAAGCAACTTAAGTTTCTCATCAGTTAATAAGAGTGAATTAGATATTTTATCATTTTCCATAGTTTATATTATTTAAAGTTTTTATAAAATGAAGAAAACATATTAATTATTTATTATGATCATCTACTAGATTTTAGCAGTAATTTTAACAATCATATGGGTTTAAGAATTAAAATTTATTATTAGATAAAGAGAGTAAAATTATTTCTATATGGTATCATTTTCTCATTCATGTTCATATGGAGTTTAAAAAAATCTCAATAGAAAAATAATTAATTTTAAAAACTGCTTTCCCTAACTTATGGAATCCTTGATTTTTTTCTATAAGTGAAAATTTCTGTTCCATTGATGATATTCACAATTTTGTATATTTTGTATGCATCTAAGATGCATAGACATTTTTAATTGTAAGACTGTTTGTCAGTGAACTTCCTGATTCCCAGCGCTAATGCTAAACCTATGGGTGTAGGATGCATTTGTATATTTAAGATATCTCCTTAGGAAATTACTATTTTGAACTTCTGTTTTCTGTGTACTCTTCTTAAAGAACGTCTTTTTATTTCTTAGCTGTCAAAATTTTTCTAAAATATATACTTAATTTTAGGTGAAGTGTTTAAAATCTTATTCAGTTTCACTAAGATTTTAGCACATAAAATTATAAATTAAGCACATGTTAAAAATATTTTGATAACTAAGAAAAAAAGAGACATCTTTTAAGAACTGTACACAGAAAACAGAAGTTAAAAATATTAATTTTCTGAAGAAATATTTTAAATATATGAATGCATCCTATGCCCATAGGTTTAACATTAGCGAGGGGAATCAAAAAGTTCTCTGATGAATAGCCTTAATGGGTTTTTTTGTAACACTAAATAAAAGAAACAGATTACAAGTAATTCTTTAATTATGACTTCAGACTGACAAGTATGGATATTTAGTGCCTAACAGTGCCATAAATCAACATCAAAAATAGAAACTTAAGAATTTTCAGTTACTGATAATTTTATACATAATAAAAAGATTGCATTGGGAAAAAAATGAAGATCAACCTAAAGAAAATGTAAATTTAACTTTTCTGATTAAAAATATAAAAAGTACTTTTAACTAAAAATATTACACACAAAAACTTTTATTTATTTTCTTTTTCCAATGCCATTATTTAACAAGAAAAATGATACTATGATAAAAATAACTAATAAATAAATAAACCAAAGAATTATGGTTCTGATCATGTTTAAAAAGCTACAAAGTGTGTATATAAATTCTAATATTTTCATTGACACACCTTATTTGTTAGAATTTAAGAAGAAAAGATTAACAATGAGAATTATCAAAATGAGCATTTAATAAGGAAAAATGTATAACTCTTTTAAAAAATCAATAAGGTCTTAAAGATGAGTGCACTGTGCCTGAAAAAAAAAACAAGAAATTAAGTATAAAGAATGTGAAATCTGATCAAGTAACTCACTTATTAGTGACTAGTAAGAAAAGTTTATCATCAACAATACAGGCATGAGCTTGATAAACATCTGTACTTGCATATTTGCCTTTTTCAACTTCCTGAAAATTAAAAGAAATTTTATAAATATCAGAAAAATACATCAAGATTAAATGATTTTTTTTTCCAGTTAATTTCAGAGTATTAAAATTATATCCAATAATTGCATAGTTCAATACTTTGTCATTACCAATAAAAGTTTGTTGCCTTCTGCTTCTCTTTTAACATAAGGGCGTATGATTCCATCTGGTTTGATAAAGCGTGGGACACGAAGCCTTTTAACTTCATCAGATACTTGTGTAACACTAGAAAGAAAAGAAAAGAAAATAAATAATAATTAAAATAACTGGTATGTCTTTGCTAGTCATATGGGAAAAAAAGCTAAACTTATATTACAGAAAAATACAAATTTGCAAACACTTTTAAATGGACTGACTGATTTAACAAAAAAGGAAATTTTGAATTACAGATGAACACAAATAAAGTAATTACAGTTTACAGAAAAATCATTTTATGGATCATTTTTGGCAGTTTGGGTGAAATCATGACGGAAATACATCTATCATCATAAATTTAATTGCATCATGCAAAATTGCTTCAATAATAAATCTGATTGCATGCTTTTTATTCAGGCTGATATTAACTAGAAATATAACAGTTGTTTTCACAAATAAAACATAAATATAGCTATTTTGTTTATTTTTTGGCAAAGCTTATACAGGGAAAGCTAAAAAGATTTATTTACTCTTTTTAACTCTTAAATTCTTATTTTCGTGAATATAAATCCCTGATTATATGATATGCACATTCCTCTCAGGTCTCCTTTTACATCAGACTTGCAAATGGTTTTATTCCAAGTTATTTATACTTGTAGAAAAAGAGTGATATAACCAACATATTTAACAGTAACCACATACATAATATTTTAGCAGATTGGTTAAGAAGATAATAAAAGTTTTTCCAATAAAATAAAAATTCTCTTATTATATATCAGATCTTGTCATTAAAGAAAGTTTATGGAAGAAAATGTCTGCGACTGATGCTAACATTTTACTTCGGTCCATTTTACTTCATTTTACTGCCATCTGGTGCGTATTATCAGAAATAGTTTGAAAATAGTTGCATAGGAATACAATGGAGATATGAAAAATGTTGTATTATTGACAAGATTCTAAAAATTATTTTTGAATTCAACTAAAATAAATAGATGAAAAATGGCTTATTTAACACAATTATCATCTGGTCTTCAAAAACATTGCTGAAAATTAAGATTTAAATGTAAGATTAATATGTATTGGAGTATTAGCTAATCTTCTATAATCAGGTCCACAGCTAAGGTTTGCATCAAAAATGAGCTGTGCTCAAAACAATGTGGTTTCAAGTGTATGAGAGTAACAATAAAATTAATTATGCACCAAAACATGCTTACTAAGATATGCCAATTGGCTGTGGACCTGATTATGGAACTTCTGTATAAATATATAGTACATATAATCTTTCTATACCCAAAAACATTAAAGATTGCAACTAAATATGCTTAAACTGAAATGATCTCTTACTCCATCAAAAATAAATAAAATGGCAAGCCAAAAATAAATTTAATAAAAGTCAGCATTTTCTTTGAAAGATGATTCGTTTATTATTGTATTGGGAAATTCAAACTGTATACATGTCAATAATGATGTAATTTATAGTAGCTGGGTGACCAAGTCTGTCTCAGCAATTTTTTTCTCTGTTCATACAGTATTTGAATGAAGAGAGAATTTTGTTATTTATTTCTTCATAAAAAAGTATCATTTCTAGTTTCTAAATGTTCTAATAACAAATGCTGACAGTTCGTTTTATTTATTTATTTATTTTGTATCTACTACATTGTATCCAATTTTTCTATGTTTTCAAAATAAAAGCTATGGTTTTTTGTCAGATATTTTCACAGTCATTACATACCAAATTGGTTGACTGCCACAGTATTCTACACTACTATGCATACAAAATTATGTGTATGATGAGAATTTTTGGTAGGTCAAAATACTTTTAAACTGTTTCAATTCTTAACATTGAAAAAAGCAATGCAGAACATTCCATACATAAAAAGAGATATACGGCAGTTCACATAAAACAACTAAGATGAATTTGAACGGATGCATTATGGTTAGATGTATTTTTGTTCGGAAGATGCTATTAAAGAAAAACTCAAACATCCTCTCAATGATGGAATTTAATAGAATTGCTGCAGCATATTATTCAGTAGCAAAATAATTTCGCACAATCATTTATTTATGTTGATGGGAGATTGAAGAAGAAGTGAAGTGGTGTGCAAATGCTGAAGGAATATAACTTTGTCAAACTGTTGTATACAATACAAGAAAGTGCTGATTACAGAAGACTATGTCACCATTACCAATGAATTATGCACTGTCTTTACACCCAACTCTAATCAAAGCTTCCTAGGTAACGAATGGTGGTGCATCAGAGTGGAAAAAAAATTGTCAATTTGCGTAATACTGACAAAAGTGTAGAAACTTTCATCTACCCAATGTTTTACACAAAAGGAACATTTGTATAATCTGTGGATATACATTGTGAACACTTTATGTGAATTGTCATCATTTTACCCAAATCAAATTTGCAAAATATTGAATTGCTTTTTGACACTAACTCACTAACTACCTTTCACTAGAAGCAAGTGTTTTGAGTCCTACTTTTGCATTCTTTACATGGTACCTGTTCAATATTTAAAATATTTGTTTTTTATCTATATACATAGAAAACTTAAAGTTAATATTTCCAGAAAATCAATAAGTTATGAAGAATATATTTATATCAAGGGTTCATAATTTCAGCACAGATCAAAGTATAAAGTCAGTAAAAATGGTGTCATAGTGAAACAATAATAATAACACGTTTTAGTTTAACAAATGAAAATCATTATTTTCTTTTAAATGTGATATTTTTATCAGAGGATGTATATCTTTGATTCAAAATTCAAAAGCATTCATTCGAGCACATACAAGAAAACATTTTTAAAGCTAAAAATGCTAAAAAGCTAACTTTGGTTAGCTAACTAAAATTGTTAAATGAATTTATAATTACTGAATTTTTACTATATCAGGCATGAAACCAATAGAATAAAAAAGTGTCCCAGCCTGGATTCAGATGGCCATTGGTATTATGTGCCAACACTCTATGTCTGAGCTACCTGGATAATATCCAGGCTGGCACTCTACGCTCTCAATAAGATGGTAAGGCATAAGATGGAATGTCTTCATGAGCCATAATGCCCGTGGCAAGCATAAGATGCTAATTGCCATTTATTCCAGCATCGATGAATATATATAATTTGCTATTATTATATAATATATAAGCTTACACCTGTAACAGTACTAAATGAATTTGTAATTACTGAAATTTTGCTATATCATCTGGGTAGCTCAGTAGTAGAGCGTTGGCACTTAATGTCAATGGTCCTGGTTCAAATCCAGGCCTGGGCACTTTTTCACTCTGTTGGTTTCATGCTTAAATATAGCAAAAATTCAGTAATTATAAATTTATTTAACAATTTCAGTTAGTTAACCAAAGTTTTAGTTAGCTTTTTAGCATTTTTAGCTTTAAAAAATGTTTTCTTTTATGTACTCGAATGAATGGTTTTGAATTCTGAATCATAGATCTAATTCCTCTGATAAAAGTTATGTCACATTTAAAAGAAAATGATGATTTTCATTTGTTAAACTAAAATGTATGCATCGATATGACACCATTTTCATTGACTTTATGCTTTGATTTGTGCTGAGGCTATGAACCTTTGATATAAATATATTCTTTATAACTTATTGATCTTCTGAAAATATTAACTTTAATTTTACTTTAATTCATATGGTTATACACGAATTCTTTCTTTTATTTATAAAATGAAATTTATTAGTTTTAATTAATAAGTATATATGAAATTTCTAATATTTATTTATCGAATAGTAATTCATACAAAATAAATCTAAGATATTTTATGCATGCATTTATCTGTATTTATGTTGCATCAAGTAATGAAACATATAAACAAACGCACTAGCCACTTCTTTTATGTCATGTGATTCCCACTATGATGTCAGATGAATATTATTGTCCATGAAAAAATCATTTTAAAATATGATGTAATTTTCATCATTTTTTTTGCATGCAATAATTTAATTATTTTAAAGTTTTCTTTTTTTTTCTTTTTTCAATTGAAAAGTATTTGTAAATATTATTGCCTTTTAAAATCTGGCAACAGTACGTAAAAATTGGCTATTTCAAACTATGAATTAAATCTCTATTCAGATAATGAAATTTTGAATAAAAAATTGGAAAAAAAACCCTTAAAATTAGACAAATTAAAAAAGTGATTGGACATCACGCACCACAATCTAGTCAAGTATGTGACTGCAAAAGATGGTTAAATTGCTATGCATAGTTTTTGATCCTATAAAACTTTTTAAACAGAACTATTTTGATCGATTTCAACATTAAAGTGCTTAAAATAATTCTTTGATTTAAAAATCTGTTTCAACCATGTTTATTATATATTTCTCCGTGTTTATTATACATTTCTCTATAAAGCTACCAATTTTCATGCGTTTACATGCAATAGTGTTTTCATAACGAGTAAAGTATAAAGGTAAAAATAAATTCAATTATACCAGTGATGGCATCAGCATTAGTTATTATTTTTTTAGAATAGAGAGATAATTTTCATTACCGTTTGACAGCATCTAAAGAGCCACTGGCAAAATCAACTACACCAGCTGTTGGTCTTGTAACAACTCCAATCAAACCTTTACCAACTCCTTTGAAGAAACCACCAACACCTCCTTCCCGGGCTCCTTCAATTGGCTTTGTAACTACACCTGTTACACCATCAAAAACACCCTAAGAGAAAAATATTCAGTATTTTATCAAAAGTATTTTAAATATAACAAATAAAACAGTCATATTTTTTTAGTTTCAATCATCAGAAATTTATATATTAAAATTATATTAATGTAACCATTAATTTTATAAACATATGAATTTCATATAAAGCTCTTCTTAAAAACTTTAAGATTGCAGTGCAAAAGCGTTCTACAGGTCGATTGGTAATAATATATTTAAACAGTATATGGATACAAGAACATAAAAAACATGACTTTTTAAGGGAAATTTAAGCAACATTGCATAAAATTTAGATATCATACAAAACACTTTAAAAAATACAATTTATGACTAAATTTAGTTAAATATACACAAAAGTAAATATATAAGACATACCATTACAAGCCCTTTACCACTTTGAGCAATACCATGAGTAAAATCTTGAGGACGGCGGCTAATATTTTGTCGCCGCCTCTTCTGGTATTCTTTGTCTAATGTTAAAGCAGCTAATCCTTTTCCAAGAGTACCAGTAATGCGAGATGCTGCACCAGCAGCTCCACCTAAAATATGACAGTACATGAAAACAAGAGGCATAGAAAATATATCCAACTATTCTGTCCATAAAAAAAAAAGAATAGTTTATGGAAATCATACTAAAAAATAAACAAACAGAAATACTCATTATTAAATACGCAGTATATGATTTCTTTTAAATTTTATTTGCCAGTACAAGGAAGAAAATTTTATGTTTTAAATTTAAATTTCTAAAGGAGTTTGATATTTATGTAATTTGCTTCTTATTTTATATATTTAGATGTAAGCATATTGGGAAAAAAAAAAGGTCTTAATGTTTATTAGCATTAATCTATTTGTTAAAACAATTATTTTTTAAAAATCTTTGCATTTTATGCACACAACTCTCTTCTTTTTTATCTATCACTTATACCTGAGGACATATCTGACATTTAATTGTTGAATTATTGGTTGCTTTTTGCCTGGCAGAAAAAATTGCCAGTGGGAAACAGCATGGTCAAATGACATGAAAGTTCATGGGACAACACCAAATCTAATAATTAGACTTTATGCAGAAAACAAAGACTAAATGTAATAAAGAAGAGTTACAAATAAGTAGCAAAATGCATTGCCATTTTTTTTTTCACATTACACCTATCAGATGCAAAATAACAAGATTTGTACTAGTTTTACTTCTGTATACCACTGTTTTAAAATAGCAATTATCTCCTTATTTAATTGCAAATTTCTGACATTAAATAAGGCTAATATTACTTTCTGAAATTAATCATCAAAATGTGAATTCTGAGACGGTATGTCTTCTGAAAATATATGTTGGCAAGAAATCCTACCATTTCAAACAAATGGGTTAATAAGTATATCAAAAATGCTATCAATTCTGTGAATTTACATAATTTAAGTAAATTATATTAAAATATAAAAATAAAATTCAGTTTACCAATAGCATGCCCAAAAAGTGATTTTACTCCAAGGGCAAGGCCTTCAGCAAATTCTTCAGGTCCTTGAATGGCACCTTGGAATGGCTCATAGAACAGATCTGTAACACCTTCTCCTATACCTAAAAGGAGACCCACAGGGTTTCCTATAACATCTAAACCCAAGATAAGCATATACATCTGTTTCAAGGCCTATAAGGAAGATTTTCAATATTAATCATACCAAATGCTTGTAAACAGACTTGATCAAAAACAAAATAATGTTTCTGATATTAGAAAGAACACATTACATAAATAAATGAACAATATAGAATTATAAGTATTTCTTATGGTTATGTAATGGAATCGTGGAAAACAGTATAATGAAAAATTAATAAAATACCATAACTAATATACATTGTTATTTTCCAACTGAGTGAAAAAGTGTCCAGGCTAGGATTTGAACCAGGGACTTTTGGTTTAAGCTGACAACTTTCTGCCAACTGAGCTATCCTGGACAAATCTGGCAGACACAATTCACTTAGACAGGCTTTTGATAATGACATCTAGTCTGTTATCTAAAACAGCTCAACAGAATAAATCGCAGGTAATGGAACTCCAAGAAACATTGGATTTTTAATTACACATAATTAATTTAACACAATTATTTTAATTGGTAAATAAATCATATGGGTTGTAATTTTTCAACCGAGTGAAAAAGTGTCCAGGCCAAGATTTGAATCAGGGACCTTTTCCTGATTCAAATCCTATATTACATAACTAGCTGTTACCCGTGACTTCGTTCACGCAACATTAAAAGAAGAATAAATACATTAATTAAGCAAAATATTTCACTCCCAATAATTAAAAACATTAATAATTAAATAACTATTTATCACATTTCATAGGAGACAATACGGTATTTTTTGTTATAGGGACCTCGACATAACTCAGTCTTAAAAAAGTGAAATTTTGTGCCAAATAATCGCGAAAATGAAATTGCGACCAATGCAAAAATGAGGATCAAATAAAATCCTGGAAATAGACAAATTGGATAAAAACAAATGTCAATTTTACCTGATAAACAATTTTACTTTTAACGCCTTTGTGAAACGTTTTAACAGCTATCCTTAAAAAAAACATGCTTTTTCTTTAAATTAAATTCTGAATCATTGGTTTAATGTATAGCTGAAACAAATCTTGTTTTCTAAATGACAATTTTTGTTCTCCAGAATAAGTTTATTCATAAAGTTTGAATATGTGAAAATATTTTTTTTATTTTTCGGATAATTTACTGAAATCAAGATTTTGTTTTCACCATCTATTCAAAGTGAAAATAAATTCTGTTTTTCAGTTTTAATGAGAAAATGGCGTAAAAAATATTCTGATTTGTTTTATTTCTCTTTTTTTATCCACAAATATGGAGTAATTTACTTTCCATTTTTAGAGAAACTTCATTAAAAAAAAAAAAAATAAATAAATAAATAAAACAATTCTTGGCACCTAATTTAATTTTTTTAATTCTGAGAATTTGTGTGACATCATCGGATCAATGATAACCGGTATTAAGTTAATCACATTGTGTTCAATGTCAGATATAGATTCGTGTTCATTTTACTTTTCTTAATTTATGATGTGATTTTTTAGCAGAAAACTCTCATCTGTATATAACAGATGCTCATGTTTCAGATAAAAAACCATTTAAATTTTTCATAATAAATATGACGTGAAACTCATCTACTTCCTATACTTACTGATCCTTGTATTATTAATGTAAGGGATTGATTCACACTCCTTTTAAAACATATTGGGAAATTCCCGTTTTATTACAAATATGACGTCTCTTTTTCCCCAGAGAAATCCCTTTTTAATGACATAATTCTTGTTAATTTTTTTTTCCAGGCAATTAATTTCAATACAGGCATAGGGAAAATTATGTTACTTTAACGAAATAATATTAAATCTTTAGGTTTTATCAACAAAAAACATTCATCATTTTTTTTTCAGGTAATTGAGTTATTTCTTTTAGTTTTAAGAATGAAAATAACTATTTCTCGCTATCTATGACATCATTTTCGACATGGGTAATTTTGCGGAGCATATTATTGACATTTGCTACCCATTTTCTTTTCAAACTTCTTTTTACGGTTTTAAAATTTAAATTAAAAATACGGTACAATTATATTAGCTGCATGCAGACGGTAAAATGCCAAGTATTGTTACCATACAAAAGAAAAAAAGTAAAGAAAAAAACCCAAGGTCATTTTATTTAAACATCAAAGTATACCCGTTTTATTTTCGATGTATGACGTCATATTCGCCTGTTTCCCATAGTTACGCATATTGAAACCTTGTATTATTATCAAAAACTAAAAAAAGGATGTATCCTTTCTAATAATGTTATTTCATCTTTTTTTAATTTTTAAATTTTTTATTTACATTTTTCACATGAAAATTTTTCAATTGAAACTAAATTGTTGAGTACAAATTATTATTAAGGGTTTGGATTTAGTGGCAACAGTAAAGCATTAGCAATGGTAAAGTAAATTTTATACGAAAAAATACCCATTTATTCTCTATGAAAATAATGAAATTTTGAATTATTAAGAAAAATATTTGAATAAAATAAACAAAAACTAGCCTATGTTCATTTCCGGGTTATAATCAACCTATATTCAGAGAAACAGGGTTATTAAATTCTCCATTTTGACGCTGGCTTCAGCCAAACATTTACACACACAACCAGATTTATAATACACTGGCCTCCAAAAGTTAAGGTACAACATGTTTTTCGAAGCTCACCAGACAAAAAATGGCAGTCAGATTAAACTTCATAGTTTATATGAATGACAATAAGCTTTAAAAAAACTTACGCAAAAATTACAGCTACCACTTTTATTTTATAGAAAAGAATAGGTATTTGTGAATGAGAGAAAAATATGCAATTACGAAGCTTTCGTAATTTCGCGTGTAAGTTTTGTTGTATTCGAACTATTGTTGTCAGTTTTGTTCACAACAGCCAGTAGAGTCTAGAAATGTCTAGAAGAAGTCGTTAGCCAGATTCATTAAGGTGGCGGGTGGTAGGATGGATGGAAATGGGGTTGTCACAGGCCGATACTGCTAGACGGCTTAATGTGTCTCGTAGTATAGTCCAACGACTCTGGGATCAGTATGAATCCGAAGATTCTGTGCCAAGTAGACATGCTCCAGGCCGCCCACGTTTTACAACACCTTCAGGAGACCGGTTTCTAGCACTTTCGGCCCGAAGGAGAAGACGCACTACTGTGGCGCAACTCATTGCAGACCACTTTGCAGCATTAGGGAGAAGAATCTCCGCTACTATGGTGCGAAGACATCTTCACAATGCAGGTCTCTATGCAAGGCGACCAGTTGTGTGTGTCCCCCTCAACAGACAGAGAAGGGCCTGCTTATGTTGGGCAAGAAAACATGTTTCCTGGATCAGACAACAGTGAGCTTCTGTACTCTTCACAGACGAGTCCAGATCCACACTGGAGAGTGATTCAGGATGTCTTCTGATCTGGAGAAAACAATGTACTCGATACCATCAATCAAACACTGTCGAAACACACAGGTACAGAAACGGTGGAATCATGGTTTGGGCAGGGATCTCACTCGGAGGCCACATTGACCTGCATGTGTTCCATGTAGGAACTGTGACTGGTGCGAGATATCGGAATGAGATCCTTGATTCATATGTGCGCCCATATGCCGGTGCTATTGGCAATGGTTTCATTCTAATGGATGATAATGCGAGACCACACTGAGCTGTGGTTGTTGAGGATTATATTGAGAATCACTGTTTGGAGAGAATGGAATGGCCAGCTCACTCTCCAGACTTGAATCCGATAGAACATCTTTTGGAGGCCAGTGTATTATTAGGATATATATATATATATATGTGTGTGTGTGTGTGTATCCGATAAAACATCTTTTGGAGGCCAGTGTATTATTAGGATATATATATATGTGTGTGTGTGTATCCGATAAAACATCTTTTGGAAGCCAGTGTATTATTAGGATATATATATATATATGTGTGTGTGTGTGTGTATAGATTTTGTCATCTGAAAAATTCTGCAATTTTTCAAAGTGAAGCGCAGTTTTGTCAGCTTATATTTTGCTATTGCTGATAAGGAGTGACCTTGAATGAGCCAGATATGTAAATTCGGCTTTTCTGCTTGCATTGTATAATTCTTGCTTGAGTCGGGGCATAATTTTTGTTTCAGTGGAAAACCAAAAAAACCATTTTCGTCAATTATACTTGTTTATTTCGAGAGAGGTAAAATACTAGACAGACTGCTCATAAAATTTGTGCTGCATATGGACAAACTGCTGTTTCAGATGACACAGTTCGAAGGTGGTTTAAGAAGTTTAAATGCAGAAAGTTCCGCCTTGAAGATGATATTGCTCTGGATCATCATCATCATCTGTAAAGGAAAACCTCTTAAAAGAAGCTATCAAATGATCATACACTGTACTTTTTGGAATATTTAGTCTGTCTCATAACTCCTGAACTGTGTCATGTGGATTTTCAGCATTTTAGCGTCTTTTAAGAAGTACTCCTTTAGAGCTGATGGTCCTCCAAAGTGGCATCGCCTTCAAGACTAAAATTTCCACACTTAAACTTCTCAAACCACTTTCAAACTATGTCATCTGAAACAGCACTTTGTCCATATACAGCACACATTTTATGAGCAGTCTGACTAACATTTTTACCTTTCTTGAAATAAAAGAGCATAAATGATGAAAATTACTTTTGGTTCTCCATACCACTGCACTGAAACAGAAATTATGCCACAATCCAGGCAAAAACTATGCAACACAAGCAGAAAATAACAAATTTACATACCTGGGTTATTCAAGGTCACTCCTTATTAGCAGTAGCAAAATAACTAACCTCAGAACTTTCTGGATGACCCAGTACTGAGACTAGCCTTTTTTGCACCCAGGGCAAACATGTATTTTGCCTCCCCCGAAATAAATTTATAAAGAGAATTTTACCAAGTTTCTAATAGCTGACTCAACTTGTTTTAAATTTAAAATATGTAATCACAAAATACATTATACTGAACTACGTAATCAGCTTTGTCAAATATTGATTCAATAAAACCTTCAAAATGGAATAGAAAAAAACAGGAAAAAATTCCACTTTATACAGGTTTTCGTCTTAGCAGGTATAATTGTTGGTATTCTTTCTGTTGAGAACTGTAATTATAAAATTAAAAACTGGATTCCGTTATAGACAAATTTCATTTTCACAGATTTTATGGCATGTGTATCATTACAAATGAGACGTTTAAAGTCCAGTGATATGATTCACATTGTCTTAAGGGTTTACACTAATCACGCGAAGACATTTGGAAGCTAATGTTAAATCTGTGGGAGTGTTCTTAATACTTTTAATTTTTTTTTTCATGGGATACTTGCAGTCTGAAATTGAAAGTGTCCTCATATAAAAAAACGGCAACCAAAGTCGGAAAAGTAAAAACGCACAACATTAGATATCGAGATCAGGTATGATATGCAAAAATATATTATTTAAAAATATTTAAATGCAAGCGAGAATTGCGAAAAGAACACTCCCACAGGTTTAATATTAGCATGCGAGTGTTTTCGCTTGACTAGTGTAGGCTCTTAAGAGCATAATATTTTTAAATATTTTTTTTCTTAGGATAGCTGAGGTTGATGTTCTGAAAGTGAAAGTAACTTTATATATATATATAAAATTGCAACAAAAATCGAAAGAGTAAACACTAACCAGGTTAGAAATCAACCTCAGCTATCCTAAGAAAAAAATATAAAAAAATATTAAAATGCAAGCGAGAAATTTGAAAAGAATGCTCCCATAGGCTTAACATTAGCTTGCGAGTTTCTTCACGTGACTACAGTGTAGGTTCTTAAGAACTCAAAAACCAGGATTTTCTGCAAGCATAACAATTAATTCCAAAACCTTAAAATATTATCTATAATCAGTTTCGTGAAAGTATCACTTATACTCATCTTCCTATTCATAGATGGATATGTTTAGATACTTTCCTGAACCTAACGCTAAACTTCAAAATTACAATACTGGATTATAATACAGGCCGGATCTGTATGTAAAAAAGTAATTGTAGTAAAAGACATGGGCATATTTCAGTTGTCACCTGCTAGAAATGGCAAAAGGGTAAAAAAAAATAATAATTTGGGAGGATAAAGGCAGGGGCGGTTTACTAGCCATGGCACCCGGGGCAGGATTTTTTTGTGCACCCCTACAAATGATATATATATTTTAAAAAAGTATGTCTGTAAATATGTAAAAAGCTATATGTTTAGTTCTTGACCCTCAAAATGTCTTCCCCCCACCCTTTGGCATACAAAATTAAAAATATCTAAAATTCTATTTATTTTTCTTTTGTTATTGTTGGTGTGGGAAGAGGTCATTTTGATAATGATTTAATTATTGTTACAAGAAAGTTATTAATAGAGCAAAAAGAAAGATTTTTTTTTTAGATATTGATCTGTGTGTGTTGGAATGGGGGCAAAAGAAAAAAAAAGGACACTTTTAGGGCGGGTAATTTAGAGGATTATTTAATTATTGTTACTACAAAATCACAAATGAAGCAGAAAAAAATACATCATTTTAAAAATTTAAAACTTTATGAGATGAGGGGTGGAAGGGGGAGTTAATAAATAAACAGTGAATAATAATTACTTGTGTTTTTCTTCTTAATTAGTATGATTAAAAGACAGAAAAGAAAATAGGGGAAAAAATTATGAATTAAACGAAAAAATCAAACAAACTTTGCAGCAGTACACATATAGGAAGTTTTTAGTTCAAGCAGCTACACAGTACAAAACATAATTGCAAAGTGAGTGACAAAGGAAAAGAAGCAGAAATTTTGGGGAGGGATAATGTATGTGATAGATTTTTCAGGGGGCAAGGAGGGGGGGAGATTTAGATGACTGATTATTTATTGTTACAATAAAATAACAATTAACACAGAAAAATTTGAAATATATAAAACTTTTTAAAGATTTTCATTTTATGGACTGGGGGACAAAATTTTAGAGTGGGGGATTTAGATAATTCTTTTTCTTTTTTTTTTGAAATGGAAACCTGCCAAAATGTGGAAGATACTCACTCCTGTATTTATCTTTACTTCTAAATTAATTATTATATAATTTTTTTTCGACAAATCTTGATATTCAACCTTCAAAATTTAACTATTTTTGCTTTTGAAAAGATGGGGCTTATAATTCGAAATTTAAGATAATCTAATTCTGTTCAGAACAAAATGATTATATATATAAGTGGCAGAAGAAACAATTCTGAGTTACAACAGCATGAATTAGTAGAGACACAAGTAAAGACTGGGAGCAGAATAGAGTCTATTTACATAACTCATCAAAGTTTTGGATAACATTAATTGCAAGCTAGTTAATAAATAAACAGTGAATAATAATTACTTGTGTTTTTCTTCTTAATTAGTATGATTAAAAGACAGAAAAGAAAATAGGGGGAAAAAATTATGAATTAAACGAAAAAATCAAACAAACTTTGCAGCAGTATACATATAGGAAGTTTTTAGTTCAAGCAGCTACACAGTACAAAACATAATCAATTGCAAAGAATGATATATAGAGAATGTTTACACATTTTTAGAACGATTTCGATAAATTATTTAAAAAATGAAAATATTTTGCAGAAAAAATTCTGGCAACAGCTTATTATTTAAAATTAAAATTATCCTCTCATACTTTCAAATTTTTTCATTCTTCAAAATGGTGCGTATAAATAAACTGTGGATCAGAGGGTATGTTTCTCAGTTTTCCAGAAAAAAATATTCTTATTCCCTAATTAAAAAATATTGTGAAGCACACAATATAAAAATTTCTAAGTGCAAAATAAACAACATTATTAATCAAAAAGGCAAATCCCATCACTGATAGAAAAAAAAAAGATTCGAAATGAATACTCTACACATCTTTGTACTATTTCCAATGTTTCTAAACTGAAATCGCAGGTAACAAGAGAAAATCCACTGGTGCAGAATTCTATTGTAGTCTTTACATACATTTGTAGCAACAATAAATATAATAATAAACCATGATTTACAGCATAAAAAAGAAAAAAATAAATAAAAATAAAACCATAATGTTCACAGTCTTCTGCCAAGGCATGTGGCTCATTCCAAGGCATTTGTAGCAGTGATGGGCATGAGTTATTTTTATATTCAAATGATTCATTTAAATGTTAAAATACCCATCACTATTTTGTAGAGCTCTGTATGAAAATCATTTTAGGAGGAAATAAATGGTAATACATTGTACCCCTTTATGAAGCATGAGTTAACTTAAATGACTGCAAAAAAAAAAAAAAAAAATCTATTTATTATAAATAACTAGAGAAAAAATATGTCCAAATCTGGTTCCCAGAAATTAAAGAAAGTTTCAGCATGTTTGTCGCAGGTAATTTCTTAAAATGGAAATTAAAAATGTGTGTAAAAAATTGCAAAAATCATCCTACAATCAGGAGAATATTTTATGTCCAATATTTACAGAAGAAATTACATTTATTTACCCCAATAACTTTCAAAGAGTGAAACAGCCATCGGTCATACACAAAAACTACGACTGCATTCCTTGAAAAAATAAAAACTCACGCATGTATTGCATATATACTTTTTCAACATATTCCTACGAAGTCCCTTGACACTTCACCTGTGTTCTATTGTACCTTTAGTCTTCTGCAAAGAGCTCTTTCTAAGTGCATACCCACCATGATTGATGGATTCTGGAAAGTAATAAAAGAGGAATAGCAAGCAATGCCCCTGGAAATGTTACAAAAAGCCCATCTATCATAGAAAGCACAATGGAGACTTATAATAAAGGAACAGTGTTATCAGATTGAACATTTAAAAAATTAAACTTAAAAAAAAATTAAATGCCCCCAAAATCATTCTAAAAATTTGTGAACACCCTCTATATTTCACATTTTGTAAGAGAAATTTTGTACCTTTTTAAAAAAAACATAGAGTAAACATATAGACAAAGAACCATAAACTATAAAAAATACATGGAAAAGAAAATAAAGACTTAAAATGTTAAATAAATTACCTGTCCGGAATAATGGGATATAACATCTCTAAGAAGTTTATTTTGGGAAAGGAATACGTACCTTCTCTCAAAATAATCTAACCTGAAATTGAGATTAAAAATTAGAGAAGAACACATTTTTAATCAAATACAAATTTTAAATTTTAAAGTAACAAAACTTACCTGAAAACAACATCTTGTATTTCAGTTAAGGTAACACCAACACTTTGGAGAAGCAAATTTAGGAAGTCGGAATGAATGGCTGTGGGTTTACCACTATCTTGATTTCCACCTGTCATTGAAAAGCTTATATGAACCTGAAAATAGAAGATAAGAAATGAAGATAAACATCATGCATAGATTATGAAACTTTCCAACATTATGAGAATATGTAAAATTTTCATACATGATCATGCCTACATTACACTTACATAACATATCACAGGTAATCTGGACTACTCTTGGTAATTCAGCTTCAATTGTCACAGATAGTTTCTAAAATATTCTAACTACTTATCTGATGCTAAACTTTGTCACCAAGTATTCATGTGAAATGTTCTAAAAATCAAGATTCAGTGAATCTTCATTTCTAATGCCAAATTCTGTCACCAAACACGATCAAGTCATTATTACGGCTGGATTATTTATCAATACATCTATTTGTCAAATATTGATATTTTTTAAATATTGCAATAACAATATCAAAACTCTGACTCTGCCGATATATCCCAATAACTATAATATTGTATTGCGCTCACTGCCATTTCGAGCCCCAAAAAACAGTGACGAATATCCCATACCAATATGTCCTTCAATACCTTCTTTCGTCTGATCATGTATTTATTCACTAGCCTGCTTCCTCCAAAAACAAAAAATCTACCTCTGTTGATTATCTTTATATCTTATCTCAAAGTAAGGAATATCCCAATATATCCCAATAAATTCACATGGTACATTTGTTACTACTTATCTCTGCAAACCGTAAAGAAATAACTATTGAATAACACTTGTTGCCAGTTTCCTGTTTGGCTGCTGATATTGGTCATGATATATCAAGGTATTTGTATGTATTTAGGATGAGTT
This sequence comes from Maratus michaelseni, assembly GCA_963931845.1. Classification (NCBI taxonomy): domain Eukaryota; kingdom Metazoa; phylum Arthropoda; class Arachnida; order Araneae; family Salticidae; genus Maratus; species Maratus michaelseni. Next base: position 314,510,300 of record OZ007591.1, read on the forward strand.
TTTAATCAAAAGTAAGTTTTATAATTTTCATACGTAAGTGAATATAAATAATATAAATAAAATTTCTTGACTAATTCAACTTTTAGACTTTATTTTATATATATATATATATATATATATATAACCTAATTTAAGGATCATTCCTAATTTAAAGATTTTATGAAATGAATTTGTGTAACAAATTTATGAAACAAATTTATAATTTTTTTTTTTTTTAAATGCTTAAATGCAGAGTTTGTAGAACACTGATGGTAATGTAATTTTAATATGTTGTTACAGTCATCTACACAGTGTTTTTATTCTTGAAGAGGAATTATATAATAGTATTTATAGATATTGTATAGGGCTATACAAAAGAATGGGCGGTTATTACTTAAAATCTATTTTAGTGTCATTACGTTATTTGAAACTCTATGAAATTTGTATATGCTACTAAGGCTTACTGTGACATGTTCTCCATTGAAAATATGGGAAAAACTCAGATGGATTACACTTTATTGCCAATTACTGTTGGAAGAACTATTTTCTATGACCTTCATTTAACTTATGATGCTTCATGTATCATGTATCATTAAGTGTACAACACTGTCTTAAAAATTTTTTTTCAAAAGCATTTCAAGCTCACTTCCATAAAAAATAACACAACACCAACATCCATGAATGCATTTTAAGCTCACTTCCCACAAATGCATTTTAAGCTCATTTTTCCATGAAATAATTTCTCTCAAATTATCAGAAAAAGCTTTTGCCATTGTCAAATTTATGTAGTGATAAAAATTTAGCAACCATACTTCAAATTAAAATTAAATAGGGAAATTTAAACTCAAATTTCTTTTATATCAACTACAGAGATAACTTCCCTTAGCAAGAAATATATTAATCAAATTTAAATAAAGTATTTTTTTTTTCATGTTTCAGTGTATGACAGTCATACTCAAGTTAAAATTAGATAATATATAGATTAAAAAAATTTTTCTGTTGCTTTAACACAGCCCCTGGGAGGAAATAGAGTAGCAAAATTTATGTAAAATTGATTTTTTTATCTTTCACTGTATGACAGCTATACTGAAATTAAAAATAAGTAACAAGGATTGAACACATTTTTCTTTTGTGTTTACGGTTGTAAGAACTCAAAAGAAAAAAAAAAAAAACAGACATAGAAATGTGTCGCTAAACTGTGATGACGTGCTCGCAGGGCGGCTAATTAACTTACTCTTAAATAAAACAAAAATGGACTTCAAATTTAAAACAAACAAATTAATAAATCTTAATTTTAATGGAATATTTATATACAATGCTTAGACTTAAAAACATTTTACACTGCTTAAATTTGGAATACACACAATAAGCTTAAGTTTAGGATATATACAAGATTAAATTTAGAACACATACACAACTATATTACAATATTTACAGAGAAAGAATCATACTATAAGTGCAAAAAACTAACTCACTTTCAAAACATGTGGCACAGTTGAACTGTACCTCCTGCATTTTAAATTATAACTTATTCCGTTGGCAGAAGCGATTTAAAAAAAACAGGTTTATAAACCAAAATACTTCCACAATTGAAATTATTACTGTATAGCAGCTTTTCCTAGTAATAAATTGATCATACCTTTGACCATATAAAACTCTCATGCTGAATGTGTATTTGAAGATGTTTCATCGCAGCAAAAATTTGTGGGTCAACGCCCAAGACTTTAAAATTAAGTCTTCTTTAAATATTCTAACGCATTTTCAAAGCTAAACTCAAAACTCACAATACTATCTCAGAAGCACATCTACCCATGATCACGTCAGCCAAAAGGGCGGGCAAAAAATTATTATGTTAGCCTTTTTTTTTCTACTCGATGCGCCATCTGCTTTTATTAATTACGTGGTTGAGATCAATCGCCAACAATGGTGTCCTTTGGCTGGAAATAGGGCAACTAAATTTAAATTAAATTTATTTTCTACTTTATTTTTTAAATAAATTTTCAAAATAAGCTTCTTTCACGTTAATTTTACATTTTAATAAAAAGATTCACGTGATATTTTTTCTTTCTTTCTGCTGTAGCGCCCCTGGTAGGAAATTGCATAACTAAAATTTTAAAATGAATTGTTTTTTATGTTTTCTCATGTGGCAATCATACTTTAAGTTAAAATTAGAGAGGACAATTCAACTCAACTTTATTTTATGCTGATAATGCCCCCTAGCAAGAAGAAGATTAACCAAATTTAAATAAAAATTTTGTTTGTTTATGTATAAATGTATGACAATATTAAGATAAAAATAGGTCTTACTGATTTAAAACAATTTTCTTTTGGGTTTATAGCAACCCTAGGCACGAAATAGGCTATCTACATTTAAATAAAATTTATTTTTTGTGTTTTACTGTATGAACACATTTATGTGATTACTTTGAATTTAAACTCATTTCTTAATGGTAACAAATATTTAAATTGTGACTATGGAACTAATCAAATATTAGCATTTTACAGATAAACAATTATTATACAGACAAACATATGTTACATACAGTGATCAATTGGATCATTGTATGTAATGTATGTTTGTCTGTATAATAATTGTATATCTTTAAAATGCTGAATGCAGGCGTTATTTATGTGTAGTTTAATATATATTTGTAGATCAGTGGAATAGTAAAAATCTATTCACCGTTGTCCGGTCATACAGGGCTGTCTGTTAGATGGTTGGTGACCTTTTCTCCAACATGGTTTATTAGTGAGAAATTGCAGACTTAGGAATCGGCCGGAGTGGCTCAGTGGTTAGAGCAACAGCTCGGAACGCTGTGGACCCAGGTTCGATTCCTGGCTCTGGCTAATTTTTCACTCCATGTTGGATCATTGTATGTAATGTATGTTTGTCTGTAGTATATCTTTAAAATTCTGAATGCAGGCGTTATTTATGTGTGGTTTAACAAATATTAGCAATTTATTTCTGATACAAAACTATAAACTAAGTTGTTACATAAAACTGTCTAATGCAAGGTATACGAAATTAATCTGTATGCCAGCCTGCCCATCCATACACAATTTAAATTTCTTAAAATGCATATAAATTCAAGAATTTTAAATTTGTTTCTAGGGTAGATTATAGTGTATTTCCACCAATGGACAAATTATGAACAAGTTTGCAATGTGCAAGTTTAGTGAAAGTCTGGGAGTTTGCACACTAAGAGGGGGCACCAGGGGACAACAAAGCTACTTGGTATATACTACAAATGAAATAACGATGTTAAACATAGAAAACCAATTACCAAAAAATGCAAAATATATTGGAATAAATAAAGAAAATGTAAGCTCTCACATAAGCATAATCAAAAGAAAAAGGCCATTAAAATGAATTTTAAAAAAGTGAACCAAAGTGATTATTCTCTATTTAATATATCTTCATGAATTTTTTAAAATTTTAAATTGTAACATGAATAAAAAAGAAAAAATGGTAAACAAACAAACAACAACAACAAAATTTTCAAACACCTGTTGCATCTGATAGTGGGTTGAACTTTGCATATCTTGTACTCATCATTTGTACAGTACAAAGTCTCAAATCCGGACATCCGAAATTCGTAATTCTCCAAAATCCGGACATTTTGGAAACTAGCTGTTTTTTTTTTTTTTTTTTTTTTTTTTTTTTTTATATTTATTTATATATGCCTTGGACTGAATCGTTTTTCCCGCTTCTGTTATATTTGTCTCCATATATTTTCCAATTTGATATCTTTACACTTTTATTCAATCATTCCTTACTCAACGCCCTCCCCTCCCCACCATGTCTGATAATCTTTATTGCGGACTTCCCAATATTCCATATTCCATAGGAAGGCCACATTCATAGTTGTATTTAGCTGCAGGAAAACAGAAAAAAGTAATTAAAAGAAAAGAATGAAAAAAACATTTTCCTTACCATAAAAAATAAAAAAATAAAAAAATATCTCTGTCGTTATTTGACGAATTATGTTCAAATTTACAGCAAGTTGCAATAATAGCAGATTAGGCTGTTTTCCCAAATTTTATCAAAATATGATAATTTATTCCAAAATCGGAGCACCACACAAAAAAAAGCCACTAGAGTAACTGAAAAGAAAAAGAAAGGATTGAATTATCTGTCTGTTTGTTTTGTTTATTTTAGTCCCTAACTTCATGAGATCGTTAGCTTTCAGTAGATACTATGTTTCGTTATGCAGAAAGAAACCATGCACAGATTTTTTTTATTATTATTAGGCTAGGCTTGTTAAGCGGATTAGGAATGATGACATGTGAGGGCAGTGCGCAGCACCCTTTGAATCAAATGGGAACAATAGGGAGCATAAAAGCAAATAATAACGTTTTTTTAAACCTTTTAAAATATATATTATTTTATTGGAATATCGTATTAGTGTGTATCTTTATACAGCATTGCAAATGCCTTCCTGACGTAAATAAATCGGTGTGTGTGGGGAGGGGGGGGGAGGTTGATTAGTTTTTAAATAACTGCAAATGATTTATAATTGATAAAGCAGCGTAAAATAACGGACATATTCAATTACCTAACAGAAAAATTACGTTTTGTAAGTAAAATTTCCTGAAATTGTGATAATTAAAAAAAAAAAAATATTCCTCTATTGAAATATTTGCTTTATTATTACCTTATTTCAGTAAAATAAACGGGGGTGGGGTGTAGATTATTATTTTTTTACCTTTTTAAAAAATATATTCATTTTTTTAAATATTTAATTTGCTCCAGTATAATATTTTTCAGTATTGAAATGCATTCGTTATAAATAAATAACGGAGGGGGCAAATTGCAAATGATCCAAAATTCGGAAAAATCCGAAATCCGGAATAGCTGAAGTCCGGAGGATTCCGGATTTTGAACTTTGTACTGTATTGTGATAAATTGAATCCAATGCCATGAAAATACCACCAATGAGATTAAAATGACATTGTTAGAATTGAGAGAGATAAAATAAACAAGAAAAAAAGGGACAATAAATTTACCTTAAGTGGTGAAAAATGTAAATTATCAAAGTAATTCTGCTGTTCGACAGAGGAATAATCTGCTGCAACACTTTTCAAGGAAGATTGAGTCTTTTCTTTATCTACTTCTAACAATTTCACCTAAAACAAAGCATATATTAATAATATAAATCAAATCATTCAAATTAAACTAAATATGTTTTTTCATCAAAAAGATGCTCAGGAAGTTTTGTACGTAAGACATAAAATTTCTATGATTACTTAAACAAGCTAGTCATACAAATGAAATACACTGGCCTCCAAAAGTTAAGGTACAACTAGTTTTTTACTGTTCACTATTAAAAGAATGAAAATAAAGGTAAAATATATAGTTTATATGAATGATCATAAGTAACTTCAATAAAATCTTATGAAAAAATTATACCCATCTCAATTATTTTAATGTATTGGATACTTATATGTTTGTCAGGAGGAACTGTAAATATCTCACTTTGGGAATTTGTGTGAAATCTTTTTTATGGTTGATGATTTTGAATTATTGGAACTAAAATAGTGTTGTCCATGTCTAGGAGATGTCATTTACTTGATTTGTTAAGATGGCGGGCAATCTGATGGATAGAAATGGAATTATCACAAGCTGGTGCTGCTAGACATCTTAATGTGTCTTGTAGTGTGGTCCAAAAGCTTTGAGATCAATTTGAATCCAATAATTCAGTATCAAAAAGACTTGTTCCAGACCGCTCATGGGTTACAACCCCTGTACAAGATCGCTTTCTATCTCTTTTGGCCTGAAGGAAGAGCATCACTACTGTGGCTCAGCTCATTTCAGATCATCATTTTCAACAGGGATGACAATACCTGTGATTACGATGCACAGACGTCTTCACAATTAATGACTCTATGCAAGATAACCCGTTGTGTGTGGCCCTCTTAATCGACAACACAGAAGTGCCCGTTTATATTGGCCAAGAGAGCACATTACCTGGAACACACAACAATGGGCTTCTGTACTGTTCACAGATGAGTCCCGGTTTGCTTTGGAGCGTGATTAAGTTTGTGTGCTGATCTGAAGAGAACATGGCATCAGATTCTACCTATGTAACATTGTTGAAAAGACACAGTTATAGAGGAGGTGGAATCATGGTTTGGGCTGGAATTTCTCTTTTGGTCACAGTAACTTCCATGTATGCCATGGAAAAATTCTGACTGCTGTGAAATATCCGGACAAGATCCTTGCTCTGTTTGTCACACCGTATGGTGGTACTATTGGTGATTAATTAATCTGAATGGTTGATAATGCCTAATCGAATTGAGCTAGAGTCGTTGATGAATATCTAGAGGATAAAGGTTTGGAGTGAATAGAATGGCCAGCACAATCTTCGGACCTTGATCCTATAGAGCATCTTTGGGAATATCTCAGTAGACAAGTGGCTGCTGTAAGTCCTCCTCCAAAGTCATTTAATGAACTGGAACAAGCGTTGCTCCATGTATGGGAGTTGTTTCACTTTCCAGTGTCCGACAACTTAATTGACAGTATGGAAAGTCGATGCCACAAATTCATTACAAGTAGAGCCGGACACATGCCTTATTAAAATCAGTTTATTTAATTTTTTTTTTCACATAAAAACTGATATTTATTTTTGTAAAAAATGCAATTTTTTATTTGTAAATCATGCTTGATGTTAAAATTAAGTAAAATTAGATAAATAACTGTTTAAAGCACAATTCTTCTAAATTTCATGTTTCATCTTCATTTGTTTTCAAATTAGACACAAAAGACTGGTTGTATCTTAACTTTTGGAGGTCAGTGCATATTATTTTAATAGTAAAATACCATTATTTTATTTATTTATTTATTTTTGAAGTTACATTATTTACTTAGCTTTTCATGAGGTACATTTAAGCTGCAATATTAGGTACAGGTATTCATTCATAAGTGCCAGCAAAAAGAAATTATGTGAAAGGCAAGATTTTGGAATAGATATGCCTATGGTCTGCAGTCTTTCCACATATTTTAAGGTGAAGAATATAAACTTTAAATAAGCTAAACTAAGAATTTTTTTTGTCAGAATACCCCATGCAAAATATTTTTTAAAACATGTCACCATAAAACACAAAACAGAAATTTAACAATTAAAATGTATTAAATATTCAAAAAATAATTTATACCAGCATTTAAAAAGAAAATGAAAAAAGAATTGAAACAATTTCTTTTTCAAAGTAATAAAACCTTCCCATCTAAAGTAAACTTTAAATACATGAGAAAAGAAAAAAAAACTAAAAGTTGAATTTATAAGGGAAATTTTATGAAGAAAAATTGCATTGGCCCTCCCTCCCCCCCCCCCCCTTTTCACACACACACACTCTTGATGGTGCTCCATGGAGGCATTTTCCCTTTTCTCACTTTTGTTTCTTACTCAAATAGATCCTACTTTTCAACAACTTATCTTTTTTGTCACATTAAAATTCTTAATCTTTTTACTGTTATTTTTCTTGATTATAGTTGAGTTCCGTTTGAATAAACTTAATCTGAATGCAAGTAGCTATTAGTTATAATAAAATTTTGTTATAACAGAATTTTTTTATTGTGCTCTATTTTACCTTTTTAATTTTACAGGAAATAGTTTGAAGTAAATTGCTTATAAAATAACTATAAACTCTTTAGTGCTATTTATTACATTTAATTATGTTTAAAAATTACCAGTACAGAAGAGGTTTTCTTTCATATATATTTTCTAAAAGTAAAAAAAAATATGGAGATTTTGTTTTTCTAACAGAGCTCAACTGTATCTCACTTAACGGTATTGATTACATTAAAATTCACAAGCTAAACTCATAAGTATTTTCACATTAAGTATAATTTTAGAAAAAATAAGTAAATATTTTGAGTTATAAAAAATATTTTCTAATTATTTACTCTTAAAAGACAGAAGACAGACAAAAAAACTAATAATTCTGATTCATCAATTTTTTATGAAATGTTATTATAATTATAACTATATACTTTAAAGTTCATAATTTTTTTTAATTTGTAGACAAAATACAAAGTACAAATGAACTAAACATTTAAAAATTACTTTACATCCTTTATATGAAAATATATAGCATTAATCTGGGACATTAGATGTGGGAAACTGCATTGAAATGGCACAACCTGATGAAAGATTCATAAAATATTTTGACAACATAATTATGATTTTTAATTCAAAATAATTTTATAAAAATTTGACATTATCTAATACGCATGTACATTTATATTAATTTTTAAAATATGTATAAAAATTGACTTTTCATAATGAGATATGGATTCCTTCTACTTTCAGGAGCTATTGCAGAAAGATTTGTTTTGCATTATAATGATGCGATAGATCAACAGTTTTAAAATACTTAGATATTAAGTACCCCTTTTCATATTTCTCCTATCATTGCAGACCTCTAGGATTTAACCGTCCGACTGCTTATTATTATTTTAGGTAGATTTCGTAAGAAATACTACCTATTACATTCTCACCTAAGTTGGAAATTTTGAAAAATTTTTGCAGATCTACGCCGATCATGACTCCCAGAACCCAAAACCACCCCCAGTTCAAAACTTTATATATATATATATATATATATATATATATCTATCTATCTATCTATCTATGTCACTTTTTTCTGACCACGATAACTGGAAAAATTCTGCATTAATCTTTTACAAACTCATACATAAAATCAAGGGGCATAAAATCTCGGTCAAGTTCGTTAATGGGCAAAATCGAACCAAGAGGGGGAGGGTGGGGGGGCTTTTGTGAAAACAGAAAAACCCCCATAATTTCTTAATTATGATACGTATGGAATCCGTTTAAAGTTATTATTACTTCTAGGAGAAGGGTCGAAAATGTATGTATGACAGATTTTTGATATAATTAAAAATGGCCCCAAGGGGGGGAAAAAAGGGGGGTTTTAAGAGAAAAAAAATCATAGCTTCGTCAATTCACAAGATATCAAATTCGCGTAAATTTATTATTAATCCTCTTAATATTATCTAAAACTTTTATATTGACAAGTTTTTTATAGGACCAACCGTTATAGCAAAAAAAAATTAAAAACAAAAAAAATCCCTGCCGGCTCCGCCTGCAAACAAGTTATTTTTCGAAGTAGGCGGTTCGAACTCCCGCATCTTTTCGAAACTGATACATAAAATCAAGGGGCATAAAATCTCAGTCAAGTTCGTTAATGGACAAAATCGAACCAAGGGGGGGGGATGGGGGGGGGCTTTTTGTGAAAACAGAAAAAAACCCATAATTTCTTACTTATGATACGTATCGAATCCGTTTGAAGTTATTATTACTTCTAGCAGAAGGGCCGAAAATTTATGTATGACAGATTTTTGATATAATTAAAAATTGCCTTAAGGGGGGGGGGGAGGGGGGTTTAGAAGAAAAAAATTCATAACTTCGCCAATTCTCAAGATTTCAAATCCGCTTAAATTTAATATTAATCCTCTTAATATTATTTAAAACTTTTATATTTACAAGTTTTTTATAGGACCAACCGTTATAGCAAAAAAAAAAAAATTAAAAACAAAAAAATCCCTGCCGATTCCGCCTGCAAACAAGTTAGGTTTCGAAGTAGGCGGTTCCAACTGCCGCATCATCGTAAAAAGGTCATTTCTTCCGCAATTCCCAACAAACAGGCGCCCCACGTTCTGCGTCTTTGAAATCTACCTGTGCCTGTAGGCCGAGCCGTCAGGGATTTTTTTTTTTTCAAAATACTTTTGACTAATATGTATATCTATTATTACATATTTCAAATCATCATGTTTTTGAAATATGTAGTGTATTTATCATTTGTATTTTTACCCATTGACTGTGGATTTTTAAAAACAAAATTGCTTGAAAAATTGTGTATTATATAAATTTTTCTACAAATGTCTTGCTTGTGGAAATTGCGGGATAAACAATCAGAGGGTTAAAACTGAAATTAATGATGTTTTTTAGAATTTTAAATAAATGTTATATAAACAAATAGAGATACAGTAAAAGCTGCTAAGACAGAATTGCTAGGATTCGGGAAATTTGAAAGATTTCTCTCAGGCTCTACATAGGTAAAAAATAATCACACTGAATGAGAAACCTTCGTGGACACCCTGAAGATGTATTCCGGACTCCTTAAAGTCTGCCTGCAAACCACAGTTTAAGAACCACGGCAATAGATGAAATTTATAAAGCAAAATCAAATTAGTTTATTGAAGATAAATAATACATTTGTTTTGCAGATATAGCATTATAAAATCTACTGATCTATCATATTATTGAATATTTAAATAATTATGCACTAGACACAAAATTAAATGCATGATTTTAGTGTATTTACATATCCTATATTTTATACAATGAGACAAAGCTTGATTTATACAGATGGAAATTGTGTTTTCTTGCTCATCTTTTAAATATTAGGTTTTATTCTACTTTATTGGAAAAACTCTTATAATTAGAATTTACAAATAATAATCAAATAATTTACAAATAATAAATAATAATCTTAATTTACAAATTATTACTTTATTAAAAATTTTTTTTGTTAAAATAATAGTTTCTATTCTGACACTCTTCACAAATAAACTTTAGATTATTGAGGAATATATAGCAAGCAGCAGGTAACTTAGAATACAGCCATATCAATTTTGGTAATAAATAATGTGTTGAATATGATGTATTAAATAAAATGTCATAACTTCAACAATAAATAAAACTAAATAGAGGGGGGGTGATTTAAATGTTAGAAACAACAACAAGTAATTATCATGAAACAATTTTACAACACAATAAATACTAAAAGGTACTTAACAGTGAATAAAATACACAAAAGCAATAACTATAAAGTATATTACATGATCTAGTTCGGGAGGTTCATCAGCTGTAAAAAATGACAGCATAGAATTGATAAAGCCTTGATCGAGCTTAATATGAAATTCTTGTATCAAAATCCTGAAATACCTGTGGGAAATTAAAATCAATTTAACACTTTCAAGAAATAATTCAAAATTAAAACTAAAACTTAATATGATTAATAGTACTTTTATTAACAAGGAACATGAAGAATAAGGGATTTGAGAAACAAAAAGAGAAAAGTGAAATTCTTTACTCAGAAGAAGAGGCTTAGAGATTAGAGCCATCAAATTGTTTAAAATTTTATAGGTTGATAAAGTACAAACGATCAGGGACATAGGAAAGGGAGAGGCTAATGAAACTGAAGACCTCAAATGAGGACAATTTTTTAAAATAGCCTGAGCTGTTATAAAGACTAATTTCCTGTCTTCAATGTTTGATAACTCATCTTCGAAGTAACAACTTTGTACATAAAGCAGTACAATAAATATAGATAACATTTCTAACAAGTAAATCTGCTAATAAGGGGCAACTGTTTCCAAGAAGTTAAAAGTCCTTCAAGGAATGTTTTGTGATGGACTCACCCAACCGGAACGTGTTGACTTGGTCCTTGTGATATTCAGCACTAAACAAAAACCACAAAAAAGCTGATTCTATGGTATGTAAGTGATGTAGAAACCTCAAAAAACTAAACCTAAAAGTTATAATAGAGGGCTACAAAGATTCAGCTTTCTGACTCCGAGGAAGAACATGGTGAACCCAAGTTTGATGACAGCAACAGTGATCTCGATACTCTACCAGAAGATTGCTCTGATGACAGAGATGCCCCCTACATCTTTTCTGTGAAGGAATTTTCTCTGCTGACACAAAAGAAGAAATGTGGGTACAATGTTTTCAGTGCCAAATGTGAGCACACACAAAATGCGCAGGCCAGAAAAGTATGTATATATATATACCGTAATTTCTGGAAGAAACGCCGCACGACGAAAAATTGCACCAAAAAAATAGAGAAATGGTCGTAAACGCCGCAGGTGAAATTTCGGTATATAGGCTGTAATCGTTAATGACTTGCAAACAGAAACACATTAATAAACTGAATTTAGAAATCGTTCCATTCTAAATATACAGCACACGACACAACACTACAGCCATCCTAAGACAACTGTTTACGAAATGATTAGTAAATCAAAACAAATCCGAATTAAACAACCAATGTAATGCGTATATATACCTTGCCAAACATACACTTGCCGATGAAAACACATTTCAAGGAAGATCAGGGAAGTGACGCATGGCTAAAAACATGAATAATGACGAGATCAGGGAATCAGACAAAGACTTGTCTGGCGCCATCTCTCGGAACAAAAGCGTACTACGCCAATCGATTATTCGATAATCGTCTCAATCGAACATCGCCGTGTGCCATGAATGAAAATAACTGAAGCATGGCATTAGACTGTTTATGAAATAAATATAATTTATCAGCTATTGTAAAGTAAAAATTAACTGCCATCTCTCGGAACGAAAGCGTACTACGCCAATCGATTATTCGATTATAGTATCAATCGAACATCGCCGTGTGCCATGAATGAAAATAACTGAAGCATGGCGTTAGAATATTTATGAAATAAATATAATTTAACAGCTATTATAAAGTAAAAATTAACTGCTTTTAAAGAGTGAACTATTAATATTGAACTGAGAACTAGAGAAATATGGGTAAGTTGAATTTATATTAACTATAGTAATTACGTTTTTATAATAAAGATATACTGTTGATATGTACTGTTTATGAGCTTTATACTGAGATTAAATGAATGTAAATAAAGGTGAAATATGAATTAAAGTTAATGAATGCATGTGTTTAAAATTGTATCTGAGGCAGTAAGACTAAAAGCATTAAATGAAGGTTTGCTTTTCACAACAATTTTCAACAAAAAATTTTAAACTGCACGTAAACGCCGCATCGCTTGAAATTTTAACTTTAAAACACGTAAACGCCGCGCCGTTTCTTCCGAAAATTACGGTATATATATGTGCGACTACTGTAAATAAAATTAAAAAGTAACATTTTCATGATGGTGGATTGTTTTTATTATTATTTATTTTTTGTTTTGTTTTTACACAAATGTTATGAGTAGCCTAAGTTTAGACCACCATTTGAAAAACTACTAATTAAAAAAGCTTTGAAATTAAATTTATTGTAAAATACACAAAATGTTGTAAGCAATTTTTACCTTCATATCTTGATCCTTATATATTTTAGGTCATATTAACATCATGAAAATAATGAAAAGACACCTGGTCTGTCCTCAAAATGGAACATGTAGCCCATATTTAGACCTTTTCCTCTGGCATTCAAAACTTGTCTGTAAACAATTTAAAGGTTCCACAGAAAAAAAGGTTCGTACGATCATTAAAATTCACCAATTTTTAGAGCATATTTGTGAGTAATAATTAAAATAAATAAAAATCTCTCTTTTTATAACTGGGCTGGGGACTGGCTGCATATTAACTGTCAGATATGGATGTCATGGATACAGACAACAGAACATTTTCCAGAGAATTCATTTTTCAGATCCAAAAAAGAACTCTAATTTTTTTTCTCTTAAAAATTTTATTAGTTTTCTCAAATATAAACATTTAACTGCATTATATTATGAATAAATGATACCACAGTTTATAGTTTATATATATATATATATATATATATATATATATATATATATATATACAGGGTGTAACTGAAATGCTTCAACAAACTTTGAGGGATGATAGTACTACTCATGAAGATGAACAAAAAATGCAATAGAACACGGGGTCGCAAATGACATTTAACCCTTTCAGGGACAGTGGTATGTCTAAAAAACCACTTAATTTTAATTCCAAAACGCCACAATGGCACCAGAATTTTGCTAAAATCTTTTCCATTTAATATTTATGTGAAATATAGCCTTTTTCTTATTTACAAACAATTTTTTTTGTAAATTCCGGTGCCAGTCCATTTTCAGACGCATTTTCTCTATTTTTATCCTTTAAGCCTTTTAGAGGCAAACTACTTTTAGTACTAAAATGTTGAAATAAATGACTGGCACCGGAATTTATAAAAAAATTTGTTTGTAAATAAGAAAAAGGCTATATTTCACATACATATTAAATGGAAAAGATTGTAGCAAAATTCTGGTGCCATTATGGCGTTTTGGAATTAAAATTAAGCACTTTCATAAACATACCACTGCCCCTGAAGGGGTTAAACATCATTTGCGACCCCATGTTCCATTGCATTTTTTGTTCGTCTTCATGAGTACTATCATCCCTCAAAGTTTGTTGAAGCATTTCAGTTACACCCTGTATATATATATATATATATATATATATATATATATAATTACAAAAAATAATCATTTACTTTTGTTAGTATATATTAATTGTTGATCAATTGTAGTAAAAAATATACTGAACATTGCATATCATTTCAATTTATTTAATCGATAATTACATGTCAAAGCTTTTAATTTAAAATACAAAACCATTAATTAAAAAATATATTGGGGATGCTGTACTTTCCTTAACAATAATAAAGAAAAAAAATTCTATAACTTTTCCTCTTGAAATAAAATATAATTTATATTATTGAACTACATTATCAGAACACTAACAATATCTGAGAAACATATCATGCCAGGTGCAGGGTTTGAAACCACACTCCCGTTAGAGAATCAGAATATCTGGTGCCTTGGGCCAATCAGCCATCTTGACTTCGCTCAATGTCCCTCTAAAATGAAACCATTTCAAAACTGGTTTCTAACTCTGTTTAGTGACAGAAAAGCACCCGAAAAGCTCATTGTACATACTCAGATGAGCCGAAATCAGTCTTAACAAGATCTGCTTTGCATTTTGAATATATAGATGGGAAATGAAAATTACATGTGCTGACATTCCAATTCCAAGACTGTAACTACAACTTAGGTTTCAGGTAATTTCAGGATATTTAACTTTAATCAACTGTAATGGGGAATATGACTGCATTGTATTGATAGTATAACAAGTCTGTTTTTGTTTTCTATGATTTTTTTTTTTAAATTATAAGAAATACTTTTTTTCATGGGGTCTGCTCCCCTGAACCGTCCTTACACCTCATTAGTTTGATAATAGTAAGTCTCTGGAATTCAATATTTAAAAATTTCTATGTAAAAATATTTTTTGTGACTAGGCATTAATAATTAGTATGAATGATCAATTATTATCATAAATATCTTATTAATTATTAATAATACTAACTGTTCAATTTATTTGAAAATAACTACTGAACCGTTCTTATATTTTTAGGTAGCTTTCAATACAAAAAAGTATAAAGCTACCTATTGCAGCCGTTCGGAGGAAAGCAGTTTCGGAAAATTTTGATATATTTTCACCGATCATGACCCCCAGACCCCAAAACCACCCTCTGTTCAAATGTTGATTTATATATATATATATATATATATATATATATATATATATATCTCCATATATATATATATGTATCTGACCTATGTCATATGATAACGCTCGTATTTGTAAATCAATTTTGATGAAACTAATTGTGTGTATTAAGCTCACCAATGTCTCGACCGAGTTCGTTGGCCAGCTTGGTCCGCCATTTTGTTTCAAGATGGCAGCCATTTAAAATTTTTAAACTAAAATAAATGTACAAAAAAGTTAAAAATTCAAATTTATTTTTTAATTAAGTGTTAGGCCTTGATACAAGGATTCCAGAGCATTTTTTGTTTTACCTCTATCATAAAAATTGGCTGAGATAGAGCAGTTTGAAATTCTAGGGTGGCTGACATTTTGAAACAAAACAGCACATTAACGCGATTACTCGAAATTATTTTCTTTCATTGTTGTAATAATTTTCCCAATCATACGCATAAAACTATATATTCATATCCGTTAGCGCCAAATTCTCGCCAAACTTGGCGACCAAAATAAGTCTTCATAAATGAAGCCAATTTGGCTATTTCTCAATAATTTGGCGAAATTCTTATTCAAATTCAGTATTAACGAATCTTTTGTAACCGTTTCTTTGCATTTTAACTTGCTGTTTTCGTGTAACATTAGCTAAACTTTTAAAACGAAGATATAGGAAAGCTACCTTTTCCTCCCGGTACAGGCCGGAAGGACTTTTTGAATTATTATGAGTTTTTTGAACTACCAAGGGTATGATATTTTCAAAGCTATAAAACATCTCTCAAAAATAAACCATCTCCTAAAAATGATGCATCTAATTATATTGTCTAGACACATTAGATAAATTTAAAAGCATGGCTCAGTGTACTGGACTTGTGACCAGATTGCTGAAGGTTCTGAACCTCATTTCTTTCCTTTATTAAAGAGTTTTATTTTTATCTTTCTATCAGCTGATTTTTATTTTTCCATCCTAAATTCAAAATCTATACAGTATCAGACCTCTTATCCAGCATTTTTTACAATCTCACTGTGGATTTAAAAAACTAATTAAAAAACATTTTTGGCTTAGAATTTGGTCTTTTTTTCTATTTTTTAGCCCCATCTGACTATCAGGAAAAAATAGTAATCCTTTAGCTATATCTTACTGCTAAAGAAAAAAAAATCATAAACACTGAAACATAATCTGAAAGAAGTATTTTTTTTTTTTTTTCTGGTAGTTATTTGAAAGAATGAACAAGATAAAAAGCATGATTCTACTCTCCTGCTTCAAGGTCGAAGGGCAGAGTGTTAGTACATCATTCATTCATTCATTCTAGGAGGGGAGAAAGAAACTCTTGCATTTAGAAAGTGCAATCAAACACAAATGCGTTGAGTACTTATGCAGTTCTGCAGTTGTTTGCCTATTTTTGCATCTGTATTTTGGGGATTTCATTTTTCAATTTACAATCTCTAAGAGGGTGAGAAAAACAATTCATGTGAGGGGGGGGGGGGGGGGAAAGGAAAAGAATAACTCTAACAAGAAACATTATTATTAGAACATAAACTATTTGACAAAAAATAAAAGATTTTTGAAAATTTAAAGTTATTAATATTATTGTTTTAGAAATATCTTTCAAGAATATTAAGTAATTTTTTAACTTGTTTTCTCTAATGTGTCTACCTAAAAACTAGATCATAGGGAAAAAAATTGAGTACAGGAGAGGGGGGGGGGGGATTTTTGTGGATGTGAATGTGATATTTATGTTTTTGGCATGTATCCTAAAGCCTGAATCGGATCGATCCCTATGATGCCAGATATTGGGTCCTGTACTAGATATTATTAGGATATGTACATGTACTAGATATTATTAGTAGCATTAATAGAAGAAAGATGTTTATATGCCCGTGTGTTTGCTTGTTGGCAGCAGCTAGGAAAATCTAGCACACATAGATTTGAAAATCTGGATAAGGAAAGATGAATTCACTTGAGGCTCAGATTTTTCATTTTTTTAAAATTAGCTGATGAAGCAATTGTGAAATGGTGAGGTTCTATGGGGATGCCATTTGTTCCAGTACCTTTCTGTGCTTTCCTCAGATCTTCACACAGATGAAAGAAAGCATTTCATTTTTTATGCATTTGGAAATCTCGATCGCCAGGTCTTCCATAGAGTTGCAAAAAAGAAAATCACAAAAACTTTCACCAAATTTTCAGATTGTAATGGTATCTTTCGTTAAAAAATATTGATATTTACTATTTCAAAAATAAATTTTTCTGGATCTTGATTATGTGTCAGTTTTCAATTTTTTCTTAATTTTTTAACTGCTGCATGTACTTTCTCAAAAGAAATGAAAAAAAAAAAAAACCCTGAAAAATTCCTATTTATTTGGGATACTTTTCCAACAATGATAAAAAAATAAGAAAATTTACTATTAAAAAAGAAAAAAAAAAAAATCCAAATTTTATTTTATGTTGGTTTTTGTGGTTTCTGATTCCTTTTCAAGTTTTTTGGGTTTTTTTTTTTACATTTTCAAGTTGCATCATCCGTTTCCTGGACATAATATATACAGGGCTGCCACTGGCGACTATTTTTTAATTCTATCTCACATCACTTTTTCAAAACAATTTTTTTTCATATACACGTTGACAACAGGTGCAAGAGAAATATACTACAAAATTTATTTTTTTAAAATAATGATTCGAATAGAATGCAAAAACAGTCGCCAGTGGCAGCCCTGTGTGTATATATATATTACTACTAGGGGGCCTACCCCCTGCACGCTACGCTCGCCAACCCCCGCTCAGACTTCGAGGCCTCTAAAAACATGACAGCGTGCGTTATTTTTAAAATATTGGTAAATCTGTAATTGGGTTGCCATGCTTTTAACGATTTAATGGGGCATTTTTTAATTATCATGGCCTCATACACAGCTGTTGCGATTAGACCGGGAGGCGGCAGCACAGACAATCACCTCATCGAGTTCATGGCTGAAATTCCAGAGTTAGTTAAAACTTAATTCACATATTAAAACACAATCGGTCTGCCAAGTCTTATCTTGGTGGAAAACACCCGAAAACCCGATTTTAGCGGTTGGCTCGTAGGTTTACCATTGTGTGCTCCTGCTCCCAGTCCTCCATGTTTTCATACTTTTAGGTGCAGGAAAACACAATGGTAAACCTACGAGTCAACCACTAAAATCGGGTTTTCACGTGTTTTCCACCAAGATATGACTTGGCAGACCGATTGCGTTTTAATATGCTAATCGAGTTTTAACTAATTCTGGAATTACAACCATGAACTCGATGAGGTGATTGTCTGTGCTGTCGCCTCCCGGTCTAGAGAACTGACGACTGTTTTCGGGATTGACAATTACAACTTGAAAACCAGCTTGTATAAAATGGTTAGGTTTAAATTGTGGCTACCTCTCGGACTTTTATAACAAAGATCTGTATTCTATTCTTCCTTTGCGTTTCAGGATGAGAAAAATTCCATCTGTTTGTGAATAACATTAAGAATCACGGTATTGAAAAGTACTATGTTATAGACATTTTCAGTAACAGGTTTTAATTTTCTCTCTATTTTAGTGCACCATCATGCATATTATGATGTTATTTTAAATATGTAAATTATTTATTTTAATTTATATGCATATACGGATTTTCTAATAATTATTTATCATACAAAATTAATTAAATATTTTGTGCATACATGCCTGCATTTATTCGGCATCAATTGATGATATATTTAAACAAATTTGCTATCCGCGATAATTTTACACCATGTTATGTCACTTGAATATTGTCCATAAGAAAATCGGGTACTTTTCCAGTATAGGATCCTTTGCTTTTAGGTTTGGCGTAATTCGAGCTTCAAAAAGGGATAGATTAATTAATACACATAGATTTGTCGCCAAAAGTTATGAAATCAAACCCAATGAACTTTTGGTGCTTTTCTATTATAGGGGTCTTGACGCTTTTTTAAAAAGCTTGGCGGAAAAAAAACAAGCAGGATAGAAAACCAAGCAGGATATTTTATTCTCCTTCCGTTCAGTTAGGCAATTATTATTTTATATATTCGTTTCAAATATCCGAATTAGTGATTTTATAAATTTGTTTAATTAAATTTTACAAAAAAAAAAAAAAAAAAAAAAAAATTATATCAATAAATAATAATTACTATTAATTTCTTTTCCCTCCTTTCTGTTGCGTTTACATAAATGACGTCATTTGGACGAATTTATTCAAAATATTTTCAGTTTATAAATTAAATTAAATGCTGACAGACGATTGAATCTTGACGATAAAAAATGTGATTTTTTTTTTCAAATTTTCCTGAAAAACATAATTTAATCACAATCTTGTCTTCATTATCGATTGGAATAAAAGATAAATTCAATTTCAATTTGAAAATGACGAATAAAAAGAAATCAATAATCCCTATCGGGATCCTTTTCAATTTTTTCCCCTTTTTTGTCACAAAAAAACTGAGTAATTAGTTGCCATCATTACAGAAATGTCATTAAAATTAGAAAAAAAAATAATATCTCGAAAACTAATTCCAATTTCAAAATTCTATTACCAGTTTTGACATCCGCGGATTTTTATGGACAATTGGTATTAATTTCATCATCAAGCGTTTAATATTTTATTAAAAATAGGCGTGAAACATGATCAGTCGTTTAATCAGTCGTTTCATAAAATCGTTTCATAAATTTGTTTCATAAAATCGTTTCACAAATTCGTTTCATTAGGATTTTATATATATAGTGTAGATTTCAAAAAAGTTATTTCTTAAAGTTGTTTCACGGATTTATCAGGGTTTTTTTTTTTTCCCCTCTCAGTGCTTTTGAAGATATTGTTTTCCATTTTAAGAGAATTGTGCTTTCGAACATTTTTGGAGGGGTTTTCGTTTCTGTGCATGCCCGGGAGAAACCTCTGCATTTTCAACACAGGTTGTCAACACTAGAAGAAATAATTTTGCAATTTAAAAGAGTGGAGGGGTGGGAGGGGGAAGGGGGGACATTTCATATTATTTAGGTTTTCTAAGGAACATTTAATCAAAATTGAAAGTTTAATGCATCTAAATGTCAGAAATTAAATTTACAATCTCTATAATGGAGCAACCTTAGCTCGTTTGAAAGGATTTTCATTTAAAACATATAAAATTATAAAAAGTTGAGTTTTTTCATTGCAAAAACAGATCGGAGCATGCATAGCATGCCTGATCAGGGTTAGAAAATGCGAATTCTAAGTAAGGTGTCAAATGACGACTGCAATTTTTTTCCTACGTGCCAAACTGCATTTCATGGTTGCAATTTTATGTTATATCATATTTTCTCATTTCTTTTCGAACCCATGTTAACGATAATATTGTAATTATCTTTATGTGTTAAGGGCGAGGGGGCTGTTCATATTAAACATTTTATCACTGTGTTAATCACTAAAACAAAATAAAAGCTGGCTTTCTATAAAATTTTGAAACAGCATTAAACTACAATATTTGGATTCTAGAAAAATGTTTAAATAATTCTTTTTATAAAGCTAATATGCATACAAAACAGATTCTGAAGCAATTACATCCATAGAAAGCAAATTTGAACTTTTAGATACAACCAGGTATGAGCTTATAATAATAATGTGCATGTCATAATAATAATGAACTATAGCTACTGCCTGATGATCAGATAAGGGATATTTTATACAGTAAACTTCCTCTAATCCAGCACGTTCAGTACTTTAAGCATGCCGGATTACAGAATGAATGTCGGAGGAAAAGTGTAAAAGTTAGAATTAAACCAAAAATGACAGTAAAGCATGTTTTTTATTCTTTAAATAGCTTGAATAGAATAAAAAAATACTCAATAACATAAAGTACAACATATGATCAAGTAAATATGTTAAAAAGCTTTAAATAAAAATTCTCGTATAAGCGTATAAGCAATTTTTATATAATTTAATTTTTTGGCTCTTCTAATGTTAAACAAGGATTTTTTTTGAAAATGTCATGCTGGATTAGAAGAGAAGTTTACTGTATATAAATAAATCATATAGGATTATGATAACATTATGTATCTATAATGAAGCAAAACTATTCACTGTAGCATGTTTATTATTTCTAATACTTAGATTGATTTGTTAAGCATGGTAAAATAATCTCTGCATGGTTTCTTTCTGCATAACAAAATATCCATCCAATGCTAATTATCTTGTTTTGATAAGCAGAGCTGATCCCACTGCAGACCTCATGTTTCAGTTCCAATTCAGACTTCACAGTGTTTGGTAAGCAAAAAACCACATTGCTTCTTCTTTTTAATTGCTCTGTACTGGCCAATTTTTGTGGGGGTTCTAATTTTCTAATAAGCTATTACATTTTAATAAAATTTTTTTACACTGCCTAATTTACTATTATTGCAACTTGGTGTAAATTTCAAGGAAATCGCTCAATTAACAACAGAGATATTGATTTTTTTTTTTTTAAAGGGTTTGGCTTTTCTTTCCTTTTCTTTTATTTTTCTGTTTACTTGCAGCTCAATAATTTATTTCTTTTTTCTGCTGACACATTCAGGGAGTCTTTAAAGAAGTAATTGGTTATCTGGTGAAATCAGTTTAGAGGGGTGATTGATAAGTGCAATTGTGTCTTAAACACATGCCACTTTCTAAGGTCACAGGTCAGTTTTTTCCTCATTGGTTAAGGGGTTAAGGTAAAGTGCTTAGTGACATAGATAGGATACTAAGCTATTATCCTTCTATGTGTGCAAGTGTGTCTAAAACACGTGCTAATGTCTAATCTTTTTGAAAACAGGTGTTTCAAGTGCAGGCAGCGGAGGTGTAGGGGGGGGGGGGGGGGTAGGGCGATGGAAACTTATGCTAAAGTAGGAATAAGAGCATCTGTAAAACGAAAAAAAAAAAAAAAAAAAAGCCAGGCGTCAAATTTGACGACCAGGTATGATTTTGTGGTCGTCAAATGCAATAATTTAGCTGCATTTGGCGACTAATGACTGCTAATTTCTAACCCTGTGCCTGGTGTATGCTGCCAAAAGCAGCGAGACCCCTACTCTTGGCTTGTTTGGATAGATTTTAATTTAAAAATGCAAAAACATCGAATTCAAGGGTGTATGCTGCTGAAGGCAGTGAGGCCTCCCAACATTAGATTCAATTGGAAAGATTTTCATCTAAAAATATAAAATCCTTCAACACTGACTTTAGGCTAGTGATTAAAAGCAATGATTGAAAGCTATTGTCAAGGACATGGGCAATGCTGAGTGGAACAGCTAATCTTAAATAAAATTAAATTTTCATATTTAATACTACTTATCAGATTTTATTTTAATAATTAAAATATTTATTTAACAGTGATAACAAGAACACCTAAAATCCCATTAAAAAAATCTTTTGAGTTACAATGTGACAGATATACATAATATTTTTTAACGAAGGATATTTTATACATCGCAAAGTTTGAAGACAAACCACAATTTATGAAAAAATAAGTAATGATA
Organism: Maratus michaelseni; assembly: GCA_963931845.1. Classification (NCBI taxonomy): domain Eukaryota; kingdom Metazoa; phylum Arthropoda; class Arachnida; order Araneae; family Salticidae; genus Maratus; species Maratus michaelseni. The sequence goes on from OZ007591.1 coordinate 314,533,066, forward strand.
TTTTTTGATAAATAAAAGTGTTAAATTACTATTATTCCATTACACTTTAATTTTATAGTATTTTCTATACAAACAAATTTAGTAATTGCATTCTCAAAAATACTTCACAGATGAATGTTTATTATGAAATCCTTCTTAAAAGAATGTCTGATGTAGTTATGATTAGTGCATGGGTTAAGTGTTTTACATAAATCCTACTTTTTACCTGCTTTGAAAATTAAACAAGCTTGAAATCAAATTAAATCACATTAAGAGACATCGTAACATAAAAGATTTTTTTTAATGGAAATTTAGAAACTCTTATAGTTTATATAAATATTTGACAAAAATTCAATTTAATTGTACAATGAAAAATATAAAGTTCTGAATCAAAAATAATCAAATAAATAATGATAGGAAAGATAATCTAAAAACAAACAACCCTCAACAGAATTTTTACATCCAGTACATTAACCATGCTACTCAGTTTATTAGCTCAAAAAAGTAGTAAAAAAGGATGCATCAGTTTTGGTAGATTTTTAAATAAATTTTTTGGAGAGGTGCTCTTTATTATTTAATGATATCTTACATCTTTGGCCCTCTACCAACCTGCAAAACTTTAAGCAAACTGGTGATTCTAGCAATTGTGTCTATCCTTGTTAGTAATAATCATATATATTATTTCTGATGTCAACACCCCTTTTTAATGCACAACAATGAATGTACACAAAAAGTTTTGAACATATGTAAAAAGTTTTTGAAAGGGCTTTTGACTTAGTACACACACATATTTCATTAAAACATGTTGAATGATTAAAAAGTTCAGTTAATTAACATATCAGCAAATCATCTCAAAGATTGCAATGCAAAAGTCTCACACAGTTCATTGGTTTATACTATTTCTAGAGTCAACATAACTTTTTCTATCTGCATACAAAACACACAATGATGAATGTGATATCATAAGGTTTTTGAGCTATAGTACTCAGTTTTTGTTACAGCATGTTGTTTGATATAAAATTGCTTTGATTAAAAATTAATGAAAGAACAACATTAAAAAAAAGTAATCTCAACAATTCCAGTGTGAAAGACTTGGAGAGGTCCATTGATACATATTATTTCTGATGTCAATATCCCTTTTTCTATGCATATACAAAACACACAATGAGTAATGAAGTATTATGAGAAAAGTTTTTTAACAGACTTCTTACATAATTCTCACATTTTGTTAAAACACGTGGTGCGATTAAAAATTGCAGTTAATAAAAAATTAAGGGAACAATGTATCAGCAAATAATAATCAAAGAGTTTCCTAGTGTGACTTACACTGGTCTAAAAATAAAGGACACTGTGTCAAAAAAATTGAACTCATAAAATTTGTAAATTCAATATAACTATATCTCATAAAAGTTAGTTTTGTTTACACAAAAGGCCAAACTTCAATTTTGTACTATGGCTATTTTAGAATTTATATATTTCATTTTAAATCAATTTCGCTGAAAGTGCAATGATTTAATCACACTAACATAAGAGCATCCCTGAATCTAAATTTTATGTACTATTACATTTTTAAAGAAAATTATTTATTAAACTAAAAATTTACTGTAGCATTTAATAACAACTGCAGAATTTTGAAAAAAGAAAATGCAAAAGATCAATTGTAGGTATTGTAATACCGAATATATGGGTTATTCAAAGTAATACTTACTTAAACTGAGGTACTGTACAATGTTCAGCTTTTCGTAACATAATGCTAAGTTCAGTAAAAGGTTTTGGAGCTAAAAAAAATATATATATATATATATATTAAATTTTATCAGTCATTTACATGCACAACTCTATATTGTTCTCTGACTGCCTCTCAAGAGCAAAAATTTAATCTTCTAATATTTTAAAAGCCTTCTTTGCATTTAATAAGGCATTCTCTATTTTATCAACAGAGTTAAAAATATATTCATGGAATGAAATTTAAAAAAATAAGTAATGAAATTTCCCTAAAGTATCATTAAAACTAAAATTGCTTAAAATGGATTGAATTCTAATTCAAGTTCTTAGTAAAATACAGGGTGAGCATAAAGTCTTTCGCTGATTACAAAAATTCATTGTGTAAAAAATATACTTAGACATATGTTTATTTTTGTAAATTGCAAACACAGTAATAGAGTTTGTAAGACCAATTACGTTAGTAAATTTCAACGTGCTCCCCCTTTGTGCCTTAGAGAATGTCAATTATTCACCCTATGACAACTACTTCACCAACACTACTAATTTCTTTAAACTTTTCATATCATTGCTTTATGCTCTTGACATCTGTAAAACTGCATCTAAACCCCTATTAAACAGAGATGGAAGAGCTAGTTTCATGTAATCATAATAAGCATCACAGATTTCCTCTCATGAAGACCATTTCATTAAAAAATAACTTTTGATTCACTGCTTACATTTATGGACTAGATGTCATCTATTCAATGATTAAAAAAAAAAAAAAAAAAAAAAAAAAAAAAAAAAAAAAAAAACCTCTTAACAGGGTTATGCAATGAAAAAAAAAATATTTTATTATTTTCAACAGTTATTTTGAGCTAGCATTTTTTAATTAGGGGAAAGACTTTGTGTTCATCTTAATAATTATTTGCTACATACAAAGAGAGAATGGCAATTGAATATTAATAACAATATCATGAATATGTAAAATCTAAAAAGTATATTAAAATAAATAGTGCATGTTTTGTTTTCAGTTCAGTAAAATACAAAATGAGATGCTCTGACATTTAGCAGCAATACAATCTTTTCTAAAATTTCAAAATATGACAGATTTGCAATATTTTGATAATTCAGATACATTGTTAAAATTCTGAACTCCTTGTAAAATGATTCAATGAAAAATTTTCTTATTTAAAAAAAATATTTTTCCACGCTCAACAACTCAAAACTTTCTGACACATTTTCAGACTTATTTTTAAAAGTAAAAAAATGAAACTTGGCGACGTGATTATGAAGAGATTTATAAGAGACCTATGTTTTTATTTTTCGTTCAATTAATTAGAAATTGATTTACAAACAATTATTTTCATATTACGATAATTTTTTTTTGTTGTTTCCAGCGCTATTGCTTTGGGAAATTCAGTTCAAAATGTCCACTTTGACAGCATTTTTTGAAATATATTCTGCTTTTATAAAAAAAAATCGACCAATATGGACATTATAAAGTTTCTGAATAAAAGAATCTGCCAATTGGATGCATTTTAGAGCAAAAATGAATTTAAAAATGAGTCACAAAATAAGCAGTTTGGATTTCAGTACACCCTTAAAATAAAAGTTCCATTTGCAAGAACAAAGCACATGATAGGATTTAAAAATAAAGATATTTATATAATAAAACACAAACATTCCATCAGTAACACAAAGCTAAAAAATAATCTTAGATATTATGACATGCACTATCGCTTTGATTACACTTATCTTCATTTCAAAATACTGCATAGTTTTAATCTTTACACTACTGAACAGAACAAAAACTATATTTTCAAATAAAGTTTATTTGAAAACTAACATAATTTACTGATTTTTGATGATTTTTCCAATAATTTTAAAGCATGTAAGTTTTTTTAACTTGTGTCTTAACAATAAAATATTTCTTTGGTATAATAATATAAAGTGACATTTGTAGTAACATAAATAAATATACAAAACTAAAGAGAAAGTAGCAAGGTTAACACATTTGAAAATAACCCAAGGTTGTCAAGAGCTTCTTTTTCTGGCTTTATATAAAAAAGAATGGACAGAGTTTGAGAATCTACTTATAATAAAATTCGAAGGCAAGAAACTGTCTGTAACGCTTCCGGGCACGACCACTCTGGTCTGCGAATCAACCATAGTTAAACGCAATGTTAGGCTTAATGAAAAATCTATGCTACATCCGATTCTGCTGTTAAAATATTTGTAAAAGCATATTAAAGCTTTTAAATATTTTAATTTTGTTTAAAACCTTCAAAAACTATTTCATATATATATATTCATATATATATATTTCATATATATATATATTTCATGTATATCAACATTTCTGTTAAAAAAATTTCTGTAAGCACTTTTTTTTCAGAAGTAGCGGTGCGGTGATTTATTTCGTAGGGAGGATTTGAGGTTGATTCAGTATATTGGTGCCATCTACCGGCGGATTTTGAAATTTGCTTCCATCGTAAATACAGTACAGGACTCATTATCTGGAATCCTCCGGACCAAAAAGCTTTCAGAGTTTTGAAATTTTTCGGATTTCGAGTCCTCCCACAGTTCACGATTATTTGACAAAATTCATGTTTTTTTTTTTCGTGATTCTTTAACAAAATTTGCATTTCAAATTCACCATTTCATTTTCAATTTCGCCATTTTTTTCTGCTATTCTTTGATAAAATTTGCGTTTTTCTTCTATGACCCTTAGACGAAATTTCATTTTTTCGTAGTCCTTTGAAGCAATTTGCGTTTTCTTTTTGCGATCCTTTGAAGAAATTTGCATTTTTCTACGATTCTTTGAGGAAATTTGTGTTTTTTGCTATTCTTTGACGAAATTTGCCTGTTATTCACGACCCTTTGATAAAATGCGAGTTTTTTCTGAAATTCTTTGACGAAATTAGCATTTTTTTTTTCCGATCCTTTGACGAAATTTCACTTTTTTCGCGATCCTTTAATGAAATTAGAAATTTTTTCACAGTCCTTTGAAGAAATTTGTGTCTTTTTTTCGCGACCTTTTGAAGAAATTGATGATTTTCCGCAATTATTTGACGAAATTCGTGTTTTTTTGTTTGCGATCCTTTAACCAAATTTTTGTGATCCCTTGATGAAATTTTACATTTTTTCAGAGTCCTTGGAAGAAATTTTCGTTTTCTTCACAAGCCTTTGACGGAAATCGCATTTTTCTGCGATTTGTTACCAAAATTAACGTTTTTTTCTTTCCCCCCCCCCCCCCCAATTTTGCGACAAAACTTGCAGGGTTTTTTTTTTCGATCCTTTGACGAAATTCACGTTGTTTACACAATCCTTTGAAGAAATTGTCTATTTTTTCTGTGAACGATAGACATAATAGATTTTTTTCGGCGACGATCGTTCAAAATTTGAGATATTTATGTTCGAATTTTTGGACTGAAGACAAAAATTTTCGAAACCGAATGCCTTAAATTTTTAGGAAAACTTGAACTGAATCACCCCTGATGAAATAAATGTATAACTATTTTTTTTTTGTTTCTAGCGAAACGTAATATAAATTAATTTTTAAATAAAATTTGAGAGAAAAATGATTTGTTTTTAATTTCAGGAATTAGAGGTGTTCACCCGTCACCAAAGTAACAATATTTTAGTGATTACACATTGAAATACAATGGACTGAATAAAAATAAAAAATCGGTAAAATTTTCGAAAAATTTCAGAAAATCTAAAATTTTAGTAAAAATTTACAAATTTAGAAAATTTTCAAAGTTTTTCTTTCCGGATAATGGGTTATATACTGTAAAATGATTCTTTCTTATCAAACGTAATTAGAATATAAGAAACACATACTACAGCATAATTTGCATTTAATTTTGCTCATGTAATCAAACAATGAGTTATGTGATGAGTCAAGCTGTTTAGAAACTCATTGATAACACTTTTTTACAAAAACTTTCGCACATGGATTATTTGTTAATATTTAATTTGAATGTTTTGTGCAATCGTTGAACTAATATATATATATATATATATATATATATATATATATCCTCATTATTTTTATTTGTAGAAATCATTTGTCATTTTAAAAATGTATTTTTCTACAATACAAACCTTTCAATAATAAATCTTCATGCTGTTTGTATGAAGTCAGTCTTATGAAAATGAAACGTAGATCAACAATCTGCCATTTTTGACGGGGTTATATACTAGTATGATAATAAAATACACTACATTTTTCTCTTTGTTTGATATTAAAAAAAAAAAAAAAAAACTTTTGGACTAGTTTGTATATGCTCCAATAATTAAAATAAACAATAAACTTTCTTGCTGACATTTTTTTCATGTACTGGAATGCTTTAATTATAAAGCACCTAAATGAGAATTGCAAACATGAGAATATCCTTCATTGTCAATAGAATCAACAAGAATAAATAAACAAGAAAGAAAACTCATGCTTCAATCATATATTATGAAACACCTTCCAACACATTCAGAACACCATAACAAAACTTCGTAGTTTTAATAAGGGTACAGATGATGTTTAAATAACCAATTTGGAAAACTCATAACACATTTGAAAATGCAATTTCAGCAATTACAATCTGTAGTTGAAAAAATATTTGAATTCTTTTGTGAAACTCTATGTATGATCTACAGATTAGTTATATACTACATAGTATGCAAGAATTTAGTTCAGTTAGGAAATGCATAACAGTAGAAAATTCCCTTGCAGCACAATTTCCTTCAATAAGCGGAAATGGACTCAAATTCTGTTGTGCCCCTCAGTGATGTATATCAATTCCAATATGTTTGAAATAGTGTAACATCATTAAAATCCATTGCAAATGATTTTTCCCCACAGATCATGAAGTAACGTCATTCTTTTGAGTGCCCCTGTAAACTAACTTACTGCATACTTTATTTTCAACACTGAACATGCCATGGTAGACCTCAATAACATATACCAATTACATGGCCATTTGACTATATTTACGTGAGTTACTGCTTAGAGTGCAGACAGGCAAACAGATAAACCAAAATCATAAACACATTTTTATCTATCTTGGAAAGTGCTAAAAATATTAATACATTATTATTCACAGTATGATTGAATAAAGGGATAATTCAAATATTGAAAAGCATTTAAGAAAATAGAAAATACCTGTTTCTGCTGCAACTGATTTTGGAGGTGCTATAGGGGCTAAGACAACAGGAAACACACAATCTATTAACATATTGTCAATCTGAAAAGGACAAAAAAATATATGTATGTATGCATATATAATAAATATTATTATTATTTGTTATCGGAAAAATTATGACATTCATACAGATAAAAATTTAACAGATTAATACTTATTAACTATTAATAAAAAAAAGAAAGAAAGAAAGAAAAAAAATCTCTTTTAGTAAATTAATGTCTTTGCCATTATAATTAAAATTTTCAAAATTGTTTTTTTTATTTCACCATACTTAATTACAAATGAAGCAGTTTTATAACTATATAAAATGCTAATATTATTTGCTAATTATATGGTATAGTTATTAGTCAAAATCAATCACAGTGAATACAGCATTACATAGAATAATTAATTTGCACACAAAAAAAATATTGCAATGATGTCAAGAATTAGATTAGTTGTTTTCTAATTAAATAGCAGGATATTTTTACTGATTTTATGTCAATATTTCATTTGAGTGACCGCCTCCCTCCCCCCCTCCAAAAAAAAAGAGCATATGTATTTCTATTAGAAGTTTTTGTGGATTGATATGCTCTTTTTTACATCTTGTAAGTTTATTTGTCGCTTATTTATACTCATACAAAGCACAAATGACAAAGTATTTTAGAAGAAATAAAATATAGTTAGTTTAATTATAAGCCAAAAAATATTTAACATTTACATTTTTACAAAATTGCAAATTTATCTATATCTATTTAAAACTACATAATGTATAATTTGCAAACAATTTTCAGAACAAGTAACATAAATTGTTTTATTTATTTATTTCCAATTATTTTCTACTTCTTGTGTATTTATTGTTTTTTAAGCATTTTTTAAATTTTTTATTTCCAACTTCTGTTTAACAATAGATTTTGCATTATATTAATAATAAAATAAACTATTTTATTAATAATAAAGTGTACTGTAATAAAATACTGATGCATTTTTATAAAGTATTTTTTTACAGAAGAGACGGGGTATGGGCAGAGAGTGGGGGGGGGGGGGGGGGGAGGTGCATAAGGGCTTCAAATAAAATTTTGCATGTAAGTTGAAGTTCTGTGTACTACTGACGTTAATCTGACCCTCATTAAAAACTAAAGCCAAACTCTAGTATTTTCGGCTTTAAATAGCTTAATTTTTGTTCCTATAGAAGATGTTAAACTAAGGTATGATTGCATTGTTATAATATATGCTGTTTGTTATACAATATAGTCTCCAAAATCCAGACATCTGAAATTCAAAAATCTATAAAATCTGGAATGTATAAATGCTAATTCTAAATATTACCTACAAGATAGTGATTTGACGGTAAATAACTTGAAAGTTCCTTTAGAAATATGCTTTTATTTTTAATCAGTGCTTTTAAATTAATCAAATATTGAAAATTTTATGAATTGTTATACTGTGTAAGTGATTCTTATAGATATAAGGTGATAGATTATGTTGTCAGTCCAGCCTACACAACTAATGAAGTGAAATAATTTTAAGCTTGTAATTTACATCCTATTATACTTGAATTATTTTAACAAAAAATATTAATTGAATAACTTATTTTTACTTACTACAGTCTCAAAATAATTTAAAAAAATCAATATTTAGTATATTTTCTAATTATTTTAAATTATGCAACCATTAAAATTTTTAGACTTTAAAACCTAGATAAACCATGGATATCAAGGTGATTTCTTTTATAATTCTTATATGGATATTTTTGCTTCTTTCTTTTTTTCGCTCTCTTTTTTTAAATTTTTTAAAGAGAATAATCATATATTTACCTTAGTGATACAAGTATATCTTATTGATAATGGTCATACAAAATACAGACAACAGCTTAGATCACTTTATTTAATCGATAACTACATGCAAAATCTTTTCATTTAAATATTTATAATATAAGATAAGTAATTAAAAAAAATATTGTTGGTTGTTAAATTTTATTTACCACAGTCTCAATAATTTGAAAAAATAACAATATTTAGTATATCTGATTATTAACTACACAATCTTTAAAATTTTTCATTCAATTAATTTTTATCAGTCTGATTCTAAAACCCTGAATTTAAACTTTGCTGTTTGCAGCTAATGATTTATAATACATACTAGGGGGCTCAGCCCCCTACTCGCTAACGCTCATCAACCCCCCCCGTGAATTGCAAAGCAATTCACATTGAGACCGCTGCGCGATCCCAGCTCACTTCGATCGATCGCCCTTTTTTATTTTTCTAGTAATTCTAGCCGGAATAAGTACTACAATAAATCATTTAAACATATGAAATTGACAATTTTTTTAATGTAAAAAAGTAATTGAAAACTCCGTTGCAAATACAACTGAAAATGCCTTTAGTTGATGCTACTAAAGGGCATATAAATAATTTAAATACTATGAAAAAAGAATCTTGGAAACATAATTAGTTTAAAACTTATTGCACCTATAATATTGTACAGCACGGCTTAAATTCATTAAAAAAAAAAAACACTACGTGATAGGAAGATAGTTTATCATCAATGATTGTTTAAATTTCGTTCGACATTTTATTATTCTAATTGATTATAGATTTCAGAAAAAGAAATTATTTTTACTTCAATAAAACAGCAGCAGATGGCAGCAGGGGCATTCTAGAAAGTTTATATTTTATTATCTCCGATTTTTGTGCGAGTGAAATTCGTAAATAAATTCTAAATAAGAGTTGAGAATTAATTTGAAATTAACAATATTACTCATAATTAAAATGAGGAATCATCTCAGACGCTTTGGATTACATTCATATTATTTTATTTTTAATAATTGCTAGCTTGAGTTTCACTGCTGTGACACTGGCCGCCATATTGGAGGAGGAGCTAACACAATCTTGTCTGTTCATTGGTCTGAGCTCTGGAAACTACGGTTGTTGCCAACGATAAGGTAGAAATTCAGCCCTATTTCCGCGCCACGTAAGACAAATATATATATAGATTTTTTAATTACTTAAATTTTTATTTTACATTTTCACACACTGTTTAATTGTTAAATCATAAATATCAAGATAATTTAGAGTTCCTGTATGAATATTTTTCCTTTTTTTGTTTTCTCTCCATTTATTTTTCTTTTTTTAAGGAAAATAATCACATACTTATCTTATTATATACATGACATCTTGATAATGGTCATACCAAATATAATAAAAATTGTAGACCAGTTCAATTTATTTAATCGATAATTACATGCACAATATTTTAATTTAAATACTATAAATTTAATAATTAAAACAAAATATTCTTGGGTATTAAATTTTACTTAATTATAAAGCACTCGAATAAAAAAAAATACAAATTATATAACTTTTACTTCTGAATGAAATATGGCATTAATAAAATAAATTTTTGGCAATAAAATAAAATAAATCATTCTGTCTGGAGTGGGTATTGAACCGACATGATGATCAGAACAGAGAAAAACCATGCCTTATACCACTCTGCCACCCTCTTCTCGTTCGAGTGTATGAATGTGAAAATTAGAATTTGATGAAAATCCCTTTTCATTTTAATATATAGGATTATTACATTTGTTTTGCCACTCCAGATGACAGTACCAATTGATTTGCTCACATTTTTTCAGAAATTTACACAAGAGATTCTGTTATTTAAGATTTAAAATATAGTTTTACCCTAATAATGAATTTGAAATACCTATATTAGATTTTGTGATATTTTTCACTATTAAGGATGCAATCTGATGTGTAATAAATGACAAAAATGCTATTTATTTAGAAATTTTTAAAAAATATTATCTAGTCTATTTTATCTGGCATCATCTGTTGAGACCATATCTATATTAATAAATGAAACTATTTGTCTGTGTGTCTGTTTGTTGGCAATGCATAGGAAAATCTATCACACATATCCTTAAAATTAATATATTTACATTATATTGACAATAAAATAAACTATTTTATTAACAATAACATATATTGTAATAAAATACTGATGCATTTTTATAAGGATAGGGATAAAGATAGATGAAGACAGGTTCCAATGCACATTAGCCAAAGATTTTTGATATTTCAATAATTACCTGTGATATTAATTAAAACCCCTCACACAATGTTAATTAAAAGCTTTGACTACCCTCAGTTCGTTGGAGCCAAGATTTATTTTACCCATGTTTGAAAAAAAAAGTGGTTCTTCAAGGAGAAAAGAAAATGGTTAATTGTTTTCTACCATTTAAAATTGCAATCGTACAGTCTTCGATGGACTTATGGGGAAAAAAAAGGGGGGGGGACCAATAGATACACTACATCTCATTGTTCGGCTGGTACCTTTTATTTAAAAAATATCAATATTTACTATTTCAAAATATTGTTTTTCTAAAGTCCTTCGAATGCTGTGGGTCAATTATGCATGATCAAAATTAAAGAGAAAATGAATTATGTTTCTATAGAAACCTTTTATTACCAAAGCATTTCTTTTTTCTTTTTGTGACTCAGAAAAATGTATAGTGGCTGGTATAAATGAGATAGTACTGATTTGTATTTCTTGCATTTTCAAAAATATGCATGTATGCTGCCGAAGGCAGTGGGCAATAGGTGTTGTTACATAAAGAGAAAAAAGAACAACTTGAGAATACTTCTGAGATTAACAGAACTTGTCCCTATCCCTCATTGTACCACTGGGTTAGTAATTGCGACTGAAAATCTTGTTTGACTGAACTCACTAGCACATTACCCTTGTTTCAGAAAAAGGCAAGGCAATTGAGCACCAATCATTAAAATATTTGAAAGCATTTTCATGAATTTTGGCTAGTGAACACATTTAGATTCAAACAGCAAATTAAAGATAAAGTATATATATTCTGTTAAATAATAAAAAAATGCTAAATATTTTGAATAATATAACAAAAATTATATAATCAATAAATTTTATGTATATAAATTGAAAGTTAAGAAAAATGACATCTATATATCAAAATTCTTACTTGAAGGCGATTAACTTTAGCATGCAATTGAACCTGATGAGGGGAAGTTTTATATTGTAGCCACAAACCAGTTTGGTAGGTCCTTCTCAAGCATCTCACAAGAGGTTTGGTCATAATCATCTCTTCAAAATTTACCTATGAATGAAAATATATTGAAAACAAATTGCCAAGCACTCATTTCATTATCTTAATTTCAAGAAACACTCAAGATAAAATACACTTCAAAGTATAGAAAATAGCCATACAGCATAGTTTACTATACTAATGGGCGGTATCAATCACTTGCCTATCAGCTAATTTATGTTGCTTGATTCTTTTTCATGCATTTGCAAAATTTTTATAAATTTATATTTTGTGCACATGGAAAAATATAATAAGTATTGGTTTCAATGGGAGAAAAAACTCAATATATATATAGTTTTCTTAAAAATTGAAAAAGCAAGTAAATTCTTTTATGCTGAAAAAAATAGGCGTTCTTGGCATTCTTAACGTTTAGGATAATTGCAAAGAATGAAAGAAACACACTTGAAATATGTTATATCTTTATTTTGCCTTTTCTTTCAGATTGTTTAGAAAATAACATTTTGGATGCAGCTTTGGATCATATCCCTCTCATTTAGTGCAGCTATGCAATCAGTGAATCTTATTAGAATTCTTTATTAATCTGTCATATGCTCCTTTCTTAACAGATAAGAGTTGAAATTTAAGGCAGTCTTTTCAATAAAAACAATTTAAGCATTATGATAAACAGTTCAAGTTTTTATGTTATGTAAAACTTCAAATTAAAAATAAAACGATTTTTGAATTTGACACTTTTCAAAGTATGGTATGCATTTCAGTATATTTTCATAATTTCAGTATTTTTTTAGTCTCATACTAAAGAAAGAAAGAAAAAAGTTTTTCACTAACTTCCACCTAAAATAATAATAATAAAAATCCTGCATTATGCAATTGGGATAAGTAATACAGTAAAACTTCTGAAAGTGGGTACTTCCTAAGTGCGGAATTTGTATGCTTTCAAGATAATTTTATATGTATTAGGTACAGGACTGTGCAAAGAGAAAACTGCGCCCGGGGCAAAGTTTCAATTTGGAGTCCCCCCCCCCCTCCCCTTCTTTTTGTGACAGGTAACACAAAACTGATAAAGTACAGAAACAGAAATAAATTCTATTGAATAACATTTCGCGTTTATGTTGGAACTTTAAAAGGTTTAATTTTAATTCAGAAATTGAAAACAACTAAATAGCGTAAGAGAAAATTGCACTTATTTGTTGGAGAGATCACGATATTTTGAGACAGAAAAAAAAAGAATGATGAAAAGAGAAAAAGAAATTCCCCAGAAAATGATCTATAACCAAAAAATGAATAAATAAATAAACCGTGGTTGGTAGTATAAATTTGGCAACCCCTCAATTTCCGTGCCAGGAGCGAAGGCCCTCCCCTCACCCCTCTCTTCGCACAGCCCTGATTAGGTATTGAAAAAGAGTTTGCTATTTTGGAATGTCCATTATGGAGGTTTTACTGTATTATATTTTATATTTGTGATATTTATATTTATATCATGTATCTATTCTAATATGTGCATATCTAATAATTCATGTACATAGTCAAACCTTGGTATAAAGTCACACTAGGGAATAATACAAAAATGATTTTATATGCAGTGAAAAACTATGTGTTTGGAATTTAGCTGAAAATTATTAAACATTATATCAGACCATATACTAAGCTTAAACTAAAAGTGATACTTTGATTTGAATGATAAGTAGCTCTGCTAACATCATTTTTTAACAAAGATGTTTTTAAGACTTGGGCTACAGATATTTTATTGATGCATGGGTTAACATAATGCAGTCATGTTTTATTTTAATTGAAAGGATAAGAAATCACATTTCAATTAACAAAGATTTTGATGAATGCATTATCTTTGTTAGCTGAGGTATCCGTTTTTTTTTTAGATTGTGTAGTTTTGCATATGCATTCTATACACACATGTAAATATATATGGAAAAGGTACACAAAGATGGTTAAAAAATTAATATGGATGTGTGACAAAAAAGAAGATTGGTATTCCCTGTTCTACACCAGGGCAGTTTCTTACAGTGTCATGGAACCCTTTAAAAGTTTTCTTGGTGGCTTTTAGGTTTTTTGTTACTAACTTAAAAAAATAATAATAAAAATCCATTTAAAAAAGCTTTTTTTTAAATAATTAATTATTTGCATGATTTTTGTTATATGCATGATTAAGGTTTCTGGCTCTTTCTCTTACAAAAATTTTTGAAGCAGAAAATGCAGGTAATTTTTGAGGCTAAAAAAATTAATTATAAAATTTACTATGATTTGTGATTTTTTTTGCAAATTATTTTTACATGTAGTTACTGCATCATAGGAACTGTATGGCTACCACTGCTATCGATGTATGTGTATTGTATAAGACATGCGAGTATCGCTATAACTACTACAGAGAGATAATATCATTGCATGTTTTAAGTAATTAATGTAAGTAATGGCATCCTTCATTGTTTGCCATCAACTGAGGTGCACCCCTGCTTACTGAAAGGTTGGACAGGCTTGTTTAGATCAGATAAAATTTACTCTATTTATTTTTATTAAATTTTTACTTTAAAGATTTGTCTGTATTCAAGAGATGGACAACATGCAAAACTTAAAATGAATGCCAGATGGTAATAGAGTTTTTCTTTAAGGTACTGCATACTCCAGTACACTGTACACACACTTTTGAAACAAGAAAATTGGTCAAATGTTACAGGTGCACATTATATGTGGGTATAAAAATGAAAGCTTAAATGGTAAGCATATTAAGTAAGATTTCTATACTAATGAACAAGAGAAGAAGACACGATTATTTGAATGAACAATAGTTTGATTCCAAAAGCTTTGTGGGGATTCAAGCAGATAGGCTTGGCAGTGGCAGTAGCGTGTGTCCTTATTTCACATTTGTTTATTTTCTTTTTGTTTGTACTAGTTATTACACATTTTAATGCTCTTAACTATATTTTCATGCTACAAATCTCATGAAGGTTTCTCTGCAAAAAAAGGTGGTGCCTCTAACATAGTAAATATGCCTAAAAATAGAAAATACAGTTTCAATATGTAAGTGTGTGTTATAGGCCAGAATATACAGTACTGCATAGTCCTGATATTATTTATTCAATATAATTGAAATTCATAAATAAAATATTTTATTAAACATTTTTGCATAAAAAAAAGTTTGGGTAGTATTTTGATGAATGACTCTTAGATGATGTAGAGTTTTTAGTTTTGTATTGGAGACTCTACATCGCTGCCTGAAACACAACATTTTTTTTATAGATTCATTTATCATAAAATGTATCTATAAATCTAAATCTATAAATGAATTTATGAATCTATTAAAAAAAAAATGTTGTTTCAGGCAGCGATGTAGAGTCTCCAGTACAAAAATATATATTCTACAGATTCATTTATCATAAAATGTAGGTCCACTACGAGAGGGAAATGTGACTACCTTTGTAGGTTTTCACAACCTTCGAGTTCTGGTAAAGCAAGTACCGGTCGGAAAACCCGACTTAAGGCCTAGGGCCTGGTTCTCTTCTGGGTATCCAGCTCCGAAGCTGTTGGGGGACGCCGGCTCATCCCCAAGTGTCTCATGGTGACTCCCCTACTGGGTTTCACGGTGTATCATATGACATACGTTGTCAACACGCGGGTTTAAGGTTGGAGTCAGGTGGCGGTCCTCTGGCCGGCCAAAGTGCCATGGGAAGCAGCTCCTACTGGTGCGCTAAAAGTCCTTCAGGACCTGGGTTCGATGGTCGCCTAAACGCCGGGCACCACTCTGGTGCCTGGAGGCGCAACTTTCTTTTATCATAAAATGTATATTTCAAACATGAGTATATCTATATGTCTGGTCTAAACTTGTAAAAAAAACCACACACACATTCTTACATCACAAACTTCTTTCAAAATTCATGAATAAAATAACTTACTTCAATTCTATTATCCAAATGCACAAGTTTCTTAGGGGTTTTGCCAACTTTAATTTCATTATGATACCTTTGATAACCCATTTCAATTATCTCTCCGTCTCTTAGACTTAAAGGCCTGAAACGCTTACTTTTCTTTTTTCTACCTTCCCATATAACACCAGTACTACAAAATAAAGAAATAAATGCAATTAAAATTATTATGTTCAAGATATAATTTAGACAAAAAGATAATTATAACTGTACATTATATCTGTTATTAATTCATAACACAAACATTACTCTTCAAAAACTGCAATTTTACAAAGTGTAGCCTTATTTTCAAAATTATATTTAATACAGTAGAGCGCCGCTAATCCGCAAACCTGTAATCCACAATCAATTTATGAATGTAAACAAAGAAATTTCATTCTTGAAAAATGCTTCAATGGTGACAAAATTTTGAAATTTTTTTTCACCAATTTTAACATTTTTCTTATTTTTATATATAGTATTATATATCATATAACATTCTTTTTTATAGTTTAAAATGAAAGCACATTTAATTAGTATATTATTTTATATATTCATTTCTTCGTTTTTTTTTTTTTTTTTTTTTTTTAATGATAAAAAATCCTTACTTAGACAACATATTTTATAATTTTTTTTTTTCATTAAATCATAAAATTGAAAAACACATTAAAAAAATACATATATATTGCTTTTGAACTCTTACTTAAAGATAAAATTCAACACTATAAACCAAATGTCTTAAAACAGACAACAATTGATGCCAATTTAAGAAATTTAAAAAATAATAAATTATTTTTTACATAGTTATTACTTTATCCATATATTAAAACACGCAATTTTTTTTTTTTTTTAGTATTAACAATCTAAATTTGTCCAAAATATGAATTTAAAAAAATGTAAACAAAGATTAAATAGACATGGCCTGTAATCTGCAAAAAGCCTCCAATCCGCACAACACTTGGAACCAAGCTTTGCGGATTAGTGGCTTTCTACTGTAACACTAAAACTTACCTTGTAATTCCCATATACATAATCTCAGATTTGATGTCATTATTTATTAATGAAAGACCAACTCCTTGCAATGAGAGGGTAATTTCTTGTTGGATTTGTTCTAATTCACCAGCCTAGGGAAAAAGAAAAAAAGTACAAATAAATTCTGAAATAAATTTAATACATTAAAATTCATATAATTGGAATACCAGGATAATATAAAATTTCACAAACAAGAAAATTAGAGATCGATATAGTACTGTTATAAAAAGAGAAATGCTCATTAAGGTTTTTTTTTTTTTTTTTTTTTTTTTTTTTTTTTTTTTTTTACACACACAAAATATATCTTTTATCCCCCCCCCCCCTGTTACATGACAGCTGTAAATTAATACTAATTTTAATATTTTAATAATCTTTATTTTAAATCTTTAGTAATTTGAATATTTTAATAAGTCCTAATTTAAATCATTTTAAATTCTTTATTTCAAATATTATTCATAAATTTGTCATTAAAAAATATTCCTTTCTTAAATGACTTCAACATTATTTTATTATTAGCTCATTGCAAAATTACTTTCTTAAATATTATCCCATTCGTAAATAATATTTTCATCTTCCTTTCTCGATGATATTATCTCCTGCTCCCGTCTGGCTTCAACATTAAGCACCCTTTTTTCGCCTCTTGAGTTGAAATTCCTTTCATAGCGTGGAGGCGTGGCTTCCGAGGTCATTGACTGCACCCTTTTCCCTCTTCAAAAATGTGCACGTTCTCTGATCAAGAACACTGCCTAGGTTCAATGTGATTCCATGGATCACAGATACTAGTTTCTGATTGGCAGAACGCTGTGATCTTAGCGGTTGAAACAGTTTAACTAGCCTTTAACGGCGAAAGATTTCCCGCGATGTCTTTGAATTCAGCATAGCGTCGTGGCGTCCCTTCCTCTTGCTTTCCAGAACGCTGGGATGTGAACAAGTACATCCCGGTGCTCCTAAAATAATTTTTTAATTAAAACCGTCAGAACTAAACGGGTTCCGCGGTCGGTACCAGTTTTATATTTCTACAAAATAGTTTATTTAAAGCTACAATCTATAATATAAAATAATTATTTAATTTTAATGCTCCTGCTTGGATATCGTATTTTAAGATACGAAATAACAGATGTACTAATGAGATGGATGCTGAAGATGTTCGATGAATGTCATCTGAATTTTTTCGCTGAGCTTGGGGAGAGATGCAAGAGTGAATTCGATCCCTGATGACTTACTCTATATTTTTCCTCTTCAACTACCTCCTTGTGTATAGTTAAAGTTTATCCAGAAGCGGTAAGATGTTTAATTCATTAGTTCCATCGATGTTCTCAAGTAACTTCCAAAGGTGTTATTATCCAGTGAGTAAATACTTCAGCGGCTAAATAAACACCTTATTTCGAAGTACTTATTACTGAACTCGCGTCGTGTATGATAACTTTGGCTTGATCATCTGAAGTTCTCAATTTGAGAACATTTAGAAATCTTGTACGGCCTTCATCTAATTTTATACAATGTTCAAATTGCAAGATTATCAGATTATGAACATTCCTAACTCGAGATTTTTATGTATCATCCTTGTAGTTTCATCTGTAGTGTCATTAACATAAATAGTATTCATATTATATAAATAACATCATAATCTTATTTTTATTCATTTATATTTACTTTTCCAATTATAATATTTTCCCAATGTTAAAGGCAATATATTATAAGTTTCAGTACAAATTTCAAAATAGTATGTGTAAGGGGGTCTGCGCAGTACACTCGATTTATTTTATATTTTCTTATAATAAAGAATGTTGGTTAATACTTAGCTTGTTTTAATTATTTGTTCTTTACCAAATGTATGATATATTTTATTATATTTATGAGTGCCTTGAATGAAATTTTAGGTTGGAATTATCTTGTAGAATTAGTATAGCAAAAATAATATAAAAGGAATAATACTTCTTCTTTTAAGTTATACATTTTAAATGATTCTTACAAGTAAGAATATAAAATATCCTACAGAACAAATGTATTAATGTCCAAAATTTAGGTATATTGGATTCAAGTTTTCAGCATATTATCCATGTATTGACTATCTGTATTCTAAATTCAAGTAAGATAATCTTGTTGTTTTTTCACCATGATTCTATAGTTACAATTTATCTTTTTCTAATATTTCTATCTTTCAGTACTACCACTAAATTATGATAATATTTTTGATCACTGGCTCATCCTCAAAATTCAATTGCTTCTCATTTTAATAATCTTCCAAATTTAAATATCTCCCCCTTTCTTTTGTTTTCCCCCCACTTTTTAATTATCCTTAATTATCTCAAAAATTTATAATAATTTAACCCCATAATTCCCTTTCTACTTTGTAACACCCCCCAATTTTATTTTATTTCAGAATTTATATCTCAGACTAAATTTTGTATTCCATTTCTTAAATATTTAATTGATAGTAAATGTGTTAAAAAATGAAAAATACATAAAGGAAATAGATACTGCTTTATTAGCATATGTTATTTAGGAGCCAGAGTGGATAAGACAAATAGATATTTTTTCCTTCTTATTTTGAAAGGTATATTTTCCATAGAATTAAAAGTTGCAGGTGAGGAAGACATTCAATATTTAAAAATTGGTGGCTAGCAACCATCTATGCAGTAAAACACCGATTTCCATGTGAATGACAAAGTGAAACATCATGGGGAATGGTTAATAAATAGTTGAGCAGGTGACAATCTGGAAACACTGCACTACTGTTGGTTTCTGTGTGGATGCTATACAATATGCATGTAAAGTCAGTGGTATGGAGAGACCTCTTGCAGGGAAGTTAGTAGGTGGAAGGTAAGCATGAAATAGGGCAATTTTTCTCTTCTGATAACAATCAAAATTACAGGAAAATTAGGAATCAATTAACATGCCATAAACCAGATATGTTGGCAGCATCATCAAATCAATCTTGTTTCAAATTGATAGTTAAAGAAAGAAAAAATTCTTATTCAAAACCTCTATTAATGATAACAAATAAAAATGATGATGTAACAATAAGTAGTCTACTTGTTGTTGTTGCTGTTAACATCACTTTGATTACTGTCTAAAAAGAATAGCAACAAACTTGTCGCTAAAATAAATAAATAACAAAAAATAAGTATGAAAGTAAAAATATAGTTTTTTAAATGAAAACTTTTATAAGCATTCAATATTTATCTTAACAATCACACCTAATTCCATTACTGAAATTCATGTTGTTTAAAAAAAAAAGAATTACAATATGTTAATTTGGCATTGGGCCCCGATTATGGAAAATTCACTGCTTTGATTTACACATGGTAGAAATCACAGACTAGCGAATTTATTTATAAAAATTGTAATTTTTTACCTGTTTCTTTTTTTTTAAGATATAGCAACAGGAAAGAAATAAAGCATTTTTTAAACTATATATTCGGGAATTCTAAAATATTTTCTCAATTTATAATCATAATTTAATTAATTAATTATTAATATTAAATTATTACTTGAAAATAGCATATTAAAAATAATATTGCACTTTTTATCTTTTATTTATATTTCATTTTCTACTTTTTAATGTTTAAAATATTTCATTGTTGTAGTTTCAGAGCCAGCTGGTATATTTTAGTAATAATATAAATAACCTTCCGATTACGATCTACGAATACGATTTAACATTAGCTTGCGAGTGTTTTTGCGTGACTAGTGTCGCCTCTTAATAACTATTTCAACCTTCATTGCCATTGTAATGAATTGACCCATACTGACTATAACGTAAATGTTTCTCATGGAAGTGGTTAACTTGTTTTGGTACAAAAGTTACTTTGAGAAAAACTTTGTAGAAGCACGTGCTAGGACAGTAGGCCTAGGGAGGACGTGGCGTGATCGATCAGAGAAAACGGCGAGGTGTCCATCTGCAAAACTCAGGTTCTGTAAATAACTCACTGTTGTCAGGATCGCTTCAAGACGAGGAAATGAAATAAGGAATAAATTCTTATCTTACCAAAGGACAGGCTCATCACTACTGGAAGTGTCAAAGGAAGAAAGAAGCAGACATCTTACGCAGGGAAATCAGGAAACAGAGATGCAGCTAAAACTTGTTTTATTTATGTACAAATTGTATACTCTTAAAAGGGATGTTGGTGGCGATCGCTCGCACACGATATGTTCCAAAAGGAGACATCACTAAGATACGATTACTCACTCGGCTCCCACGGAAGCCGTTACAGCAACCGGGAGGCCTAATCTGAACACCACTATCTCGTTCCCAGGCAGAACTCAACTGTCTCTACTACTGAACTGCTTGCCGGTACGAAAAACCCGCGCAAACCTGCGCTTGGCACCGAAAAACCTGTCTAACAGGTGCGCAAACGCCAAAGCGTAAGTCCGTGTTGATGACAAAGGGCGATGCGCTTGACGCCGCTGGCAACCACGGACCGTGCCAAACGAAATGCAAGGAGAAACGGCCGAAAGTGCGATCGCTCCGAAATCGCGAAATGCAATGAAAAAGAATAATTAAGAACTTAAAGAGGGGATTTCAAAATATGAAGGCATTAACGTAGAGACATAAATGAGATGTCAAATTAAAGGGAATTTAAAATGCCGAATACTGAGAATGATGATTTAAATTAATATAAAAGAGAAACAATTAGAATTATTAGGATTAAATATTCAAAAATGGGAAATGTGCACGTGGGTACGATAACATCGTAAAATAGTTGAAAGTGGCACGTTTGCAACGTGACACATTCCCGGGCAAACGAAAATTTGTAAAATTTTGAAAGGGAAAGAAAAATTTAGACTGACAAACAAATTTTGAACGTTCGAGAAAAATTTGGAATAAGGATAAATTTTGAATGCGAGAAAAAATTTTTACAAAATTTTAAAAATTTGGAATGTGCAAGCCATCACCAAGGGCTACATGGGGTTGACAGGACGACTTGACAATCAGTCGTATTAAAGAACAATCAGTATCAAATCAACATAAAATATTAGTATCAACATAGTAGTATTTGTATCAAAAATTGCAAATTAAGCTACACCTTTACAGATCTGTGAAGTCATACCATTGACTTGCTAAATAAACATTGTTATTTCACTAAAAATTTCATTGATAGTAGCTTGAGAAATTTGCCATCATAAATACTTTTTTTAATTGACTTTAGAATGTGGTGACTTACATTATAACAAAAACACTAAAAATTCAATACGTGTGGTACTCACACTTAATTATACATAAGATTCAGCTCTAAAGTATTTGATTTTATATTAACACCAAATAGAAACTGGTGATTAAATTTTAAATACATTGATACAGTGTTGAATAGACTTTAAAGTTAAGCTGCAAGTAATTACACACATAATACAAAAAACAATAATAATACATACATTTTAGCTCTAAGTTTAAATGAAAAATGGCATTGTATGAGCTTAATTCATACTTTTGAAAAGAATTGCATGCGCAATTGAAAATTATTAAGTTGAAAAGTGCAAAAAATTTATATTTTTAGGACCTTGTGCAAAATTTAAATCCAATTTTGAAAAATTCAATGAAATCATAACAAAATTTTAGAACACACTTTAAAAATAGATTTCAAAGATGAATAAAAGTTACGTGTTTAGTTAAACAACTACAGCAAACAAAAACAATTAAATTTTTTAACTATTGTGCACAGATTTAAAGTAAATAAAAGTTAATATATATATTTTGAAAAACACAGCTTCATAAATGAACAGGCAATAATGAAATACACTTAAATACACATACAAATAATAAGCAGCATATGAAACTTTAAACGTTACCATAATTGAAATTTAAAAATTGTAAACATGAAGTATTTTATAAGTTTAGAACACACAGAATTACAATACACTCTAACAAGAAAACCAATGACTAAAGCAAGATAAATTAAGTAAGTAAAATCCTGAAAGAGGCAACTGTGAGCCAAAATTATGAAAAAATGAAAATTTTAAAAATCCAGCACATTTCATCGAATGCGAAATGTGTGTCACAAAAGTGATGGTGTACAAAAAAAAACAAAAAGTGGACACCATGTTGGTTGGCAACTCACTAAACAACCAATCACTGTGTGCGTGTAAAGGACCTGTATGTAAATAAAGATTGCAACACAAAAACCAAAAGATAAAAGTGACAGAACTTATTGAAGAAAACAAGCACCCAAAGGTAAGTGCAACAGACAATTGTCAACTGTTGCCTGACAAGAGCCACCTCAAACAATTATCAAGTTAGGAGGACAAACAGAAGTTGCATTACTGGACTGGGATAGTCCGAATGGATCACAGGTAAGAAAAATTTAAAAATTAAAAATTATGAAAGAAAATTAAATATTTCTATGGAATTTACGACCATGTGCTTAAAGCCATCATACCAACAAAACACAAAAATACACGATACTAGTAGAATATTAATGCATGGTACCGTGAATAACGAAAAACACTGTGAAGGCTGATCGCCCAACAACCTAACACTGTGTGTGTCACTACTGAAATATCACACATAAAACACAAGAATGAATAAATAAATACACTAAAATACAATGCTTATTGGTACGAATGATGCACTGATGAATTAAAATAAGCAAAATTGGAATAAGATAAATAAATGTTAAAATGCTGCATATTTGTATAAAAGAAATTATATACCTAGAAGTTCAGAAACTGTAACCTTGATTAAAAATTATGCAAGAAAATTTATTTTCTTCAACATTACAACAGAAAAATACAAAGATCACTTAAAAATTTGAGATTTAGAAAATTTAATAGCTTCAACACCAAAGAAAATTTTATATCTACAATATTTCATCACACTTAAAAAAAAACTATTGAAAAACCCGTTAATTGCTACTATACTACCTGAGAAACATAATTTTCCACTGTATTTCACATATAAAATTGAAAAAATTTAATTGCTTCAATACCATAAGATAAAATTTCTTGGTGTTCCATCACATAAAAAAATATAATGTTTGATTTTTTTTTTTTTTTTCTCAAATTGATAGCATTATTTTGAAAAAGCACTTTTTTTTTTTTTTTTTTTTTTTTTTTTTTTAAATTTATTATTACTTTGAAAAACAAGCTTTTTGAATAAGTTTATAGTTTATTTTGAAATTCAAACACTTTCTATTTTTTTTTCCTTACTTGAGACTTTTCTCAAGATTATAAACACAATACATGAATAATATGATTGACAAATCATGCAAAAATGATACTTTATGAAAGTATAAAGTTATAAAACACCTTATTAAATGCAATTTTGAAAATCATGACACAGTGAAAAACAGTTTTGAGATAAATTAAAATGAAATATTTAAAGAAATTTATTAAAATGATGCTTGATAAAAACCTTAAAAAGATTAACTGAGCATGAGAGCAATGAACAACTGTTACACAATACCTGCTACCGGTAAACAAGCAATGCATAACGCAAAATACTTTCACCAGATTGTTCCTGGCCATGAAACAACCAGATGAAAGGATTCACAGCACTCATGAACAATCAATGACTTAACACTTAAAATGAGAAATATCGTAAAAACGTAATTTCAAGCAATGAATTGATAAAAAAATAATAATTGTAGAATATTACTAAGTATCACTTGGACACAATAAAAAATTAGAAATATGAACTTAAGTGTGCAAGCTTGGAACAGTGAATTTTTGAGTTAATCTGATCCTGCACGATGAAAATATTTGAATTTAAACAAGAAATACCTGTCTGCATAGAACACAAAAATACACACTAAAAATAGCAGATAAAATATATTTCCTGTGATTAAGAAAAATTTTATTGAAGTTCAGTGAAAAGTACTGATTTTTTTTTTTTTTTTAATTAACTATTGAAGAAATACCAATGCATGGGTTTTTTTTTTTTTTTTTTTTTTTTTTAAGGAACTTTCACTGTGATAAGAAGGCATCTTGAAAATTGCAACCATGAAAAATTTAAAAACATATTACAAGAAAACCATTTTAAATTTGAATTGATTACTGTTATACAACACTAAGAAAAACTTATAAAAATAATCATAAATGTTAAATATGAAAAATTTTCAAATTATAAAATGATACCTTTGAGCTAAATAAAACACTTAAACACATATGAAAATATAAGAAAAATGAGTAAATACGAAAGCGACGATCTAAAACAAGCCTGAAAAATTAGTCTGCACTTATCTGTTCCTTTACTGTTGGCACTAGACATATACTCATACTCATATGCTGTAAAACGTCTTTAGTGTCCTTTTTACTTCATCATAAGAAAATAACAATATGATGTCGCAATGTCTATTCCTGTTCCTGAAATCGATGAAAAACGTTGTCTTCTTTAAAGCTAAAGTTCTTTTTTTTTTGAGACATCGATGATAAAAAAAACTCGTCACGATTGACGTACGAGGAGGTGACACGGCACCAAGTATAACGTAAAGGTTTCTCATGGAAGTGGTTAACTTGTTTTGGTACAAAAGTTACTTTGAGAAAAACTTTGTAGAAGCACGTGCTAGGACAGTAGGCCTAGGGAGGACGTGGCGTGATCGATCAGAGAAAACGGCGAGGTGTCCATCTGCAAAACTCAGGTTCTGTAAATAACTCGCTGTTGTCAGGATCGCTTCAAGACGAGGAAATGAAATAAGGAATAAATTCTTATCTTACCAAAGGACAGGCTCATCACTACTGGAAGTGTCAAAGGAAGAAAGAAGCAGACATCTTACGCAGGGAAATCAGGAAACAGAGATGCAGCTAAAACTTGTTTTATTTATGTACAAATTGTATACTCTTAAAAGGGATGTTGGTGGCGATCGCTCGCACACGATATGTTCCAAAAGGAGACATCACTAAGATACGATTACTCACTCGGCTCCCACGGAAGCCGTTACAGCAACCGGGAGGCCTAATCTGAACACCACTATCTCGTTCCCAGGCAGAACTCAACTGTCTCTACTACTGAACTGCTTGCCGGTACGAAAAACCCGCGCAAACCTGCGCTTGGCGCCGAAAAACCTGTCTAACAGGTGCGCGAACGCCAAAGCGTAAGTCCGTGTTGATGACAAAGGGTGATGCGCTCGACGCCGCTGGCAACCACGGACCGTGCCAAACGAAATGCAAGGAGAAACGGCCGAAAGTGCGATCTCTCCGAAATCGCGAAACGCAATGAAAAAGAATAATTAAGAACTTAAAGAAGGGATTGCAAAATATGAAGGCATTAACGTAGAGACATAAATGAGATGTCAAATTAAAGGGAATTTAAAATGCCGAATAGTGAGAACGATGATTTAAATTAATATAAAAGAGAAACAATTAGAATTATTAGGATTAAATATTCAAAAATGGGAAATGTGCACGTGGGTACGATAACATCGTAAAATAGTTGAAAGTGGCACGTTTGCAACGTGACACTGACCTCAAAATGACCCACTAATTGAAGAGACCTAGCCCAATTGTTTTCTCATACCCCAAAATGGTAGGATACAATATTTAGTCAAAATCGTTAGAGCTTTTTTTTTTTTTTTTTTTGGATAAAATTTGCATATACAAACACGCACACAAGATTTGCTCGTATTATAATATATTATAAAAATGCCAAATTGTGATCATCCTTAGTTTTTTATAAATAAAATCCTAAAAATGTCTGATTATTTAGCAATTTAGATCATAACCTCTTTTTAATGAGAACTACTAATTTTACTGAAGAAAAATTACTAGATTTATTTGACCTTATTCCTTTTTTAATATTTACAGACACATTGAACATTACGAATGTTTTACTAATCTTTAGGGATATAATATAAAATAAATATTTATATTATACATACACAAAAAGTTATTGTTTTAACACATTTCAATTAATATTTTAATAGAAAAATGAATAAGAAGGAAGCATAGGACATGAAATAAAGACATTAAAAATATTACTACAGCAATTTTATTAAAAACAAAGGACATTTAAAAGTATTTTTACCTCTTGGGCTTCGGCTGCAAGTGCAACATCATCTGTAAACATAAGAACCCTCTGCATGCCATTTAAGAATGACACCCAATATCCTTTCAGATTTTCTTTTATGGTAAATTCTCCTAAACCATCCTGTGATGAAATCAAAAATAAAATGCTTGAAATTAGTTCATACAGATTAATTTGCTATACAATAAAATTTATAAAATTTGAAGTTATTAAAAAAATATGTGTATCAATAAAAATTATCTTTTTAATATGAAAAAGTTATTTCTAAATTAAAATTTTAAAATCTAGATTTAAAAAAAAATTAAATTGAGATCAATCTAGAACAATGGTTCTCAACCTGGGGTAATGTGGTAGGCTAACTGAGGTTACGCTAGTTACGTATAATATTGGTAATAGAGGGAAACAAAAATTAGGTTAAAATAAAAACACAAAAGCAAACACATATTAAAGAAAAAATTGCATTAGCATTCATAAAACTCAAACATTGCTTCAAATGATGACAACAAAAGGTTAAGATTGGTTAAAATTAGCCAAAAGATACTGAAATTCTTACATTGTGAAAGATTTAGAGAGGGAGTTCAGTCCTCCCTTTCCAAATTTTATGATAAATGACAAATAGTCAAGAGTGGCTAAAAGACTTATATTTACACTTCAAAAGCTTATACGAGCCCTTATACTCCTACACAAAATAACAAATTAACATAGTCTATCATTTCTTAAATTTGTGATCATCCTTTTTATGATACCCTATATACCTGGTACAAAATTTATGTATACAATAGGTACGAAGTTTAGTTCTAGTCACTTCAGCATAATTCAAAAATTTCTATGGATAGATAGAAGGGGCCTGCAGATAATGCTCGCCCCGAGGCCCTAGATAGTCTAAGTCAGGCCCTGACCTTTATTTCTGCTTGTAAAGCGACTAAACCCACTAATATTTAAAGGTCTAGAGAAGATGTCTGAATAAATCAACCAGAAAAAGTGTAAATTAATAATGTTGTGTACAAGGAAATTCTTCGATTAGTAGAAACTAATATAATAAATTTTTCTGTAATGTGTAACATTCTGGATTTTACAGTGGTCCTGAAAGAATGTTGTGGAAGTTTGCGAGCAGAGACAGAGCTCTGTAATTTTAATTTAAAAAAAAGATATATGTGACCGTTCATTTTAATTTATTTTTATAGCTATACTCCACTTGACATTACCCAGGCCTGTGATAATAACTTGAAATATACTTAAAATCAGTGTTGAATGATTTTATATTTTTAGACGAAAATCTTTGTGTCATTTCCATGTTATTATTATAAGTATTTAGTAAAACTCAAACAATTAAAAAATTATTGTAGCAAATGATGCACTAATCTTACAGAAACATGGAATGATTCAAGTGGTGAAAATGACATCATTATCAAAAGAAAAGATGGATTTTCATTCATGAAAATAAATACTTCACTGTGTTTGTGTCAATATCATGTCATATTCAGTGGACTTTATTTCTGCACATAAAGAGATTGAACCTTCCATCATTTACAGAAATACCTTTGGTATGTATATATTTGGTAAGTAAATCAAACAGAAAAATAGGAAATTCTTTGATTATTAGCAACTAATATAATAAATTTTTCTGTGATGTGTAACATTCTGGATTTTACAGTGGTGCTGAAAGAATGTTGTGGGAGTTTGCGAGCAGAGGCACAGCTCCGTAATTTTAATAATAAAAAAAAAGATAGATATGATCTTTCATTTTAATTTATTTTTATAGCTATATACTAACTGGCCCACTTGACATTGCCCAGGCCTGTGGTAATAACTTTAAATATACTTAAAATCAGTGTTGAATGATTTTATATTTTTAGACAAAAATCTTTCCAAATGAACCTACTGTTGGTGGCCCCACTTCCTTTGGCAGTGTACACCCTAGAATTTGTATGATTGTATATTTTTTAACAAAAATTTTACCAAACAAGTCTAGATTTGGAGATACCAATGCCTTCGACAGCATACATATTAATACTTTTTGAAACCAAAAGATATTGTCAGAGCCAGAAAAATACCAGAAATAAGTGGACATTTTTTGTCTTTTATATTTTCGTCCAGGAAAATGAGATAGCATTTTAAAACTGGACTAAAAACATAAAAGATGAAAATGAATGTGAATTGATCTCCAAGAAGTAATTTTTTTGAAATAACAAATATTAATATTTTTCAAAAAATAGAAAAGTATGCTGAATAAATGGGTATTTTTAAATTTTCTATATTTCTTTCCAAGAAGTGGATGTGGCAGTTTTAAAGTGTATAAAAAACCGAAAACTTGAAAAGCAATCAGAAAACAGAAAAAACAACATAGAATTGAACTTATATTGTGTATATTATTATTATTATTATTATTATTATTATTATTATTAGACACTATAGAAAGTGAAAGGTACCATAAATAAGTGGGTATTTTTTGTTTTTTTCTGTAATTTTGTCCAGGAAGCAGATGTGACAGTTTCCAAATGCAGAAAATCAGAAAACTTGAAAATTCAGATATAATCAAAGTCCAGTAAAAATGTCTTTAAAATAGTAATAATTAATAGTTTTTTAAACAAAAAATACAATTGGGATCGGAAAGATAAAAGAAAAAATTTCATGTCTTTCTTTTTTTCTTTCCGCTTTAAATGCTTTGCTTTTTTTTTGTGTGAAGATCAGAGAAAACCCATAAAGGCAGAACGATGGAAACTAGACTTTTTGCGATGTTCAATAGGGTTTTTAATTAATATTTCAGTTAATTATCATGAAATGAAAAATTTGAGACTTAGAGGAATTTGGACCTGTCTTTGTCTCCTTCCTTAACCAAATTTTCAGACCTCTATGTGTGCTAGATTTTCCTTGTCATTGTCAACAAAAAGACAGACAGACGGATGGACAAACATCTTTGTTTTATTAATATAGGTATGCAAAAAACTTTTAACAAATAAATACTCTGGACAAGTACAACATATTTAGTTTTGTTTTATAATTAATAAAAATAATGATTTTTATCAATAAATTGAATTTTCACTACATTCCGAAATACTGAATATAACTGAAAATTTAAAAACAATGTAATAAAAAGAGTTGCATCATGAATTTGGGATTTTACCTTTAATTCAACTTTTAAGCAATTATCTGTTTATCATGTAGCATATTTAACATCTTAGTATAGAAAAGTGTTACAATTTCATAAAAAAAAAAGCAAAAGCCAATTAAATAATAATAAAATAACATAGCAAAAGTCAATTAAATCAAAAACTGAAAAAGCTAAAGAAAAATTAGAAACAATCACAGAGAATTTAAAAGACATGTTTTGAATTCAATTACCAAATTATAACAGTAATTATAAACGTTTATTAGACTTTAAAAAGACACATTTACTTACTCTCATCAAATCATGTTTCCCTTCTCCCTCAGCACAAGTCCACTTTAAAATACGTTCCTCCAAAGGATCATTCCAAGCGAATAAAACATCCATTTTTGGATCAAGTTTAATTTCTTCTGACCTAGAAATCATAAATAAAAACTTCATACATATTTTGTAAATTATAAATATTAATAAAATTAATAATAAATTTATAATATTTAAAAGATAAAAAAATAATATGTATACAGTTAGGCACATACAAACAATTTAACAAATAGAGCACTGGATTAACATGAGAAAAAGAAGATTTAAATTTTTAAATATTTTTCAAATGAAAAATTTAGTTACAGATTAAAAGTAATAATAATAATACAAATTACCCTTGGGAGAATACAATTGAATGTTCATCTAAATTATTCACTAAAAGAGCTGCTTCAAAACTCAGTTCATAATCTTGGAAGGTTACAATGACTGATGAATCTGTGATTTGACAAGTGGCCTTTATTCCACCTCGCTATAAATTAACAAATTATTTTTTAAATGTATGATATTAAAAAGAATATAATAATTTAAATATACTGTTGTGCCAAATTAATTTTATATAAAAAAATAGCTTTTATAAATAATTTGTTGAGTACTTTTCAGCTTGTAAGAAGCTTAATATTTACAAATGAAATTATCATAATATGATTCATTAATAAGTACATTACTTACAATAAAACTGCAGATCTAAGCAATAGCATTTAATATATTAAATGTAGTACACATAATTAGAATTTAATTTCATTTTTTCCCTATCTCACTAAATTATATAATTTACATGCTCTATTCTATTATACTACAGTAAAACTCCGATTTAACGTTATTCAAGGGACCATAAAGAAATGATGCTACATGCGGGTAAATGTCAAATCGGGGTAAGACAAAATCAAAACAGCGAGCTTAAAATAAAGACTATTGGGTAAAATACTTTCTTTTTTTCTTAAATTTAAAATGGTATTCTCAATGTATAGGAGTTTTTGTAAGCTTTTCTGTTGGCCTTTACTATTTAAAAAGGGCACTTTCTGTTTGCAAAGCTTGAATGGCTTCTGTAGCAGAAGAAATTCCATGTTCATTATTATCATCTTCATTATTATCCGATTCAAAGTATATCAAATCAAGGAATATTTGATGTCACAATGTTTGAACTGCAAGCTAGATAATCTTCGCTGTCTATATCTGAGCAACAAATGAACTCACTTATTTTATTAGAATCAAAATTTTCTATCTTCTCGTTATGTCATTAGAATCAACATTTTCTATCTCTTCGTTCTCAAATTCATCATCTCTGCTGTTCAGAAAACCACCTTTTACAAAAGAACTTGAGATACATTTTCTACCAACCCTCTTTCATGCTGAAGGAGTTATAGAAAAGCATTCTAGAGTCTTTATCGATTTTTCCTGCCTGCAGATTCAATTCTAAGAGAATTTTTTAAAAGTTAGTTTATATAGTTTACTTTGAATGATCGTATATTCCCCAAATCATAAGGCTGAACTTTGCTTGTACAATTGGAGGAGGGGAAAAATCTATACGTAGATTTTGCAACTTTAAATGTACAACATGGGGCATGTACACATGGGCAAACATCATTAGCCGCAATTTGATAAACTCTGTGAAATGTTTTGCCATGTAGTTACACAATAAAAATAAAATTAATTCAGCAACAGATATTAAGTACACAAAAGAGACATAAATGGACTCAAATTTGTTTCTTGATGCAGAATTAAGCAAAATCCCTATCTGAAATAAATTTGCAAAATATCATTTTTAAAATTCTGAAATGACTTTAAAAATTATAGATTTCAAAATATTTTGTGTGGGTAAAAAAAATAAAAATAAAGTATTATTTTCTTTAATAATATATATATACCTCATAAATGAAAAAACAGTTCCCAACTATTTTATAAATACAATAATTTCAATAAACCCTTTTGTTTTACTATTAGGGATATATAAGCTACAGAAAATATTTTTTAAATTATAGTTTTGAGTTTTAAGCATTTAGTTACTCAAACAAATAGGTTATAGCACCTTTATATAAAACTTAACAAGACATACACTTTTACTATATATACAAAAGAATCCTACGTTTCTGTAAGCATATTTGTTTGTCCAGTTAGCAAAGTTTTTTCGTATTTTGTTCATGAAAACAGATGCAGATTTTAAAAAATTTGAGAAAAATCACTGAAACGGCTCTGCAAACTTTTTTTTAATAAGGGTTAATATTGATATTTTTTTCAAATGGATTCCACCATTAGAAAGATAAAAGTATGTAGATATTACCCGGTAGTTTTTGGTTTCTTGTATTTTGAATAGTAACCTGATAAAGGCTTTGAAAAAAAAAAAAAAAAAAAAACATATGAAAAAAGACATTTTGAAAATAGTTTTTCAGAAAGAGCTAATATTGATATATTTTAAAACAGATTGCACTATTAGAAAGGTTAAAGTACAAAGTTTAAGCATATATACTTTTTCTTTTATCATATTTTGAATATTAAACCAATGCGCACTGTGAAAGATGGAAAAAAAAGGTGTTTTTAGATTCTTGTATCTTTATCTGCAGAACACACTTTCAATCGCACCGCTGATATTTTTCACATTTTGAAATGTCATAATAGTTTTAATTAATATCTCTGTTACTTAACAACAAATTAAAGATCTGAGCCTCAGGTGCAGTAGGACCTGCTTTGGACTATCCTCATACAAATTTCAGACCTCTACATGCAGTAGATTTTCCAAGCCATTGCAGACAGACACATGCACAAATATCTTTCTTTTATTATAGATTTATTATTACTACAAATAGAGCAGAATTTTTTTAAATAAAAACAAAGAGTTTTAATGACTTTAAACTTTAAGTGCTGGAAGACAAAAAGGAAAAAGTGGATTCCCCCCCCCCCCCCTGATTACTAATTTATTGCTATTACAAAGAATAACACTGAAAATTTTTACAAAATTAAAAAGTTTTGAACTTTGTGTGTGACAGAGGAAGGAGGACATCTAGAATAAGCTTATTTAGGAGATTTTATTGCATGTCATTTGAAATTTTTAATATGTAGTTTAAATTAAATGATATACTATTATAACCAATGCATGTAAAAGTAAAATAATAATAATAATGATAATGTATTTTACCTTGGATTTCAAACGTAATAAAACAGAATTGTCTTCTTTGAATGAAAATGGTTTAGTCTGTTCTTCTTCATTAAAATACCGTAGAATCATTTGAGCCTTCTGTGTATCCTTAGGCCAAAAAGCAATGCACTAAAAAATAATTACTGAAAATTAACTAATCATGATTAAATTAGGGATATTTTAAGAAGCTGCATTTATAAAAACAGGCACATATTAGCAATTTTTATAGCACAAGCTAGAATGCATGCAAGTTCATAAAGACAATGGGAAGTTAGCAATGGACAAATTACAATCAAAAGCTTAAATTCAAATTTTTTTTCTGATATTTTAATTTGTATATGAAATTAATAAAATTATTGTAGTGATATATAATTTTATTGATAAATAATGTTAAATAAAAAGTTAAAATAGTAACAAAATGTACAACACAATAACATTTACCAAACACTTGTCAGGAAATAAGAAGTTAACAGGTAAAATTCACAATGGCATAATATGTATAACTTGTTTTTAGATTAGATATTTGATTTTTAAATTTTAAAATCATTTGATAAGTTTAACGAGAGTAAAAGAATATATTGAATAAAATAAATATTTAGAACTTTATCAAAAAAAGCTTTTTTAAACTTGAAAAATCCACTAATCAAATAATTACTACACAGTAATTAAAAAAGTATGCTAAATTTAATTTATATCTTTCTAAGTTTAATTTGATCTATTTAATTTTCAAAAGATTTTTAAAAAATGCATAAATTTCCAAGAAAAAGAAAACATTATTAGCCACAATTTGATGAACTTTGTGAAATGTTTTGCTATGAAGTTACACAATAAAAATAAAATTAATTCAGCAACAGATATTAAGTACACAAAAGAGACATAAATGGACTCAAATTTGTTTCTTGATGCGGAATTAAGCAAAATCCCTATCTGAAATAAATTTGCAAAATATAATTTTTTAAATGCTGAAATGACTTAATTAAAATATCTATTTCAAAATACAGTAGAACTCAAACTATCCGAATATATTGGGACCGGACCCCATTTGGATAATTTGATTTTTTCCGAAAAAAGGGTCTATTTTAATTAATTACTGTATGTATGTTTAAAATGGAAAAAAAAAACTATTTTTAAAGAAAAACCAAGCTTTTGAGCTAAGATCTTAGCTTTTTCACAAAGAATCGGACCCGAAAATGGGAATTGGGTTTCTCATAGAACGTTGCTGCAAAAACCACTTGAAAACGGTATCTTCTAAATCTTTGTTGCTGCCTTCATTGATTTTCTTGAAGAACTTCCATCTTCGTTTTCAAGCACTGACACGAAGTTTAAAAGTGTAGGTTTGCTCCTTTTAATGTTTGAAATCGTTTATTGTCCAACACTGTACATCTCAGCCAACTGTTTACTCGTAACGCCTTTATCCGATTGCTCTATAATGTTTAGTTTATCCGCTAACGATAACACAACACGTTTTCTTTTAGAAGCCATGGTGAATGACGAAACACACTCACAAACCTAACAACGCATTGACGCAAAAGAGTACCATCACAGTAGCAGGTCAAGTATTCAACTAGCAGGTCATGTCACACTGACTGGCTAATCAGAACGAACAGTGACAGGTTGGCTGGTTCGGCTACCTGGAGACGGACGACAGCCAATAATCGAACTGCACTATGAGACGGTGACTCATCATCCCAATAATGATCGCACTGCGCCTACACTAGCTTCCCGTAGGGAAGAACAATAGCGCGCGCAGACAGAATCATTATTTTGCAAATCACAGTACGTTTCTGTCTTAATTTTTTTTTTCTGAAATTCTGAAAGCGATTCGGATAGTCGGAGTTCGGATAATTGGAGTTCTACTGTATTTTGTGTGGGTTAAAAAAAAAAAAAAAAAAAAAAAACTACAATTTTCTTTAATAAGATATATATACCTCATAAATGAAAAAGCAGTTCCCAACTATTTTATAAATACAATCATTTCAACAAATCCTTATGTTTTACTATTAGAGATATATAAGCTAGAGAAAATATTTTTTTAATTATAGTTTTGAGTTCTAAGCATCTAGTTACTCAAACAAATAAGTTATAGCACCTTTATATAAAACTTAACAAGACATACACTTTTACTATATATGTACATATAGTAAACCGAAAGTGTTTATTCAAATGATTGAAATAGTTGATATTGCTTTTCATTTATAATAGTTTTTTTTACAAAACCATTTGTGGTATAGACTGTAGACTGGAAATAAAATAGTAAAAAATAAATAAAAACCACAAAATTGATTTTTCATATTATAGTATGAAGACAGAAAATTTTGTAGTTTAAAAACTACAAAACTGCTTTTATCATTTTTTTAAATAGTTAAACTTTGATTATTTTTATAACCCAATGTCTATTTTAATAATAGCCTATGCTTTTTTCCAAAATTTCATGAAAAGGAGTTTTTTGCTTTTTACTCTTTACTCAAATTGTAAATCAACATAGTTGATAAAAAAGACAGGAAGAAAGAAAAACTACTGAAGTGAAGTAAAATTAGTATAATGTAATTTTAATGGTCTCCCTAAGAGAGAATGCTTAAAAACAATTAAGGTTTTTTAACACAAAATTGAAAACATAATTATTAAATGGAAATCGCCATTTGTTAATATACATATAACTGTACAAAATAAAAATATGATTTATATAAAACCGTTCTATATATTTTTTAATGTCTGAATTATAAATAACTCTTGTATAATTTTTAGAAAATTGTTCTAAATACTACTAATCCAATGCTGGTGAGAAAATGAGGAAAAGAAACAAGCTTCATATAAAGACATGAGGGACAAAAAAACCATATGAAAAGCTGAACTTGAGTATAAATTCCAATTAGACACTAGACAAGAATCAAGAAAGTGGGAACAAATTCAAAATATATTAAAAAATAAAATACATTTGTAATATTAGTAAAACAGAAGCCATTTCTGAAAGTAAAACAAAGAAATATAAATATTTATGTAACTTTGAGGAAAAATTAACAATAATGAGTGTTCAACAATGAAAGAAATCTAACAATATCTAAAAACAAATATTCACTTATATTTCAAGGAAGGGAAGATTCCCCAATGACTGTACTAATGTTCTGCAAGATTTTTAATAGTTAGCTACATAACTAAGAGCCTTGTTCAGTTTAATTTTCTTAGAACTTTTTATGTTTAAATTACTTTTATGTATTTTTAAAAATTACAAAATAAAAAGTACAACTACAATCTGAAATACTGACTAGTTGGATAAGAATAGACACATAGACAAAAATAATCTCATTCTTACATGGCGGCAATATGGATATCTCTAGTAACGAATAAAATTTTAAATTGCAAAGAAGTTTTTTTTATTTTATTTTATGAATATACAATTTTATTATGCTGAATTTCCCCCCCCCCCTCCCAATTTTTTCTGGTGGTTTAGTTTAATTTAATTATATAGTAACTGAATGTAAAATAATAAATTGTTAAGCAGAATGAGCAGATAAGATAAAGATGCATTCAAATTTTAAAAATAAACAATAGGACAGATATGTAAATGTTATAAG
This sequence comes from Maratus michaelseni, assembly GCA_963931845.1. NCBI lineage: Eukaryota > Metazoa > Arthropoda > Arachnida > Araneae > Salticidae > Maratus > Maratus michaelseni. Next base: position 314,570,033 of record OZ007591.1, read on the forward strand.
ATATATTAAAGATCAATAAAACATATACATGGAAAAATGCGACGATTCTTAACTCACTCATGGCACTTTTAAATGCATGTTTGACATTTAATTCTTCTAAAATGTTAATGATGAGTAATAGGGGAAAAATACCCAAGTCGATTTTCATTACAAAATGTTGCATAATTTAGACATGCAAATTTCAAAGAACCAGACAACATAATAAATGTGGATATTTTTATGTTAATGATATTCACAAAAATTAAAGTTATTTATTAGGAAAAAATGTAACAATCCAAAAGTAATTAGTTCAAAAATGAGACAATTAATCATTAATCAACAAAGGACAAAGACAAAGGGGCTTCAAAAGACTTGACAGAAGTAACATGCTTACAAGCAAAAAGGACTATGATTTCACAAAGCAGCAAGCGAAAGCGCTCAAAATCTACTCAGCATATCTTATTTTGAAAGTCTTCAAAATTAGTGAAATCAAAAAATAATTTTACATACATTTTTAGTAGATTCAGAGGTGGCATCTGGATTCTCCTGTTGATTGAAAGTGACTGATTTAATTTCATTGTAATGCTAAAATACTCTGTTAAATGGTAGGAGAGATCATTCAAATATATATATATTTCTTTTCAAATTTTACACCATGTTGTAAAACATGTTTTAAAATAATTTTCTAATGAAATATAAAGGAAATCAATAAATTTCAGTGATGAAACTCAATATAAGATAAAATAAATACATAAATAAAAGTTATATCATATTTCTTATTAATTTAATGAAAAAAAAATCATTACATTTCAACAGGCAGAAAAACCTATGTTTAGAATAATAAATAAAACTAGATCAGAATTTGAAAAAATGTATCTCATAATTCCAAACATAAATAACAATGGTGTCTCATAAGAGATATTAATTTAAATCTGTTATTATGACAAAACAAGAAAATCTAAATACACAAAATAAAAACAATGCTTGTACCAAATTTAGAGAAAAGTATCAAAAAATAAATGCTGCTATTTAATTAAGAGAAGAAATAAAACAATTATTTTTTACAAAGAAAAAATTCACAAAAAATATAATAATAAAGTTGTGGTAGATTTTGAGAAAATAAACACTAAATAATCAAAATGTAAAATTTAACAGTAACAGTATTTCCATATTAAAACCATATTTAACAAAGCTACAATTGAAAAAATGTAAGCAATGTTGTAGAAAATTAAAAATTAATAAAACTAATATTAACTGAAAATTAAAAATTTTGAATCAGAATACATTTTATTTCTCAAATTTCTGTAGTAATAAACATCTTGACATTTTACACGTATTGAAATAAGAGAAAAACTTAGCACAAAAAAAGTAATTAATAAATTAGTAAAAATAAATAATAATAATGAGAAAATATACTTTACAAAGAGTTAGTACCCTTCCTCATCCCCAAAGAAGAAAAAAAAAGCTTTGTGGCTAAATTTACATTCCTTTATTAATAATACATTTACCCAAAACATATATATTTCAAATAATTTATGTTACTTTAAGCACAGTAGAAAGCTTTACATTTATTTTTTATCATGATTATGAGTGTTTAATGAAGTAAATGAACAAAATTTTAATTTTTGAAACTTTTTTTAAAAAATGCATTTAATCTATAATAAGGGTTTGAATTAAAAATAAGGAATTTTTGAAAGATATTTTTTACTAAGCAAATAAAGAAATAAAGATAATACATTACTTTAACTAAATTTACAAACACTGAAAATCATAATTCAGTGTTAATATATTAAGTTAAAAAGTAGGAAAATAATAATAATACTTAACAATATTACTACTTTTATATAAAATCTTTTTAATCTTTTAACTTATGTGTATTATTTACAATTAATAAAATAATTTATATATTTGTTCTTAAATACCAAGATGAGAATTAAATGATTTTAATATTTCAGAATCTGAAAGCATTTTATCAATGTCAGTGGAAAGTTTCAGTTACTTGCTCAGAATTTAAGAAGAAGACATGGAACTAAAATATCAGTATGTAATTAAATATCACTATTCTAATGCTGTCACCACTGTAAATGAATTTTCTGTGACCAGATTACTTTCTAGGCGAATATTAACCCCCTGGCCGCCAAGCAAAAGGGCAAATTTGTAATGTTGTTTTATCTGTAATTTTTAAAAAATGTTATTAAAAGATGAATTTTCAAACTTGATATAAAAAACTTAATTACGTATATGAGTATAGTTCTTGAGAGTATTAATCATTACTCGATGTTTTAAAACTGCATTATATTTATAGAATTATATTAATTTAAACAATGCTTCTATTGCAGTGAAATCCTACAGCATACTGAGCGAATATATCAGTTCACGGAGGTGAGAAGGTTCAGAAAACTACTGCATACAAAAATATGCAAATTGGTTGATTTATAGAGAAAAGTTCGATGAACACGCTGCAGCAGACAGTTTTTAAATCGAAGAATTATTTTAAGAGCTATTTAATGTTGAAGTCTGTCAAAATAGTTCTGTTAAAAGAGTTTTATGGGAACAGAAACTATGCATAGGAAATTAACCATCTTTTGCAGGTACCTACTTGACAAGCTTGCAGTGTGCAAGTATTTTTTTTTTTTAATTTGACTAATCTTTTGAGGGTTTAATATATATATATATATATATATTCAAAATTTCGTCATTTTAATTGAGATTTATTTTATATTTCAAAAAAACCACTTTTTATATCATTGCTAATTTGTAAAACATCAAAAATAAAACAGTATTTCCTTTTAATTAAAAAGTGCATTTACATGAGACTATTAAAAACAGAAATAAACTTTTAACATAATAATTAAATGATCATGTGTTAAAAGCAGTAAATGGAGAAAATTACATCATAAAAAATGTACTTACATGTGAATATTAAAAAGAGAAATAAAACTTTAAAATAAGAATTAAACTATTACACAATAAAAGCAGTAAATGGGGAAAATTGTTAATATATTTTAAATGCTCAAATAATAGTATTTCCAAACAGTTTTAATTAAAAAATATATTTATATGAGAGATCTATTTCATATTTCAAGATGGTCTTTTTAACAATTCAAAAATGTATTTTCACATGAATATTAAAAAGAAAAACAAAACTTTGGGGAAAATTATGTCATATTTTTTTAAACAAAATGTTTAAACTGTCTTATTTAAAACAATTTTCTTATAGTGTCGTTATAAAATTCCAGGAGGCAGCAATATTATTTTCTTAGGCACTAAAGCAACCAACAAGCTGATTTTCAAATGTTTAATTAATCTTATTTAATCAATCACGAAAACTGTCTCAACAGCAGTTGATTCAGCCTTAAAATCTCCCTGTCAAAGGGAAATAAATAGAAACCTAATTACAAGAGATCACCACTAGTTGTTTAATTATAATTCAATCTTCCGTAATCATTTTAAAGCAGATTAAATTAGCGTGTTTTTAGAGTCTGTGGTTTCTGAACTGCAGTTGGTGAGCATATATCGCAGGGGCAAAGCCCTCTAGTTATTAAAAAATAATAATAATTCATGTCAGCTTTTTAATTCTTATACAGATTAAACAATGATATATATTTTTATTAGCACTATTTCTACCAGTGCCAAACAACATCTTTTAAAGTTTTGATTTATGTTTATTTTAATTGAAATTTTTAAAGTTGATAACTATAAAAAATGCATCTTCAATGCATTAAAAATGATGTGTTTATTTTAATCTAAAAATTACAAATAAAATAACCATAAATAGAAATCTCTTAAAAGGTGTCATTTGACACCAGTAGAAGTATTTTCAATCTTTAAGCATTAATGATTCAATATTTTGCAAGCAAAACATAATATAAATAGCTATTTTTTAAATTTAAATAATCTTCAAGCAACTGATAAAATATATTAAAACATACCTCTTCTTTTGGAAGATTTATCCATTCATTGTCCCCTGCTTCTTGAATTTCTATAGCATACTATACACACATACAATAAAAAAATATATATAATAGTAATTACTTAGTTATTCAGTCATTGAAATAATTAGAAATATATATGAATTTTAAATAGTTCTCTACTTACCTTACAATTATTAATAAGAAGATAAAAGGGAGTAAAAGTCACCATTTTTGTTAAACCACATTTACTCAGAGTAATTTGAACACCAACCTAGAAGTAAAAAAAATGCCCATTATTTTTTTAATCTGAACTTCTTTTTTAAAAATAATTTTGAAATTTCTTTACAGAAATTGAAAAACTAGATAGCATGAATCTAGAAACATAGTCTCTATATATAACTGAGAGGGGGGAAAAGATACTTTTCCATTATAAGGGCCTTGGTGTTTAAAAAAAAAAGCTTGGCACAGTTCAGGCTTCAGAAAGCGAGATTTGTTACCAAATGATATAAAAAACTATGCAAAAAAAAAAAAAAAAAAAAAAAACTAATGAACTTTTATGCTTTTTCTCTCATTCCTCTTTGGCTACTTTTTCATTTTTTTAAGCACTTTAAATTTATTTATTTTGGCTATCAAAAGTTTGTTATCCATCCTCACTGTAAAAGAGTTTATTTAAATTTTCTTTACACTTTTTTTTTACATCTTCTGATCTACCAAAAACTTTTTCCGTCGATGAAGGATTTGTGAGGAATCTCACATTGCTCTTATTTCCCCTATTGGCATTCCTCATTCTGTTCATTTTGCCAAACCAAGCTATTTATATTTTGCATAGTCTATGGGTTTTTCTACTGGTTGTAGCGTTATTTTTATACCGTGCGCCTAACATTTTTTACCACAAGAAGCAATGTACTTTTCTTGCTGTTCTTTGATATTTCATTTCTACTTGAACGTGAAGGTGTGACTTGTATATGTGCTCCTTGAGATATAGCTTGATTACATATTGGAAGACATTCTCAGTTAGGAATGTTTTGATTGCTGGGTCATGTAGTTAACTTTTATTAAATAACTTAAAAATTCTTTTGATTTTAATTCAGATGTCCCGTTTGTTTCATTAAGTCCAGAACATTAAGATTAAAATCAGTTAGTGTCTGATGAGGATGGCATGAACTGGTGTCGTAGCTTGTTTAAAAAATGCCATTTTCCTTAAGATTTAAACAAAGAATTTCACTAAAGTTTCATTGGTATTAATCTGATGGGATTATTTCTGAAGTTCTTTCTGTTATTCTTTTAAAATAGATTAGCCAAGAGGAACCTATATTCTTCTGATTTCAAGATCAAACATAAAGGAAGTTTATTTTAATTTATAAAATGTTGTTTTCAATTTCTATTTGATTACAAATTAAAAATCTTCCTAACTCTTGGAATTCCATCAACGTTCTTCTTTAAATTGACAGCACCACTTTAAATAGGCAGAATTATTATATGGCATCATATATTATCCCCACAGAATGGTAGCTACTTCTATCATTTCTCATAATATCCTTACATTTCATTAAAAAAAAAATCAGTCTATTTCAAATTTTATTAAAAATCTTCATTGTTGTTAAAGCTTTGAACAATAATTTGCATTTGAGTGAGACACCCTGTATTTCTGACAGAATAAATAGATTGTGACTCTAGTCCCCTATACAAAAACTTTTTATGCACTACCACCTCTTAAAATTTCTTAAATATTTTTTTAATCATCCCGTATATCAAAAATATATTAAACATACCAACTTTTATTAAACAAAATATTTATGACTCTAATCAAATTTCACGGAGATGGCATTTAAAATGGCAATATTAATTTCCTACAGTTGAACTTAATCATACATGTGAAATAATTTAATGGATAAAGAAATTAAATTCTAAAGTAGAAACCTCTTTCTCCCTGCTCAATCATTGAAGAAAATGAAATAATCGTCATACAAATTATTGCTACTGCAATTATTATTATTATTATCATTATTTTCCAATACACAAACTAATACAAGATAAAAACAGCACAGCAGCTCACAAAAGTGAAACACTTAGAATTTCCAATATTTTTGAATAATTAAAAAGTATTAAAAGAATTTAAAATGATCTCTGCTGTTGAAAAAAATTGTTTACATCTTCATCTTTATATATTATTTTCTCACAAATGAAAAGATATTTGATCCATAAAATTGCTAATTTGCAAGAAAAATGTAGAAAATCATGCAACAAAAGTGATTAGACACTTGTAAGACTAACTATCTGTTATGATTATAGAAATGTATTATATTATTTGGTATTAAAAGTAAGTGGCAGCACCTTTGACAATTATTTGCTTATTTCATTAAAGTAATTTTAGCGGAAATATGGAATTGTTTATATTTTGATGTTATGGATGGTTATGGAAAAGACATTACATTAGATTTTTCAAAATATAATTCTTGATTTGCATTTAGATAAAAAGGCATGTATCAGAAATGCTGCTTAATCGATTAAATTAAATGCTTTGAAATCTTATTACCACTTACTTTAAATACCATATAATGCAATTCCTTATTGTTTTCATAAAATATAGTTTTGTTTAAGGTCTCACAAGTGTCCAATCACTTTTGTGACATAATTTTCTATCCTTTTCACACAAATTAGTAATTTCAAGGATCACATTTCTTTTTACTCTTCTTTCATAACACATAAAAATGAAGATGTGAATGATTTAGTATAACAGCAGAGATCATTTTAAATTATTTTAATGTTTTTTAATTATTCAATTATTTTGAATTTTCTAAGTGTCCAATCACTTTTGTGAGTTACTCTAGCTTATAAAAATCTCTTCAATTTTATAATGCTTGTTTTAGAATATAGAAAATTTTTATCATTTATTTAATTTGAATAATTGAGAATTAATAGACTGAATAATTTAAAAGAATCCATGAAAATTACAAATTCTAAAGTAGTATTATTAAAATAAAATTAATAGGACTACCATTTTCTTAAATAACAACTCAAAACATAGATTTTTTCTTCTTTTTCTTTTCTTTTCTTTTTAAACACAAAATTTTATGATGAGAAGAAAATGGAAGTGTTTGTGTTGAATTGTTTTAAAATTTCATTTTTGATATCTTTAAACTTCTAAAATATAGGAATAATCTCTCAGTCAAATATTCAGAATTCAACTGGCTGAATATTCAACATTTGGTTTATCTGTGTGCTGAATATTTTGTATTCAGTTTATCTCTGAGCCAAATATTTTGCATTTAGTATTCAGCCAAAATTGCTATTCAGTGCATCCTTACTAGAAACTTACCAAAATTTAAGCCTGACATAAAATTTTTATACAGAATGATAAAAATAAATTTGGGAAGAAAGTTACCATAAGCAAAACATTGTGTTAATAGGTCATTTGTATCACAGATAAGCCAAAGTTCGATAGAAAATTGAAGAAAATGTAATGACATACATGGAAATTTTTAAATGGATGAATCAATACATAAACTAAATTAAATAGTTATTAAAACTTTGCACAATACAAAGAAAAAAACTTAATTATCTTTTAGAACATCTTCTTTTTTTTCCCCCTATTTATTACAATTTTAAACAATCTATAGACTAATATAAAAATTTAAAATGAAACTAGATAAATAAAAATAGAATCAAATCTTAGAAGAATCACAAAAAACAAATAAAAACAGAATCAAAGAGTCGAAAGAGAATAAAAATGCTCCATTTAAAAAGCAGATTTACAAAGTGATCGTAAATTGTTTCAACAAAACAAGAGGAGTGATATAGTTACCATCAAAGTGAACAATTTTTACACACAAAACCAGGGCCACATTCCATTTTTTTTTCGGTCAAAAATGTTTACTCCAAGTCCTATAGTCTTACTCCAAGTCCTATAGTCTTACTCCAAGTCAAACCTCGATTTTTGTCCAGAAATGAAGATATTGTAAAGATATTTTGAAAGGATTTATTATGTTTCTTATAAAAAGTGATGAATGTTCCCTATTCACATCCAACCAAATCTGAGCTGAAAACTGTTTAATTCAGAATTTAGCATATATTTTCATTAACTGAATTACAGTGTACTTCTGGTCATGTCAATACATTTCAGACAAAGCGAAGTTAGTCTGTTGAAAATATCTTCAATATTGATAAAATAATGGATAAAAATCCATGTGAGGCTTGAAACATCTGTATTTTTAAATGAATATATATAGATTGTGACCATGATTTCGAACACAAAAATTATTCATATTGATGGGTACTATTACCTTTTTATTTTACTAAACAGTTTATGATGACCCAGCAAATAAAATTATGCAAAATATTTTTAGGCATTCTGAACAATTTAAGTAATATTTAATAAAGTATAAAATATCCTACCAAATAAGTTCTTCCATCTTTACATTTGCAAATAACAGTTCCTGAACTGCCAATAGCATCCAATGAAAATTTATCAGACCAGTCAGAATCACCTATTTTCAGGGATGCCTTTTGAAGAATGAGAGGGAAAAAAATTAGAATTTTAAATTACTAAACACTAAAAATAATATAAAATTAAAATAATGTACCTTTTTCTTTGCAAAGAAAGCTTTGGCTTTGAAGGAAAACAATACAGGATTTACTGCTGCTGGATGGTGTATTATGTTTTCATCATCACTCTGTAAATAAAAAATAATTGATATACAAAATTAAATATGAGAGTACTTAGCTTTGTTATAGATTTTTAGAATATATTTTTGTTACATTTTAAAGCTCACTATTTCATAATAATTTCACAGGTATACAAACAATCGAATTTAACTTTTTTTTTCTTATTTTAATGATCATATTGAACAACTAAAGGTAATCAGTTGTTTTTACTTTTTGCATATGATGTTGATAATTTATGGAAAATTAATACTTGACTTTCAGTTTTACTGTTGAAATCAATCACAATGATTCAGTATCTTGATAATATGATTATTAACAAACAAAGAGCTGTTAATAAACTAATAAGTAAAAATAAAAAGAAAGATCAAAATTATTTGCTGCTTTTTGTGCATTCACCAAAAAAAATTTCATTAATATTTTGATTTCTTTATAAAACATACAGATTATATTTAAAATGTAATTCGGTCATTTTTACTTCTTCCAAATTTCAATGAACATCTATGTTACAAAATAAGAAAACATATAAAGGTTAAAAGAGTAATTACACTTGGATATTACAATAAATATATAAGTAACTATTTATGTGCTTAGTTAAATATACAAATAACAATAATATTTTTAAGTAGTAAGTTTTTGCAGTAAGCAGCTGAAAAGTGCAACTTAAAATGCGCAGCATATGTAAGAAGCACTAGATGAAAAAATGTGCATTTCAGCAATAATCTATCAGTTACAGGCTAGTAAAGTTTTTATTTATGGCTCTACGGAATACAATTTAATAAAAGAGGTAGAATGAACCGTTTAATTGACTATGTAAAATTTGCACATAATTAAATTTTTTGTACACTGTAGTATCTAAATAAATTTGGACAGATTTCTGATATTCATGCACAAATATGTGACAGAAAACATTTAGGAAAAGAGTGCAATAAGTTAGTCATTGTATCAACAAAAACAGAAAGAGTAATGTAAGACTTAAATAAATTTAAAAAAAATACAATAATACTGCTTGAATAATAGTTTTCAATATAAATAAAAATGTCAAAAATTTTTTCCACTAAGATATATTTAAAACATTTTTTGGGTATTTCTAATACTGAAGATATTTGCTCCTGCTTTTCTTAATAATTATAGAAATGTATCTGAATTAATAAAAGTATTTAAATAATAATAATAATAATAATAATAATAATAATAATAATGTCATTTTTAAGAATCAACAAGAAAACTCATATTAAATGGATTTATGCTGTTATGCATTTTAGTAATATGGCTAAAATTACACATAATATTTAATGTATATATAGATAGTCATTTTTCCCCATATGCACATTAGATTTTTTTTCTTCATATAACTTTATTTTTTCTATATATTTCAATTTGAGAATCTCACATTTTTGGATATATTTCTTTGTATTTTATTATAATTACCAATTCTTATATTGTCAAATATTTATGCGATTTGATGGTTATTATTAACAAAAGTTTTATAATACACACATATATATATATATATATATACATGCATACATATTTAAAAGCTGGTTCCATAAAACAAGTATCAAGAAAAATATCTTTAAAAATAACTTAAATAGATGAGTACTGTTAGAACATGCCTGATGAGAGCTAATATCTCTTAGGATAACAAAATTACATTCCAACAGAATTTTTCATTTTGCATACTTAAAAAAAAAAAAAAAAAAAAAATTCCGAAATTATTTAAATGCTAATAGTTGTTAACTTAAAATGTAAAATAAGTATCAAATACACTTAAGTACATAACTTTTAGTAAGTTTACATCACACATGTAATTACATTTCTCTTCTCACATTTGTCAAATAACAATTTTACAAGGCAATACAAAGCCTTTCATAGTAATGGAATTTTTTATTGTGTTAGATTTTTCAACAGAACTCAATTGTATTTACACGTAATGGTCAAGATTTTCAAAACAAATGGTGCAGAACATTTTGTCTAGATTTGATGAAATACATTTGTCCGCGCACTTCTAATGCCAAGTCAATAAATAGGTTTAAAAAGTTTACACAGATTTAAATAAAATTTCGTTAGTTCAAAATGAGTGATAAAAACAAATAAACTGCATCATTTAAAAAATGTCCCATGCATTTTTATCAGAGAATAATAATTAAAAAAAAGAATTAGTTTGAGAAGTATGAGAACTGATAACACAGTTTGAAATCTTAGCCGAAATTTACATAATACTGCTTTGAAATCAATTCATGCACTCAATTTGTTAGTCTGCATCAAAAAAGTTCCTCTGGCCTGTACCAGGAGGAAAAGGTAGTTTCCCGTATTCATTGTTTTTAAGAGTTTAGTAATTTTACTTAAACACACAAAGCTAAAATGCATGGAACATAATTATAAAAGATTCCCAATTTTCGTCAATATTGAATTTGAATGGGAATTTCAAATATTAGCCAGCTATTGGCAAGTTGGCTTCATTTATAGCTACCTATTATTGCCGCTAAATTTGGAAATATTTTGCCAAGTATCGCCAAGTTTGATAAAAATTTGATGCTGGTGGATATGACTATGTAGTTTTAAGGGTATGAGAGTTAGAACAATGGTTACAACAATGAAAGAAAATTTGTGAGAAGTCTCGTTCTCGAACTCATAAATTAAACCTGTTTATGAAGAAATTCCTTATTTTCAATTTGTTGCCTTGTTTCAAAATGTTAGCTACCCTTGAATTTCAAACTGCTATATTTCAACCATTTTTTAAGATCAAGGGAAACCAAAAAGTGCTCTGGAATCCTTGTATCAAGGTTGAATGTTTAAGAGTAAAAATATTTTGGTATTTTAATTTTTTTTTTTTTGCAAAGCTTTTTGAAGTTGAAATATTTAAGTGGCTGCCATTCTGAAACAGGATGACCAAAGAACTCAGTCAAGATCTTGGTGTGTCTACGCATGCACAGTCACATCCTAATTGGTTTATAAATACGAGTGCTATTGCATGACAAAAGTCAGATAACATATTTTTAACATATTATATAACATTTTTAATAATTAACTTTTAAAATTATTCTAATTTTTTTTTTACTTAATTTTATTAAATTTCATCTTATTTTCCCTTTCAAAAAGTCTTAAAAACTTTCAAAATATTATACTTTTTTTTATTATTTCTTCTTTTTCCTTTGCAAAATTTTCCTTTTTGGCATCTGTAATTTTTTCTCTTACAATGATGCTTTCAATGTATTCGATAAAAAATGTTCTATTTGGACCAAGTCTTCTGTATATTTCTAAAATCTTTATTCCCACATTTTGGGAACTGCTTTACTCCTTTTTTGTAAAATCTGCCGAAAGAGGATTTTTAATTGGCTGGGACTCTATCTATGTAATACATTTTGTAGACTTGAGTGTTTACCTTTCAATTCTTTTACACAAGTCTGAGAGCTCAGATTTTTGTGTTTTTTGTCTGCTAAAAATAATCTTGGCACATCAGCAAAGAATTTGTCTTATAAATCATAAGAAATTTGACTAATTCATTGCATCAGAACTAATGTAGAGCTCAAAAGTTTTGTTTTAATACAGAGGTATTCTGAAATTTACTAGTTGTAGGAGTTGATGGATTATTATGGAATATTATGACAGTAGAAAACAGTGTTCTCCGTGAGTATGTGTAAAGTGACTGCAAGAATAATGAACTTCATTAGACTTTTTTATTGTTTTTTTATCCATTAGAATCGAGCCAGCAGACTGCAATGATATCGTTTGCAATTCTTGGAATTTTGTGTTATGAAGGTAATTCTCTGGACAGGTGTACAGGGAATTTTACCTGCTTATTCTCCAATGTTTGTGCCATTTTTTGTACTTAACACTTGAGTCATCTTCTTTGATGTTTCTGAAACATCCTAATAGTAATATGAAAGTTACTACCACACCTACAATGCGAAAGTTTTTTTGTCAACAATAGTGACTGAGTAAGAATTAGTTACCAGATCTACTATAATGTCTCATATAGACGCAGGGCAGTTTTGGGGTCTGAGGGTCATGATTAGTGAAAATATACTGAAAATTTTCAGGATTGCTTTTCTCCAGAGGTAATAGGTAGTTACTTTTACTCCTTACTTTTTGTAATGAAAGCTACCTAATATTAAAGATATGAATCTTAACTGAATCCATATCTTTATATATGAATTTAATTTGTATATTATTCAAGAGAAATCAGATAATATATTTGCATAATAAATTGGATTTTCTATCTTGAAACATGTTTTATAATATGTTCGAAAATACAGAAATAACATGTTTGAGCTGATTTTCTAATTAATTAAAATTTGATGGCGAAACTCTTTACAAAAATGAATTTTTTCATAAAATGTATAATGCCATATTAAAAAAAAAAAAAAAAAAGAATCTAGTAAAAAATTAACTGTACCTAGTAAGTACTGGAAAATACATCAAATATTTCATGTAATTATAATTCATACAAAAAAAATCACTTCTTCAATTTAATATGCATTTAAGTTCCTTTCATTAGAAATTATTGAAATCGTTTACTTACATATAACATGATTAAATAAAACAACTCCATTCATTGAATTTTGCAGATTTCATAACATACACAAGAATCATTAGATCAAACTGTATAAAACATTAATAGCAAACTACCAACAATAACTAAATACACACAAAAACAAATTACACAAAATATAATATAGTTATTTGTTGCTACAGCGAATTCACACCATTAAACTTATATTAACCTCATAATTAACAAACAACATATTTTAATAAATTATTAAAAATATACCATAGTGTAAGATATATCATATTCTGTTAGAAGTAGCCTTTAGTTGCACAGTACAGATATAATTTTTTATTGCATATCATATCAGCTACAAACTAACTTGTTTCAATATTAAGATGTTCTTATTTAGAAAGAGAAAGGCATATGCTTAAATAATTTTATATATTTACTAGCTATTTTTTGCAAGTTCATTAATGTTAAATTCCATGAATTAACAATTTTATCTTGCCTAAAAACAGTCAGAATGTAAATGCTTATTTAAAAGTGTGGTGCTTGCCTCATTCTTAATATGCAGTGTGCCTTTTGGATTTCCTCATTTATTCTTCTTTGTAAGTATTCATGATAGGCAATTACTTTCTTGTTTCAAAGATATGGCTTTTGGAAATTTTAGGAAAGTTTGTCTAATACTTTAAATTTCTGCAACTTTATTCACTATTGTTACAATTAGTGTTTTACTTTATGGTACTCATGAAACACTGTTAAATAGGACCTTACACACATCCTATACATATACATTGTCAAGTTATACTAATTTGGTCATGTGACCAAACAGTAATTTCTCATTCCAACTTAACAGCCATCTTGTGGTACATGTAATGTTGCACAGACAAGGTTAATACTGTGCAATATTTTTGCCCTCTTAAAATATGTACTGTTTATTTGGATATGTAATCTAGCTTTAAATTTACATTTGTCCATTATACAGAAATTCATAACTTCAACTTATGTAAAGTTTCCCATATTAGAGCAGCAAGGTAAGATGTTTCCAGCAATAAATAAACCAGATAAATAAATAAATATAAATAAGTGACAACTGTAACTAGTGTGCCAAAATACGCCTACATACACAAAGTAGAGCAAACAAGAATACATTTTATATTATGGAATTTATTAGATTCATAAATTATGCTGTAAATATATTATAAAATATTTTACAAACAGCATGATTTTTTTTTTTTTTTTTTTTTTTTTTTTTTGTAAATTTGAAAGAAAAAAAAAAGAAAGGAGAAAGGGACAGAAGAAGTTTTATACAAATAATCTATTAACAATTAATTTGAATGTCTTTGATCTCAGTTATTTACATTTTAAATAGCAACTTGTCTATTGAATCAAAAGAAAAATCCTGCAACAAGTATAAATATTATTATAACTTTGGATTTTAAAATGTTAACTTTGAACTTAATTTCCATATATTTTTGTAAACATCACAAATTAGCATCAACAAAATATTTTGAATAGGGTTTAGAAAAATACTATATGGTGACAACAGAAGGGATTTGAAGAAATTTTCTAAAATGTCCCATATAAATATCAAGATATTATAAAGAAGCAATGGAAAATAAACTGTAACTTTTTTAAACGGGCGTTTTAAATATTGATCAGAAGTCATTCCTTTTTAAAGATGTAAAACTACCAAACATATCTTTTCCCAACAGTTATTGTTAATCATGCCACTACGGAGCACAGGTCAACAATAATTGTGGGGAAAAGAAGCACATGGCAGATTTTAAGAATAATTAACATCTTTTAAGAAGGGATGCCTTCAGGCCAATATTTAAACCACTTTTTCATGAAAAGATATCAAAGTTCAATTTGATGAATATGAATGGAATAAAATGCATATGTATACCATATTATAACAAGAATTCAAAATCAGGATTTCTAAAATACATTTACGGATAGCTTTCATGGAACTATACTGATGTATAGATTTTAGAAATTTCTTTTGATTCAATAAATTAGAGCTGGACAAAAAATAATTGAAAACACAAGATACCAAACTGGTTACTGATGCAACTAGCTGATGATATATGCAACTAGCTGAAGTATCCAGTGTTGCCTGGGATTTTAAGAATGTTTGTTTAGAAAAATCAATTTCAAAATTAAACATGCAGTATAAAAAACATAATAAAATAAAGAAATTCAGATGTTTGTACATGAATCAAGTGACACCCAATATATATAAATTTATATAATAAACTCGCCAGAATTCAGCCATAAATCAGCTTGCTTCCATTAATCATTGGAGCAATAAAAGCTAAAAAGAAAAAAATATCAAACTACCTTTGAACTGTATATGATGGAACGAACTGAAAAATAATTACTTGAAAACAGCTTCATAAACAATATTCCTTGTTTATTGATTCAGGGCAAGCACATACAAATTTCTTGAAGAGCCAACTTTTGAGAACGCAATGTAAAATTGTCCATGAGAAAAGCAAGGTGATTCCAAGATGACTCCAACTACATGTAATGATTGCCATTGTGCCTTATTGACTGACATGCCAAAAGATAAATGAACTGGAAATTGCAGATGCTTGAATTGAAATGGCATAGCAGATGGAATGAGGGGTATTTGCAGAATGAAAGCATACTCACCTTTGGCACAAGTGTCAAAATTGTTGCTTCAATGACATATAGCTGGAGCTTCTTAACTACTAATCTTGTACCATGGCAAAGTCTTGGAGGATTTAAATTTCTGAGAAGCATAATGGGTGATTTAATCTTCAGTATCAAGTTATACAGTGGCATTCCAGGAGGGTCCAAAGAGTTTAAAAATTCAGTAGGGTAATGCACAGCCTCATTTTCTTCAACAATGGTATCTATTGATTTGTACAATACAGCTTCTCCAGGTAACTCTTCTTGAATCTTCAAATTGATGCTGTTTACACTATCATTTTTTTGATGCAAGAATCACATGTTTGCAAAGCCACTTATGGTCAGTAAAATGTTGTTGAATATTGGGAAATACTTTCGCTTTGAGTTATTCAACAGACACAACTGTGTTACAAATTGCTTCTCTGATTTTGAACAGACCAGTTATTGGATGAAGCAGTATTAATCCATTCCCAATATTTAACAAATGGGGAGCAAATTGACCATTCAATATGTTTCCAAGAACTCTCATATTTGTAGTTAGTTGCAAAGTGCGAACATGCCTCCAAAGATGTGACGATTTAAGGCATGCATTAATTTCTTCTGTCACTATTCCTTTTGGAATGACCAGCAATGTTTGTTGGAAATCTCCAGACAATACAACAGTGACTCCACCCATTAGTAAATCATTTCCTCTTAAAAATGAAAGTGCCTGATTGAGGACCTGCTAAACATTCTTGTGTGACATGATGCATTCATCTCATTAAATGACCCTACATTTTATTTAAAAAAAATGTGATATCTTTATTTCAGTTCTTCAGTAAGAATGAGCTCTGGGGACCTACTAATTTATGGAAATTCATCTGCATGTCTAATATATACATGCATATTTACACATATAGATGTGGAATAGATTTAAAAATAGTGAAAACCAACTCAGAGAACATCAAAATGTTAAAATATGCCAATATTTTCATAATTGGGTTTTATCTTTTATCATGATTCAATACGTTCCTCACACTGTATGTGTACAGAAAGTAAAATAAAAACAGGTTAATACAATGAAATCTGCACCATGCTCATGTCAATAATGTTAGGAAATACAGTCTTCCAATACATGTTGGTCTCATTGATTCAATTTTCATTTACTGAAACTGCTTTTATCCACCATCATTCACTCATTCATTCATAGTTCATTCTTATATCATAACTTTATTTATATTTCATAAAGTAAAAATGAAATACTTTTATTTAAAAATAATCTTTTTAAACTTACCTTCAGGCTTTTACTGGTTTTTATTTATTAAGTTTACATTTATCCATTTACAATAAAGGCTTTTAATCTTGGACCCAAAATCTTAAAACCGGGATTCACTAACTGGTTTATAACAATAGCTGTTCCCATGGGTAAAATTTTGTAATCGAATGATGTGCATTAACTTTGACAGATAGCGACACGAGCAATCATTTCCAATTGGCTAGCCATGATTGCGGCATGAAAAAAACATCACAATGCTAATTCTGTGGTAGCTTCGAGAATGGTAGGCGTTTCCTGGCATGTGCCGACATTCGAGCAGTATAAATAGTAGCTGGCAGCATGTGTCAATTGCTCTTATTAATGAATTAATTGAATCCTTCTCATAATAGTGATACTATCAACTATCGCTTGAGAGTATAAATATAGTCTTTTATGTTAGTTCAATTCAGTTTGGAATATATGATTTTATTTCTCAAAGTGCAATATTTATTATTGTATATTTTAAATTGAAACTTCGTTAAAAGCACAGAACAGCTTGATACAGTTTTTCTATGTGCTTACCATGTTTACATTTTGCCATTAAAATATGTATTTTAATCAAGTAGTGTGCTAAAGCTTACATCCTGTTATTCATTTGTGATAAATGTTAATTACGCTGAATATATTGCCAATAGGACTTTGTCAAGATTGTGAGTATAACTTTCAATTAAAATTGAGTTTGTTACTTCAACATCTTTGTCTTATTTTGTTATGTTTTTCGTCATCTTCATTACTAGTAATAAGCTTTTTATATTTAAGAGACTGAGTTGTATTGAGTAAACTCTTTTCCAGCCAAAAATTCTATTTGCATTTCATTTAATAAATGAACTCTGCTTTATTTGAAATGACTAACGTTATTAGAGTATTATTATTAAGTTTTGCTGCAGGCAGCTACTTATCTCTTCAAATAAATGTTCACTAAAATGTGCCAATTGTCTACGAATCCAATTACTCATATTGATGCTCATTGTATTATATAAAATTATTTTAAAATCTTCGTTTTATTTGAACTAAGATGTTATATTCACCTGCTGACATCATATTCACTTGCTTTCTGTATTTATTCCTATTGATTCTCCTCGTATTATAGTAAAATATTCGAAACTTCCAATATGATGTCATATTTATTTTCTTTTTAATTCTTTAATAATATCATATTCACCAGCTTTCTGTACTTACTCATATTTATGTTCCTTGTATTATTGATAAATATTTGTCGTTATACTTCCAATATTCATCTTCTTTTAAATTCTTGAAACTTTTTATTTTATTTTCATTTTCATGCAGAAATCTTTCATTTATCTAACAGCTTCAATTATTTATATTGCTTTTTACATTTGCATCATATTACTTTCTTCACTTACATTTTCTTTCCAGAACACCTTAAAATTTTAACTCTCATCTACATATATATTATTACAATAAAACTAGATTTTTAAGAGACAGCAAGAGAAAGAAGCAACCAAAACCAGTTTATGACTTTACAGTCATAAAGTATGTATATAGGACTAATTCTCTAACTTAATCCCAATAGGTTTTAGTAATCTCCTGTTTTCAGTAAAACATACAAATTTAAAGCATTGTGTTGGTTTGAAATGCATATTAGTGTTAACAAGCCTAGAAGGATATAAGTACTAACTGTCATAAATAATATATAGTTATATATATATATATATATATACATTTCAAGAAAATTTTAAAGGCAATTTTGAAACTGACATATATATATCACACATGAAATGTATTCATTGTTTAAAACTTGTTTTAAGATACATTTAGACAATATTTCTTGACATTAATAGTTACACTCATACCTTAGATAATTAATAGAAAATTATAAAAATTAAAAATATGTCAAAGAAATTTTCTTTTACAAACTTCTTCACTCTTGTTTTTTTTTCAGATAAACAGACTTTGATAAGCATAATGTTTTTGTATCTTTATTCCTATTATTTTTATGGCATAATAATAATAATAATGACAACAATAACAAAGGGTGGAGGAACGTTTGAAAAAAATGTCTAGAAAAAACTTTTCTTTTGTGCAATAAATAACATAAATTGATAATTTTGCAAAAAATGTTTAACCACTACATAAATTCACAAAAGACAATTACTTACAAGGATGACAATATTTGCAGTTCTTTTGGAACAATTTTTATTTTATAGTAATATTTACCTTATAAATTCTGCGATTAAATAAGACAAATATTATTATAAAATAATAGTGGTTAGAAAAATTTGAAAACACAATCACCCCTGTCCTTAGCCTTGTAAACTGCATTATGCATTTTGAAAATTACATATATATATATATCAAACAACTAATTTATATGTACAACAAACACAACTATCTGAAACATTTGAGGGAAAAAAAAACTAAAGGGTGACTAAAACTTAAGAGGGACTTAAACACCTATTACACTATGACCAGAATGTAACTGATCAAAACATTCATGGTCTTACCCCCTCATCTTCAACCCTAGGACCTTGCATACTTCGAGCATATATTCTGCCAGGGACACCACAGAAGAGGCCACATAAAATCTGAATAACAAGAGTTACCAAATAAATTCTGCACAAATACCTTTAATATTAACCCATAAGCACACACGATCATGTATAATTTGGTAACAACTTAAATGTCAGAATAAGCAAATAAAAGCGCTAAGTAATAAAAAGGAACTTCATGTTATTTTACTAAATAGCCTCAGATTAAAAAAAATATATATATATTAAAAAGGAGAAATTTAGATAACAAAAAATTTAAGAATATAGATTAAAAAAATCTAATTTTACTTCATGATTAGGGCATAAACGACTGCTCAATAACATCAAATTCAGTTTCTAAATGGTACAACACAAGAGTTTTGTATGCTACGTGGAATGATTTATCATCATTTTCACTTAAAAAATATACATTATAAATATTATACATGTCTATATGTAAAAATAATTGCAAATGAGGTGTTATTAAAAAAGAATTTTAATTCAAAATAAGTGCATACATTTTTTTTTTTAAACCTGAAAACAAATTTTGGCTTTTTCAGGAGGGGTTTCCAAGAGACAAAGGGGGGACGTCAATTTTGCTTGCTTTAGGTTGCTAAATATGTAGCTATGCTACTGCTTTTAGTATCTACTTACGAGTCCCTTTTAAGTTGTTTTCTCAGCCAATCAAATATTTCTCTCCATTACTAAATTCTATCTTACTTTACAATTTAAAATGCAAGCATAAGCATAACCCTCTCTTAACTGCAGTTAGGTTTCAGCTTTGCTTGGACAGCTTTGCCTACAGTCAGAGCCCCAGATATTAAAATTTTCTAAGTTCATTAAGTTAAGTTAACCCTGTAATCAGTCTCCTTCTACAGGAAAAAATTACAAATTCTTTATCACAAGTCTTGAACACGTTGGAAGAATAAAGATTTTGAGAGATTCAGCCCGTTTTGGAACCATATAGTAATCTAAATAATATTTACACCTCCTCCTTCGAACATGATAGAACTCCTATGTACCACCAATGTACTGTTGAATAGCTAAATAAATACATTCGATCAACAACAAGGTTCTGAGTCAATTTCTTTATCTGCTAATATTATATTTATTTTACACACATATAAATAACATATATATATATGAGAAGAAAAGGTGTTTAATTTTAATCATAACAATTGAGATGATAAACATGCCAAAAGGTAATACTGGGTGCATCAAAAACTTATTATAACTATCAACATTAATTTAAAAAAAAAAAGGATGATAAGAAGTTGTAGCTTGCACGAATGGGATCAGGGAGAAGTCAGATTTTTTTTTTTTAAACCAGCAAAAGTCATGCTTTGTTTGGATTCATGAAGCCTTATTTCATAAGATAAATATTTGAAAGTAACAATATTTTTTTATATTATTTTTGCATCTTTATTAAGCAAAAACATTATTTTATGTTTTGGTTCATTTTAATTTTAGAAATGTAAATTCAGCCAAATAAGTAAGAATTTCCTTGGAATTTTTTATTTATGATACGACCAGTAAGTATACTTTTTCTCGTCATTTTTTATAATAGAACTAATACATTGCATAAATTGTTTTTAAACGGCAAACATATTAAAAATAATACTAATAGTAATTACTTCTTAATAGTAAATATGTTTCATTTGGTTCAATTTTCAACCTTCGAATTCGAATAACACTTTATATAACAAAAAGGAGCATAACAAAAAGGAACAACAATTAATTTTATTTGTTTGTTTTTCTTTTGTTG
This sequence comes from Maratus michaelseni, assembly GCA_963931845.1. Taxonomy (NCBI): domain Eukaryota; kingdom Metazoa; phylum Arthropoda; class Arachnida; order Araneae; family Salticidae; genus Maratus; species Maratus michaelseni. The sequence goes on from OZ007591.1 coordinate 314,591,286, forward strand.
CCACTTTACAAAAAAAAATCATAATATAATTCTTTTAAAATGCATAAGTATCGTCTGCGTAAATGATTTCACATAATAAGAATAAATTGTGTATTTGAATTCTTAACACTGAAAAATAGTTTTATAATTGAATTTTCACAAATTTTAATTCATTAAAAATATGCTATAATTTTCATAAAAAAGGTATTTTAAAAATTTCATAAAAGAAATTGTGAAACTATTATATGATTAAAAGGAATGAGCACCAAAATGTGTGCCATTTCCAGCCAATCTTAATAAAGTATTCTATTAAAATGTATATTTTCCTCTCAAATAACATACATTTTTAATATAAGAAAGTTTTATGTTCTTTTACGGTTTGAAGTATAAATTCTGCAGTTATTATTTACAATATTTAAAATATTTCGTCTTCACAAAATGCAGATATATAAGTTCCTTTCCTTATTTAAATATATATATATATATAAATTGATGCAACATACTTTACGTACTTAATCATTCATGACTTTATTCATTTTTACTGACATTGGCTGATTTTTATTTACTGCAAGAAATACGCAGGTTTCATTATTATTTACAAAAATGAAAATAAAATAATGAAATTATTTTTTTTTTAAATCATTTGATAAGAAGATAATATTGTCAGAATCTACAGATCATATTTTATTTCTATCAAGTCCAAAAATATTTCTTTCCTTAATTAAATTTAAAAAACAATTTTTGAGATATTTTGGCAGATTTATTTAATTAATCACGATTCTATCTATAATTACTAACTCCATGATTTATTTTTTCTTCTGAAAATATACGTTTCAGTTTCATTTTTTATTTGCAAAAATGCATCCGTAATGGAAAAACATATAACATAAATTAATTAAAATAATAATTTTTTTAAGGTTATTCTGTAAAAAAAAAAAATAATATTGTGCAAATCTACAGATCATAATCTATTTTTATGTTTAATTTCAAGTCAAAATACCGAATAGTTTTTTTGTAAAGTGTACAACAAAATGTAATTTGTGTAGCCCAGTAGAGGATTCGCTTCGCTCATCCTAATAACAAAAAGAACTGTAATTCCAAATAAAGTGATAGAAGACACTTAGATGAAATATGAAGAGGATACATGTAAATGAAGTTTGTAATACCATATAAAGAAAGGGAAAACAAATAACAGGGCCATGATAATAAAAAGATGTAGTTTGCATGAATGCGATCAGGGAGAAATCAGATTCTTTAATACCGTCCCCTGCCCCCCCCCCTCTCAAAACTGTAATATTTCAAATAAAGTGATAGAAGACACTTCGATGAAACATGAAACATATACATGCAAATGAAACTTGTAATACAATATAAAGCATGGGAAAACAAATAACAGCGCTGCATCTGAAAAGCTTCAGTCCTGAATTGAAATAGGCTTTTTTCTGGTCATTAGTCTTAACTGTGTGAAACTATCACAGTGCTTTGGTCGCTGACTCACCATTCATGTAAAAAGGCTAATCAATCAAAATGATCTGGTAATGATAACAAGCTTTCAGAAACGAACAAAAAAATCACATGCATCCAAGGATTTTATTGACAGCTTGATTTGAGTAAATCTACTTCTTACATTGAATGTCAGTGCCTTGTATCGGTCACTTTTGAAACCTTAGCCTTTTTTTAAAAAATCTATATATGATTTTAAGGTAGCCTGTAATATAAGTCTTACTATACATAAGTTATTGATAATTAAAAATAGGATTTTACAAAATTCAATTTAATTCAATACACTAAAGTAAAGTTACACATGAAAGAACACTGATTATTCTACTTTTGTCATATTTTAAATAGTTCTAAAAGACTGATTTAGCTGTAACGTAACATAAGATTTTTTTGTCAAAGTTTATCTTGTAGAAATGTCCTCAGATACTTTTAATTAATGAAAAAAATATATATATATAAGTCAGGAAAAACCTAATCAATTTCTGATAAAAAAAATTTCAAAAATTAAATTTTAGTTTAGCTGAAATGCAAAGTTTTCAGTTTAATTGAATGCTTTCTCACATTCAGCGTAACCTGAGGAAACTTGCATTGTGACTGTAAGTTACTACATTCCTAATCACACATCTCTCTTATTAAGTAAAATATTTGTACAGTCATTTTAAATTCTGACCAAAACCTTACACTCTTACTTGTCACCCTGATAGACTTAAAATTTTCCCCAAATCCATACATTGTAAGGCTAAACCTACAAGTTGACATACATATAAACGTTTGACATACATATAACATACAAACTTTTGACACACCCAATATATTTTGATACAAAAATGAATTTTTAAATTCATTCTTGTATGATTTAAAAAGTTCTTTTGGCAATGATGTAATAATTACAAAACTGATTTTTCTGTCTGTGAATTTTAATAAAGATAACAAAAGAAAGAGTTTGCATATAATTCTGACTTACTAATGCTCCAATTATTTTTTTCAGGTGAGATATACAATTACAATGTTTTGGCCTTTCCTAAAATTTGAATAAAATCTAGTTTATTTTTTTATATTGAGGAAAATAAATTGATTTGATTTCTTAAACCTTAAACTTTGTTTCGTAAGAATTTCAACAAATAAAGAATAATAAATATAGCAAATTATTATTATCATTATTACTACCTTTGGAATAAAAAAATATTCATAAAAAATAAAAAATAAATAAAAACTCTTAAATTGAGTTTTAATGATGTGATTTTGATTAAAAGAATTGATACTAATTTTAATAAGTAACTAAAGTTGATATAAATAAAATTAGCTAAAATTTATAATAATAAAATAAGATTTAAAAAAAAAAAAAAAATGAAATAAGTCTTAAAAATTGTTGCAATAAAAAGCATGCAATGAAAAGTTTTAAAAATTGTTGCAAATAAATAAAACTTTGACTACTCTATTTAGCAATGAAATTGAATTTTTTAAAAGTACGTTATGTGTGCTTAAGGGTTAGCTTATTTTATACACAAATTTTATATTTTATACATGCTTTTAAGATTCTGATAAATGTAAATCACAGAAAACTTGAAAATTTACTTGTATGGATAGCAAAAGACGCACAATTAACATACATGTGATGTGAACAGAATATTTAAGAATACACAATCCATATAACATTCATAACAATGCTTCTAAACATACATTTTGAAAGTTGAAATTAAAAAAAAATATTTTTTGAAACAGAAAAATAAGTATTTAAAATAAGAGTTATGCATGCATCCTAGATAGCTCAGTGGACTAAATGCAAATTAAAGCAGAGCAAATAAAGCTGTCACAGATTTTACAAATAATCTTCTTGCACAATAAATGGAGAAAAAAATAATTAAGATCAGTGCCTGGCGTTTCAAAACAAACTCACAGTAACAAGGGATTGGGTAGAAGATCGGGATCCAGTCGAGTCCTCATTATCAGACAAATCTGACAGCTTATAGAAAATTAGTAAATAATATTAAACACAAAAGTAATGATATAATCTTACACAAAAATGTCTGGAAATAAATAAGTTTGAAAATATAGCACTATTTAAAATAATAATAATAATAATAAAAATAAATAACTGACACCACTAAGGAAAATTTAACGTGCAGCTTTATTTTCTTTTTAAAAATTACCATAATGTTTAACAAATGTATTTATCTATTTACATTTGTTGAAAAAACATAATCAGAAAATAATGATAAACTATACATTTTCACAATTTAATTTATTTTTTATTTCAATAATTCTTTCACTTTTTCTTAATTATAATATACTTTTTTTTTTAAAACTTAAAAAAGAAAAGAAAATAAGAAAAGGTTGTGTTAAAGAATACTTGCCACAATTTTGATAATTGTTGTTAATAGACCAAAGATAAATCTGGGTTCTGGGTATTTTGTTAGTAGTAAATTATTTGTTTTTGGTAATAATTAATAAATACATTCCTTGTATTACTAAAAATACACTGTTGAAGCCCCCCTCTCGGATTTATATGTCTTACATATTTAGATTATGTGAATAAACATAATGAAAAGGGCTATGTAAGCTTTAAACAGACCAAGTGGTCTATGTACTAAAAAAAGGGGGACTACTCATTGTACAGTAAACAATTTTTTTTTATTAATAAAAATCACAAAAGTTAAGCAAAAATCCATAAGTCTGATTTTTGTTTTGGCTTGAGGCCTTGTGCCTCAAAATTTTGGCTACCTAAAAATTAACTTAGCTTATTTTAAAAATGCACTTATTAAATTATAATATAAAGCTTAAATGTGTCTTGGATGGATGTAAAATACATGAAAGAGTATTTATAATGCTTAATAATCATCTAAACTATACACAAATGTTGGTAAAGTATGGATAAACAGATTTAAGTATATACGTATGACCGGCAAGTAAACGTGAATGGGAGTCCTAAATTGTATATGTCAGGAAATGACTAGCATTCAGTGCAAAATATAGAAATTTTGTTGAAATGTATAGTGAAGAAAAGGATTGGAGCTATAGTTTCATTAACCATTAAAACTGTTGGAAAAGGAAGGGAAACAGCCAATAGTGGAAAAGTGGATTGAAGAATCAGTTTTATTGACCTTCTACTTTTCTACAATTGCCTATTTTCCTTCCTTTTCCAACAATTCTATTTATCAATGAAGATATCGTTCCATTAAACTTTGCCACTACATGTTTGAACATCCTCAGTGCAAAAAAAAAAAAAAATATTATTACATATATATATATATATATATATATTTTTTTTTTTTTTTTTTTTTTTTTTTTTTTGCACTGATGATGATATTCTGAATGCTATTGAAACTACTATGCAATATTTGAACTTTTTTTTTTTTTTACTTATGCTGTAAGTAGTCTACATAGAACAGTTTTAATTATTATACACCTGTGAAAGAGGTTTGAATTAAAATTAAGTTTAAATGCAGTAATCCTTTAACATTTATGAGGATTATGTCTCAGGAAATCATTATGAATCAAATGTCATATCCAGGATTATTAAAGCTATTATATACAAAATAAAAAAAAAGGATTCCATTCTATGACATTTTAATCAGAATTTCAGAGCATTTAAAAGAATAAAATAATAATAACAATACATTATGTATAACATATATCTAAAAATTGAATATCTACAAACATAAAAAAATTCATAAAGGTGATAATTTAAAATATCTTGCCAGATATTCCATTCAGAGAGGTAGCAACCATTTGTAGGTCTTTGTATATAAGGCAACTTTTGCACTGTCAACTTTGGAATTGTAGTATTGTGCAAGTAAATCAGCAATTTTTTCAATGCACTTAACCTCAGAGGTACTTTCATGAGTGTTTTCACCATTTAACCCCTTAATTGTCAAGCCCAATACCTTCACAAGTAGTCATTTGTAAAAAAAAATTGTCGCACCTGTGACCCTCATGGGCCAAACTCTTCATAACTTTCCCTAATATATTATGGTTTCTTCTTCGATTTTGAGAACATTTTAAATGTTTAAGCGCTCAATAAATGGCAGCACTGAATTTACAAACTTGTTTTTAAGAATTTGTATGAGTTGAAACATGTGTTTTATTTGTAAAATTGTGATTTAAAATTTTTTTATCCATGCTAAATACTTTAAATTTGAAAAAAACACTTTCTTTTACTACTTAACTCAGAATTTTATGAATAATAAAATGAGGCAATAATAAAAAAAAAAATTGACGATTTTTGAACAAATTTTCTGAAAATTATGTGACAATTAAAGGGTTAAGAGATAATAGCACCATTTTACACCTAACAATTCCCGTATCTTTTAAATAAATAGTGTAAAAAAAATACTACTTCCTTCCTTCAATGTTATATTGTCATCATAAAGAATAGATTACAAGCAAGCAAATTTCAACAGATATGTTAACAATATAAACAAACATTAAAAGTGTTAATATGAAAAAACATACAATTTAACAAAAAACTGCCATGTGCAATGAAATAATTCAATGTTAAAAAATTAAATTAAAAGTTTTGCTTTAATATTAGAGCAAATTTTGAATTAGATCATAAATAGGGAAAAAAGGCATAACATAAAAAAAGGCTTAAATCTTTATTAATTTCAAGAGAATGTAATCTAGATTGTACAAATATTTAGAGTTTTAGCAGCAATCAGAAATTTTTAGAAAATAAGCATGGTCACGATTATCAAGTGTTAAATTAATTTGTTTTATTTTGAAATTCCAAGGCTTGATCGATCAATTTTTGACACTACAAACCCGAGTATGGGTTAAGGCTATCAACATTCATATATCTTTTTTCAATTATTATTTTTTTATTTTAAGTGTTTAGACTAATTTATGTAATTTTACAAATTTTGTATCAGGTTCCAATCTGATAATGTAATAATAAAAGGTTTAGGGTCACCAAAAAGTCAATTTTCAAGTCTTCAGAACATGATTTGCACAGATTTAGTATCTAATGCCTCTCAGAGCCAATAGGGTTAAGCCAAGGTCATCAAAGATTACACTTCAATTTTATTTTCATTTTTTTAAGTTTTGAATATAGGGAGTATGATTTATACATATTTTTTTAACTGTTCAGTGGACATGCTTAAATATTTTGCAATAGCAAACATGTGATGTATTTTTGTGGAGAGTAGTTATGGTATAAAACTGCAAGAGTTTTCATAACAGTTTAAGAGACATATTAGAAGAGGAATGGAATCACACATAACAGCAGTAAAACTTCAATTTTAAATTTGGTGTCATCATTGAGAACAAAGTTTTGGAAAAATCACATTTGTTATAAAATTTGTGACAGCTCACCTGCTAGATGGTTAAAACATTTCATTTGACTTTTTTTTTTTTTTTTTTTTTTGGGGGGGGGGGGGGATATGGTAAAAGATCAAGCCATTAAAAGATAAATTGCAACTTTTACATAACTCCTAATAACCTCTACAGTAACTAGTTATGCATGATACACCAGTACAGAGAACTCTGGTAAAAACTATATTTGTTTTTCATTATTATTTTAACATTATTATTATTATTTAACTAGAAATTCTGCTCCATTGTATGTTTTTATATTGTTTCTAATTTGAAAATTAGAGACACTAGTAAAAACTATTCCATTCTCTCTTAAATTAACAAAGATTACAATAAAAGCTTTTATTTAGAACAATTTAAGAGAAAATTTCAGGGGTAGATTACCTGGCAAACATTTCTCTCTAGGAGGTATATAATTTTGTAAGAAACAGAATATTACTTTATTTTCTATTTTAAGAGAAAGAAAGAAAAAGAAAAAGCTAAGACATTGTAAAACTACTAAAATGAGGGATAACTTAATTTTTTTTTCATATAATTATTTTGATTTTTTGGATAATGGTGGGATAAAAATGCAGAATAGAAAATACTATTTTAAATAACTCCATTGCTATAATTTTAAACACTTGTTATCTTTCATTGCTGAATGTTTAATGGCAATAAAAGTAAGTAATGAGCAAACATGGATGGATTCTTTACATTACCCAAAGATAAGAATTTGGACATATATTTCAGAGTTGGGATTATGAGTTTCCATTAGATATTTTCATCAAAATAGAGCAGTATAATTGTAATAACAATCAGTAACCTTTAGATTCTTAAGAAACAAAACAAAACAAAAAACACTGTTTTAATTGGTTAAATATTTTGAAGGGATAAAAATAACTTATTGGGATTCGAATAAAACAAAAATATCCATAAACTTTAAAAAAATGTTTTTATGGGTAACAAAACAGGTGGGAAAATAAGTTAAATATCCATGTTTTACATCCAGGAATGATTTTTCAAATGTGGAATAAGGAACATCTCAAGTAATAAAATAGAAAAAGGGTACTTCCTTTTTACAGAAGGCCTTGGCAAGACAAAAAAAATAGCTTGGACAAAAGAATGATTTTTTTTTTTTTTTTAAATACTCTCGGGCAACCTATTTACAGTTACATATATATAAGCAATTTGTTCAATATTTACACAATTTCATTAATGTATACAAACAGAAACAATTTATGTAATATTTATAAACAGAAGCAATTTAGCCAATATATATAATCAGAAGTAATTCATTTAATATACATAAACAAGCATAATATTTCAAGTTTTGTTTTTAGGGCTGTTAATACCATTTGGCAACAAATCTCACTTTCATAATAGAATAGCGCCAATGCCCTTTTATAAAAAATTGCCACATCCTTTATAAAAAGGAAGAACCAAAAAATATTTACAGAAGGATTTATAAATATAACTGTTAAATGATGCATTATACATAACAGAAAAAAAAATAAGTCACTGGTGTGATTAAACATTTTAACTGTACTAATTATGTACACTGATTTGATGTATTAAATAATGAAAAAAATAAAATTATTAGAATTTCATATCAAATGGGATAAGAATGCTTTGCTGAATGCAGCAAAATTAAAATGTTCTAGTGAAGAAAGGATTGAGAATCATTGCTTTAATATTTAAAATGTACTGAAAAAAATAATCTGTAAACACAGTTAAATATTCTATAAGCAAAAATTTCAAAACATTTACATTAATCAAGATGCTTTAAATATGTTAAATGCAAGAAATCAATATTTCCTCAAATATCAACCAGATATAATTGGAAACACTCCATTATTAAAAATATATATATTAAAGCACAAAAAACAGAAAAAGAATCAGTAAAAAATAGGCAATTAAAAGAAAGGTTAAAATAAAATCAGACAGATAATGATAAAGTGTTAATATAAGAAAAGAATTAGCATGCAAAGGTTAAAACTTTGAAAGTCACCTTACGATGCTTTCCCTCAAATTTTTCATACTTCTTTGATCGCTATGCAGAGAAAGAGAAACAATTCAAATAACATAAAAAACTTTTCCAATTCCCCAACAAATCTTCATCTTAATGATTATAATTTAAAAAAACTAAATGAAACATGAAAAGAAATATTAAATGAAATTCTAGAACAAAAGTAATTTATAGCCGAATAATAACTAAGCATAATACTAACACTATTAGAAATAAAACTAAATTACATATTTACAGTTAGTGATGTACTATGAGACATAAAGCTATTAAAAATATTTTAAAAACATTCACAATAAACCAAAAAGACAAAAACAACAATAAACATATTTCATGGAATTTTTAAAAAGCATAAGTAGCATTTACATAGTAATATTATAATTCTTATTACAGAGATATTTATAAAATATTAAATAAAATCACCGAAGATTCTGTCCAACTGTAACTCAAAAAAATTAAAAACTTAAAAATCACTTTTGAGTCATAAAGCAGTTTGATAAATAATTTTTACACATTCAGGGAACCAATGAAACATTGTACATATTATTCCCCAGAAAGCAATTAGTATATTTTCCCCTACATTGATGTCTACCTTGATCTTACAGCTTAAATACTAAGAGCAAGAAGCTGTAATTATCTTTACTCAGATGTAGTTTAGCCAACAAATACAATTATTTTTTCCACATAAATACTTTAAAGCACATTAGGATGTATTCAAAGGGTTATTTCCAAACGTTTTATTTATTCTACTTTTTAATTAAATACCCAGTATTACAAGCAGCACGCCAAAATAGCAGAGTGATTGATCTGTTATTACTCAATGTACTTGAAAGTCACCCTAAAAGCACTACAGAGATTAGGGTAAATTAGAGGATTAAATGATTTTAAAATAAGACAGCTAAGACACTTTATTTTAAAATCACAGTAATATCTAAATTTTAACATACAAAATCAAATAAGAACAATATTTAGAGACCAGGGAAATGAAAAATAAATAGATAATAGATAAATGTAAATAAAACCACAATTAGGCCTTTAATAATGTAGATTACTTCATTACTAGTCAAATATTAAAGAAAAAATAATAATGTTCAGCAGATGAACAAACACCGCTTTTAATAAAAACAATGCAATTTGTCAAAATTCTTTATTTGAGCAAAAAAGTTTATTTCTATATTTGATATTGTAATCCACTTTGTGGCAGAAAATTACTATGGTTTCTGTGACAAACTTCATTTACACCAAAATCTTTCTAGGAATGGTCCCTAAAATTAAAAGGGCAAACTGCAAAAGAGGAAAAATTTTTGCTTTCCTCTCTTCTTCTTTTCCCATATTTAGAAATCATCAATTGGGGGGGGGGGGGGGAGAATTTAGATAGATTGGTTATTTTTTATTGCTTCAAAAGTAACAAATAAGATAATTTAGGCTCAGCAAAAAAACAATTAAATAAGGCAGTAAATATTTTAGAGTTATTTAAATTTTGTATGATGCTGGTTGGGAAGAGGAAGAAAAAAACAAGTTGGAAATTGTACGTCAAACGTTACAAACGAGGTGCGTTCGTACGCACGTTTTAGAATTAAATTCATGATATCCCGTGCGTAGAACGGGCTAAACAGCTAGTTAAGTATATATTTTATGACGCTGTTCATACAAATATCTTAACTAGTTATATAAATATTCAGATATATATGTATCAGCTAGTTATATAAATATTCAGATCTTGATGATTTTTAATTCTGTGAAATGAATTATATCGTCTGCAGATTAATTTCTGTAATAAAATAAGTATCTCGGTCGCTTGACGATTTAACATCCATCGGAAGCTCCTCTAACAAAAAAGCACCGATTTAAAAAAAAAAATCAAATTTCTTAATAAATATTTTTATTAATATCTCCTAAAGTTTTGATTCGATTTTAATAAAATTTGAAATGTCTCGACAAAATTCTGCAAAGATAATATATTTTAAATTGCAAACCATTTGGTTGGGTAGTTTTTGCGTTGTTATATGCGGACGGACAGACAGACGGACGGACAGACAGACAGACGGACGGACCAAACGACGACTATAGGTGCTACGTATTTATATAATTACGAACGCACCTAAAAAGCAGGGGAAAGGTAGAAATTTCGAGGGGGATTTAAACAACTGACTATTTATTATTTTTACAAGTTACCAAAAAAATAAAATAACATTAGAAGACTTAAAAAGTTTTAAAGGTTTTAAATTGCGTGCTGAGGAAATAAAGGGACAATCAGAAGTTTTTTTTCTTTTTTTTTTTTTAGGGTGGCGGTAGGAGAATTTAGATGGTAAATTATTTATTTATTGTTACTTCAAAGTAATAAAGCAAAATAACAAAAAATTAAGACAGAAAAAAAAACCCCTTAAGATTTTAATTTTTTTGTGCTAAAAAGTGAACATTTCAAGGAGATTTAAATAATTGATTGTTTACTTATCAAATAGGACAAGTAAAAAAAAAATAAAACTAAAAAAAAGTTTGCAAAAATTAAAGAATTTTAAATATTTAGAATTTGTATTCTGGGGGGAAGGGGAGGGGAAGGTATACAGAAGCAAAAGTTTCAGAAGGGGGGGGGGGTAGATGATTTATCCCTCATTTATTGTTATTTCAAAGTAATAAATAGATCTGATTATTATTTTCTTTTAATGCAAGTATTTTAAAGATTGTAAACTGTAATTTTACACTGTAAAAAAATTCACAAAGTTCACAAAGTATGTTTTATTTTTAAATGCTCGTAATTAGCAAGTGCTCTTATTCAGAAACAAACAAACAAACAAAAAATAATCAAAAATAAGTATTTAAAATACAATGCTTTAAGACTGTTTTCAAATTCAACCTAGCTACTTTCTCACACATTCCTGAATTAATTTTTATTCATAAATGCATAGGACTGGTAGGTTTTCTTACTAAGACACTATGGAACCAATGTATATGGCAATGATTAAAGTGGGCAAATGATTAGCAATGATTAAAGGTGTAATCAGTGTAAAAAAAAAAAAAAATACATCTAAGCAAACACGAAATAAACATAAAAGAAGAAAATAATAGTCTGGCAATGGCAAAAACTTGCGCTTTTTCTCTCCTTTTTTTTTTTTTGTACCCAGTGCATACAAAAGTAGCTAACAATAATCCGATCATCCAAAAATTAAATGGACAAGTCGGTTTCCATAGTGACCACAGAGAGAAAAAATTTCCTCACAGTTTTTCTCGTAATGGGTAGACAGTAACTTATACTGGTAAATATCTACTGTCACATGAATGGTGGCCTTTAAGAATTTTCATCAATACCTCAAGATATTTTTGCAATTAGATCTCAGTTGAGGTATATTATAATGATTCTTGTTGCACAAGGTAGCTAAAGGAAATATATATATTTGTGGGCTATATCTAGCCCAAAAACTTCCATTTGGCTATTACTATTTCAACAAGTGTTTTTTCTACATCGACTTTGTTATCTTATTTATTTAATTACTGTTTATAATTCCATAAATACTATTTATGTATTTCATTACTAGATATTAATTAACTGACAAATTTAAGAAAAATATTTTGTAATAAGTATATAAACAATTGTGAATATTGCTTAATTTTTTTTTCTTGCAAAGCTTTCAACAATTATTTGTAATCTTAAAGGACTATAGAAAGAAAAAAAAGGGTGTGGCATTTTAATTAAAAAAGAAAGGAAAGTGATTTCTTTTAAAAATTTCAAGAAGTCTATGAATTTTATCAGAAGTCAGCTAGTCTTTTTTTTTTTTTCCAGGTTGTAGATCATAAAAGGAAGAGTGAAGGATTAACATTACACCACTATATTAAAAAGAAGAAAAACTATTTCATCAAACTAAAGAAAAAAAAAAGAAAGAAAAGATACTGAAACTAATGAGGATTAAAAATAAAGATTTGAAAGAATGAAGTTATTCCAGTGCTCATGCTGCTCCTACCTCTTAATCTTCCACATAAACATTAAGTCTTGCAAAAAATCTTTTGAAATGAAATCAAATAGCAATTGAAAATGCTAACAATTTTGTTACCTGTACCATCCAAAGTTTGATGAAAGTAAATTTATAATAATCTTTCAAAAGTAAAATATACTTTATAATACTACATCGAATACTTCATAATACTACATATTAAAACATGAAAGTCAAAACAAAGCTATATTTTATAAAATTAAAAATTATTAGTATTCATTTTAAACATTATAAACTTACAACTTTGAACACAGAGAAGAATAAATAAAAAAAATACTTAAAATATATGACATATTTTATAGCTAATCTAAATAATTAAGATAGCACAAATAAAAATTATATTAGCACAAAATTTGAAAAAGTTTTTTATCTAAAGAGGGGGAAAGGTGATAAAAGCATATATAGTATTTTTACCACAACTTATTTCGCTAAAGCTTTATCTGGAATCAGCTGAACTTTTTACTTTTAAATGATCTTCAAAAAATATTGTACATAAAGAAAGAAGGAATAACAGTATTCATTAAAGAAATATTCAGTCTGAAGAAATAAGCTTTAAAAAAAATAAAAGAGAGAGAGAGAGAGAGAGAGAGAGAAACATTTTAAAATGTTATTTGAAACTCTGATGGATGAAAAGGTAAAATTACATATTCTACTACACATAAAACATGCTTATTCTACCAGCTAAATTAAACTAAGCTAACATTGTGTTAAAATAATACAGCACATGCTTTAACTACACAAAATACATCAAAAGAAAAACAATTACTGATTTTAGAAGCATTGATATGAAATTAAAGCATGAATTTTCTTTCAAACAAAATGTTTTGAATATATATATATATATGAAATAATTGTGTGTGTGTGCATATACTTGTACGCATAAATGTGTGAAAATGTTAGAAATAGTAAATAGTTTGATCTTAACTTTCATCAGAATCTGAAATTTTAAATCAAAAAGTAAATTGCAAACGATAATAAAAATGTCATACTTAACTATGCTTAAGTAATTCAATTGTGTGTAATTAATAATTAAATACAGTAATCAGAAAATAAATTTTGTCAAACTTAATTTGATTAACAAACATCTCTTTCCACATTATATACATTTAATTAAATGGAAGCATTTTCACATACATGAATAATTAAATATATTTAAGGGATTTTTCTTAATGACAAGAAACTATCATCATACAAATACTTATTATTTTTTAGCTAGCTAAATCCAAATATACAAAATATTTGGATAACACAACAATAACAGTGATCATCTAATATAGCAGTTTAACTGTAATATAATTTTCATTTACAAAAAAAAAAAAAAAAAAAAAAAAAAAAAAGCTATACTGTTGTGTTTCAAACCATTTAAGTTATATTCTGTGGCAAATGGAGCTAATAATAAATTATTTTTAGGCAAAAATTATTAGATAGCAGCATAGAACTATCATTACTAACTTTAAAAATATTTAATTTTATGCATGCATACATTAAGAAATAAAAATCCAATAGAGTCTATGGCAAAAAATTATCTCTAATGTAAATCTCATTATGTAAGATTCTAATAACAATTAAAAGCACTAATGGCAAATGAATGACAAACAAATGCACATAAAAGCATGTAAAACCTTTAAACATTTTTATTTCTTATTGACAGATGGGGATTTGATCTCATTTTACTTGAAAATAACGTTACAATAAAAGCGATTCTATTCCATTCCCCTGTTTCTATGTGAAAATTATAAAAATAAATTCATTTATATAAATATAAAATGTTACAGTTCATGTAATATATCCAGATAGTGTTAATAATGACTAGATGACATTTCAAATAACTGCTGTAGAAAATTATAACTAACGCTCCAAATTAAGAAATACTTTTTATGCGCTAACTTAATGATGACAAGTAAAATGTAAAATATTAACAATAATGGAAGATATTTCTTCAAACTTTGATGATGATTCTGAAGAATAGTTTACAGTGAAAAACTAAGAGAAGCAACAGCAATTGCAGATTTCTTAGCTTCTTTGGATACATTTGCATCTGATTCTTCAGACAATTTTCAAATTTACAGAAATTCTTATCCAAGCAGAAATTTACAATTTGAAGAAGAAAAAAGATAAATTATCAAAAGCACAAAAACTTCATTTTTTTTTTCAAGTACATCAATAAATAAAGTACAATTTAAGAAATTATTTTCTTGCTCAAAACATATGGTCCACTATGCATCGTTAGAAATGAAAATTCATAAGAATTCAAAATAATATGCATTACAATTCTATTTATTATTATTATTTTTTTTTATGCAAAACTTAATTTTAAAATAATCTGCTTTCTAATAAAAATCAATATTATTCCTTAAAAAATACACATATAATCAACTTAATTAATTCCACAATATTTTAAACAATTAATGCTAAATTACAACCGGGATAATGTTTCCCCATCTCTTGTGTGTTCTGTAACACAGACTTAAAAAAAAAAAAAAAATTACAATGGAAATGTATAAGGATAATTGTACTTTAGTGCAAGATTGCATTTGTTCTCAACTAGGAAATAAAAAAAATACTAGAGTAGGGCAGCAACACTTTTCACATACACATGACAAATTTTTCCAGAAAAGATTTTACTTGTTCATGACAAGCCAAAGTAAAAAAAAAAATTAGTAGATCAAAAGATTACTTGAATTTTTATTTATTAGGATTAAAAATATGTGGGTAACATACATTATTACATTGTAATAATTACAGTAACAATTGTATTTTAGAAAGTAATAAAAAAGTAAATGAAATTTCTTTTATTGCATTTTGGATGCCAAATAATCAATATTATGTTCATAGCTAGTTACTTTTATTTGGATGCAAGCTGATTTTGAGTCATCTGAATTCTATTTGAGTTTCTCATATCATTCATTTTAAAAAATAATGATTTGCAGGCAAAGGTAGAATGGAAAATTGTCAAAATCGTAATTTTCATATAAAATCACTAGGATTTCATCATTGGTGTTTTTTCTTATAATGCCTGATGATCTTTCTTTTCGATATTCTCTAAATCTTCTTTTAATATGATAAACTACTGAACCCATATTGAAATAGATTGGAATTCAATAACTTGCATTCCCTTTTCTTTTATGTCAGACAAAATTTAAAAAATAAGTATAAAAGTGAAAATAGTTTTTAAAAACACTTTTATCAGCATTCAATGTTTATCTTTAAAACCATGCCTAATTTCACTATTGCAAGAAGCAATTTATGTTTTTCCTCCAAAATTGCATTACAATACATTTATTTGCTATGGGTACTGAACTTGATTATATACTGCTTTTTTTACACTTGGTAGAAAGTCCAAGCAAGTGAATTTATTAAAAAATGTATAAATTTTGCTGTTTCTTTTTTTAACAGCCGGAAAGAAAAAATGAAACATTATTTAACTATCTTTTTAAGATTTCTAAATTGATTTCTGAACGTATAATTGTAAATTATTCAATATTAAACAATTAATTGATAAAAGTGTATTTTTTTTTAATATTACACTCTTTATTTTTTCTTTATAATTTATTTTCTAGCCTTTAAAATATTTCACTGTTGCAGTTTCACACACATTTGGCAAGCGTGAATTGGCACATAATTAAATCCATTGTTGTTTAAATTTGTATATAATTGTATGAGTTACAGAGAATATTTGGCGATTTATCATATATGGCAGGCTAATGGAAAAATGTCTTAAAATTAATGTATTAATTTACAGTTAAATTCTTGTTAAAATGTTGTATGGTCATCGGAAACACATCTGTGAACATAATTTTTATAATTCTAGCATATTAGGAAGTGAGTGAAAAATCAATTACAAAATTCCATTTTTACATGTAAAAACCAGGTTGAGTTAAACAAAAGAGTGTCATTAGAAAATCTCAAATTGCTTGAATTCCTGTATTTTGTTTAATTTTATTCTATTTTGTTTATAAACCTCAATCAATGTTGTGCCACTTATGTTTTGCCGTCCCTGATACAGAGGCATGGAAATTGCTTAAAAATGATTTAAAGCAATTTTTTTAAAAGCTTTTTTAGACAAAAAACTTTTATATGCTTTTAATTTTGATTAAAATGTTTCCTAGATGCAAAGAGCACTTATATTACAAGCTAAAAAAAAAAAAAAAAAAAAAAAAAAAAAAAGAAAGAAAAATGTTATTTATTCATTTTTAATGGTTGGAGTACCTTAGTTGAGATTACTCCAACAGAGTAAAAAATGCCAGGACCAGGACTCGAACCTGGGTACTTTGGCTTGCCATGCCAACGCTCTTCCTACCGAGCTATCCCAATGATATCCTGGCTGGCATAATTCACTCTCATTTGTTGGACATGGCTGCAAACTGCAGCACTAATTTCATTCATCTGAGCTATAACTATAGCATTTTACATGATGAATGTGATATAACACAGAAACTCCTGTATACCATGTAATTAGGTCATAATATAACAGGTTCGAGTCCTAGTTTAGGCCTTTTTCGCTCTGTTGGAATAAATCACAACTAAGATATTCCAACCATTGAATATGGTTTACCTAGTTGAAAAAACTTCCCTCTGTTCATTATGTTAATTTATTCATTTCTTTTTAAATATCTAAGAACAAAAGCAAAACTGAGAGTTTTAAAACAAAAATGTAGGTTTCTGATACAACAAAAATTGCAGAAAAAAGTGCATAGAGAAGAAAAAATAAACTACTTACCCTATATGACAGCATTTGTCCAGTTTTATTAATCATGCAGAAAGGAGCATATAATTGCATGATAACAGAACCTTTGGCTTTTTGGACATGCATACCTAATTCCTAAACAAATATATGAAACCATATATTTTTATTAAATATATAGAAAATTATCATAGCAGAATAATTATAGAATTATTCTGGAAAATAAATAAATGAAGGGAAAAACTACAATCAAACTGTAACATAGATCTAAAAATTTTAAATATTTATTGTTAAGTAAAACAAACTTGTGAGGAAAAAATTACTGCGATAAAAAAAAATCGATTGAAGAAACACAAAACATAATTGAAGGAATTTTGTAAAGAAAAATATAAATACTTACAAGATGATATGTCATGTCAGCAACACTTGATGTAAAAACCCATACACTTAATTCATCCATATCTTTTTTCAATTCTTTAAAGCAAACCCAATCTCTATCTAAATAACCATTCAACTGAAAGAAAAATAAATGCAGACGTTGGGGAGTGTTTAATTTAAAACAAAATTATTAAGTAAAAATAGCATAAACTAACAAATCTTTTATGATACAAGGCTTCACAACTTAATGCCATCTCACTTGTTTTAAGTGAAAAATGATAATAGAATACAATTTTACTAATCAATTTACCACTTAATGCACACACACACACACACACATATATATATACATATATATATATATATATATATATATATATATATATATATAGCGCAGTCTCTAAAATACGGAATTGTTCTGAACAAGGCTTATCTGGATTTAAGATAATTCCTGATTTTAGAGATTCTGAAATAACAACTTTAATAATTATAACAAATTATAAATAACATACTAAATGTTTCAAAAGCAAACTTAATTTAATCTTATAAAATTAAATATACATAAAGCATTTTTACAATTATGATTTTATTTAAATATGTTTATCAGTTTTGTTGTCTTAGTTTAGGCTTATTGGCCATTACTTTTTCTCTAACCCTATATAAACACATGAGTTCATTCTCAGTTATAACACTACTCTGGTCTAATCCTAATATTGTTCTGTCTAAACTATTTATTTGTTCTTTTGTAGTTTTTTTTCCTTCATTTACCAAATTATCAGTGTCATTTTCTGAATCATTAGCAGCTTTTCCCTTGTTTATCACACAATCGATGATTTCGGATTCGCTGAGTGTACCAACAAATGGTACATTTTGATCAATGTCCATAACTTCATCTATGTCTGATTTATCCAGACTTATGTTTCCATTTTTTTAATACTTTAATAGCTCTGAAATTTCATCTTCTTTTCGTGAAACTGTAAATCGTTATCATCATCATCATCATTATTGAATATTATTGTCGACAAGCATTTTTTACAATTTCTGATTCAATAGCATCCCAGATAATCACTGCAGAAAAAATTGCTTTTTAAAAAAAGTGAAATATTTTACAAAATCTACAATACTTTGGTTATGTATGCTAACATTTTTCTCAAAAAATCATTTTTATATCAGTATTGAAAAAACTGCAACAATCCCATATGCATAGGCTGAATTAAAGAAGTACAGTTCAACAGCAGAAAATCATGGCATTTGGATGTGCAGAACAGTTATCTAAAATTAACAAAATTTTAGAGTCACTTGGGAATCCTTTAGATTTACAATGTGCTTGAACTTCAGGAACAAAATATATATTAAACCATTCTTGGAATAGTTCCTTTGTCATCCAAGCATGTTTGTTTACCTGGTAAATAACTGGAACAGGTATACCTTTTAAACATCGGGGATCAGTACTCTTCAACTTTTCATGAAATATGTTGGCTTATTCTGTGATCAGTAGACCACTAGCAAAGAAGATCTCCTTAAAGCATATACTCAGAATATTTTGATATAACTGCTAAGGAAACAGGTACGGCCATTTATCGTCAAAATGCAGAATATAAACTAGAATGTCAAAAATTTAAGGACATTGTTTGGTGCTGCCATCTATCGCCAAAATAAGAATACAAAACTTTAAAAAAAATGCAAAAAATTAGATTAACATTTATGCAGTTCAAATTGTGGAGCTTTCCGAGTTCAGATTTTAGAGACTGTACTATATATAATAAATGTTACAATAATTTTTTTAAAAATCAATTATATATATATATATATATATATATATATTTTTTTTTTTTTCCAGAGCGAATCATAATGTCAAAAGATTCATAGTGTATTCCAAATTTATCTGATCTTGAATCGCTTTATCTTGGATATCACAGACTATTCTATCACACAACATCATATCTAAAGAATCTCCATATGTGAAATACTAGGCTAATTTCTGAAGTTCCGAGATGTAATCGGCCACTGTTTTGCCTGTGTTGTATGCTGCTATTAAACTTGAATCTTTCAACTATTTCAGATGAAACTGGATCATAATTCAGGATCCCAATTAGTTCTGCTAATGTCTTAGAGGTGGATGCAACCTGCGATAGTAAGTTTCTGAGCAATCCATAGGTGGCAGGTCCATCCACAGTTAAGCCCAGTTAAGAAAACAGCACTTCTATTTTCCTCTCTAATTGTGTTCAAGATGAAAAATTGCTCTAATCTCTCTACATATTCACCCAACCTGACCAGCGTTTCAGGTTCGCACTACATTTTTTTGTATGATTTTGAATGACTCAAAACATTTTCATATTTAATAACTTGACATACAGACTGGTTTATTCACATATACATGTAAATACCAGATTTTAATGTAAATTTGTATTTCGCTATTCTATGTATTGCCAGGTAGTTGTGTATGATAATATCAGGATTTTTTCTGAACACCAATATAATAAACTAAATTAATATTTTTATATAAAGAGATTTCTTGGCTAAAAATCTAAATTCTTCAGAAATCACAGTTAATAATGTGCAATTATCTATCTATCTATACACATATAAAATACATTATAAAAAATCTATCGATATACATATAAAATATGTTATAAAAAATCTGTTTGCTCACCAGAAAAATCACATTTTTTTTGTACACATTTCAGCAGTCTCCAAAAGACAAATAAATACAGGACATTTTAAAAGATGTTTTAAGAGGAAAATGGAGAGAAAAGACCATCAGAGAAAAGTCATGTGCTGAATCATACAAGAGTGTTTTCCTTAGAATAGTATACTTTATCTGCTTCCCCCTTTTAAAAAAAAATTATATTGTGATTTTTACACTTTGCTTGTAATTATTCCAGTACTGGATGATGTACTGGGTATTATAACCCAGCCTGGGAGTAGAATCCTGTATCGGGTCAGGTTACCTGCTTTTAACCGTACCCAACCTGACCAGTGGTCCTGGTTACCACTACATTTTTTTGTATGATCCGGAAGAATTATTCTGGGTCAACCCGACACGCAGAAAGAAAATTAGAGTAATCCTGACACCCCCCCCCCCCCCAACATGACATATGTCTGGGACAGGTTGGGTTGAGGGTCACCAATAATTATTTTTGCAGGTTCAGGTCAGGTTGCGGGAATTTTTTTTTGTCAGGTTCAGGTCAAGCTACAGGTTGGCTTGAAATGAAATTTGCAGGTTCAGGTCAGGTACAACCCGATCCATGCAGAATTCTACCTGGGAGTGAGGGAATGAACTGGGAAGCAATTACAATATATTTACTAAAATTATCGATTATCTAAATTTATCAATCATCTTCAAAACCCAAAATAACTCATGATTTAATCTGATTTGATTTGGCAATCCAACCTAACTGATATTCATAGCATCTCTTCAAATATACTCAAGAATAGCTGTCATTAACAGAGCATAAAAACATAAGTTGCAGCTTGATTCCTTACCCTTATTTCAATGCCAACTTTTTCAAGATCAACTGCCCACAGATCATTACTTTCTCCTTCAGCTAACATGTAATCTTTGTCAACACCCTTATAAGAGAATAATATTAGAAAATATCATAATCTTTTAAATAATGGTACAGAAAGCAAGTATAAGCAAGTTAAAAATTTTACACAAAGACATTTATGAACAACTAGTGTAAATGCCCGTCCTAGGACAGTGGGTAGAAATCATGGTTTTCTCTTAAAATTTTAAATAATTGATAAAAATATTAATTAATTCATCTGCAATAAGGAAAACTGACACGAAATATTGGCCTGATTAAGATTTTAACAACAAATGTGTAATCTGATGTCAATAACATGACAAAACAGAGGAGAAATTGCAGGTCTATCTTAATTAGTAAAAGCAAACAGATATTTTTTTAATGCAAATCAGTACAAATAACTTTTACTGACTTGAACTCTAAGAAGCATACACATGTTTACTCGACAATAAGGAATACTTACCTGAAATGTTACTTTAGATTTGTGTTTTATTATGAAGTCTTAAATTTGTTATGGTAATTAGCTGGAAACAAACGGGGAGTTATTTATATTGATTTAAGAGAAAATGTGTTAATGTTCCATAATCGTTTCAAGTTTCTTTTTATCACAACACTACTCTTAATGATTTTATTTTTCCTGAAATCCTCTACTTTTCTGAATTCTTTATTAAAAAATTAATTTACCTTACGTATAATGTATTACTTTTTAAAAAAGCAAGCTAACATGCAATCAAGATATACAATCAAGATGAAGTAATCAATAAAGGCTCAAATTCTAATTTTTAGAATTAACAATTGAAAAATCAGTGAAAATTACATCATGTTGGCACAATCATATATATATATATATATATATATATATATATATATATATATATATATCAATATAAAAATACATTTCAAGCTAAGCATAATGTCATTTTTACCAGTGCTAACTTTTCACATGTACTTTTATGTTTAACTACTATGAATTCAAATAAATTAACATTCAGTAAGATAAAATTCTTAAGCTAGAAAAAGCATTTTACATCCCTGAGAAAGAAGATGAGAGATATTGTCTGCACTATGGCTTGTTCAAAGATTGATATTAAAATACACTATTTTCGTATAAAAAAATAGCAATCTACATACCTAATATATTAATCACAGTCTTCATAAACCAATATTCAACTGAAGTTTACTCACTTTCAATTTTGAATTAAAATATGAAAATTTCATTAAAGTTCCCTTTCAATTCTAAGTTTAAATAGTTTTATCAAGAAAAATGCAAAATTGAAATTCAAATGTCACAATTTTTAATTAAAAAGGGTAAATTGTTAGAATTTTTTTTACCAAACAAAAGAGGTTAAACAATTAGTTTGTATGTTTTTTAATGTATATTCATGCATGCCTTTTGAATAGATGCTTAATTTTGATTTTTTTTTCAAGGGGGAGGGAGGGCTTATTTTTATGATTAGTCCCATAAAAATTTCATCAGGATAAAAGGAATGTTTATCTGCCTTTCTTTCATAAGCCCTAACTTTTGAAAAAATTGAACAATTACCATGGAATATGAATATGTTGCTAAAGTATACAATAATATTTTACAATTTTAAAAATAGTACTTATATTGGATATTTTTTTTTTTTTTTTTTTTTTTACAGAAGTACACAGAAAATTTAATATAAGATCAGTTAACGTACGTCAAACATGAGCGATTTTGATAAAAATGTATTTTAAAGTGAATGTGGATTACAATAAAAGATTGTTGAAAAACAAAACAAAAATCCCCACTCTATTGTGCTACACAAATCTTGCTAAAATAAGCCCATAGGTGTTCATTATATAAATTAAAACAAAAGTAATGGAAGCCATAGGCTAACAGACAGTTGTTTGAAGCAAATTCTATTTTCTTTTTTGAATTACTGTTTTTCTCAACCTCTTGGAAATTAAGAAATACAGAAAAAGACTCTCCTGACAATACCATACACAAACTAATTTCAGTTCAACAAGCTTGAAACTCTTTGTCATAGATTTATAGAAAAACTAATGGTGTGGAAAAAAAACAAGATTTTAAAACACTCTTAACCAATTTAAGAAAAGATGATCATAATAGATTTTTGCTAAGATTTTTTTAGAATCAAAAAATGCTAATAAATTTATTCACTCTTAGTTCTGCAAAATGATATGGACTCTACAGCACAAACAGCCGAAATTCTCAAGTTTGGTCATGAACTATATACTACTAATTATACTGCACAAACTTGAATTTAGTAATTTCAAATGGCAATTTTATCCCAGATCTTCTTCTTTACTTTGAAAAAAAAAAAAAAAAAAAAAAAAAAAAAGGACTAAATTACAAAATAATAAATCAATGATTGTATGGGAAAAAATCAAAACAGAAATAAGAATCACGAGACAAATGACTGAAGAAAGCTATACAATGCAAACTAAACACAGTGGCCATGTATGATTTTATTTTTATGCTATATATGCTACATATTTGGCTAATGGTAAATAAAGTATTTTGGTTAATAAAGTTTTTTTTTTTAAGATTATTTAACAGACACAAGAGTCAACATAATATAGTAAAACCTGTGAAAATATAATCGCTGTGGACTGGAATAAACGTCTATTTTAGACAGGTTTCTGTCTTAGCAGATATAATTAAATGGCATTTCTTCTATTGGATCTGAAATTTTATCGCTTGAAACATAATTCTGATTTCACAGTTTTACTATACATATATGCATCATAAAACCATAAATTTTCACTTATTAGTGACATGCAAAAAATGAAGAATAAATTAATACTTGTATAGAATAATGAATGGGATACAGGAGAAGATTTCTAAGGACTGCCGTAGGAGTCAGATTCAGTTTATATAAAGAACTGGCCATGGTTTTTCTGTTTGTTTCTTCATAATATATCCTTTCAGCTTCACCAGCAATCTAAAAAATATGTTTAAAACATTAAGAAGGAAAACTCCCCCACCCCCTGCCCTTTTTTAGTTACATAATTAATAAATCCAACAAACTTACACTGATGTAAAAGGGTTTTGCAATACTGTTTTTATCTTTACAATGAACAATTTTTTGATTTGAAGGATCATCAGTTAAATCTTTCCAAACAAATGGAGGAAGTGATAATGTGTATCTGAAAAATAAGGAATTAAAGGGTGATTGTTGGAACAAATGCACTAGCAATAGCACTTTGTTTGATAATATTTTAGTAAAAGAAAAGTATAGAATACTTTTAAATACAAGAATGAATGACACAAAGAAAAACAATTAAAAGCTCTCCTCACAATTTCAGATTAACTAAACATACATTTTCTATGTTAAATTTGATAATAATATATTTTAGCTGTTGCACAGTGATTTAAATACCATCATGTTATTGTCTATACAATACAATGCAATATAGGACCTGCACAAAGTCAAATATGTATTTTACAGACACAACATGTGGCAGAGTTCATTAGAAAAAATATTAAATCTTTGGCTGAAAACTATTATTTGTATTTTTATTGCATTGTCTTCCCTTGACTCTACTACAAGGATTACACCCTTTTTTCCAAAATAAAAAAATAAGAATTTTCTAAGCACTTTTTAAAGATAAAATTATTTTTTAAAGACTTGTATAAAACAAAATACAGATCCACTGATAGTTTGAAAAAATATATATAAAGGCATTTTTAAAGTTTTCTTATAATTTAAAGCCAAAAAATTTTGAAACAAATTAACCAGAATTTTATTATCAAACTAAGTGACCTATCCGGCTTTGCCTGGACCAGTAATAATAACCTTAAATAAACCTCAAATTTGTATAACTTTATATCTTTAAACCTATTTTGTAAAAATTTATACTTTTAAACGAAAATATTTCCAAACAAACCTTGTTTCCCCCCCCCCCCCCCCCCCCCCCCGAACACACACACAACATTTATATTTTTGAATGCATCATCTTAAGTAAAATGGACATATAACATATGCTTTTCCATATTTTAACCAAAAATCGCAGATTCAGAATTTTTAAGTGTGTGGATTTTTTTTTACATCATAATTCACATTTTTTTCATCAAATTTAATATTTAGAAAAAAAAAAAAGTTCTTATTATACAAATTCTTCGAAACTTTTATGAGTCATAAAAATAATGGTTTTGAAGCCTGTATAAAAAAATTGTGAACAAATATTGATATTTAGTGGTAAATGTGCTTGTAATTTTTTTTTTTTTTTTTTTTTTTTTAATTGGGTCCTTTAACAGTTTAAAAAAAAGTATTTCTTATTGGCCAAACTCTTTGAAATTTTTATCAATTATAAATATGATGGTTTTAAGACTTGTGAAAAAAATTTGGAAAAAAAATGTTGATATTTAGTTGTAAACAAACATTTAGATGTGTTTTCGTCTCACTTTTTTTTTCCCTGTCAGGTTATTTAATATTAAAAACAAAATACTTCTTATCGTGCAAACTGTTTGAAATTTTTATGAGTTATAAATATAATGTTTGGACAGCATGCGTATAATTTTCATGCAAAATATATATATATGTAGTTAACATAAGCAAAAGCCACCTGGATATTTATGTTCTGAGTGAAAATATTGCAGACTTTTTTAAAAAAAAGTATTTTTAATAGATTGAATATTTTGAGATTTTTTTATACATGATATAAATCGAGTGAACGTGTAATTTTTAATTTATTTTTTGTTAAAATACTGACATTTAGTTACTGTTACGCCACCGTACATTGCCTCTGTATTAATTTATACAAATTTTAATTCATTAATTTATTTTAAATAACCACTTAACTTAATTTTATAATAATTTTTCTTTAAAGTCTTTTTTCTTTCTAAAATTTCAAATATTTCGTTAAAGTAATTTTATTCTGTTATTAAATAATAATATTAATCATTAATTCAATTGCTTTAATCAATAAAATCATTAATATAATATTTAGTGAAATTAATCTCCGTAAAAGCAGCCGTCTTTCGCATGTCAAAACAAACAACCACGAAATATTCAAAGTCCAAAAACGAAAATCATAATTATTAAATATTGATTATTTTATCTTAAAACCGTATTCAATCTATAAATCTAAATTTTTATAATCAGAATCAGTTTACGGTTTTTAAATACGTTACTTAGTTCAGGAGTTATGGCAAGAGAATGTATTTATTCAATCTGCGTTTCAAAGTTTGCACGATTTGTTTTGCTGAAATCTAGACATCTTGAAACCGCTTCATCCCCAAAATACTTGTTGTTTGAGATCACGTGATAGGATTTCTCCGAAAAAATAGTTTGCAGTTCATTGCACTCCAGCAGGGACGCTATCCCTACTCTGCGTCCATCCGGGTATTTTCCTGACGTCGTTGCCATTCAGGAGTAACTTTTGTTTTTATACATCTCAACTCTGCGTGGCGTGGCGAGCGCTCGATGCTCATTGGCTGAAAGTTTCCTTTCAAAAATCTAACTGACTTTTGAGAACGATGTTTTCCATCACTTGTCAGCTAGGGATTAAGTCTGAAACATGTTCTATTTAAGCAGCGGACCTTCGGGTTCCGCTGCCTTCGTTACTGAGACTTCTTTCCTGCAATCTTAGTTTTCAACTCAAAGGATGCCATTTATTCAAAGTGAAGATTTTGCCATTTTTCATATCCCTTGCGTCTTGGAGAAAATTTGAAGTTCATCGCTTACGTTTCTGCTATGTATCATCAAGTAATTTTCAGTTATTAACAGAGTTCTGCATAATTTCACAATCATCGCTTCTTTTTACTGCTAGTCAGTGATTTCTTCGCAATGCATCTTCGACTTGCATCTCACTTTACATCTTAATTCTACGTTATGCAATAGACAATTTTCTCCAGAATGAATCCTTTATTTCCAAAGAGAATAACATTAACGTGTTTTACAGTAAGCCAAATTAATTAAGTTTGCCGCCTTCACAGAATAAATAGAATTGATCCAACATTGCCACCTTCGCTGACTTTGACATCTCGCTGATAATACAACAGATCTGTCTATTGGACCAGTAAACTTCTACTTTGACTCTTCCTTGAAAAATGTAATCAACACCTCATTAGATATCTGATGTCTTGACAATAGTTTCACTAATCTACCTAAAACTCTCTTACACTAGTTGAAATAACATTTTTATCCTCAGTAAACTTTAAATTTCATCACAAGAAGATAGATTAATATAAATCTATGTTGTACTAGTTCCTTTTTGTTCCTCCATAGTAAATGTCAAATTTTAAAATCTAAATAAGTGCACCATTGTAATACAGAACATCAAGATTGTGTAACCAGTTAATGAAGAGAAATATTCCATTGATTAGGTTGGCCAACCACAAATATATTTTTGTGTTGTGAAAGTATCTTAATAAATGTTTCGTCAATATTTCATTTTGTGTTTTCATTTCAAGATTTGGGTGAGTGATACTTTTGGTTCTTTTACATCTTAATCTAATAATCGATCTTTTAAATTTAACTTTATTTTCCAAATTATTTAGTGGCCTTATCCTTAACACTTTTGCAATATATCACTGTTATGTCGATTATTGGATTAATCACCACTATATGATCGTGTGCCGTGATGTTGTTTTGGATTGGCAGGTTGTAAACTAATTCTTTAATTTTTAACTTCATTTACTTTTTGCTTCTTCCTTTTCCAAAATTATATTTTCAGTCTTTAATTTTCACACCAATCCAAGGCGATGTTACAGTTACATTTAGCATAGAAAAAAAAGAGTGTCTCTGGGAGGTGTGAAAGTGACTTTCAGTCAAAACTTTTTTTTAGAAGTCTTAATATTCGTTTTTTTTAAAGCAAATTCCACCATTGTAGAGAAAAAAATATCCAGATTAAGTAGGTATTTTTTGTTTGTCCATATCTCTAAAATTGAGCCCAATGCAAATGCTCAAATATGCTCAAAAAATAAAATAAATAAATAAATAAAAAAGGGAAAAAAAAAGTAAAATTGAACAATTGTCAATTTTGTTTTTTTAATTTGTATTTTTTTTTATGTGGTCTGCAGTGTTTGGAAGTAAAAGGTAAAAAATTAAGAATATGCTTTTAGTTTGTCTGTATTTTGAATGGTTCGATTGATGCACAAAAGATTGGAGGGGGGGGGGGGGGGGAGGTTGCATCATTTTGATATATTCATTATATTTTTTAATTAATATCTGGGTGAAAAATCTGAGATGGATCAGGACCCGGCTTGGACTATCCTCATCGAAATTTTCAGATCTCTACATGTGATAGATTTTTCTACCCATAGACAGATAGACATATAAACCATCTTTCTTTTATAAGTATAGTTATTGTGTTTTGTACCTGCCCAAGAAAAAACTAATCGTTGGGGGGGCCACCGTAATACTTACCCAGCATGAATATGCATAATATAAAATATGAAAATAAAACATGTGTAAACTATTTATAAAATGCATTGCAATTCGAATAAAATCCTGACTTGATGAAGTCAAACTTTAAATGCTCTATTACTGATTTCCGTAAAAGAAACGTCCTTATAATTATTAAAATATATCTTTGAATAGAAATTTGAATGAAATACAGGGTCATGAAAAACTGAAGAGTGGGGAAAATAGAATTACAAATATCTCGGCAACTAATTACCTGATCAACTTCATTCTTTATGCAACATTTATGTTTTTTTATTGTCTTTTATATTCACTCCTTAAAATAAACAACTTCGAAAAATTTTATATATCTTTTATCAGAACGAATATTTTGAGAGTCCGAAAAAAAGACTTCAGGATAATCAAGGTTACTGAAATTTAATAAGCTTCTTCTCATTATTACATGCTCATTATTACATTATTACATACTAAGTACATACCAAATTTCAAGTCTCTGTCTCAATTTGTTTGGGAGATAGAGCGTTTACAGACACACACACAGACAGACGGACAACAATTTTTTTTTTTTTAAATATTTTTTTCGGAATCTTCAATGTCTGAAACGTGTAAATCTGAATTTTTTTTTCTTTTTAAAACGATTACAAGACTTACCCTATACTACGTATGATGGGTACGTAGTATCAGAAGAAACTGCGTCATTTTAAAATTGCATTCTATTTTCTTAATAAAATAAGGAATTTTTTTAAAGACTACTGATGATAATTTATTTACAAAGGCTCTTAGACATGAAAGGTAAAAATAAGGACTTCTAAGTACTTTATAAGGAATGTAAGAAACCTGCTACTATAATTTAATAATTTTTGAAGCACAAATTATTGAATCTATTTCTAACTTTTTTAGTAACATATCATTGTAAAAGTATAACAGTTATTTAAATTTTACATACATCAATAGTTAATGAAAAATATTTTTATCAATAGACACTTTATAAGACAAAAATAGCATACTTGAATAGAAGCAAAATTAATAATATTATAAAAAATTGTCTTATAATATCAACATGCAACACTCTGTAAAACTGATATTCAATAATATTTCAAAATTTACAAACAACAATACAAATAACTTACGATGGCTCCAAATTCTTAGGTTTAAAAAACAATTCACTAGTTTGTGTATAAACAGCATGAAGAGGAATATACTCTGTTTTATGAGGTTCAGCACATGCACACCATTCAACTTCTTTTAATGAATCTTTCATGAAATAAATATCAATAGGAAAAGAAAAATTATTGTACACCTGAAAAAGAAAAAAAAACTTTAGTGAATAAAATAGTTTAATATTTAAAAAAAGAAAAACATCTTTTCGATGATCTTGATCTTTTTTAACACTTTCCAACCTAGTTGAAAAGTGTTTATGACTTCGGTTTGTCTGGCCGTCTGGCCGTCTGCCGTCTGGCCGTCTGCCGTCTGCCGTCTGTCCGTGCTCTAACTCCCGTAAATATGCTCGGATTGCCCTGCAATTTTTATATGTTATAATCATTATCTATAGCATGTTCCCTATTTCAACGGAAGTATGTAGCACTTATAGTTTTTTTACAGGGACACTCAAAAGAATTCCGTTACATTGCGGTCTATGGGGAAAAATCATTTGCGGTTTATTTAAATAATGTTTCACTATTTTAAACGCATTGAAATTTATATATATAACTAAGGTGCATTAGAAGAAGCTTAATATGGAATAGGGTGTGCATAGCACTTATACTTACTTTACAGGGACAGTCAAAAGAATTCCGTTACATTACGTCTATGGAGAAAAATCGTCTGCGCTTTATTTAAACAATGTTTCCCTATTTTAAACGCATTGAAATTTATATAAGGTTCATTACAAGAGACTTACTACAGAATATTGTGTGTATAGCAGTCATCGTTCATTTACAGGGACACACAAAAGAATTCTCTACTGTATGTTAACAATAATTCCTGGAAGTACGTTTTAAGTTACTAAACGCGATTTTAATTTTAAATCGCTTTTTGTCTATTACGTGGTGTGTATAAATTCTGTAGATCCTATACAGGGAAGCACAAAAGT
The DNA here is from genome assembly GCA_963931845.1 of Maratus michaelseni. NCBI lineage: Eukaryota > Metazoa > Arthropoda > Arachnida > Araneae > Salticidae > Maratus > Maratus michaelseni. Next base: position 314,622,105 of record OZ007591.1, read on the forward strand.
TCGGGAAAACATTTCCGTATTATTTAACTCCAGACGGAGAATTTTAAACTGTGCTACGTGTTTCCTAACTGAACTAAAATTTAGCATCCTATGTAGTATATATACAAATCTATAGATCCTATACAGGGCTGAATAAAAGTATTTGGATTACTTAGATGTTATCTTTTAGCTTATTGAAGAGTATGATTCGTAAAATTATTTTGGAAGCGTTGGAAAGTGTTACATAATCTATGCTTGACGCATGATTTTTCGTTCTTGTTTAATATGATCCTAACTGTACAGCTGGTGTTTTTTTTTTAACCATAATTCAAAACTATTTGACACTAGTATGTTGTGGCAATCACAAAACTTTCTTCTATATCATTCTAATACATTAATTTAAATAGAATATTATCACAAAACAATTATGGATATAAAGTATAATACCTTTCTTTGAATTTAGCATAGAATTACAGTGATTAGTGAATAATAGAAATTATCACACTCGCTAAATTGCATCAATTGATTGTGAACAAGATTAGGAATCTTTCTCCAAGCACAGGAATTGCAGAAATAGTGAAAAACACAGCATAACAGCACCACCTGTTAAGTGATATACACCCAAAACCTTATAAGCATCTATTTATGTGAAAGTGTAACATAATATGAAGTTTGATGAAATCCCGTGCATTAGTTCTTGAGATATAGCTATTTAAAAATCATGAAAAATTCAGCATAACAGCACCACCTGTTAAAGCAATATGCACCCAAAGCTTATCAGCATCTATTTATGTCAAATTAGCTTGAGATATAGCTATTTTGGAAATCGTGAAAAATACAGCATAGCAGCTCCACTCATTGGTTGATATATAGCTAAACCTAATAAGCACCAATTTATGTCAAGGTCTAAATGAATCTAAAGTTTTACTGAATTCTGCCAGTAGTTCATGAGTTAAGAGCACATACAAAATTTATGTCCCAGACAGACAAACACACAGACTCACATTTTCTAAATAAAAACAGTCAAATTGTATTCAGGACCTTCTAAAATTTATAAATGCATCAAAAACCAAAAGTCGGAATTTTTTAAAAATCCAATACTTTCTTCTTGCACTAGCTGACCTGCCCGGCATTGTACAGGCCCTGATAATAACCTGAAATCAATGTTGAATGATTTTATATATTTAAATAAAAATCTTTCTAAATTATCCTAATGCTGAGGATAAGCTCATTGAATAATGCTCATTGCCTTCAGTAGCATACACACTCAATTTTATAAGATTTTTAAAAAAAATGAAAATCTATCGAAACAAACTTAGAGTTGAGGGCCTCTCTACCTTCGGTAGCATACACCACACGTGTGCTATGCACAATCTGGTCTGTTTTAACTTTATATTTGAAATGAAAGACAGGCGTAGCCTGGGCTCGGGATAATAACAATAAATACACCTAAAATCAGTGTTGAATGAATTTATACATTTAAATAAAAATCCTTTCAAATGAACCTAATAATGAGGGCCCTAAAAAGTGTTTAGTCCTTACTTTCCCCCCACCCCCCCCCCTACATTGGGTCATTTAATATTTAAAAAAAAATTCTTATTGTCCAAACACTTTAAAATTTTTATGAGTTATAAATATAATATTTCCAAAGCCTGAGTATAATGTTCATACTAAAATATTGGTATTTCATTGTAAAAAGCAGCGTTTTTCTTCACTTTTTTTAGATCAAAATCATATGACAATTTTTATATTCAAACTGATTATTTTATCCCTAAATCTGATAATTTCTGAATATTTATACTTGATCATTAGCTAAAATGTTAGTATATTATATTAAAATTTCAGTATAATTGTATAAAATTAAGTAATTTTTTAAATCCAAATGTTTAATTTAATTTAATTTAATGATAATGCGAAAGGCAAATGTGCAGAAAAAAAGAAAGTGACTTTCGGAAATAAGATTTTTTCAAAACGTTAATATTCATATTAAACCTTTTAATTTTTTTAAAAAATGAAACACACTGTTGGACAGAGTAAAGAACATACAAATGATTTGGTATTTTTCAATTTTGAATATTTTGATTTCCCAAAATGATGCATAATTTTCAAATATGCTGAAAAAATAGGGGAGGGGAGGGGGAGGGAGGTAGTAGTGTACATTAGATGTTTGTTAAAAAAACTCGTTATCCCCCCATACTCTTAAATAATATAATTGTAATAATATAACTGTTTCCATGCCTGCATAAAATTTTCATGAAAAAAAAATTCATATTTAGTCATGAAAACATGAGACGAAGCCAAGCAAATCCATGCTAAAACCACCTGTGTTTTTTCAGGTTCCGATAAAGAAATTTTGCAGATTTTATTATTATTTTTCAAATATTTCTATTTGTCTGAACGCTTCGAAATTTTTATAGGTTATGGAAATCCAGTGGGCCAAGAAGATGTAAAAAGATTACGTTGAAATACCAATGTTTAGTTACTTTTAGCATCGAAAAAAAGAGCATTTCCGGGAGGCGAAAAGTGACCAGCAGTTGTAAACCTTTTTATAGGGTTAAAATTCACATTTTTGAAAACTAATTGCACCGTCGAAGAGAAGAAAGTCCCAGGTTTAAAAGGGAATTTTTTTTAATCGTTATCTCTGAAATTAAGCTCGATGGCAGCATTGGCATAAGGAAGAAAAATAAAATTGTGAAATGGAACTTTTTTGAAAGGGTTAATAATAATATTTTTTCGAATGAATTGTGGCATTTTAAACATAAAAGTACAAAATTCAAGAATGTGTTATTGTTTTTTTTCATATCATAAATGGTTTAGCGGATGGGTGTTAAGAAAATTGGCAAAAACACTCTCTGTTCCTTCCCTGGTATGCCACTCCAGAAATATGATCACTGTATTCAGCTACAGTGGTATAAGCGATGCATTTTTAAATTTCGGTTTTTAAATAATATCTAACTCAGCTAATTATCAAAAAATGAAAAATCTGAGCATCAGGTACATCAGGACCTGCCTTGGACTAACCTCACCCAAATTTTCAGACTTCTACATGTAGTAGAATTTCATAGCCATAGCAGACAGACAAAACAAAACATTCTTTTATTAGTACAGACTAGCTGAACCACTCCGCATTGCCTGGGCCTATGATAATAAATTAAAATAAACCCCAAGTTTGTATGATGTTATATCTTTAACCAATTTTGTACTAAATTATATTTTTAAATGAAAAATTCACTAAAAAATATTGATATTTAGTTATGAAAGTGCTCATAAGAAGATATTTTTATTAAGTTTTTTTACATAAGGTCGTTTCATAGTTTAAAAAATGAAAGTTCTTATTGTCTATAACAGTTTTGCAACAGCTCATGTAAAAATATCGTGGAAAAATATTGTTATCTAGTTGTAAAAGAAATATGTTTTCCTTTTGCTTTCTGTTTGTTTTTATATCAGATCCTTTAACGTAACAATCTTCTGAACTCTCTGAAATTTTAATCGGTTATTGTCATATCTCGGTTACGGAGACGAGATGTAAGGCAGTGAAGCCAGTATGTACGAAGTAGCGGTGCACTTGGCCGCAATTGTAAATAATGTATAATAAATATATATAATTAAATAGACATCTCCTTGCTGTTAACGAAATATGAATACACAAACTTGAAGCCTTATTAATGGCGACATGCGGAAAAAAACCCAAGATTTTATATAAATGTTGCATTTTTTTTCCGAAATAAAAAAAGAAGAATAGAAAAGAAAATGGCAGAAACAGAAGTTATCTCTCTGGGACGTCTGGAAGAATATGATTCGACCGTGCCCTGGTCAATTTATGTGGAAAAAATTTTTTACTACGCTGCTAATAATATTCAAAATGCGGATAAGAAGAAAAATATATTATTAAGCTCTGTTGGAATGGCAACATTTTCGATATTGAGAGATATCATAGTACCGACTTCGCTGAAAGAGATAAGTTATGATGATCTCTTAAAGAGGGCGAAAGAACATTTTTCACCTTGTCCAAGTGAAATTGTTGAACGGTTCAAGTTTCAAAAAAGATTACGGAAGCAAGGGGAAAGCATAGCCAACTTTGTGAGAGATTTACGACGGTTATCGGAATACTGCAACTTTGAAACGACGTTAAGCGATCGCCTACGGGACCAGCTAGTTTTTGGAATTCAAGACGAGAAAATACAGCAAAAATTGTTGGATACGAAAAATCTAACGTTCCAAACAGCTGTAGAAATTGCGGAATCATTCGAAACAGCAGAAGCTGGAGTAAAATCACTACAGATTAATGGAGGAACAACTGTAAATAAAGTTCAAGATGCCCGAATGGAGAAAACGAAAGTATACCAGTATTCATCGAAGCCGAAAGAAGGGATGTATGCACCTGGAAACCGGAACAGTTATAAAGATAAACTATGTTATCATTGTGCTAGAAATCACAAACCTGTTGAGTGTCCATTTAAATCAACAGAATGTCATGTTTGCCACAAAGTGGGACATTTAAAAATTTGTTGCAGGAACCGGAACTTCTCTACAGTGAATCAAAAACTGAAAAAGAACAGTAAAATTAAAACTGTTCAAGAATATTCCCTAAATGTTATGAGGGATGAGTGCAATAATGTTTTGTGGGAAAAAGGTGTTACAATTAATGGGATTAAAGTTAATTTTGAAATTGATTCCGGAGCAGCTCATACGATCGTAAGTAAAAATATTGCCGATAAATTATTTTCAGGTAAGCCTCCTTTGGTTAAATCTAATATTAAGCTGCAAACGTATACTAAAGATTCTTTAACTGTATTAGGTGAATTAAATGTAAATGTTTTGATTGATGATAATTGTATACCTAATTTAAAAATGCTAGTTATTAAAGAGGAAGGTCCGAGTTTAAATTGGTAAAACTTGGTTGAAAGCATCAAAATTATTTTGGCCGAATGTAAACATGATCAAAAGTATTTCGAAAGATGATTTAATAAAAAAATTTCCTAATGTTTTTGCTGACGGGATCGGTACGATCAAAGGTCCTCCCGTTTCAATAAATTTGAAAAATGATGCAAAACCAGTTTTCCTAAAATCTCGTCCTGTTCCTTTTTCTTTGAGAACAGCAATTGATTTGGAATTGGAACGCTTAACAAATGAGGGTATTTTAAAACCTGTTGATTATTCTGAATGGGCTAGTCCTATAGTAATTGTTCCAAAACCAAATGGTACTGTTCGAATTTGTGGTGATTATAGAGCAACAGTAAATTCTAATACTGAAAGTGATAATTATCCTCTTCCAAGAATGGAAGAATTGTTTGCTAAATTAGCAGGTGGAAAATTCTTTACTGTGTTTGATTTAAAAGATGCCTATTTACAACAACCTGTTGATGATGAAAGTAGTAAAATTTTAACTATTAATACTCATAAAGGTTTATTTAATGTTTTAAGACTGGCTTTTGGTGTAAAATGTGCACCAGGTATTTTTCAAAGAAAAATTGAAAATATATTAAAGAAATTTGATTATGTTGGTGTATTTTTAGATGATGTAATTATAAGTGCTAGATCTGAATCAGAACATTCTGAAAGAGTTGAATGTATTATGAAATGCTTTTCTGAGCATGGTATAAGATTAAGTAAGGAAAAATTAAAATTTATGGTTTCGGAAGTTAGCTATTTAGGACATAAAATTTCACAGGAAGGCATTAAACCTATTCCAGAAAAAGTTGATGCTATTTTGAATGCTCCTTTTCCTACTAATGTTTCTCAATTACGTTCATTTTTGGGATTAATTTCTTATTATAGAAATTTCCTACCTAATATTTCAGATGTGTTAGAACCTTTGCATAGATTATTAGATAAGAATGTAAAGTGGACATGGTCAGAGAAGCATGAAAAAGCATTTCAGAAAGTTAAACAACTTTTATGTAAATCGCCCTGTTTTAGAATTGTACGATATAAACAAAGATGTTGTTTTAAACTGTGATGCACCTGAATATGGAATTGGTTGTGTGTTAAGCCACATTGTTGAGGGTAAAGAAAAACTAATAGCTTTTGCATCTAGAACGATGAATAAGACTGAAAGAAATTATGCTATGATTGATAAAGAAGCTTTATCTGCAATTTTTGGTGTAACGAAATTTCATCAATATTTAGCAGGTAAACAGTTTAAAATTATAACTGATCACAAACCTTTAATTCGATTGTTTGATCCTGTAAAAAAGTACCTGATACATTATCACCCAGAATGCTGAGATGGTCGTTAATGTTAGCAGGGTATGACTATACAATTGAGTATCGCGAAGGTAAAAATAATAAAAATGCGGATGCATTTTAAGTAGATTACCCCTTCCAGAAACTGTAAATGTAGTAAATAATCCATCGGAAATAATGTTCGTTTCTAATAGTAATGAGTGGCCTGTTACTTCTAAAACGATTTCAAAGTGGACAACTGAAAATCCAGTAACAAAACAAATTTTAGAGTGGGCGTTATATGGATGGCCAAAAACGGTTAAATCTGAGGAATATAAACCATATTTTCGTAGACGTGAGGAAATTTCGTGTTTAGAAAATTGTTTATTATGGGGACATAGAGTAATTATACCAGATAAAGGTCGCGAAAAAATGTTATAATTATTACATTCCGTTCATCAGGGTATATCTAGCATGAAAGCTAAAGCTCGAGGTGTGATCTGGTGGCCTAATATGGACAAAGAAATAGAACAAATGGTTAATTCTTGTAGTAGATGCCAAATGTTTGCTCGGGATAATCCTAAAATGAAACCTTTAAAATGGGAATCGGAATTTGCTTGGGAAAGAATTCACATAGATTTTGCTGGTCCTTTTGAGGGTAAAATATTTTTAATAGTGGTCGATTCTTATACTAAATGGTTAGAGGTACAGGTGGTACCCAGTGCTGATAGTAAATCAACTATTAGTGTATTACGTAGAATTTTTGCTACATTTGTTTTGCCCGCTGAATTAGTCAGTGATAATGGATGTGCGTTTACAAGTGATGAATTTCAAGAATTTCTTAAATCAAATGGAATTATACATACACCTATTCCGCCATATCATCCATCATCGAATGGACAGGCAGAAAGGTATGTTCAAACTGTTAAAAGTTGTCTTAAAAAGCTAGATAAGGGTGACATAAATTTGTCAATTGCACGATTTTTATTGGAAAATCATTCTACCCCACATTCTGTCACTGGTAAGACTCCCGCAGAATTAATGTTTGGAAGGTCGGTTCGACCAGCTCTACACTTGGTATTACCATCCAAACCTAAAATACAGCAACCCTTACATAAATACAATCTTCATGAATCAGTTTTTGTTAAAAACTTTGGAAAAGGGGAGAAATGGATTAAGGGAAAAATTATAAAATTATTGGGGAGCAGATGGGTTTTAGTAAATAGAGATGACGGAATAATGTGTAAACGTCATGTTAATCAGTTGAGACACAACAGAGAAATAAGTGAGGAAACGTCAGAGGAAAGTAAAACGGGTCAGTTTGATAAACAAAACACTGATTTCGATAGTTATGACAGAGTTAAGAGAAATAAGTTTTCTGGATATTATGTAAATAATAAAGAACAAATTAATGCCGAGAATGCTGAAAAATTTAACCAATCTCAGTCTTCACATGATATTGTAACAGGTACAGTTGTGAATAATAACTATGGATAAAAATGTAAAGGACAATTCCGTTACAAAGAATGATGTGGACTTACAGAAGAGTGCACCTATAAAGACTGATAAAAAGGACAATCAACCTGTTCGAAGAAGCAACAGACAGATTAAACCAGTGGTTCGTTTGAACTACGAGGGGAGGGGTTTCATATCTCGATGATTAGTATCCATTTATAAACAGAGATGGCGCTGCTAGTCCAGAGTTGAATATCTCTTGCAGGAGAGTTACGGAGACGAGATGTAAGGCAGTGAAGCCAGTATGTACGAAGTAGCGGTGCGCTTGGCCGCAATTGTAAATAATGTATAATAAATATATATAATTAAATAGACATCTCCTTGCTGTTAACGAAATATGAATACACAAACTTGAAGCCTTATTAGTTATAAATATAACTGTATCTAAGCTCTCTTTAATATTTTGTGAAAAATACACATATTAAGTAGAGAAAACATGAGTTGAAGTAGAACAAAGCCTTGCCAAAACAACCTGTTTCTTCACATTATTTTTCAAAAATTTCTCATATTTTAGAATTTTTTTAAATAATTCTACATGTTCGCGAAAGTATGAAATTTTTTTTTAGCTGATGTAAATGTGGTCTACCAAGATGCTCTAAAAAGATTGTATTAAAATATGGACGTTTAGTTACTTTTAGCATAAAAAAAAAAATAGTCTTTGTGAGAGATAAGATCATTTGAGACATAAGAGTATGATCTTTCAGAATATGTCTTCAATTTAACTATACTGAACGGTTTACAGATTTAAAACTATGAAATAACACAAAAAAAAAAAAAAAAAAAAAAGAAAAAAGTGTGTTTAGTTCTTCATTTTTTTCCGATGCATAAAGCAGGTTCTAGGCGTGCATGAGCATTTTTGCTTGTTCACAAAGAAAGATACGAGTTTCTAATTAATATCTCAGCTAATTATAAAAAAATTAAAAATCTGAGCCTCAGGTGCATCAGGACCTGACTTAGACTATCCTCACTCAAAATTTCAGACTTCTAAATCTGGTAGATTTTACTAGCCATTGCAGACAGACACACATACACATGCACAGCGAAACTTTCTTTTATTATTATAGATATAGAAGAAAATAAAAATGAGCTGAAATTTTCATATTCGTTAGTTGTTGCTCCACGATGCTATTTCAGATTATAAATTATTTATGCAGTGAATGTTGTTTTAATTTTTTTTTTTACTTTACTACTGGCAATAACAATCTTGAGTCCATTGTGGCTCCTTCCCAATAATAATTTACTATTACAATAACATATTCCTTTAAACTGAAAAAAAATATATACAATCATATATATTATTTCTCCTGTCAACATCCCTTTTTCTAAGAAAATACGAAACGCAGAACGACGAATGAGATGCCATATGAAAGGATTTGGAACAGGCTTCTGACATAGCACACTTATTTCGTTAAAACATGTTTTTGATTAAAAATTGCAGTTAATTAAAAATTAAATCGGCATTGTTTTCATAAATGAAGTGAAAGGTTTTCCTCAAATCAGTGTTGCCACAAAAATAAAATATTACATTATCAGATGACATTATTATATAATGCAATTAAAGTACGATTATTAATTTATTGCTTGCACGTAATTTTTGAAAATATATTGAGCTTTTAATCAGGTTTTTATTTAATTTTTACACGTGCGTCACCTATTGTTTAATCATGGCTGTGTATATGCGTACTGCATCGGAGCACCAGTAGATTACATAATTTAAGGATTATCTTCCAATTAGATATACATTTCATTAGGATTTACAAAAATTATAAGTATATATTTTTAATATTTCATTAAGCTGTTTGACGCCAATGAAGTTTGACGTCACTTAAATGGCTGCCGGACCATAAAGCTTGGACATCCTATGTTTAATTTCCCATAGCCTTGCAAAAACGTGGTTTACCAAATATTGATTTATGTATTTAAGACATTTCTGGAACAATTTTGCAAAATCTGGCGAAATGCTTTCATATGAATTCACTAAACGTCTGATTCAGTGTTTCAATTTTTTTATAATTCGTTTTTTTTCAGTATAGGGGTCTGGGCAACCTAGAGAAATAACCCCGGCGAGAGAAGAAAGTGTGGCAACAAATTTTCTGGCAATCTATTCCCATATACACAAGCATTCATCATATATATGATGATTTCTGTTGTCAAAATCCCTTTTTCTATTCACATACAAAACATACAATGATGAATGAAGTATCATTCGTAAAGTTTTTGGCATAGTACAATCACATTTCGTTAAAACACGTTTTTTTTAATTTTTAATCAGTTAATTAAAATTTAGTGCTAAAACATACCAGGAAATAATCTCAAAGATTGTAGTGAGAAAGAGTGAGTGCGAAAGCTTTGCACAGGTCTTTCTGATAAGAATTTATAAAGTTGAACCTCTGAAGCACTAAAATTTAAAAAAATTCAAAAATGAGTGGTTTATCATTTTAGTTCATAATTAATTTATTTGTTCTCTTTTCATAAAATTAAATTAATCTACAATCCCACTATCATATTTACATCACAGAAATATGAATGAAAAATATTAAAAGTTAATTTAACTGTAGCATATAAAAATTTTACATCTATATAATTCCTCAACTTCACCAAATGACTTTAAATTTACAGTAAAATCAACATATGAAATGAAATTTGAAGCTTGCCTTTGAAAAATTTAAAGTTTGTTACTATTTAAATATGAAGATGGCTCCTTAAGCTTTTTTTTATCCATATATATTTATAGAAGACATAATTCCTAGTTGAATGGTACCTTTTGTTTTTCAGAGTGACAATTTGACAATTAGAAAATACTGTGGTTCTTATTTATTTTTTCCCTTTATTTTTTATTTATTTTTATTTATTTCCCTGGTGAAAGTTCATGAAAAATACAAGTTTTTTTTTATGATCATTGAAGGGAATCATAGGCAGTTTAATTACTGAAATATGTGTTTTAAGGCAGATAATTTTTTCTTCAGGGAAAAAAAAAAATGATTTGGCAAAAATTTGTATGCATTATGAATTAAAACAGCATCAAATTTTTGTTTTGTGTCCATTTTGAAGAAATAAATGACATCACACAGGAATGTGGGCATTCTGGGTATCACACCAACTACTCTTACAAAAAAGATGACAATAGATTAAATTATGAAATTATTCATTTGAACACAAATTCAATAATATTTAGCTTTAAAATTCAGAGATAAACAAAATAAAAGATATCACAAATTTAACTTTTAAGAAAAATACATTATTACTAAAATTTAATTACCTGAAGTATTGAATGAAATGTGATGAATTTAGAGCCGTCTAAATAGTTAACAGAGATAACAAAGCCCCATCTATTTCCAGGATAAGTAATTTTTGGTAACTGGAAAAAACGCTTATCTGTGCATGCCACAGATATTTTTCTTTCAACATTCATATCATCAGCAGCAATCTAATTGGATTAGAATAAATACATAAAATTAATATGAAAACCAAAGAAAAAACTATAATTAAATAACAAATTAATAGGCAGAACTTTATAAATTTGTAAAATAAGAGATAAAAGTTAAAATACTCTGTTGCTATTTAACTAAAATATGTTAACAAGAAAATAATAAATACTTAAATAAGGATTTTTTTTTTTTGTTGTTGTTACAATTAAATACTTCAAATTTTTTTCTTGTATGAATTTATTATTATTGTACAGGGCTAGCACTAGCATTTTTCAAAATTTTAGGAATTTTTTCACAAATTTTAGGAAAATTTTAGGGGCATTTGCGAAATTTTTAACATTACAAGTATGTAATAACAGTATTTTTGTGCTAGTCAGGCACATATGGTACACTGACAAAGAAAATTCCCATCATTCAACCCTTGTTCCATGTGCTTGTGTTGTTTGTTGCGAATCAGGGCATTTAAATTTGCGCAATAACCAGCTTCATGTTACAAACGGTTTCGACAGCTTATGCTTACTGCAATTGTATTAGAATTTTGAGTTCCTGGATCAATGAGCCTAACCAGAATGAATGCTCTCCTTCTCTCTTTTTTGGATGTTCTCGGTGAATCTAGAGAACAAGAGGCAGGAAGCAGGGGTGATTATGAAAAAAAAAATTCTGAAGCTCACAGAAAAACTTCTGAAAGGTTTTTTTTTCACACTTCTTTGTCAAAATTTGCACTTTTCCCCTGCAATATTTTGACGAAACATGCATTTTTTGGCGATTCTTTCACGAAATTTGCCTTATTTGCACGATTTATTGATAAAATTCCACATTTTTTCACGATCTTTTGACGAAATTCACGTTTTTTCGCAATCTTTTGACGGAATTTGCGTTTTTTTTTGTGATCTTTTGACAGAATTCACATATTTTTCGCAATTTTTTGACAGAATTTGCGTTTTTTCGCGATCTTTTGACAGAATTTGCGTTTTTTTTTTGACGGAATTCGCTTTTTTTTGCGACCTTTTGACGGAATTCGTGATTTTTCGAGATCTTTTGACGAAATTCGTGTTTTTTCTGCAATTTTTTGACAAAATTTGCGATTCTTAGATGAAATTCGCGTTTTTCTGCAATCTTTTGATGAAATTTGTATTTTTGTGTGATCGTCTGATGAAATTCGCCTTATATGCACGATTGATTGACAAAATTTCGCGATCCTTCAACGAAATTGGTGTTTTTTTTTTCCATAATTTTTTGATTAAATTCGTGTTTTTTCCGCTATTCTTAGATGAAATTATCTTTTTTCCTTGATTTTTGAATGAAATTTGAGGGGTTTTTAAAGATTTTTTTTAATCGAAATTCTCGTTTATTCCACGATCTTTTTAAGAAATTCTAGTTTTTTTTTTCCGAGATGTTTAAAAAAAATTTGCGACCCTTTGAAGAAATTCGTGTTTGTTGCGACCCTTAGATGAACTTTTGAGTTTTTTTCAGGATTGTTTGTCGAAATTAGCTTTTTTTTCTCCACAATAGCCAAGGATGAAATTAAAGTTTTTTCCATGATTCTTTGTCGAAATTTGCTTTTTTACACAATCTTTTAACAAAATTCGAATTTTTTTTCACGATCTTTTGACAAAATTTGCATTGTTTTAGCGATCTTTTGATGAAATTTGCGTTATTTTAGCGATCTTTTGACGAAATTTGCGTTATTTTGACGAAATACGTGTCTTTTTCGGTGACCATTTGTCGAAATTCGTGATATTTTTCGGTGAAATTTTGGCGATCTTGAATTTTAGGAACAAGAAGAAAATTTTAGGGGATAAAATAATAGTTAGGAAATTTAGGAATTTTAGGGGGAATGCGAGCCCTGATTGTATGAGAGTGTTCAGCTTTGTGTCTTAAAAAAAAAAAAAAAAAAAAAAAAAAAGCCTTTTATGAGCTATGCTTGGCAACCCTCATCCAGACTTGACTATCTAAAAACATGCTAAAAAAAAAAAAAAAAAAAAAAAAAACTGAAAATATAGAAACTTAATAGTATTTAGAGATAAATTAAAAAAGCATTATAAGTGCATTTAATTAAATAAAATATTATTGCCCGCTTTCCAGCATGGTTTTTGGCAGAAAAGGGTGTTCTTGCCAAGTTTGGGCTATAAATAATAAGTTGTGTAACGCTATCATTTTTTCCTTAATTTTTACATATTTATTCTGATTTTTATGGTACTGAAAATATTACTTTACCATAGCAAACAAAAGTTTAGTGTTATATCCCATGTTGTCCTGACATCTATTGTTATTTTTGCACTTAGCATTAATGGAAACACAACTGGGCTTTATAATATAAATAATCTTTATATATTGATTCAATCATATAACTTAAATTTCTCACGTTTTGAGAAATTAAAAGAACTACAAAGCAGAATGTGTTCATTTTTAAATTTTACAGTAGATAAGAGGTACTAGACCTTCCCTCAAAGGGATTAATCTGAGCAATTTTATTATTTTGATATGCTTTGAAATACGGTTGATAAGAAACTATTAAATTAAAGAGGAAAGTAAAAAGAAATGCATTTTAAAATTTGTAAAAAATATGAAAATAGAATGTTTTATGTTTCCTGAACACAAGCAAAATTTTTTCGAATAATTTAAACAATTAATTTATATTTTCTAATAAATGTATTGGCATATTTTCAAAGCTACTAAATATATTTAAGACCGCTATATCGAAAATTTAATATCCATAAGTTTACGTCTAAATCTATTATTTAAATGTGTCATTTTCATTTCAGTTAAAAATTAAATATGAAAATCACCTGCCTTTCCATAGGAAAGCATTATGACATCAAAATAAATATTCTATATTTTTCAAACGAATGAACCAAATTTAAACAAAAACGATGCAGCTAATTTCGGGTACCTCACCAACATACGTACCAAATATCAACTTAATCACATGGTTTTTGTGGCACTTATCGCTGAACAGACAAACAGAAACCAAAAACTTTTCAGGTCTCCACAGTGAGCCTCAACTGACGTTTCAGCAAAAACTATTACCGTAAAATCCCGTTAATCTGCCCTTCCCGATTAAGCGCCCCCCTCCCACTTTGTAAACAAATTGGAAAATTCAATAAATCCCAAGAAAGCGCCCTATCCCCAAAAAAAATTTCGCCGCGCACGTCAAGATCAACACCAAAAATTTTTTCTCACGAGTCTTTTTTTTTTTTTTTTTTTTTTTTTTTTTGTTCCGACGATCAGAAAGGCATGACGATTCTTTGATATATCGCAAACTTGTACAAACACAAAAGTAACATACACAACTTCAACTCTGAAAAAGCAATATAACCAAACATTAGTTCTGCTGTAAATTTATCTCCATGGCGATATGAAGGTAATAAAAATATCGATAGTGAAAGTTTCTCATGAAATAAGTTAAAAAATGTGTATTTGATGCTGTGTGTGAAATATTTTCATTAAAAAAGAATCTATTTATTTTATCAAAGAATTTATAGTCGTATTTAACGTTATTATGAAAACCCAACACAAAGAATTTATCTATCGATTGCTCAGTAGATGGCGCCACAGGAGAATTTGTAGCATATTTTATGCTGTCTTTATAGTAGCAATGTTTTTCGTTTTAAAAATTTAGCAACACTACCAATTCGTTCTGTATGTTCTCAATTTTTGTGATTTGTATTATTTATAGATACGAGATCATTTATAGATACGAAATCATGATTAAAAAAAACAGTTATTTAATTTCCCTAATTTACAACAGATGGTGACACCACAAAAAATACTAATTATAGGTCTATTTCAGGACATTTTCAACTGCAATTTCTCAGTGTTTTTTAATTAGTTTAAAATATTATGTTCCTTTTATTTTTCTGTTACCATATTAATGACAGATATTAGTGTTATTATTTATCTAAATGCATTCCAGTTTCAAAGCTTCTGAAATCCAGGGTTTTCTATAATCTGAAATTGCCATTAATCGTGAAGTTATACTGTTTTTCTATTTTGTATATAATTTTTTTTTTCAAAATGTTTTTCTTTTGTCACTTTATTAAAATAATGCATACTCTGCGACGATCGGCCATTAGCATCTCCCCGCCACCACCACCGATAAATATCATATACTACAATTTTAATACCGTGTAAGCGTCCCCCCTGATTATTTTACGATTTTCCATCGCGTTTTGGGGGGCGGATTAACGGTATTTTACGGTAAGCTTTCTGTGATGAACTTCATGAACATAAAAATCTTTCTGCAGAAATAATTTCTGTAAGAATAGCCAAACTCTAAAGAAAAAAATAAGTCCCTCCCCCCTCCTATCTAGAAATCTACCCTTTTGATGGAAGGCAAAGGAAAGGGTGGATATTTCAGGAAGGGCGGGGATTTGGACAGTTGATCACTTATTTATTATTAGTGCAAAGTAACAAATATAACTTTTTTTTATACATTTTTATATAACTTGGTACATGTATCTAAAAATGGAATTTCGTAATTCATTTTTCACCAACTTTCAGATGAACTAGAGTTCTAGGAAGTACTATGTACAGTTGTGTGTTCTTCCTGATGACAATACGATATTTTCATATTTTTAGAAGTTAATTATCAATTAATAGATTAATATTAATTAAATTATGATTATATGTTGACAGAAAACCAGGGTACGCAAAAATCATAATTAAAAAAAAAAAAAATTTAAATCGGATTTGATTTAAAATGGATTTTTTTGATTTAAATCGGATTTTTTTTATTTAAATTGATTATTTTAGAAAGTTAATTTTACTATACATTAAACACATGAATTTAGCAAGAATACTTGATGACTTTTTTAGTTCAAATGCAAGTACCATATGAAAGGTAATAAATATTAAGCAATTAATTTTTAAATTACATGAAAATATTTGAAAAAAAAAAAAGTTTTTTCTTTTTACAATACATAGTATTTGTCAGCATATAAGATATGTCCTATTTAAAAAAAATATATTTTCTTGAAATGTGTAAATGTAAAATATATAAGATATAAAATCATTTTAAATAACATTTTCATAAAAATATGCATATATACACAATGGTTAATATAATTCATTTTAAATATATGACATAAATGTTCAAGGTTTTTCTCAAAAAATTAAAGTTTAATAGCATTTTAGAGTTGCCTCTATTTTCGTTTCTTATTTTATTAAATTAATACCTGATATTGAAAGTTATGGGAAAAATTAATTTGGAACTGCCTTGGTCCTGATTTAAATCTGCGTACCCTGCAGAAAACAATTTAGAAATCCTAAATAGATAGCTTAATGTTTTTTCTTTCCTGTTGTCACATCTTAAAAAGAAATAGAGTAAAAATTACTTAAAAAAATCTATTACCATGTGACTCATAAATAATCTCTTATAAATATTTGTTTGTTATAAAAACGTAACATTTGCAGTAATATAAAAATGGTTTTATCTAATCCTATTAAAATATCTAAAAAAAAAAAAAAAAAAAAAAAGATTTGCAAAACTTCAAAGATAGTAATTTAGATGATATATTACTTATTTATTGCTACTGCAAAGTAAAGTAACAAATAGGGCAAAACATTTAATATAATTAAATAATTTTAATGATTTAAAACCTTGTATGTTGAAAGGAGTAAAGAAGGGGGACTGGAAATTTTAGGAGGGATATTGATGGATCATTTATTTCTTGTTCAAATTAACAAAAAGAGCAGAAAAGTTTTACAAAATTAATCAGTTTAAAATTTTTTAAAATATGTTGGGAGAGCAAGAAGAAAATAGGAAATTTTATTGAGAGAGGAGAAGAGGAATTTAGATGATTAATTGTTTATTTATTTGGTACTTCAAAGGAATAAATTAAACAACTAAGCAAAATGATAACAAGCTAGTTTTTTTTTCCTTTCTTTTCTTTCTTTTTTTTTTTTTTTATAAATTATGGATTTTAAAGTTTGTTTTCAGAGAGAGGGGCAATAACCTTCTGAGGAAGGTGAAAAATGCATATGATCAGGTCAATATTCTTCTGGAGAAATGAAACATATTCTGCAGAATGATCTTGTGCTTTTGCATGAAATTTCCCCCTTCCTTCCTGAAAATATAACATTTTTCCCAAATGAAAAATCTTTGCTGTTCTAGAACATTCTTGACACAATGTGCCCATGAAGAAGTCCATGAAACTGGTGATGGTCTGACATGGAAATATACCGAAAAAATTGTAAACTATATCAGTACTGAGCTGTTCGCCAAAAAATAGTATGGAGGGAGAGAACATTAAGAAATCCTTATTTCTAATATAAACAAATATAATGGATATCATACTAAAAGACAAAGCTCTGACAAGATAAGTGGTACGTAAAATGTTGCATACAACATAAACATACAATATTAAAATTTACCAGATAAACAGAAAAGTAACCAAATAAATTATTACCATTATATTGAAGTAAGTTTCCTCCTTATTATCTTGTTTTTTCAAAACTGATAAACGACTTGATGTATCAGCTTTTTGAGCTGAATAGGTTAAATTTAAAGCAGGACATCCAGATTCCAGCTTAACACAGTTGTAATCAATTGATTCATTCAGAATCTAAAGGAAAATACAAAACATACAAGAAATATAAAATGAAATAAAATAATGAATATAGATATTTTATTTTTAAATTTAAAATTAAGTTACCTGAAATATGCCATTGCTAAGAATTATGTTGATTGGTATTCCAAGATAATTATTTACATGATATGGAGCACTTGGAACAGTGCTTTCTTTGCCGATTGCTTTGCTGACAGCTTCTTTAAATGCCTTTTTTAAAATAATCAACAAAGTATTACACACACACATACATATATGTATCAATATATCAGTTCTAAATAAGAAATTTAAAATTGTAAATAAAAAGGAGAAAGATTTGACTGATAATTAATTCGATGTTTTAATTTAGAGGTTTTGTTAATTTGTTTGAGCCAAGAATGAGTCAATATAATCACGACTTTCTGCCTGCTGTTTGTATTGTTTCAGGTTAAATCCTTTGTAGAATTATTTTACAAATTTTAAAAGCATTGTTCTAATTTTTGCTGTTAATTATACTTTAGATATTGTTCTATATGTTTAGTTATGAAAATTTGAATTGTCCAACCAAAATTGGTCCAATCATAGAAAATCTATGGGTAAACAAATGAGACATATTATAAAAATAGGTTTAAATAGGAACTTTGCCAAATAGGTACTATTTCTCTCTCTCTTTTTATGATTTATTTTTGGTACCAAATTTGATAATATTACCAGGCTTGGCAATTGACAATGTTTGAAGATACTTGAGATCTTTCTAGAATACATTTGAAAAACTGACAGATTGAAAACATATATACTCTTCTTTATAGGCTGCATACTTTTCTTTTTAAGTTTTATATTTATTAAAACCAAAATGAGACAAAATAAACCAAATATTTAAAAAAAAAAATCATACCAGAAAAAAGTTTCAAAATAAAAAAAAGTCTATTAAGATTCAATATAATTAACTGATCATCATAACATATTAATAAACACTACAAAATGTTATAACATCAATTAATTTCAATAAAATGTTGAATGCATTCAGAATGGTAGCACATCTTTTTTGCACCTGATAAAGAAAGACAAAGTTCTTTCGAAATACCTCGCACATTTCTTATTTTTATGGTGTTGTTAAGAAGTTCTTTCCTTTAACAATTTGCTAATAATGAAATTGAATATATTATCAGCAACCAAAACTAACACTTTTGTGTTAAATTTCAAAATACAAAGTTGTTTTGATAAGTTATCCTTCTTATGGCAAACTGAAACAATTATGAAAACATCATCAAGGAATACATTTTTATACCTGTCCTAAGTTAGAGAGTACATCAAGACATGTCTTGCTAACTGTTAGTTCCAAAACATCTTGAGCAACTACATGGATTTTCATTTCAGGTGGAGCAAAATAAACTTCCTCAGGCTCCTCCTCGTCAGGACTTAAATCTGTAGTATCATGTTCTTTAGATAACTGTAATGATGCAAAAATAATCAAGTGTAATGCAATTTTTTTATTTGTATATACTTGAAAGGCATTAAAATCCCATTTTAAATCCAAAATTTAAATTTATTACCAATTTAAAATATTTTTTAACTTAATGTCTAATTCTGAATTTGTCCCTGGAAAGCTTTTTGACTTTGCCATTACTTGGGACATTTCAAAACTAGGACTTTCAAGGAAGGTCGCCTTAAAGAGTATACTCAAAACATTGAAAAAAAAAATGCTAACAAAACTACTTATGTGTGTAATAAAGGACTAAGTTAAATTTACCTGCAGAATCCCAGTAGAAAATCTGTAAAAAAATAAAATACTTTTGAGTAACTGGCAAGAAAAGATGAATGTGCCATGCGAATTGGCGAACAAGTTTCCTTGCCAAATGCAAGCAAATTTAATGCATTTGGAAATTGCTTGTTTAATGAGTGTTTAAATGTGCAGTATGACAGTCTTGAATTGATTTAAACTTTTATGATGAAAGAGTTTATTTAAATTTACACAGTTTCACTGGCTGAATAAGTTTTAAATGTATTTTAAAAGTTAAGGTCCGATTAAGAATGCTATCGTTCTACATTTCGATATAGAAGAAGTCGTTGTTTCTATGGCAACAACACTTTTCTTTTATTGTTTCTTATGCTAACAATATCGAAGTCAAATTCACAGTGCTCAAAATCAGACCTTAATTCTGAGTTTGGAACAATTTTAATCAATTTAAATTTTGTTCTAAACCATATAATAGAATCATTAAATTTCATTATACAGTCGACTCTGTGAAATCCGCCGATGTATAATCCGCCAATCTCTATAATCTGCCATCCATTTTCAAATGTAAACAATGGAAATCATACTTTCATAGTTTGCTCATTAAAGAAATTACATATAGTTGTTTTTATGAATTATCAATTTTTAAATGCTTTAAATTTTGATTTAACAAGTTTTATGTGATTTGCATGATGTATATTAAAATAATAACTAGCTAATTAGGTAAGCAAAAGGAACAACTAAATGCTAATACCAGTGGAGTAATTTATATTTTAAAACTAATGCATTCATGTAACAGCTGACTAAAGAAATATCTGCAGAAATCAGTAACTGATTTGGTCTTATTTGAAAGACACTTTTGCTAAATACACCTTTAAAAAACTTGGATATATATATATATATATATATATATATATATATATATATATATATATATATATATTCAGATTTAAGCCAAAACTTAGATTCCCATTGAGTAAATGTTCAAAAAATTAAATAACAGCTAATGAAATTTAAATTTTATAATAATTCCAACATACTTAGAATTAAGAGCTAAAAGATCTTCTTAAGAAGATTGTTTAGCTCTTATTGTTTCACACTAGTTTCAACTTATTTTCTATACTTAGAATTATTAAATTACTTTTGAGTTATAGTGTTCCTTTTTATATTGTTATATTTTTGTACAAATATTAGTAATTTATAGTTCAGTTTAAAAAGAAAACAAAGGAATGATCTGTAATCTGCAAAATTTTATAATCTGCAAAACTCTTGGTCCCAAACTGTGCAGATTTAACAGAGTTGACTGTATTTAAAAAAATGAATAATATAAATAAAATTTGCATTGTATAATTAATTTTTCTTTAAATTAACTTAGTTATTAAATAATTTAAACCAGTTATGCATTATATTTTCCTTTTCTATTATAATTTATGTTTAAATATTTCTAATTAATAGTCTGACTATAAAAAAATAAAATGTAAACAAAGAAATGATCTATAATCCGCCAAACCCTTGGTCCCTAAGTGTGCGGATTTCACAGAGTTGACTGTATATACATATAAATGCATATGACAAATTTGTAGCTACATAAATGTACTTATTTAAGTTAAACTTACTTAAACTAGTTTAGTATGAAGAGTTGAAATTTTTCCCCCTTAACGAGTATTTATCATAAAAGCATTTATTTTTTTAATTTCATTGTGTTGCCAACCAACAATAAAAAAAAAAGAAACAAAACTTTTATAATTTTTTCATGGACGATATATAGAGATTCCGTAGGAATTTTTGCTTTACAAACATATATATCCTCATGAGAAGAATATTCCATAATTTTTTCAGATTTTCCTTGTTATGTGCTACGTAGACCTTCCTGTTTAGTTCCTTTCAACAATCACCAATTCAATTATTCTTGAATTTAATAAAATGCTTAAAAGTAAAGTCCTGTATCATGGCAGGTAGAATGAATTCTATTAGAGTTCTCTTCAAATAACATCCAAGTTTCATAGAGCGAACAACTTTATTAACTTCATTCAGATGAAAATAAACAATAACTGAGAGGCTCTAATTCCAGCAAAATACATTTAAATCAGCAAGCAGCATCGATAATAATTCATAACAATCTAATCTATCAAATTTATTAGTAATGCAGAGAAAAAGTTTTCAGTTCCAATAATAACAGAAGATATTTATCATAGAATGATATGACGAACTGCCATAACTTTTCTATGTAACAAGACTAGTGAAAATCTGATCTCTGAGAGCATGCAGAATGTTTTATGCTATTAAGCACATGATTATAGAGAAAAGTCTAAAAACCAGCCTAGGCTGGATACTCAGCCAATCAGTTATCCCAAATACACCAAGTAGTTGCATAAATAAGAAAAAAAGAATCATAGATTGTGCCTCGGAGAAATAAAAAAGTAGGCTTATGACAGAGAAAGAATATTTGAAATGGAATAATTTTAATATGAGATACTGGGAATACAATAATTGAATTTTGAGATAGGGAGTAGTAGAAAAAAATAATTTAAGGTGGAAATAAGTAAATTAAACAAAAAAAAAATATATATATATATAAATTAAAAATATATTTTATATACATATATTTATGCAATTTTTATTATACACAAAGAGATCATAAATACACATAAAAAAATAAACAATAAAATTGTAATTATTACCTCCATCATTAATTCCCAAGGACGATGATGACCTTTGGTAGTTTCTATAGGTTCTATAAGTGGCTCCCACGCAGCTATTTTCTCATTATAATATGAAATTTCTATGCTAAAAGAGCTTCCAATGTATAGCTAATAAAAATAAACAGCAGTTACTCTAATGGAAACACACAGATTTTCAGACAAAATTAGTCAGCTATTAGTAATTAAAAATGAATAATACCACTCAGAAATTACACTAGGACTTCCCTCAAAGGGATTAGTCTGAGTGATAATGCTGAGAACATAGGGTTAACAATTACAATATAAAGAAAAAGAGCAAATTAAATGATAGAATTACAAAATACCATATATAAATTCATATGCACTGTTAAAAAAAATAGAAAAGAAGTACCGTTCATCAGATGTGTTGTCATAATTTTTTTTAACATGTGGCAAAGAATCTCATTTTCTTAAGCGCGTATTGCGCAAAACTTAAAAAAAAAAAAAAAATGCCGGATCTTTTAAAACGCCAAGCTTTTTAAAGTTACACTCAGAAAAAGGAATTGATTAAAACTACAAAACATTTTTGTTGAGTACATTTTGGTTGTTTTAGCAAAATAGGAGTAAAATTGAACCATTTTACTTGAATTAACAAAACATTTTTGCTGACGATACAATTTTTATTTTTTGGAATTGCAGAAAAAAAAAGTTGTTTTCAACAAAAAAATTTTTTTTGTTGATTCAAACAAAATTTCCATTGACCTATATTTAAACAAAATTTTTGTTTAAATATGGGTCAATAAAAATTTTGTTTGAATCAACAAAAAAAATTTTTTTTTGCAATTCCAAAAACAAATTTTGTATCGTCAGCAAAATGTTTTGTTAATTGAAGTAAAATGGTGCAATTTTACTCCAATTTTGCTAAAACAGCAAAATGTACTCAAAAAATATGTTTTGTAGTTTTAATCAGTTTCTTTTTCTGAGTGTACGTAATTGGATTTGCAGCCAATAGATTATTCTATCAAGCGTGGCTTAACGCAAATTTAATTTCATTGTTGCACCTTTTTTTGTGTGTGAATTTAAAATTTTTCTTCCTTGATTACATATCTATTATTTGTATAACTGTTTATAATAACTCTTACACTTCAAACCACATTGATAGCATGCTTTGCTACAAACCAGATTGCAAAATTATAGTCTAAATTACTATTAAAGTATACAAAAAATCTTTCGATGACTTCTGTAAAATAACTTTTACATTAAATCTCCATATCGGCAAAATTGAAAATTATATATATTTCAAAGTTAAGCTTAACAGATACTTCTTGATTATTCTCTAGGAGGCTCTGCCCCCTGCGCCTTTACTGCGCCAATCCGCAAATTTTTCTTTTGCCTGTCTGTCTGTCTCTCCACAATCTGTCTGTTTCCCTATTCGTTCTTCTGCCCGTCTCTCTAACCGATTGTCTATCTCTCTACACGTCTCGCTACCTGTCTCTATATTTCTTTTCCGGTCTCGCTAGCCGCCAATCTATTTCTTTAACCGTCTGTCTATCCGTCTAACTACTTGTATGTCTAGCCGTGTCTCTATCCACTTCGCTACCCATTTGTCTATCTGTCTCACAACTTGTCTATCTGTCTCTCTACCCGTCTGGCTATATGCCTCTCTATCCATCTTCTTACCCATCTACTGTCTCTCTACTCGTCGGTATACCCGTCTCACTATCCGTCTGTTTTTGTACCCGACTCGCTACCAATCTCATTACCCGCCAGTCAACTCGTCTCTGTACTCATCTCTGTACTCGTCTCTTTATCTACCACGCTACGCGTCTCGCAACCTTTCTCGCTACATTCCTGTCTACCGGTATCGCTACCCGTTTCGTGACCCATCTCGCTACCCCTCTGCCAACCCTCTTTTTACCTTTCTCTCTAGCCGTCTGTCTATTCGTTTTGTAACCCGTCAGCCTACCTATGTCGCTACTTGTCCCTCTACCCGTCTGTCTACCCATTTGTTTACTCGTCTTTCTACCTCTCGCCACATCTTCCCAATATTTAAACAATTCATTTAATATACAGAAGCAGTTTATCAGTTATTAATTGCAAACAGAAGTAATTTATCTAATAAGTGTAATCAGATGCAATTTTTTTTTAATTCATACATAAACCTGAATAATAATTCATCAGTTTTGTGTTCATTTTGTTTATATCATTTGACAGTAAATCTCAACTTCTTAAACCTGAATTGTCTCAAGATTTAAAAAAAAAAACCCCACAAAGTCTGTATTATTGCAAAGTACTCTGAAGACTACATTAGCTGCATGTTATTAAGTTAAGTGAAAGTTTCGTTATCGTGTTTGCAGCCAATTGCTTATGTCAGAAAGCGTGGCTTAACGCCATTTTAAATTCATTGCTGTAACTTTCTTTTTTTTTTTTCTTTTTTTTTTTTTTTTTTTGAGTGGGGGGAAGGGGTTGGGGCGGGAAGGGTTTCAAATATATACATTTAAATTAAAACTTTTGCCTCCATGCTATTAGTGTTGTTTGTATTATTAACTAATACCTTGTAGACCGAGCTTCATTTGAAACAAATGTAAAAGATTTCTTCTACAGTTTTTTTTAGGAGAAACTTTCGTAATTGGGCTCAAAGCCAATCGGAGCATTTAATATCATTATTGTAACTCTTATAGAGTTAAAACAATATTGTTGCTAGCTTTACTCTTGTTTGAGACCAGCCTTGCCTGTGTATCTGAATGGGGAAAAGTTTCGTATCCTATGTCGGTTGGCGAAAAAAATTTAAATGGTGCCAAGAGGTAGTTTTAGCATCTTACAAAATTTTTCAAGAGAGCGGTAAAACATGTTTTTCAAATATTTACAAACATACGTTTATTAAAGCATGTTTTTGCACCATCTTAAAAATTTAAGCACGATGCTAAAATAAAATTTTATCGCCATATTCGATATTTTAATAAGTAATGAAAATACATAAACAAACTTATTTAACAAACCTAAGAGGCATTTTTGTGATAAATAATTGTTATTGTCAGGGGGGTAAATTGTAAGCAATTAATAAACGGCTAGTAAATAATAAATAGCATTTAAAATCTAAAAATGGAGAAGTGGTCCGTATAAAAATGCAAAACATAACATTATACGCTTGATATATGTAAATCTTTTTTTATTTTTTAATATTTCCGAAGGCACAGATAAAAAGGTAAAAATCTCTTTTCCAAATGCCAAATAGAAAATACACAAAATAGAATGCCAAATATACAAAATAGAAAAATATCTGCAAAAACGTATTTACATACTACATCTGCAAAAAAATAAGATTTAGAGAAAGTAAGCCAAATCCTGCAGATCCCAACAATCACATCAAAAAACTTATCACCAAAAAAGAACTCGCCAAATCTTACGGCACAGGAGATGGATTTTTCCCTCTGAATGCAGAATATTAGTTTTTTTTCTTGTACGATGGGCGATTATAATATAATTATTTCATTTCACATACTACATACTGTTTTATATATTGGTACTTTTATGTTATCCTGGCGCAGTTGATAAATCTCCAAATATTGTTCCTATAACATTTTCACATCGAATTCATTTCATTTAAATATAAACCTTTCACTCATTTAATTTAAAATACATGCCTTTCATTAATCCCATTTAAAATGCTAAAAAGAGAAAAAGAAAAGAAATAATGCCATAAATCGAAACCTTTTATTTAAACACCAAAGAAATTTTTTTTAATTTACACACGCGAAATAAAAAAAGCTGCTATTGCTGAGATTTGCGCCAAATCTCTAATACCAAGTGTACCAAGTTATTGCGGGTTTTTTTTTTTTCAAACAGAAAAAAATCCAGATTAATTTTCGATTTCTACTAAATTGAAATATATTTTATTGTGCTGAATATTAGTGCGTGCATATTTTTTTGCTCCATGTACTCCATGAACTTTTCAATTCCGATTGTCTACGAAAATCTCCCGCCGGTGAAAATGACGTACGCACAAAATTTCGTGACGTATGTACTTTAATTGTGCTTTTTTATCTATTTTTTTAATATAATTTCCAAACAGTTTGACATTTATTCTTGGTAATAAATAGACGTCGTTGTCACCTTTATAGGTACCTGCTGTAAAAATTTGAATGGAATCCATTAAATATTTTTTGAGTTATGCTTGACGAAAGGTTTTAATATCCATTGTAGCTATATATGGGGCAAAGTAATACTGCGCTGTGTATGAGTCTTCGTTGCACTCAGACAATTAAAATACAAAAAAATATTATATATAAATAGGATATCTGATATTATTTTCAAATACTGTATACATCGGTGTATAACCTGCACCTAAGATTTCTACTACATTTTCTATCTGTATTTGTCTATCTTCTTTGTAAGGAAACTTTCATGATATATGTAGCAAAAAATAAAAAATATATTTAAAGTAATAATAATAACTACTACTTTTCATGTAATCTGACAGCAACATTATTTTTCCTCTATATAAAGAACATATTCATTAATGTAGAAATCTCAATTCTTATATTCATAAATAATAATAATAATAATAATCTTCTATTTTATTTTGATAATTTTTCTTATATCAAAAATGTACATTATATGCCAGAATTTATGGCAAATTTTACATAGTACTTTAATGCTTCTTTCTTTACAGGAGAAAAAAACAGATTTTTTGTTATCATTCATGAAAATTCAACATAAGAACAAGCACTCATTTATATAACTGCTTTTGTTTTTCACCTACTGTTTTCTTAAGAAATCAGGAAAGAACTGCACTCAAAATTTCAGAACATGTTGTCCTTAATGTTGTGATCAATTTTTGAAGTTTGTGGGACATTACTTTAACATTTAGCCTTTCTGTACCTATACTGAACATGAAGAATAACTGATTTCCATACTTTGTATTGGGCTAAAAGTCTTAGTTACAGCAAGGTATTGTTAACAAAGTCAAAATTATGCCAATTGGGACCACACTAGAGTATAATCTACTCTTGGCTTGTTACATAACATCACATTTCATGTTTTGTATAAAACTTCATGTTTCATCACATTTTATGAATAGCAGTGGTTATTGTAATAAAATTACACAACACAAGTTTTTGTAATTATATGGCATAACTAGTTTTTTAAGTTATATTTTAAAGTTTCCTTAAGCTCATAATAATGATTAAAAACACATAGTAACACTGCATAATAGAAATGTGATGTACAAGTCTGTTAACGGTAACTTATACAATGTAAAAAAAAAAAAAAAAAATTAGCTTTAAGCACTTAACATTTAGCAGAGTCACAGTACTATTTGAGATACGCAATAAAAGCTATTTCTGGTAATACATGCCTCGAAATTAAAAGTGTTTCTTTAAATAAAAGCTAAAAAGAGGAAAATCAGTAAAACACATGTATGTGCTTAAAATACATGGATGTATGCAATGTTTGTTAAGAATGATAGCTAAAATTTAAAAGACAAACTTCAGCTCTATTTGGAATCTTGAAACAAAATTAGTACAACAATATTCTTTAAAAAATAATGAACAGTCTAAAAATATTTCACATAATTTATCAGAGATTAGATTTATTACAATGAGGAGAAGTACAGTTTCTATTGCATTAATTGTATACATAGGGATAGTACAGGTACTAAGTGAAATTTCAAGACACACATTTTCAAAATCTCAGCACAAATTTACGTGACATACTAACCAAAATACAAAACCATTAAAGAATTAAAATTACTGTTGAATAATCTTCATCAGAGTTGCATGCAAAGCCACATATATGTCAAAAATTCAGAGTATTTCTAGTGATATTGCATATATAAAATTTACACTATACATGATACATGATCGGTAAATATTAAATACAAATATGGGTACTTTCCTCTTAGACGAGCAACACAACAACAGATTTCATGAGTTCTATTTCTAACTATGACAAAAAAAGACACACACACAAAAATAATAATATATGCAAGAAATATTGAGAGATTTTATTTCCTTTTAAATTTTAGATTTTAATAAAATAAATTTAATATAAATTCTGGCATTCATGTTGTGGATAGATGGAGAAAAATTGAACACAGCAAGTTCTCATTGCGATTTTTGTTGTAGATCATTAATAATGAAAAGTTTTTTATCCTAACGGAGTAAAAAACTTGTAACTTTCATAAATTTTGAAATTTTTTTATGCAACCAACGGATTAAATCTGTAATTTGTGTGCTCTATTGTCAAAATTTGTGATATTTTTCATGACTTTGGCAAAATTCACACTTTTTTCAATGATTGATTAAAATAGATCATGATTTTCCTCCTTGTTTGATTGACAAAATTCCCAATCTTTTTCTTCTTATTAATTGACGAAATTCCTGATTTATTTATTTATTTTTCTGTGACCAATTGACGAAATTATAATTTTTTTTCAGCGATCAATTTTTGAAATTCATGATATATTTCAACAACACAAAGTTCCTGATTTTTTTCCTTGTCTGAACGATGAATTTTGTGATATTTTTTTCAGCTACTAATTGACAAAAATTCAAGATTTTTTTCAGTGATCGAGTAAAGAAATTCTCAATTTGTTTTCAGCAAATGATTGCTGAAATTGGCGATTGTTTGCCCTGCCCAATTGACAAAATTCACAATTACTCTTTTGTCCAATTAAAAATTCACATTTTTTTTTTTTTTTTTTTTTTAATGGCAGATTGATGAAATTTGTGAGTTTTTCATGAATAGTTGACAAAATGTTTTTATGAAACATAATATTTCACAACCATTTTTTTTCATCAACTAATTCCTAAACATAGGAGCTGGCTAGGGGTGGCTGTTGAGTAATTAATTTTATCAGAGTCTGGCGTGATCATAATTTTGAACTTGCAATTGTTAAATTAAATTTTTACAAGTAGATGCAATAACCTTTGACATAAAATGTCACTGGAGAGAGAAAAATAAATGGAACATTCTTACTTTTAGATTCTGTGTAGAACAGGTGACAGGAACTACACTTTTTTTTTTTTTTTTTTTTTTTTGTTTAGTTGAAATAATAAAGTTTTTATTCAATCACTGAAAAGTTCAGAAGAAAAAAGAACTTCCTTCTTGACCACTATAAGAATTTAAAATCACTAACAATCAGGATTAACTAGATTATTTTTTAACACAATTATTTCAAATTGGTAAAGTAATCATACAAGTTGTAAATTTCCAACTGGACGAAAAATGTCCGGGCCAGGATTCGAACCTGGGATCGCTTGGCATAATTCATCAATGAATTATGCCCTCCAGATTCGACCGGGATAGCTCAGCGGTAGACCGTGGCGGCTTCAGCCAAGCGATCCCAGGTTCGAATCCTGGCCCGGACATTTTTCGTCCAGTTGGAAATTTACAACTTGTAATCAGGATTAAGTCAGCATTCTTAAATTTAACCCAATTATGAAGAATGCATATTTTGAAGAACACTTTAACGGCACCCCATGACTAAAAATTTAATTTCTAAAGTATATATATCATGGCTATGAAGATTACAAAAATAATTTTAAAAAAGGTTTAATTTAATTGATTAAATTTAAAAGGCAGTGATATTAAAAAGGCTGAACCACATTTGCTTAAAACCCAAACAGAAACCACCATTTGCTATGGCACTGTACAACACACCCCTGAATAGAAACTATATGTGCAGAGTGGGAAAAATTCAAAACCAGCACCGATGGTAAAACTGAGCATGTGCGGGTAGGCATGAAGAGAAGCAGCGCCGAAAATGCAAGGAAGATTGAATTCACCGTAATGGAAAAAAAAAAAAAAAATTGCCAGAAAATTTTGGAAGCGTGCATTAATACATGGGCAAAATGACCAAATGCCATGATGGAGTTATCACTAAAATAAACAGCCTGGAGAAGCAATTGAAACAGCAATCTAAAATACCTGTAAATTGAGTGAATGACCTGTGAATGAAGATTACATATGAAAGACATTATATGGAATAACAATGCTTGCCCTACGGAAGAGCCGGCAAAAAGATTGACCAAAGCTCATGTGCGTAAATGCTGAAAACAAATGCTCATAAAATAAAAAAAGAATGGCAAAAACAAACGATGTGAGAATTTATCTCACAGTGACATGTATAGAAGATCTGTCCATTCACCTCCTCGATTGTCTTCCGCCATCAACTGTCCATGCTCCTGAAATTGCAAAAAGTTGGTGTCCCTGTTCCAAAATAATGATTTTGCAGAATTCTGCAAAAAAGAAGTGATTTGTGGAATTCTGGAAAAAGAGAAAATATATTCATGGAAGTCTGCAAAAAAGAAATGATTTGTGGAATTCTGGGAAAAAAGAAAATATATTCATGGAATTCTGCTAATTCACAGAAAAATCACATGTACAAAACTCATGAAATTTCAGGAATTTTTAGGACATATTACCATATTTAAGAACCTTTCAGGATGTTTTTTATTTTTCAAAAATTTTAGGAAATTCAAGACAAGTACGAGCTTTGTATATGGGACTAACTTCATAGTAAACCAACAGTTTATAGAATTATTCTAACATTAAGAAACAATAAACTGAAAAGCGCACCACACCACTTTCATCCTGAGAAACAAAAGCTCTCATTTCATGAAGATCCAAGTAGCCATTCCACAGCAGTAGTGAAACCATTCAAATGCTGCTATTTATAGCAGAGAAAATGTGTACCGGAACAGATGATACCTCCAACAGCAATAGATATCGGCTAAATTTTGGACTTTTATAAGAATTGTTGGTAAACAAATGGTAATTCTAAAGGGAAATTCACACGATATTGTCTCAACAATAACTGTCGAATTATCTAGTTGTAAATCAAAGGCAAACAAGTGAGAATAATGTTGGAAAGAAATTAGTAGCTTGTAAACAATTCAAAGTTGAATCATTTTCCTGGGAGCATATTGTCTCTGAGGTAATCCCCCTCCTCCTTCTGCAGTGAAATGTGTCACACGACATAAACCCACCAATATCCTTCAAGATCTTTATCTCCCAACCCCTCAAAAAACTGTTTCAAGGACAGACCAAACCACAGTTTTAAACAGAAGACGATAAAAGCAGTAAATGTCAAAAATACTTCCAAAGGAAAATGTTTCTTGGTGAATATAAATAATTCTTTATGCACAAATCAATAAACCCTAATCTGATAAAAATTTACCAGTAGATAGTGATGTAAAAGAAATTTAAGTTTATTTTATTTTATTTTTTAAATAATAATAACTTATAGTCATTCATAATTAAAAATATACTTTGATAAATGGAACTTAATAAATTCACTGATATATTTTCTAATAAGCGGTCTAGTGTAAGAAAGATTTGCTGTTTTATTGATTTAGATACATAAACTGACAAATATGAGAAAATATCCAAAATTATAAACCACAAATTATTTGCCCTAAATGCATTTTTAAAATTATGAATGAGAAAATACTGAGTTAATGAAGTAGTTTTTTTTAGAAATTATTAAGGTAAATTTAGGAATTAATAAAATACATTGCTAGAACTGTAATTAAATGAAATAGGACATTAAAAAAATTTTTGGATAATTTTTTAGATTTTATTTTCTAAATGTTATAATGTAAATTGTTTCATACAGTAGATCATCTGTTTTTTTCTTTTAAAAATAGAGAAATTTAATTTTGTTTTTTTGAAAAGTTAAGAGAATATTTTTCATTGTAAGATTCAAAAACTGTATAATTAATGAAAATGTATGAAAGTTTGTTTAATTCAAATAATAAATTTTGCTAAATGCGAATATTTTCCACTATAAAATGCAAAAATATTTACCTATCGAGTGTGTAACTAATTAGAATGCAAGAAATTTAGTTTTGTTTAAAGACTAAACATTGCTGTGTAATGATTTTACAATAAAAAATAAGATTTAATGACAATTACAATTAATTTTTCTTTGTAAAGTGCAAACAACTACACACAAGTCACAATTACAACCAAGTTTTGAGAGCCAAGACCAAGACCAAGACATATCCTTATGCAATGGCTTTCTTTAGAACTCTGCAATGTATTTACGAATCAAGAACTTTACTTATAGTACATGAGCATGTCACAACTACAACCTAGTTTTAAGGTAAATAAGTAAATAAATAAATAATTTCAAAGTCACTAGAACTTCATTGATTTTTTTAATAAATCATTCCAAAGTCACTGGAACACATTGTATTGAAACAATGCAACTTTTCATAGGTAAAATAAAAATTTTGTTTGTTATATGTTGAGTATTTTCAGAAATTATATTCAACTAGCGGCCCTCCCTCGCTTTGCTTCGGGTTAACCTTGAAAACCTTCATCTCTTTGTGTTTTCTGTAGACCTTTTTAATGTGTACAATAATTAGTACATTATTTTGATAAATCTTGTAGGGTTCAGCCTGTGTTTGCAATGTATAAGAGGAAAAAATGAAATTATTTACGACATCACATTAAAAACCTCAAAAATAACAGTATTTCTCCACTATTTAATGGATGTTATTATACATATAAACCTTCCTCTTGAATCACTCTATCTATTAAAAAAAACCGCATCAAAATCCGTTGCGTAGTTTTAAAGATTTAAGCGTACATAGGGATATAGGGACAGAAAAAGCGACTTTGTTTTATACTATGTAGTGATGTTAGGCACACTATTTTTATTATGCTAGAATTTTCACTGAAATTTTCATTTACACAAACACTTAAGGGTTACTTCAAAGATAGATAGCTGATATCAAGAATGAACATTCAAAGATCCTGTTTAGATCTAAATAATACACTTGGTAATAGATGACATGTGATGAAGTATTTCATATCTGGTAGTTAATTCAATTAAATCATTACATGGATGGAGATATAGATGCTATTGTCCATAAAGTTCTGTTAAAAATAATAACGTTCTAAAGTTCAATAAAGTTCTTAAATTAAGAAATCTTGACAGTAGTTGAATATTATTTTTGATTGACTATGAAATTACAATGGTAGTTGGCTCATTATTGTTGTAGAATTTTTTGAGTAGGTAAAGAGATAATTTTTCTTGAAATCATAAGCTAGTACTCAGAATCGAGCTCTTGAAGAATAAAACACTTAATTATAAAAACTAAAAATATGAAAAATTATGCAATAGTTGACATTGCATCTTTTTAAAGATGAAGGATTCTGTATCAATGCAAAATCAACTTAAAGAGGATATCATGAAATTCAGACTTGGAAAAGAAGATTTATATTTGTTGATGATGAAATTTTAAATTTATGAAAGAAAGATGGCCTGCTTCAAGAAAGCTCGTATGATATTATTTTGATTACTATTTCTGTATGAAATGAAGTATTACTTCAAAGAAACAGCCCGGTTGACTAAAGAAACCTGATCAACAGCTCGTTGTGTTCGTGAGGAAAAATTTTAAGAAGAACAATTACTCACAATCCTCTGAAAATGGTTGATGAATTTTTGAAAAGGTTGATACAATGACAGTTGCCTAGTTGAAACTGTATTATTGACTATGAGAAATATCATTGAATATTATAAAAAGCAATATGATGCTGCTACCAAGGGTCTTGCACAGCCACTTCTATTATGCATATCTTAGGAATGAGAAACTATAAGAAGCATTCCTACACGTCCTCCAGGATAACATCTACTTAAGAACCCAAAAGAGGCAATGGCCTGAAGATCATGCACATCCTGCACGAACAGCAGGAGTTCATACATTGGAGTCCCCAGTTACGGTCAAAACTATTATGCCAAAGAGGTTTTTTTTAAATATGCGAGTGGCAAAGGAAACGTTGAGAAAGGACATCTTACAATCACAGAATGCCACGTGGATTGAATGTATTGATTTCAAGATGGTGGTGATTGACTGTCATGTGACTTAAAATTTGTTGTTTACCAAGGTTGTTTACAGAAAAGCATGATATTTGAAAGATTGAAAATAAACAAAAATAGTTCTTCGCTTTCCTGCCTCATTTTTTAAAATCAAAACTTAATGAAATTTTGGCAGTGAAATGAGGAAAAGTACTTTTATTTACTGAATATATATTGAATGTGAAAAAGTTAATAATTTAGTGAAATGAGAAGTTTGATTTTTAGCGCTTAGAAAATGAGTTGCTGTCACATTTTAAAAATATTTTTATGAAAGATTAAACTTTGTTTACTTTAATAATATTGTGATTTAACCTTCTCACCTCCATGAACTGATATATCCATTCACTATACTGTAAGTTTCACTGCAATAAATGCTGTTTAAATTAATATATTTCTACAAATATAATGCAGTTTTGAAACATTGAGTAATTATTACTACTCTCAAGGGTTATACTCAAAACGTAATTAATTTTTTTACATCAAGTTTGAAAATTCATCTTTTTATAGCATTTTTAAAAAAATACAGAGAAAATAACATTATAAATTTGCCCTTTTGCTCATCGGTCAGGGGGTTAACAAATGATTTTATTAAATAATTTTGAATACTTAATATTTTATAAATTAAACATCAAAATTAATAAAATTTTAGTAAAAATTTATTTTAGAAATGTTTACTTTTTACGGATTGTTTACTAAATGAAAATTTGATTTTGAATTACATTCATTTTTATACTTAATAGATATATTTAAGTTTAGAATAATTTTTGAGAGGAAATGTTACAGTTCTTAACAGGGTTACAGTAGTAAGGCAAAGATTAATGCTTTCCCTGTAAATATTGCTACAGCTACAAACTACAATTGTTGGATGTCTGATTTTATATCTGGTGTATAAGTCGACTCTTGAATTTTCTTTGCATTTTGGCAGTTTAAAAGTATATCTATACACCAGAAAAAAATTATAATAACAATAATAATATTCTTTCAGTTTCACTAGGCTTTTCAATTATTTTTAATGTAGACTTTCTTATTGCAAGAACATCATCAGATTCTTGATTATGAAGAGAGTGATAATCAACATTAAATTGTTATTTTCATCAGAGACTGTTTAATGAACTTTGAAAATAATTCATAAATACCAATAAATATTGAATACAAAATTCTCTAATCTTTGAAGCTTTTTCTTAATATAGGGATAAAAGAAAGCAAAAACAAGCATTATGTCTTGCCAATGCTAGATGCTTAAAAAAAAATGTGAAGTTCAACAATTTATGGATTCAACATGAACCTTTAAGTTTTAAACATAAAAATAACTTACATTGCTGCTCCAATCTCTTAATTCAGCTTGAAATGATGATTCCATTAAGAGCATTGGGACAGTTCTAGTACCAACACCAGCCTCAATTGTTACAATTATTTTTCTCATAGTAAACAGCATCTAAGAAAATAATGATACAAGAACTCTTAGTATGAAAAATACGCTTTTGTATGAACATAAGAAACATCTAGACAAGTTTTATATCTATATATTTTTAAAATAGAAATTTTGGTAATTTGTTGTCAAACAAGACAGGAAAGATTTGTAAATAAAACAATGGCTTATATAATCTGCAAAATTCTATAATCCACAAATACTTTAATACGAAACTGTGAGGATTTCACAAGAGTGGCTGTACTACTTTAAAAAAAATTCTCATCCCGAATATAATCAATTTTACTGCAGTACCGTAATTTCGGGTGTAAGCGCTGCACTCTCAATATTCATTCTAAAAAAAAAAGTTTGCTGTAAGTGCCTCACTAAATGTAGATTAAACGCCTAAGCTTAGAAAATTTTAAAAAAGCACAATTAATAACACAATTAAAATTAATTTAATGTTTTAAAGGATTTTTAAAATTAATTTAATGTTTTAAAGGATTTTTAAAATTAATGTTTTAAAGGATTTTTAAAATTAATAAGAGGACTTACTTGTTTAGTTTTTTATTCCCAGGGACTTGAGGAGACATCCGTTGGTTATTTATAATGTAAACATTCAGAGCGCGGTACGCGAAACCTTCTCCTCATGGCGCTCCTCGTTTTTTTAAGTGGTTGGCACCACTAGGTACACTTTTTATTAGTGGGTCGCATCCACTATATATGGAACAGCAAAATCAAAAGCCATCAAAATCACTCGATTCGCTGTCTGACTGGAACAGTTTTAGGATTTCATCATTCAATTCGAGGCTATTTTCCTCATTATCCGATAGTTCTATATCCGTATCAGTATCCTGACTTGAAGGAATTATTCCTGCCGCTGAGTATCCCAAAATAATGGCACTCGGCTCAACGGCATTCCATGCTGCCAATACCCATTTCACCACTTCCACATAAGAGGCTTTCTTCAGATTGTTGCCTTTAGTGTAAGAGTGCAATCCACTTGCCATCCATGTCTCTCACTGTTGTCGCATGTGATATTTAAAAATGTAATTTGGCAACAAATCTGAGGGCTTCAATTTTTTTGTTAGCCCGCCGGGAATGATGGCCAAAGATGCAGTACATTTCCTGGCCGCTTCCTTTACTTGCTCCGTCAAATGTGCCGCCATGGAATCCATTATTAGCATTTCACTTGGCTGGAAAAAAGCACCTTTTCTTTTTTTCTATACTTCAGAAAGCCAGTCTATCATTAAGTTTCATTTATCCAACCTTTTTCATTACATCTTATCACAACATTCGATGGGAAAGTCTCCTTAGGTAAGGTTTTCCTTTTAAAAATTAACATAGGTGCCATATTTTCGCCACTCGCGGTACATGATAAAATGCACATGAATGAAGTTTTTTCATGACAGCAGTTGAAATGAAAACAGAATTTTCTCCAGTTGAATTGACGGTTCTACTTGGGGGGCAATCAAACGTCAATGGAACTTCGTCCATATTGATTAACTGGGAAGGCTTAAAATTCTTTTCATTTTTCAATTTCATTGCAAACTCCAGGAATTTTGCTTTCTTTTCAATCCAGTCAGCAGGGAGATTCTGCCCCACAGTTGTTCTTTGCCTCACGGATAACTTATGTCTCTTCATAAAACAGAAACACCAATTTGCATTTCCTTTGAAATTCCCATATCAGCAGCAATATTTTTAGCTTGTATTCGAATTTTTACAGTTGAGATTGAAAGCCCTTTTTCACGCTGTTCTAAAATCCACTTTTTTAGATTACTTTCCAACTCTGGCCAATGAGGTGTACTGCAGCGTCTTGCTTTTTTTTAAATTTCAGCCTTTCTGCAATAACCGATTTTTCTGATCGCCATCGGCGAATGCATTTATCATCTATGCCAAATTCACGTGCTGCAGGACGATTTCCAATATTCTCCGCTTTCATAATTACTTGCAATTTAAATGCAGCAGTATAATTTCTAAGTCGCTTGGGTGCCATCGTAAAATAGTCCAACAATCAAAAGATTAAAAAAGATAGAAAAATAGCAAACCACACTGAAAATGAACGACGCAAAGTGCGATGTATAAGTTAGCAATGAGAAGAGAGAGACACAGAATAGGATATAGGTTCTGTTGTCTGTGGAGAGGGACAAGTATCCAATCAAATTTACTGGCCACTACGTCACAAGCTAGGAGCAACCCACTTTTATAAAAGTGGTAAATGGATAAGTTAAGAGAACAGTAAGGACAAAGAACTTACTCTGTGAGGAAGTTTAGCTCCCATAGGGATAATGTAAATAGAACGTTGAATCAATTCAATGATCCGGATATGTGGTGAGCGATAGACAACTTTAAAGGGGAGCGATGCAAACGAACGACGATTTTTATTTTCCTTTCTACCCCTTTCCCGCTTTTCTTTGGAGTTTCGTTAGTCATTATTCTGTCATTTTAATTTACGAACATAAATGATTAATTTAAGTAGAAAATTATTTCAAAACATCAGATAATATTGACACTTTGTGAATGCTTAAATCACTAAAATAATAAAGATGGGTATTACTGCATTTTTACCTTTTCATTTGTTTTTATCATAAATTTTGCTTTTTATTTTATTTAATTCTTAGTCTTAGTCTTAGTCTCTCTATATCATTTGGTAAGGAGATGCAAATAAACGCCTTTTTTTTTGAGAAATGTATGTGAAGCACACGTAATTGTCGGTAGTACGACGACATCTGCTGAGACTTTGAAGAACTTACCTCGGCAAACGCATCATTACTGCTGGCGAAAAAAAAATAAAAGATAACTTTTAAGACAATGTAAACAAATGATAAGGATTAGTTTTTTAGTGACCTTAAATAAAAGTCTTCAGGTAAGTTTCACTTATTATAAAAGTTTAAAAATATTTATATTTAACAAACAAATGAAAGAAAAAAGTGAGGATAATATTAGAGGGAGTTTTAATTTTCCTAATACCTTCGACGTAAACAATACGAGTTGGCGTCATCTATTAATGGTGATTTTAACTTTCTTTGACATTCTTTATAAATTTTTTTTTTTAAATATCATAAGTGCCACACACGTTAGAAGCGCCGCATCGGCAATTTATTAACTTTTAAAGTCATAAGCGCTGCGGCGCTTACTCCCGAAATTACGGTAAATCAGAGGGTTGGATGTAGTTAAGATTTTGCAATGATACAAAGATGAACAATGTTACTATATGAGTTGACAGTATTTCTCAGAAAGTAATTAGTCATTAGATGAAAACTTTTAAGATACTCTTCTAACACATAAAAATTAAAGTGCTTCAGGCAAAACTAAACAACCTCAACTAATTGCTAATTATTTTAGATTTTATGCTTAAGGGAAAATAAGTAAAAACAACATGGATCAATGTTGATTAATATCTCATGACTTATATCATGACTAATATTTTGTATTGAGAATGATTAATATATTTAAAGTTAATGTTATTTATACCTGTTGATGTATCGGTATCACAGATATGCTAGATGATGATTCTTCTTTTAACTCCTGCAGAGCTTCAGTAGCTACTTGATTTTTAAGATACCAATTTGTATCATTAAATTCAAGAGGCTTGATATTCCATAGATTCGTATAATCTATTGGTTCCTTTTCTATTTCACATTCATCTTTGACCTATAAAACAATGCAAAAGAAAATTAAATACTGTGGCGAAAATAAAATATTGAGTCATTGGTGCACAGATAAATAAATATAGAATGGGTCTTACTTTAAATCAAATGGAACAGAAGTAAATGCATTATGAACTATATTTAATAACATCCTGAGCAACAACCCTAAATGCAACTATGTTGTAGTTCTATTGGTCTAATTTAGATGAAGAGAAAATATAAATCAATTAAATAAAAAATCTTACTTTATAGGAAACTTGTAAGACCATGAAAATTTAGGCTGTAAAAGAGGAGACTTGTATTGTGGTAAAATTGACATCAAAATTGGAGAGAAAGGAATTTAATTTATATTTCTTTCTTGATCACTGCATTCCATTTTCAAAGATAATAGAAATCTTATTGAAGATTCTATAGAACCACTTTGAATTTTGAAGGTTGACATATGAGGAAATAAAGTCTTGAAAATATTGAATAATGTGAAATATCTAGGCAAACTCTTTAAAAACCTCCCATGTTTAGTTAGGTTCTTAAC
Organism: Maratus michaelseni; assembly: GCA_963931845.1. Classification (NCBI taxonomy): domain Eukaryota; kingdom Metazoa; phylum Arthropoda; class Arachnida; order Araneae; family Salticidae; genus Maratus; species Maratus michaelseni. The sequence goes on from OZ007591.1 coordinate 314,661,594, forward strand.
ACTTCTTAAATTATATTTAACATCAACTTACTTTAAAATATATTTATTACTATAAGCTTACCCATTCCTATTATACTTTATTTTCATACAGCATTTCTTAATTTAACTAGTATATAAACCCCTATCAAAAATGACAGATAGTTGATCTGCACTCATTTTCATAAGACTTCATACAAACAAACAGCATGAAAATTTTATTGAAAGGTATGTATTGTAGAAAAGTACATTTTAAAAATGACAAATGATTTCAACAAATACAAATAATGAGGATTTTTTTTTTCTTTGCTCAATATTAAATTTTTGAAATAGTTCAACGATTGGACAAAACATTCAAATTAAATATTAAAAAATAATCCATGTGTGAAAGTTTTTGTAAAAAAGTGTTATCATGAGTTTCTAAAGAGCTTGACTCACTACATAGCTCATTTTTTGATTACACAAGCAAAACTAAATGGAAATTACTCGGTACTATTTATTCCTTATATTTTAATTATGTTTCATAAGAAAAAATCATTTTATTTACAATGGAAACAAAATTTCAAAATTTGTTTGTATTATCTACCGGTAGATGGTGCCAAAATATTAAAAAAAGAAGCGTAATATAATACTGGATCGATCAGCGCAAAGCCTCCCTACAAAAGCTGTCACCGCTGCTTCTGAAAAAGTGTTTACAGAAAAAATTGATTACAGAAATGTTGATATAGGAAAATATGCTGAATAGACATGATTTGAGGCAGAAGAAATTATCATTTAGTTGTCATTTGTTAGCATATGTTTTTCATTAAGCCTAACATGGTGTTTTGCTACGCTTGGGTTCGCCATGGAAGTAGCATCTTGAAGTAGCAGTGTTTGCATCTCCGACTCGATATGCTCTTGGAATGATTACATACAATATACTTTCCTACAATTGGCTTTGTCGATAGATAACTGCTAAAGTAGTTTTTGAAGGTTTTAAACAAAATTTAAATATTTAAAAGCTTTAATATGCTTTTACAAATATTTTAAGAGCAGAATCGGATGTGAAGCTTTCAAAGAGTCGTTCATTTGTGATTCATTTGAATTTGTGATGCTGAATGGCAACAGTGTTCATTTGTTTATATCTGGGATTCCGATGTTTAATCTGGATTTTTAATTAAGAACATAAAACATTATAATAGGTTATGACATACATGTTTTATAAGGAAAATAAGTTGAACAGACATGATTTCAAGTAGAAGATATTATCATTTAGCTGTCATATGTTAGCATAGGTTTTCATTAAGCCTAATATGGCATTTAACTATGGTTGATTGACAGACCAGAGTGGTCCCGCCCAGAATGGTTACAGACACTTTCTTGCCTTCGGATTTTATTATAAGTAGATCGTTTAAACTGAGTTACACATGTTTATGATTTGCTGTGAGCAGTGGAACCATGATTCACTCTCCTGTATACTATTTTGACAAATGTTTGTTGTTTTGGCTTGCCAGCATGTGTAATGACATCATAAAATCACGTAAGCCTACCAGGGCTACCAGGGGGAACAGATAGTGCAATGGCGACACCAAATCCATGAAGGGATGAAATGCTGATACAGTGTTCTTGCTAAAATTGGCACAGAAATTACAAATTATATACAAAAAAAAAAAAAAAAAAAAAAAAAAGTGAGTATTCTCACAAGTACACACATGCATATTCCCACTACCCCCCCCCCCCCCCCCCGCCCCCTTTCATCTAGTTCTTTAAAAAGGAACTATTTTGTTAATAAGTTAAATCTCAAACTCTGTATTCTGAATTTAAAAGTAAAAGTAATAATAATAATAATAATAATATTAAATATATATACATTTCTATATCTATTTACACTCATTTAAACTGGATCTCATTTTTGCAGAAAGTTATAAAAAACAAATCAAGTAATCAGGGAGAAAATAAAATTGTCTTAAAAAAAATCAATTATAAATAAGATAGGATCATACTTACAGGTTCAGATACAATGGATGACAAAATGTTTGTAATAAGATTAACAGTTCCAGGTGAAATGTGCAAAACAAGATCTCCGAGCATAACATCCATGTGCTGTGAATGCTCTCTCATATTGCACTGGACATCAATATCACAGGGACTTAAAATCTAAAACAATATATTTTGACTGAATAAGCCATCTTTTAAATAATTTCAACACTTTAAACAAAAATAACAAGCACAATTTTTGGTACTTACGTATAATCAGGGCCAGGTTTGAGCCACGTGTGCCATCCATGGTGCCAATATTACTAATTATAGTAACCCTTATTATTTTTTTCTTTCTATATGGTAACTGCAATTAGCGGCTCTTTCAAAGAGTGACAAATAATGGAGCAGATTAGTCAATTTAGAAATCCCAATATAGAAGGTGGGAACAGAGGAAAAGGGGAGAATTAACATCTAGCCTTGCTCCTGATCTCAGCACGTGTTTCTGCTCATTTATCTTTGAGTTTTAAATGCTAGTAGGTTGGTTATTTTTTGTGATACATGCAGTATAGTGATCGCAGCATTAACGAATTGCATGTATTTTTAAGGATTCCAATACAACAAGGTTGCTGCATCCAGTTTTTTTTTTTTTTTCATGTTCACGAATTGATCATACACATGGCACAGTGATCGTGGTATTAACGAATTTCTTGTAATATTTTTTTTTATTCTAATACTCTGAGGTTGCTGCATCCAGCAGTGATGTTTTTTTTTTGTTTTCTTGTTCGCGAAACAATCATACATGCGGTAAAGTGATTACTGCATGAATGAATTTCATGTATTTTTGGGAGATTTCAATACAATGAGGTTGCTGCATCCAGTGATTTTTTTTTTTGTTTTCATGTTCGTGAAGTGATCATACATGCAATACAGTGATTGCAGCATTAAGGAATTTCCTGTATTTTTGGGATTCCAACACAACAAGGCTGCTGCATCCAGTGATTTTTTTTTTTTTTTTTTTCATTTTCATGTTCATGAAGTAATTATAAAAAGGGATCGCAGCATTAACAAATTCTGTGTATTTTTAAGGGATTCTAATACAACAAGGTTGCTGCTTCCAGTGATGTTTTTTTTTTTTGTTTTCATGTTCACGAAGCAATCATACATGCAATACAGTGATAGCCACATTAACAATTTTCGTTCATTTTTTTGGATTAAAGTACAAGGAGGTTGTTACACCCAGCCCCCATGGCAGAATGTACGTGACGCTGCGACGGGCGGCGCAGACATTTTAGGGCACCTGCAGACTAAAAACATACAGCGATGCCGCGGACTTGCTATAGTGTGTAAATTACGCAAAAAAAGGCAAACTTCATCAAAGAATCTCGAAAAAAACGGCAAATTTCGTCGAAGAATTGCAGAAAAAGCGCAAAATTCATTTAAAGATCACGAAAAGTGGCTAATTTCGTTGACAGATTGCAAAAAAAAAAAAACAAAAAAACAAAAATGCAAATTTAGTCAAAAGGCCATGAAAAAAAACCGTGAATTTTGTCAAAAGGCTGTAAAAAAAAACATGACGCCAACTTCGTCAAAGGATCATGGAAAAAACTGTTAATTTCGTTGAAGGATCATGAAAAAACGGTCAATTTCGTCGTCGGATCGTGAAAAAACGGAGAATTCTGCTGACATATCGTGAAAAAACGACAAATTTCGTCGAAGGATCTTGAAAAAACGGCAAATTTTGTTGAAGTATCTCGAAAAAAAAAATGGCAAATTTCGTTGAAGGATCGCAGAAAAAACGCAAATTTTGTCAAATCAAAAACTAAGTTAATCCAACCTGCAACAAGAATAATTATTGCCGAGAGGGGATTTTCTCCCCTCCCCCCCTCTGCTGTAACCTTTCAGAATATTTGCTGTGAATTTCAGAATTTTTTTTTTTTTACTCAGAAAGGCTGATAAATGCTGATGCCTTAATTAATTAGCACTACAACTACAACAGCAGCAAGAATAGATTTATATGATATATTGCAGACTATTTTTGAAAACATTATTAGTGTTGCAGACACTTGAAGATAGATCTGTCACTGGGCACCCAGTGATGTTTTTTTTGTTTTCATGTTTGCGAAGCAATCATACATACGCACACAGCCTTAATAACTTTATTGCACAGCCTTAATAAATTTATTGTATATTAGGGGGGGGGGGGAGGGGATTCTAATATAACGAGGTTGCTGCTTCCAGTGATGTTTTTGTTTGATTTTCATGTTTGCGAAGTGATTATACATGCGGTACAGTGATCGCCACATTAATGAATGTCGTGTATTTTTTGGAATTCTAATGCAACAAGTTTGCTGCATCCACTTTTTTTTTTTCACACGTTTCATGTTCGCGAAGCGATCATGCATGTGGTAGTACGGTGATCGCTGCATTAACGAATTTCGTGTAGTTTCATTTTTATTCCACTTTACATTGATCGTTAACTTTTTATGTAATATTGCTGAAATGTACATAAGACGTTGTTTCTTACTGCTTATATTATCTTTTTTATATCTATCTTATTAAATTTGTGAAATAAAATATTTATATTTTACTCATAAATGCAATATTTAAAAAATTAAATCAATCTTATCTGTACCTATGACTCCTGCTAAAAAAAAGTAGATTATTCCTAGACATGCACAGTTGAAATCTCCCATTGTGTGTCACACATTTTATTTATTTATTTATTTTATATTATTTACCATTTTTAAGAATGTATTTAATAATATTAAATTGCTGTTTTGAACATGATTGGTAACGATAAACAAGATTGGTACTTGATAACCACTTTTGGCGATCTATCTCCTGGCCCGGATAATACGTAAGTACCCAATTTTTTTTTTCCAAACATTATTTCTAAAAATTTACTCAAAGCAAACTATAAAAAAATATTATAACTTTCAATAATTTATATACACATTCAAATCTAAAACAAAAGATATAAATAACATTAATAGAATTTAACGAAAAAACTTTAAATGTACGTTTTTTCTTTTTACTTTCTTCTGCATTCATAAGAAAATACTCGATTCATAGAAATTTGACTTTTTGTTTTTGATGGAATAACACATTTAGGAATATGATTTGACTATATTTAGAAAATGTTTGTCGGTTTGTCCAGCATCTGTTCATGGGTTACATAAATTTTGTGGCACGGTAACTCCAAAATTAACACACAGAATTCCAAGAAGATTCATATTCAGTTAGATCTTGATATAATTTGGTTCAGATTAGATTTTGATGTTTATTGACCAACAGGAGGATCTGCTATGCCATATTTTTCACAATTTACATGATACCTATATAGGGGCATATATGAGTTGGAATCAGGGCTGTGGAGCCGGTAAGAAAAATGACCGACTCCTGGAATGTTAAAGAAAACAACTCCTACTCCGATTCCAGGATGGCCAACCTCGCCAGTTGGGTTGGGTTTTTTATTCAGATGGCTTGATTGATACCACTTTTATGAAATAACATTAAATATTGCCTTATTTAATCTGTCATTCAGAAACCCTCTGCACAACTGGCAACAATGTAACCTACTCACACACGGCTCTTTGACCTTGAAGCACATGTTGCACATATCAGTCGATAATGTTTTTTCTTGTTTTGTTTCTTTGGATGAATTTTGAACACAGTAGAGAAAAAGATAACAATGTGGCAAAAGTTTCTTCCTGTTGTTTTCAAAATTCATTGATTTTTTTCTTATGACTGGATGGAGCTTAAAAATAGAAGGAAAGGTTAAGTTCTCAGCCAGAAATACAGTAGAACTTCACTAATCTGAAATTCTGATTAATCCGAACCAATTTTATTTAAAAAATTATACTTGAACAGATTAGCTGAAAAGATTGAAATATTGTACTAAAAACAAAAAAGTACTTTTCAGTAAGCATAATTTTGTACACATTGAAGAAACTAATGCAATAATTTAAAGATCACATTTGCATTTAATAAAAACACATTGCATTAACACATCACAAACACGTTTACATTAACAATCTTTTGGGGTGAAGAAATTTGTTAGATTTGTCTGACAAAGTGATGTTATTCTCAACGATTAAGCAATATTATGCCAACGTCTCATAAACATAATGTCTGTTGTTGTCACATTTTCACACTGCTCAATATATTGCAGTGCTATTTCTAGCGCATTTGCAGTTTCAGAATGGGAAACAAGAACATTCTCTGGCTCAACAGTTTCTTCTAGATCAGAGAACTAAAGAAATGATTCCTTTATCTGTATATAACTGATTGTCTTCAGTACCACAAGACAACCACTCATTTACAGTGTGTTCAGTCGCATCTTCACAGCCTGAGATACTTTAATAAACGGAAGAATTTCACTTTTGTCTGCTTCTCCCTGTTCGACATTGCTAGAATCAGCTAAACTTGGCCATAACTTCTTCCATAACTTTACTAAACAATTTTGTGTAACATTGTCCCATGACTCTGATACCCAGTAAATTACATTTTTTATTGTGACATTCTGTATAAGTTGCCGTACAGAGACAGAACTACCATCGCTATCAATCAGTTTTCGAAGAAGCATCTTGCTGTAGCTGCATTTTACATTTTGTAACACTCCTCTGCTGTAATAAAGCTGTTACATTAGGAGGTAGAAAAACTGCTTTTATATTTCTGCAACACAATGATGTTGCTGCTGAATGAGATGGAGCATTATCTAAAATTAGTAAAGCACGGTTAGGCAAACAGTTCTTTTTATTAAATTTTTCTACTGTTGGAACAAACTGCTTTTCTAACCATTCTTTAAAAAGCTGGGCAGTCATCCACACTTTTTTCTGATTCCTGTAAAATATAGGAAGTGAATTCATGTTCACATTTTTTAAAGCTCTAGGGTTCTTTGAATTCCCTATAAACATAAGCAGCAATTTAATATCAGCTGTTGCATTAGAGCATGCTAACACTGTCACTCTTTTTTTACTTATTTTAAAGCCTGGAGCACAAGACTCCTTTTGACAAACAAGACTTTTTTGCAGTAGCGTTTTAAAATTTAAGCCATTTTCATCACAGCTGTACACTTGCTGTAGTAAATAATTTTCAGACGAAATCAAATCATCAAATTCATTTATGAATTCTTCAGTAGCCATGTAATCAGAGGATAATTTTTCTTCTGTTATGCACAACTGCCAAACTCAATATCTTTTTTTTCCAACGATTTAGCTGTTACTTGCAACAAATGTAGGGTCTCCATCCATTAAAAGTGTTTAGTTGATGTGCCTTTTCTTGGATAAGCGGACCAGATATCGGCATCCCTTTTTGCCATTCTTGTGAAAACCAAAGATAAAGAGCTTCATCAATATTTTCATAATGTGACACTTTCAATGGTTTATTTATGTTTTTTAAGAGTGCTTTCCAGTGTCGTAGAACTAAACCATTCAATTTTGCTGCTATTCTTTTTCCAATCACTAACTGTTGCTTTGCTGATGCCAAATTCAGCAGCTAATTTCGTGGCTGATTCGCCTTTGTTTAAATGTGCTAGCACATCTAATTTGTTTTTTAGTGAGCATACACTATGTTTCTGTTTATTTGACATAATTGAAATCCTTGATTTATGAATTAAAATTAATTAATAAACTTAACACAATCCATACAAAACAAGGGATTTTGATTTTACAGAAGAGAATGACGTGTCAGGGAGACACATGTTTATATGAGAATGAGCTAGCAGGAAAGTGGATAATTCATTTCTCAGAAAATTAGGGGTTGAACTGCATGTGAGATTGCATGTGGAGGAAGAAAGATAAAATCTATTCTTTAGCCTCTGCCGTCATGGAACCCACAGCTCACTAGTTTAACAGAATGAATCTCTTCTTGAGTTCACCGTAAGATAAGGTCACTTCACACAGGAGTACATCCATTATTCTAATGAAAAGGGAGAGATATTCTCTTTCTATTGCTTTTGAATAAAATAATTCAAGAGATAGTTGTACTACTGAGTACTTATAACTTACATTTTTTTTAGCACACATCTTTTTCTTTTCTATTTTTATCAGAATTCTGGATAATCTAAATTTTTTATAATCCAAACAGGCACTGGTCCTAATTAGTTCAGATTAGCGGGGTTCTACTGTATTTAAAAAACTTTTTTTTTAGATTCTGAAAAATGTATAAGAGGATTGATACTGTTATGATAGCGGCACCACTAACAAAGTTAATATTTTTTCTGTCTAATCTGAAAAATAAGGCAGGATAAGTGGGAGAGAGGGTAAAATAAACACCCGTTGTTATCTGAGACATAGTTCCTGCATATTTATGGTCAAGTGCTAACTTTTTTTGTTGCATGTCAGGATGACAATTATTGTTTCAGGATCAAGTCAAGTCTGGACTGACCCAATTTTTCAAAAAATAGCCCAGAATATTGTTTTAGAAGAAAACCTATAAATTTTAGTATGAATGAGTAAATATATACTCTTTTTTCAACACAAAAGACAAAATTGCCTTTAGAGATATAATTGTAGACAATTTTTCATAATTCCACTTTAATTTGGATTAATTTTCTTTCATTTCAGATCAAGTTTAGGTTTACCTGGCAATTCTCTGTCAATCTCAACTGGCTGGTTCAACTCCCACTTCAGACACACTAGGTTGGCAAATCTAATTGTGAGTTAAAATTTCAATTCATTGTGTACTTGGACACTGTGATTACTCAACCTTAAGTTAGTGAATCTAAGGTTAGTTCATAGTTAATTGGCCAAAAGAATCACATGATTTAGTAGCCACTTCATATGAGTTCAATTGTCACCTAATACCACTTTTATCTGTTTCTTTAGAATACTGAAATTAAAACGGTGATTCAAAGTGCATACTTGCTGCCTTAAGTTTTTAGATAATTAAATATTAGAAATAAAATCCTAGTATCATTAAACACAAATTGAAATATCTTAAATTTAATTACTGACATACAATTCATATTTTTCCAGAAATTCATTTTGATTTCACGGTTTTTTCATTCACAAATCAAAGTGAAAGATTAAAAATCTTACTACAGATATAAGATTTCATTTTTATAAAATTTTGTGTTACAGTAAAATTCTTAAAAAGCAGTTACTTTATTTAGTAAAAAAAAAAAAAGTTTAAATATAGCAATCTATTTGTTCTTTAATCTAGAAATTTAATAAGCAATTTTCTGATGAGGCTAGCAGTAGTAAATAGATTAAAAGTAAATAACGAGATAAGTTTAATTTTTCTTTGCAAAGAATACCATATATAAAGACATTTTCATATACTTATTTCTAATATATTTCTTTAATTTAACTAAAGTAAGTTATTATAGTCTTAATTAAAATATCTTAGATAAAACTGCATGCCTGGTAGAAGAAAATACAAGATGAGAGAAATTTTATTTAATTTATTTTGTGTGTAGATTGCAATAAGAAATTTTTATAAATTCTCTTAATATTTTCTGCAGATGATCAAAAAATTTGTAGCATAGTATGAAAAATTTTAAAAATAGAATTTGTAGAATGCTGCTAGATGTGCATTTCATTATTAAGATATCATCTACATAAAGATTCAAGGAATATGGAGTAGGTCTTGAAATTTATACAATGTGTATAGTTTTTGATTATATATGTTTGCATTGTTCAAATACAAAATATCTAAGCCTGATTTCACAGAATCTGTCTCAGTCACATTAAAAAAAGTTCTCTATTTTTTGTGTGCAGCAATATTAAACAACTTTAAGATAAATTATGTTGATATTAATCACCATTTACTACGAGTAGCTGTGTCATTAAATTAGACAAAAGCAAAGTAGTAGTAGAATTGGACATCAATTTTAAAGATTTGAAGATTACTTGTGCTGCTGGTATTCATCATTTACTGAATGCATAACAGTCCTAGATAGCAATCACCATTTCTAACAAGTAGTTGTATGATTAGTTTGAGAAAAAGTATGTAGCTATATGAACATCAATACTAAAGATCTGAAGATTATGGGAGCAGTAATGGAAGCATCATTTTCAGAACAGACAGCAATCAGATAACAATAAAAATTTTCAGCAAATTATTGTGTCATTAGTTCAACAACACAGATAAAAATGTATAGCCATTGCAGCAGCTGAAAATTTCGCTTGGAACACAACTCTAATCCTGCAAAAACTGGCTGGCTATCATATTGCAGAGATACAAAATTTAAAAAACTTAACTAGGAAGACAGACTGAGTCCCCCGGTTTTTATATATTGAGACTTCAGCTGCTTCTTCACACTTCTTTACACTTTTAGCTCTAATTGAAAAACTGATAACTCTATCAGATTTTCCCTGGTCAATGTTGCACTATAATATTAATATATATATATATTGCTGTCCAAAAATTACAGGGCACTGAATGGATGTTTTTGCTTTTTACACGGTTTGTAGAATTTCTATTGAAATTCTTGACAAATTGTCTTTGAACTTCCTGGATGTAAAGTACATGTTTGTCTTCAAGTCTTCAAGAACAGCAGAAACAATATACTGCAATTAATAAATTAAATATTGAATATTTGATGAGATATGGGCATTTGTATGAAATTTTTTTTAACTGTGCATGCACAAACTATACCAAAAGTTTTTTTCATGATTTGTTAGTTAATTCTATAGATCAACTCATATAAAAAGACCAGTCAACTATCGTGAAAACTTAGAAAAATGGCGGCAATGCGGTGAGCTAATTGACAAATTGGAGGGGTGGGAATCCCTTATACTCTAACTAGCAAGCTTCGCCCGCTATGCTGGTCGGTTTCTCCAAACGAATTTTGAATCAAACTAAATATACCGGTGAATTACATTCATCAAACAATGTACGCTTTTGGTCAGACAGCTACAGGAAAATATGAAAAGAGATCGCATATCAAATTATTGCCTTGAACTACTAAGTATTTGTCTGGCTTTAATTATGATCCTCATATTGATTATTTCAGGAATAAGGTTGTTGATCTCGGATCTCAGTTACCCTGCACCTCGTGCTGTGCCTTGAAGTGGCAGGATGAGACTCCCTGGATATGTTGCAGTGGCGGTAGTAATGAACATATAGTAATGGATGTATTTTTAGAAATTATAACTTGTAATGTTAGAAATATTGCTGAGTTGGCGCTAAAGGCATCACCAAATTATAGAAAATGTGCAATATCGAAACCGTACAGACCCTCAAAACTTTACTTCAGCAAGCATATTTTATTTAAAAATCACAATTACATAAATATCCGTAAGAATAATAGGTACTTTTATACTGCTGGGCGCCAGGAAAAACTCACCAAATCTTGTTTCAATTGGCAGCATTTGAATTGGAACATTTTGCGTGACATTTTATTTATATTGATATGTTTGTGTTTATGTATTTTATTATGATTATATTTTAGTTATTTTAAATAAGTTTTTTAAGATATTATATCGCAATGTTAAAATAATGGCTAGTTGTTTTTAGCAAACTATACCAAAGACTTTTTCATGATTTGTAAGTCAATTCTATAGAGCAACTCATATAAAAAACCAGTCAAATATCATGAAAACTCAGAAAGATGTCAGCAATAGAGTGAGCTAATTGATAAATTGGGAGGAAAATCCAATCTATATATATAAAAGAAAGTCCTTTCTGGCTAGATGATCAACGCACAGCCAAAACTACTGAACCTACAAAGACGAAACTTGCAGGAAAAATACTTCTTAGTATGTAGAGGCGCACTAAGACGGGATTTTCAAAAACTCCACCCCTAAGGGGGGTAAAAAAGGGAACAAACTTAAAAAAAATTCCTTAAAAATCGGGTATTATAGTTACGTGACAAATGATAACATATTTTAATGTATTTTTGTATGCTGAATCGAATGGTATCAATTAAATACTCATAAGTCAAATAGTTCGTGAGATAATGCACATTTTTCTAATTTGGCGAAGTCTTTGACGTCAAAATCTAACAATTCTAACAATATAAGTGATAATTTCTAAAAATACGTCCGTTACTATAGCAGTGGAAGAAATTCAAATTAAATCTTTTTGTTTATTTTTGCAGATATAAACATTAACTGCTCAATTGGGAATTGAATATTATTCTTACGGATATTTATGTAATCGTGTATTATTATTATTTCTACAATCGCCACGATTTAAAATAAAATGTGATTGCTAAAATAAAGGGTACATCTCAATTATACCGTCGACCACTTTTCATAAAAAAAAAAAAAAATCTTCGCCAAACATGAACTCCAAATAAACAAATGGAAGAATGTTGCCATTGGAACATCAAAATAAATAAATAAAATAAAATAAATTCAGAAAAGCCCCACTCACCAAAGTGTCTAGTAAGTTTTAACACAAAAAATTACAATATATTAATGAAAATAGAAAAAAAAATCTTGGATATTTATTTATTTACATTATTTTTCTTAATTATCCTTCTCGGCTGGTGAATAAATGTTTGTGACGTCAGTGTAAATTGATATATTGCACTTAACTATGAAACGCAACATTTTTACAATGCATTTTCTCTTTTAATGTCATGGCATAGCTGTTTAAGGACACAATTTTTATTTTAATTAACGAAATAACTAAAATATCAGAAAAACAAAATGAAAAATACAGGTAAATGTCGAATTAAAAACCGCTTCATGACATAACAAACACGTTTAATACTTCTGACATCAAGTGAATGGGACTGCATTTTTGTCGTTAAATCTTCTAGTTTGATGAGTTTTTTTTATGAAAAGTGGTCGACGGGATAATGGAGAAGTACCAAATAAAGTGTCGAAGGTTTGATTAGTATAATGTATTACTTCTTTATTTGTTTTCAGTCTTCAACCATGTTTCTCTTTTACTTTGGGTAGTTATTCATATGATTTCCGGCTAATTTTCTGCAATCGGATACCTCGGCAATTGGCGTATTAGCCACAATGTTGAAAGTATCGTTTATGTTTGAAGCGAAATCTTCATGATGAATCCTGTTACAGAAAATCATATCATCATCTACTATGAGTATAAACCGCATATTCTCATTTGAATCAGGTAATGTTTTTTGAAAGGTTTTAGCGTATAGCTATTCTACGTTGATTTGTTATAGCTCTAAAATTATGTGAACCCGATTATTAAAGATTACTTATAAAAATTCTACTGAACAAATTTTAATGGAAGTGATTTTTCAGGTATGGTTAATGACCCTATAACATATTCTATGTTGCTTAGTGATAGAGCTAATGGGAAAGTGATTGGGAAAGGCGAATACAATTATGAAAGATATATCTACTATGTATTTAAAATGCAAATTCGTATTTCATTCCGACCGTTTATAATTTGAGTTCTGCTGTACGGACTTTGGTGGGATTTACACTGTTAGTTAGGCAATTTTGTGGGGATGGTTGGTACTTCTCTGGAGCAAAGTTTTCGTCTGCATTGTGTTTTCTGAAGCAAAAGTTTGACAACGAATCCAATTACAAAAATCATATCATAATCATCTATAATATTTATAAAACACAAATTATTATTCCATTCCGGTCGGTTAAAACTCAGGTTCTACCGAACAGATTTTTATATGATTTCCCTGTTAGTTAGGTAATTTGTTTTAGAAAGGTTTTAAAATAAAGCACATTGTTCTACATTGCTTATTTATAGAGCCACAGGAGGAAGTTATAGATAAAATTAGGTGAACCCGATTATGAAAGATTACCTTTTTTAAAGTTCTACTGAACGGATTTTGATCGGAGTTTCGCAGTGTGATAATATTTCAGGAATTGATTTTCTACATTGTTTAGTTATGGAGCTATGGGTGAAAGTTGTCAGTGGTGTAGTCGTAAAAAAACAGTTCATATACTTTATAGACAGAGGATATATACTAGAGAGTACATATTATAGCTACGGACGGTGTACAGAATTTCGTCTTAAAAATTCCAGAAGGTTGACGGCGTATACCAGCATATACTTTCTACAAAATCCCTGAGAGTTCCATCAACAGGTGAAAATGATTATGAAAGATACATTTATCTGCCGATCTGCCGCTTATACCTTGAATTCTGTTGAATGGATTTTGCTGGAACTTGCACTGTTAGTTAGCTAAATTTTGAGGGGAAGTTTTAGTGCATAACATATCGTTCTATGTTGCTTAGTTAAAGAATTAGGGGGTGGGGGGCATTTCTATAATCAGTTGAACCCAATTATGAAACATTACACTTTTTTAAAGATTCTGCTGAATGGATTTCTATGGAACTTGCATTGTTAATTTTCCAGGGATAGTTTTAGTATATTGCATATCGTTATATCGTTCTTTAGAAAATCATACAGTAAATGATTAAATAAACGAGTTGGTCTTTAACAGCCTAAATTTCGTGTAGCATATTAGAAAATATAACAGCCTAATGGCTTTTGTATCGTTTTACACCAATGCGGAAGGACATGAAGGTATAAGCTCATGTTTCTTTAAAACACACAATCAAATTCACAGATATATTTCATTTGATTCAAGTTTTTTTTGGAGAAACCGACCAGCGTAGCGAGCAAAGCCTGCTAGGTAATAATAATGGTTAATTTTATCTGCATATAAAATTCTATATTATGTAAAAGAAAGTCCTGACTTGGGAGATCATCAACGCACAGTCCAAACTACTGAAGCTACAAACACGAAAATTGCGGAGGAAATACTTCTTAGGATGTAGAGGCGCAATAAGAAAGTTTTGCTAAAAGTCCATCCCTAAAGGGGTTAAAATGGGAACAAACATTAACAAAATTTCTTAAAAATCGGGTTTTATATTCATTTGTCAAATGATAACATATTTCAATGTATTTTTTGCATGCTGAATCGAATGGTAACAAATAAAAATAATGGTACCAAATAAATCCAACAATTCGTGAGATATTGCACATTTTCGAATTTGGCGTTGCCTTTGGCGACAAAACTTTAAAATTTATTGCATTGATCGCCAAGTGATATTTTCTAAAATAAATTCGTCATTGTTAAAGATCAAATAATACTTGGCGATTTATAAGATACTGGATAAGAAAAAAAATCACCTGATATTTTGATTAGATGAAATCTCAATAATGCCAGTTTTCGGGCTCTTTGTTTTAACTTTTTTGTTTGCTTCGGGAATTTGGAATTGAATATTATTCGGTATTTTTATGTTAGCTGGGTGCCAGTGATCAGCAAAATTTTTTTAATCTCGCCAATCCTTTTTTTTTTTTTTTTTCTAATCTTTTAACGTTAGCTAAAAACAACTAGCCATTATTTTAACATTGCGATATAATATCTTAAAAAACTTATTTAAAATAACTAAAATATAATCATAATAAAATACATAAACACAAACATATCAATACAAATAAAATGTCACGCAAAATGTTCCAATTCAAATGATGCCAATTGAAACAAGATTTGGTGAGTTTTTCCTGGCGCCCAGCAGTATAAAAGTACCTATTATTCTTACGGATATTTATGTAATTGTGATTTTTAAATAAAATATGCTTGCTGAAGTAAAGTTTTGAGGGTCTGTACGGTTTCGATATTGCACATTTTCTATAATTTGGTGATGCCTTTAGCGCCAACTCAGCAATATTTCTAACATTACAAGTTATAATTTCTAAAAATACATCCATTACTATATGTTCATTACTACCGCCACTGCAACATATCCAGGGAGTCTCATCCTGCCACTTCAAGGCACAGCACGAGGTGCAGGGTAACTGAGATCCGAGATCAACAGCCTTATTCCTGAAATAATCAATATGAGGATCATAATTAAAGCCAGACAAATACTTAGTAGTTCAAGGCAATAATTTGATATGCGATCTCTTTTCATATTTTCCTGTAGCTGTCTGACCAAAAGCGTACATTGTTTGATGAATGTAATTCACCGGTATATTTAGTTTGATTCAAAATTCGTTTGGAGAAACCGACCAGCGTAGCGGGCGAAGCTTGCTAGTTAGAGTATAAGGGATTCCCACCCCTCCAATTTGTCAATTAGCTCACCGCATTGCCGCCATTTTTCTAAGTTTTCACGATAGTTGACTGGTCTTTTTATATGAGTTGATCTATAGAATTAACTAACAAATCATGAAAAAAACTTTTGGTATAGTTTGTGCATGCACAGTTAAAAGTTATTTATACAAATGCCCATATCTCATCATATATTCAATATTTAATTTTCTATTGTTCTTGAAGTCAAACATGTACTTTACATCCTTAAAGTTCAAGGACAATTTCTCAAGAATTTCAGTAGAAATTTGGCAAACCGTGTAAAAAGTGAAAGCATCCGGTCTCTGCCTTTTGATTTTTGGACAGCAGTGTATATATATATATATATATATATATATATATATATATAGTGTATATATATATATATATATATATACACTATTATTATTATTATACACTATTATTATATTACTATAATTATATACATATATAATTATTCAAAACTTACTTAGCTATGAATCAAAAGAAAAAATAAAAACAAAATATCGAAATAAAAATTACCTTTGCTGATGTTTCAGATCTTTTGTCTGGAGAAAAACAAGCAGTATAAAAGGTTAAATTCTTTATTGTTCCAGATACAGATTGAGATGATCCAGAAATTGTTAGTTTTAAATCAACTTCATTCTGAAAACCACAAATTTAGATCAATTACACTTCGAACATAAAACTAAAATGATTGAAATACAAAATTCTCAGTTTTTACCATTATAACAATTTACGTGAACTTCAAAATTACTTTTAGAAATCCATGTCTTTCAAATTTATTTTCAAACATATTCTATTCAAAATTGTATTTACCCTTGTGTTTCACACTCATGTATTCTAAAATTCAAATACACTTATTTAAAAACCTGCAAATATATGAGAGTGCACAGAGCCTATGCTAAATTAATATGAAGTTTATGATGCTTCAATTCATTAACAAATGTGATACTCCGATGTCAGAACAATGGTTTGAAATACTTATTTTCTAATCAATAACAGCAACATGAAAGATTAAAAAAAATATTACTAAGTGAACAGGCTTAGCAAATGACACTTGCCAAATGATGAGTTGAAAATGTAGTTATGGCTGGTTATCTACACCAACCACTGTGGCGAGTGGCTTATTTGTAGATTAACTTTTTAAATGTATGGGAGTTGTGAAGTAACAAAAATCTTTACGCCATACTTAGATGTTTTCTACCAGTAAATGTGAAAGTAGCAAAAAAGCTTACAATATTAATAAAAGAAAAATTAATTTTCTTTTTCTGAATAAAATGCTGGGAATATGGCATCTTGGAAAGAAAGGGGTTGTCAAATTAAAAATATAACTGAATAACCTTATAATGCATTTAGGTGAGAATTTCTACTGAATCATTATTTTCTGAAATATGTGCTGATGAAGATGCAGAAAGCTTTCTGAATATTATCAAACTGATGGAGTTGATATTTGAAATCTTAATCAGCATAGTCCCATTTGAGCATGGACTTTTGTCCAAGCATTTCACACGCAGCTCCAGAATGATGTATTGGAATTTGACAATCTTCTGATGGTCAATTGCAATGAAGTTTAAACCAGAAAATACCATAAAAACAAAATAATAATAATAATAAACTAATGATATTATACATAATAAAATATAATTTCTTCTGCAAATAACTGTAAATAAAATTTTATTATATACCAAGTATGTTTCGATACCATCAGCTTTTGAAAACATAAATCATGAAAACTATTTTTTAAACAAATTCTCCTATTTTGATTTGAGGCTGGTAGTTTTTTTATCAACTGGCTGTTAGAATATTATTTTTGCGAAGCCTGTGAGCAAATTCAACAAGAGTATAACATTTTGTTAATTTTAAAAAAGATAGACAGAAACACACTTACATTAAGAAAAATAGCACTTGAACTATCATCTTCTATATTTTCAATAAGAACAATATCTGGCTTTTTAACTTTTAAATGTATCACAGTAGCATTCACAGATTGACTAAGGCTAGCATCAGATACAGAATGCGAGGCAGTATTTGCTGGTGTTTTTGAGCTGACTACTGCAACAGTTAAAAATAAATAAATAAAATACAAAATAAGGGTACAAGCTTATTATTTTGGAATATTGCCAGAGTTTTTAAAAACTTTGGACCTCAATTCAGAAAACACAATTTGTGTAAGATAAATAAAAAAAAATATACTCTGAAATGGATGTTACACGGAAATAACACAGAGATTAACAACTTTTAAAATAAAGGAATAAAGACCCATTACACATACTTTTGAAAACACATTGCACAGTGAGAAAGATATTATACAGAATGCAAAAATCTATATCAAGTTTTGAATTTACAATTATCGAAATACGAAAATAAAAATCACATTTTAAATACAAATCTTGATCTTCACAAAGTTCAACTTTAAAAAGACATGCAAAAGGTAACTCTATCTCATTTTCCATCAAATAAAACCCTAACCACCTAAAATTAACAGCCAGGGATCTCTTTGATAAATTTTATGACAATAGCAAATAACTGAAAAATGATTTAACTTATGTTCATTCTAATCATTGACCAATAGCTAATTCCTAAACCGTTAGTTTTAGTGGTATAGTTCCACTTGCAAAAATATATTTCAAATGTTGTTCTTCATTGTATGAAAATCCATTAACATAAAAAAAAGTTATTTTTTAAAAATTCATGACATTTAAGTTTTTGTATGATCTTTAGATACAATAAATAATATGTAGAAAAACTTTCTCCATGCTCTAATAAATGAAACAGTAAAAATTGCATTCTTCTATTATCAAACATTCTGATTTATGACACTTTCAATTTTTTGAATATTTGGCATTTTGTGGCACTAAAAGTGGAAAAATGTCCTTTTAGTGCGAAAAACCAACGAAAATTAACAAAATTCAAAATACCATAGCTCAGTAAGAATTGGTCATGCAAAAAAGGAACTGTAATGTAAAGTTGGTTCAGGAGAAAAAGCAAACAGAGATTCTGAAAATGCCTAAAATTAAGACAGAAAATAGAATATATGTTTACTCTAAATCCCGCTCCAACTCTTCAATACAGGACGAAAGCGTATAGCAGTTAGCATAATTGCGATGTCTAACCTAGCACTGAAAATATCTTAAAAATATTAGAAGTTAAGGATTAAACTGAAAAATTATATTATATTGAACCTTGCCTTATAGCAAATAAATTTAGATGTATTCAAATCTGAAAAATAAAATAAATATAAAAGGACTCACCCAACTAAAAGAAGATTGCACACAGACAAGTAAATCACTTCAAGTAAATTTATTTGATGATGCACATACATACTTATAAATCATATCATCAAATGAAGCTTCAGAAGACACAATGATAAGAATTAAATTAATAGCTGATATACCTTTTATGTTTTCATTAACTTATAATCAGTTCAATTCGGTGTGAAATTAATACAGTTCTAAGGAATCCTTCATACCAACAATTTTAAAATAATTTTGAAAATGTTCTTTATATTTAATTGTTTATAGGGATTTACTTGATATTTTATACTATAGGGAAAAAAGTTTCATAAGGTGATAGTTCAAATTAAAATATAATTACTATACGAGTTGCAACTGAAGGATCTGGAATGCTAATATTCTTCCATCGATAATGGATGAATCATCTTTAAGAAGTCGACTTAATGGAGTATCTCACTGTTAGAAGAAGTGGTGAGTTTGCCTGGCTGCCATCCTAATAATGCTGTCTGCACTGGGAATCTTATTTCTTATAATTGCAGAATTGTCACAACTGCGGAGAATTATCACATGAACAGGCGCGGTAAGATCATCTAATGAATGAAGCCATAATGACTAACGGCATTATTAATGTTGACAGCCCAATCTTTCGATTACTTTGTTTAACAACGAGGATCATATACGTATAACAGATAAATTGCAGTACTTTGATGACACTTAAAATATTGCTGAAATTACTGAAAATTGTTTCGCTGTAGACGCCACATTACGGTATTAATAAATCATCTTTTTTCACACTTTAATATCAACTTGATAAAGAAAAACTATTTTTGATGAGGAAATTTTATCAGTTAAAATTATACGTTGCTGACATCATCTTCACTTGAAGTTCCCAAAAGAATTGAAATTTTACAAGTGCCTGGCCTTTCGGCCAAACACGGCTTTTTATCCTCTCCTGCACCTACATCCAACGGCAACGGAGAGCAGCAACTGACTAAAAAAAATTTTGAATTCAAACTCTACCAAGTTTAACTGAAACACCAGCCAAACTATCCAATCAGAAAAGGCGAAAATTCCTCTTCTTCGTTTCGCACCGCTTAACTCTCAACCGCCGTCTCGCAAAAGTATGTTATCAACAACTCAACTCTACATGCAACCGATATGAACGAACTGAAAACAACTCCACCCTAGTAACAAGCGGCGGAAATTAAGATCGCTCGTTCGCGAAGGTTCTAGAAAGAATTTGAATTCCCCTTTTTCCCCACTGAAAATGCACCCCTTAACCTTGGAGGCGTACTTGAATGACCCCTAAACAAAAATGGGTGACGATCGTACTCTAAGTTGTTGTTTTTTGAACGCACGAAGATGCGATCCAAAATGGCCAGGCATCACTCCGAAAACAATCGAAGTAAACATTGAGATTAGAGAAAATGTTTAAAAAATCATATCTGCAAAGATTTACGTTGAATCTTGCTAGAATTTTGGCAGACTGCATAAATAATTATGTTTAATCTTTTGAATCAAGTTTAAAACAAAAATAATTAATATTTAAAAAATAGAAATTTTATATTTTAACTTAGAAGAAAAATTGCGGTACTTTACCGGAATCGATGTCAACAAACGGAAATCTTTAATTTTCTATCCAGAGATTTAAATGCATGATTATAATTTAATTTACAAGTGATTATTGATTTTTAAAAAGTGATTTAATTATAGAAGTTGATTTTAATTAATAATAATATCTTAGAAGAAAAGTTAAAAAGATTAATTTTAAAAAGATAGAAAATATTGACTGTTTAAATAATAACGATTAATTAATTTAATTTAAATGTTAATTAATATGAAAACTTTTAATTAATGATTAATAAGGATTAAATATTTAATTTAAATAAAATAATTAATGAAAACTATTGAATTTAAAAGTAGAAATGGAATGTATCATAACAGGAACTTTTACTGTTTAATTTCTTAGAGCATGGAAAAAGCTTTTCTAAAGGCAAACACTTTTCAATTACATTGGAAAGTGTTATAAAAAATTAGTATGTATATATATATATATATATATATATATTACTGGATGGTAAGTTATTTAAAAACCTATAAAAGAATGAAATACATCTTGAGATTCTTCTTAAAATAATGAGAATCTCATATATATATATATATATATACTAATAAAATAAAGTTTCGCTCTGTGTGTGTGTGCGTCTGTTGGCGATGGCTAGGAAAATTTAGCGCACCTAGAAGTCTGTAAATTTAGATTTAAGAAGTCCAAACTCTCTCTTGGTACACCTGACCCTCAGAATTTTAATATTTTGATAATTAGCCTAGATATTAATTAGATTCTCATTAACCATCACTTCTAAAATGACATCTTTTAAATCAAAATGGTGAAAGAAACAAACCGGCGCATTGGATATGCAAGTGGAAATGAACGAATTCGAAATTATTTTACTAATTGGCGAATTTTAAGAAAACTAATTGAGATATCAATTGGAAAATTTCTGAGCATATGTAAAAAAATATTTTGCATCTGACTATGTGATTTTTGAAAAATTCGGTCGGTAATTTTTTAAAAAAATGTATGCAAAAATCTGCCGGCGTCAGTGAAAACAATCCAAGAAAGTTTCAGACAGGGATCTGCTTTCATTAAAAACTGAACTACAAAGAGATCTGTTTCTCTGGCCGATCCTCCATTTAGTTTGCGAAAATGAAAGGAAATAATTGCCAATTTTTACTAATGAACAAAAATTTAGGTAACTAAATAACATATAGATTTGAAATTGAGGTCGGGAAGGGGTGTCATCTGCTGGCTATTTTAGCATAGCGTCTTCATTATGTTTTAATTATCAGAAAAATGTAATTCTTTTTTTAATGATCGCGTTAATGTACGTGACGGTGATTCTCTTGAACAAATTATTCATTATATTTGCGGGTATGGTGAGGGAGGGGGTTAACGCCTTTCTCTGAGATTGTAATTATCTCGGGCCCGGGCAATGCAGGGCGGGTTAGCTAGTATATATACAGGGTGTCCACGTATAACCTGACCGACGTTTATTTTCGCAACCGTTGGTCCTAGATGCATACTTCCAATTACAAAAATGGTTTAAATAAGGTAAAGAATTATTTTTAAAGCGATTTGAGTCAAGAAAAACATTTATTAAAAAAATACGAAAGTTAAATTTTTATATGGTCCCCAGTCCTATAAGTGATATTTAGTAAAAATTTACTGTGACACTAACAAGTCAGATACAAAAAGTCCCATTCATCTAACATTAAAATTGACCGAATAATAGCTGTTTAAAGTTGGAGTATATTTTTTGTTGCGAAATAGGGGTAATTCACAAATGTAGTAAAAATATAAATAATCGTCAGATTTATCAAAAAAATAGTTGAGAGAAAAATTAACATTGCAATCTAATATAATTGTGAAATTTATAATCATTCTGACATATTAACACAAAATATACAATTTGTACTATACATATAAGAAGATAAAATTAACAGAATTTTTGTTAAATAAAAGGATGAAAAACAACAGCCTCAATTCTTTACAAAATGGTACAGATTTTAAAATGCTGTTAGATTACACTGTTATTCAAATTTTGGGTTGTGCCATGTTTTTTATCTTTTGAAAATTGATTCTTATGTATTTTTTTAGTGCTGAATGTGAAAATGACCTTCATTTTAAACTATCAGGTTAGGATTTTTCTCAAATCGCAAATTTCAAAGTTAAAATTGATGCCCCCTCCCCTCCCAACCTCATCGGACCCCTGAGCTGTAAATAATTCAGTTTAAGCCAAAAATTTGAATAAATTATTGAATTAAATAAAATTAAACCGAATAAAAAAGTCTTACATCTATTTTATAATATCAGATTTTTCGTTTTTTTTTAACCTTGAAATTTACGTTTTGCGAAAAATCCTGATATGATGGTTTGATCGTTAAAAGTGAAGGTAATTTTTTTTATTCAGCGTTAAAAAATACATAAAACATAATTATAAAAGTTAAAAAACACAACCATTGCAGGTTTATGTTATCTAATCTAAGACTCTTTCTTAAACTTGTTGACAATAATCCATCCGAATTTTTTTGTGTTATCCTCTAATATAAGTATGTATAAGATAGTAAGCGTCAAAAATCATAACAATATTACATCGTCATCGGATTTAAGTCAGTATGTAAAATTTAACTTCGATCGGACATTTGAAAGTGAGTTAAAGTTCGAGTACAAATTTTAAACTGCAAAGACGATCGTTGCAAGTTAAATAAAACCTTATGAAAATAACATAAATTTTGTTAAAAGAAATCATAGCCTCAAATCCTTTTAAAATAAAACATATGTTAAAATACAATTATTTTAATTAATCTGAAACTTAACTAATAAAAATTAACTCAATCGTAATAGTTGTACGATTTCTTTCAAAGCGCAGATACCTTGAAATAAGTTTAAGTACTTTATATACGACCCCTGAAAGCATGGCCGAAATCATCTGTTTTGAGATACAAAAAAGTGGTATAAGTCATGCATTTCAAAGTTTCATAACTCGGTCAATTTTAATGTTAGATGAATGGGACTTTTTTTGTCTTACTTGTTAGTGTCACAGTAAATTTTTACTAAATATCACTTATAGGACTGGGGGACCGTATAAAAATTTAAATTTCATATTTTTTTAATAAATGTTTTTCTTGACCCAAATCGCTTTAAAAATAATTCTTTACCTTATTTAAACCATTTTTGTAATTCGAAGTATGCATCTAGGACCAACGGTCGCGAAAATAAAGGTCGGTCAGGTTATACGTGGACACCCTGTATGTCATCATCATCATCATCATCATCAACCGTTTTCAATCCACTGCTGGATGTAGGTCTCCCCCAGATTTTTCCATTGTTGCCTGTCTAGTGCTTTAGTCATCCAATTAACACCGGCCACTTTTCTGATTTCGTCACTCCATCTTACTTGAGGTCGTCTTCTTGGTCGTTTTACATCTCTGGGATACCACTGTAGGGTGTTTGTGCTCCATCTATTGTCTTGTCTTCTTGCAATGTGCCCAGCCCATTTCCATTTTAGCCATTTAATTCTCTCGATAATGTCAAAAACTTTCGTCTGACTTCTTATCCACGTTATTCTCTTTCGGTCTCTTCTGGTTATGCCTAGCATACATCTTTCCATACTTCGCTGTGTTGTTTGTAATCTTTGTACCATCCGTTTTGTTAGTGTCCAAGTTTCTGCTCCATAAGTTAGTGCAGGCAAAACACATTGGTTAAACACCTTTCTTTTCAAATATATATATTATATATATATATATATATATATGAGAGATATAAAGAAAAAGGTAGATAATTTTAATTGAAGAAAGTCCATTCAAGAATATAGTTATTTCATGATTTACAAAAGCATCTAGAAGTCTGCACGGGCCTGGCCTTATTTTTTTCTGCAGGCTCGGGGCAGGCCAGACCAGGCCAGACTTCTTTTTTCTAAGCCGAGCCGGGTCCGGCCTTCATTCTTCTTAGAAGTCTGCACAGGTTGAAATTTTCAGGCCTGGTTCCAACCCAGTCCATATGAAAATCATTGACCTGGCTCATACAAAAATCAGGAAAATGAGACCCAGCCCCACAATTTTTGAAAAAAAAAATGCATATGTTTTTAAATCATTATTATTCTACAATTCCTTTTAAAGAATAGTATACATTTCTATGCAAAAAAAGTACAGTAAAACCTGTGAAAAGGAATCTATGATAGAATCCTATCATAAACAGAAAAAAAGTAAACGCAAAATGAATATAATAATCCATGGGAAAGTAATATAAAGATATTTACAACAGTCGATATAACTGCTAAGAAGGGTTATAAAAGTTTTTTCTTCTCTCCTAAGCAATTCCATCTTAGAAGATGTGTTGAATTTTTCAGATTTTTAAGTCTCCAAACCATGGAATATGGATTAATGATATTAATGACGACTCAGACATTTACATACAAATAGAGATTCATTAAAAAATAAATAAAGTTTACATAGGCAGAGGCAGAAAGAAATCTAGGGAGATGTAGTAATTTGGAATGGATGTGCCTGTACTTCACTATTTTAAAAATGAAGAATTTAAGTGTTACGTCATAAGACTAACATTCCTTTTATTTAAATATTTTAAAATCTATATTTCAATAAATTTAAATTCAAATTAATTAGTATATCTTATTTTAATCTGAAATAATATATATATTTTTCATATTCTCCACTTTATTATAAATTCCTTTTCTTAAATATTTAATTTTGGCAACATTAATATTATTTATTAATATTTTAATATTTCTTGATTTATGTTTTTCTTCAAAACTTTTACTCCATTTTGTTTTAATGTTTATCTGCTTTCCCTATTTCCAGTAGGATGCTGATTTTCTTACTTCTTCTAAAAGATTACTTTTACAGTCAAAATGCACACTCTCCCTTACAAGGTCAATGCACTCTGATAGTTTAGTTTCAAAAAGTGTTGCCATCCTCTACTTCATAAATTTTCAATGTGTGAGCACACGACCAGGCAAATTTTTGATTGGTTGAAAATGTATATCAATGTCAAACTGGTCAGTTATCGAGATTACAAGGATGCTCAGAGTTTGAATTATCTCTTGGCGTCTCTCTTTCTCTTCCTCCGAATTTTCAACCTGAGCAGATGTGCTCGAAGGAGCTAAGGATTGGCACATCAGAGTTAAGCTAAATGGGCCCTTCATCTGATATAGCCATAATAATACATAAATTTTTAATCTTCAAATTCAAATATCACTTGTTACTATAAAATAAAATTCCTGAAATCAAGTAAATTTTCTAAAAATGAGAATTGTGCCAACTTGCTATTGATACTTCTACTATAAGATGTCCGTTATATACCAATGATAAATACAACAAATTTTCTGAGATCGAGCAGTGATAATATTCCAGAAAGGTAAAATCATGAAGTTTATTCATGATCTGTTCTTCCGTCACAATTATTCAAGTATTGTGCAGCAGTTGGGTAAGAAATTTGCTTTCTACCTTTTAAATATCCTTTTGACAGATTATTATTTGTGTTGCCTGAGCTGTGTGTCAAGTATCATTATGATGCTGTCAGATATTTCTTATATTAGCAAGTGATCTAATTTGGACATTTGACTTTTCCCATACGACTTTATTTTGAGAATTCGCACTGTGCCTGGAAACTTTATTTGAACAAATTTCAATTTCTCAAATGAAGAATATATCGAAAATTTCAATTTCTGATTAAAAATAATATTCAATCTCCAAGGATTTCATATATTGCACTTGTTATTTCAACTCAAATAAATATATAAAAAAAATATCATATATATTATTTCTCCTGTCAACATTCCTTTTTCTAAGAAAATATAAAACACAGAACGACGAATGAGATAGCATATGAAAGGATTTTGAACAGGCTTCTGACATAGCACACTTAACTCTTCGTTAAAACATGTTTTTTGATTAAAAATTGCTGTTAATTAAAAATTAAATCGGCATTGTTTTCATAAAAAAAAATGAAAGTTATTTCTCAAATTATTGTTGCCAAAAAAATAAAATACCACATTATATGATGTTCAGCAAGAATTATAAAAAACTTCCGCATGGGTTTATTTTATATTTATGATTAAAAAGCGAAATTGAAATGTTTAGATTTATATTTCTATGTCCCATGTTTTTCCCAAAGCGAATGACGTCATTTTCTAATGCAGTTAAAATACGATTGTTAATTTTTTTTTCTCGCGCATGCCTTTTGCAATCTTGGATCAGTTTTTACTCTAACTTTGATGGAATAAATTAGATGATATTCTGGCTTGACTAAAAACTAAATGTTGTTTGCTGATATTTTTGTCCTTACTTTTTTTGCAGAAGTTTAAACCTGCATCTAATAAATACTACATATTGATAAAAAATGGTACTTCTTTATTATCCCATCGACCACTATCCATAAAAAAAAAAAAATTATCGCCGAATAAACAGGAGAACGTTTTCATTGGAATATCAAAATAAATAAATAAATAAAATATAAGAATTTAAGGACACAATTGTTATTTTAATTAATGAAATAACTAATAAATCAGTAAAACATAATGAAAAAGACACGCAAATGTCGAATTAAAAACCACTTCATGACATAACAAACACGTATAATGCTTCTGACGTCAAGTAAATGGGACTGCATTTTTGGCGTTTAATCTTACAGTTTGGCGATAGTTTTTTGTTATGAAAGTGGTCGACGGGATAATAGTAAAATACCTAGAAAATATTAGATTTCAGTGCGAAATCCTTGCACGGGCTCTCTGGTATATACTTATAATGAATAATATAATAAAAATAGTTTGATATTATAATATATGTACAATTCTATATTTGAATCGTAAAGAAGTACTTTATTGTAATGATAGAAATATCTAAATAATTTTTGTTAAGATATTTGTTCTGCCTATTTATTATATTTGTATTGTTTTATATTTGATCTAGTGTTTTATTTACATGTGCCATTAAAATTAATGAAATTAAATTGGAAAATTAAGATAATAAAAAATATAAATAGATATTCAAATGAGTAAAATGAATAACATTTCATTGTTAGAATAACATATATATAAATAGTAAGAAAATATAGTGAGATTTTAATAGTCACCTAATTTTAATATATTTATGAAACTCATACTAAATATTAAGGATTTTTATAATTATAAAGGTTTTAATATTATTTTATAAAGTAAATTTTGGCACATCCTGTATTTCTTTCATAAGTGTTTTCAGAGTAGCTGTATTTGGTTCAGGTGAGTGTTATTTTATATTTTTCACCATGGATTAGTTATTTATATTTATTATATATTTCACATGCATTCTTCTTTTTGTACTAACCACTTTAATTAATTTTACATCACAGGCCAAAATTTATTACTCATCTTATTCTGGAATTTCCAAATTTAAATATTAAGTGGTTACTATTCCAAATTCCTAAACGCCACTATTTCTGAATAACAATTCTTTAACCTATATATTTTTCTTCATAACAATAAACATGAAAAAAAGCTAATACAAGTATTTTTTACCAGAACGTCTCATACAAGACAATTTTTAAGTATATCGGCATAAAAATCTGTCCAGAACAATTAACCACTTCAATGGCTGCACAGATAGGGAAACAGTGTTATTACCCCCGACTTAACTCGGGGCAGCCATTGAAGTGGTTAAGAAGGCTCTGTTCTTCTGAGGTCAATGTCCTTATCCTGCCCACAATCTCCCCCCCCCCCCCCACTACCAGCACATATGGTAGTTTAAAAAAGATGATTTCAAAAGATCATAATCTTAAAATTCTATGGAGGTAAAATAAATAAAAAATTGCCCCTGTAATTTATTAAACCAAATTAAATTTAAATATAGCAAAGTACTGTTATACAATAATTTAGTTAAAAAAAAAAAAAAAATTACTTTTTACTTTTATGGAACAGCTTTTTACTGATATTTTGTAAGACCTAGGAATAATGAAGTCTAGATCCAGCCCAAGTCTTAAGAAAAATAAAACTCAGACTCGACCCAAATCAAGTCAAATGAAACAGAACTGGCCTTGCCCCCCCCCCCCCCCCTTGGCCGGGCTCCTGTTTCGGGTCAGGCCAGGTCCCATGCAGACCTTTAATTTTCCGCCTCGAGATACGTTGGACTAGCATTTTATTTATTTATTTTTGTAAAAATTATAATAATGTTGTACATTTATTTAGCAAAATCTTTAGAAATGTAATTTGATTTAATAAATAAGAGACAATTTCTTTTAAATCTACCTTTTTTTTTTCCTTTTGAAGAGCATTAAAATTATGATTTTTTTTCATAATCTTTTTTTTTTCATTCTAAACTATATTGATATCAATTTTTCTTACTGAATCTTCATTTGAATGTGATTAACTAAGTCAATTTTTTTAATCAGTGTTTATGTATGTAATTGTTTAAGTGGTCATTAATATTGTTGATATTTTGTACACCATGCATTTCAAACATAATCTGAAAATAAAATCTATGCATAAGTAAGTATGCTTTTGAATATTTATAATTGTATGATAATGTTGCTTCAGAAATATTGCGTGTTTTGTTGAAATTCAGCCATGCTGTGCCAAAAAAATTTTTATGGGTCGGGCTGGGCCTGGAAATTTTTACCCATGCAGATCTCTAAAAGCATCTAAAAATGACATATTTATGAACTGTGTAAAAAAAAAAAAAAAACTTAAGTGAAGTCAATCTTTCTTTAAAAACTGTTAGATGTTATAACTTTATAAACTGAATTCTTCAAAGCATTTTTCAAATATCCTTTTTCTCCCCGACAACATAATTTGTAAATTTTAGAATGTTACATAATTTTTAATTATTTTTTCAATAAATTTTCAGTAGTGAAATTTGCTAGAAATTATTGAATAATAAACATGTGAATTTTTACATTGCTGTCCAAGTGTAATACTGACTTAGTGAAAAAAAAAAAAAAAAATCTCACTTTGTTGGTATTATGCTTAGCTAGGTATGTAAAAATCCACATGTTTATTATTCAATAATTTTGGGCGAATTCCACTGCTGAAAATTAATAAATTATTTAAAAATTATATATGTGTCATATGCTGGTCTTTGGGTGACTTTGTGTGTCGTCTCAAGGTTACCACAGAATTTGTGTGCTCATGATAACATTTCCATATTGTGCTGCGATTGCAGCCTTGTCGACATACATGAGTGGGAGATGCCAAGCTGGGTATCATCCTCATAGCTCAATGGTAGAGCATTGGAGCACTATTCCAAGGATCCATGTTGAATTTCCAGCTTAGACATTTTTCACTCTGTCAGTATTACGCTTAGATAGTAATGTAAAAATTCACGTTTATTATTTAGAATCTTTTTCTTACAGGATATCATAATTGATGCAGTCTAAAACAAAACAAAATAAAAATAAAACAAAGCTACATACTTGCAATATTCACTGTCAGAAATGCATAATTCAGAAATATATTTTTTTATTGTTTAAAACTTACATTTGCTGTTATTTGTTAATGAGTAAACAAACAACAATAAATAAAATTCTACTTAACTATGATTTTCTCTAAATAAATGAAAAATAATAACTTGAACCTATATTTTTAAAATTATAGTCTTAAAAAAAAAAAAAAAAAAAAAAAAAAAAATCAACATTACACAGTTACAAATATAGTAAATGCATATAATATTGCCTATCAAAATCAAATTTTTCAAATGAATAGTTCAAATATTCAAAATATGATGATTTTTAACACTGTTTTTGGATAAATCTATCAAGAAGAATAAATCACAATTCAAATTAATTAGTATTTTGAATTATCAAAGTTCGAATTAAAGGGAGTCAACTGTATGTAAAATTCTAAATTTTACACTTTCCATATCTTGTAATGATGTCTGATGGAAATATTATATTATGTTATATGGTATACCTGTGTGGTCAGAGGAAGACTGAGAAGATACTGTTTTAGGTTGGTTAGATTCCCCAGAAAAAAATGTGCTCAACATCATTATATAATCAAGGCAAAATATAAGTCTAAAACTGGAAACTGTCGTATGAACTGTAAAAAAGAATTTCATAGATTAGTGAAAATAACTTTGCACATGTTTGAAAATAATAAAAACAAAAAAATTTAAATAAATTAAGTAAATGAAACATTTAACAGATATCTAAGCAAATCCATTTAGGGGAAAAAAATAGACATCTGAAAAGTAAAATAAGAAATTTGTCAAAATATTTTAATACTTACTGTTTTTTTCACCAGTATTTGATTGTTTATATTCCACAGCAATCATATTTTTTGCTTCTGTATCTGAACGACACATTAATCTAAAAAAAATAAATAAAATACTGCATAATAACTAAAAATATATAATTTGTTCAAAACAATTATAATCGAATTTATTTTTGCCTCTTCTTTTTAAAATTAATACACACACACACACACACACATATATATACAGTGGTGGCCAAAAGTGTGGACATTTTTTGAAAGGTTCATGTTTTTCAACTTTGTGTGCTGGTAGAATATATTAATTTTCACTTAAATACAAACGTTTATATATCAAATTGAAGGTAATTTAATGTAGAATTTAATAATAAAAACAGTATTACAATATCTGTATTACAAAAAAAGCTATGCAACTAATAGTAAGATCTATCTTAGATTTGCATTTTTTTAAAGTGATACTTACACAATCAATACTTAGTAGGATAACCCTTATTTTTTAAGACAGCTTCACAGCGTCTTTTCATCGCGTGAACGAGTGTTTGGAGTTCATCTTTCGTAATCACATGGTGCCAAGAATCAATTATAGCTTCAATAAGTTGTCTTTTATTGGATGGACGTTTTTTTCGTACAAGAATTTTCAAACGTTGCCACAAATTTTCAATTGGATTGAGATCAGGGCTGTTTCCTGGCCATGGTAATATATCTATGCCTTTATTTTGAAACCATGCTTTGCATACTTTTGCTGTGTGGCATGGAGCTGAATCCTGCTGAAAAATAAATGGTGTGTTGTTGGGGAAGAGATCCCAGATGGAAGGTATCAATTTTGGTTCCAGGACAGTTTCGATGTATTTTTCGGCATTCAGGATGCCATCAATCACTTGAATTCGGCCCACACCAACTGCAGACATACATGCCCAAATCATGACATTTGTTGGGTTTTTTGTAGTTGCTTTAATGCAATCAGGATGAAGTGCTTCTCCTACTCTACGTCTCACGCATTTTCTACCATCACTACCAAAGAGCGATATTTTACTCTCCAGATTACTTGCTTCCATTGATTTTCTGACCATTTAATGTGTTCTTTTGCCCACTTAACTTGTTTTTCGCGTTGCTTTTGATTTAAATATGGTTTTTTCCATGGAATTCTAGCTTGTAGTCCAAATCCTGATAACCTTCTTCTTATTGTTCTTGAATTTACTGCAATACCCGCTGCATTCATTTCACATCTAATGGCATCTGATGAAATTTTTCTATCTTGAAGGCATAGTCGTTTAATTTTTCTATCGGCAGTAGCACTTATGCATTTTTTTCGGCCTGATTTGGCCTTATTTTCCACTGATTTCGTTTTTTCATAACGTAAACAGAACTTTCGTACACCAGAACAAGTCACTGAACCACCAACTTGTCTTGCAATTTCAGCGTAAGAGAGGCCATTTTCTCTCAATATGACAATTCATTTTTCTTTTTGTAGATGTCCAATTAGTTCTTGTTGATGACATTGTTTAAAATTAGTTTAATTAAAAAAAAAAGGACTTTAAATATTCAAAAACAGCAATAATCTATTTAATTGTACTAGTATGCATCATTCCGCAAAATATTTCCACAACAATAACTCTTTTACCATCCAAATAACCTAAACTATAGTTACAGGCATTTGATTGGTCCTCAGAACAGTGTTTGTGATTGGCTAGTATGCTTTTATTAAAAAACACGTCCTTATTCAAAACGATTTGTGTTTGTTTGTTCTACTAAAATGAACATAACTTTTTTTTGTAATACAGATATTGTAATACTGTTTTTATTATTAAATTCTACATTAAATTACCTTCACTTTGATATATAAATGTTTGTATTTAAGTAAAAATTAATATATTTTACAAGAACACAAAGTTGAAAAACATGAAACTTTCAAAAAATGTCCAAACTTTTGGCCACCACTGTATATATATATAATAGGATTGTGCTTATATGTATATTTTTCATTTTTAAGAGTCATATATTTTGAAATAATTATAAACAAAAGCAAAATTACTTCCATATTAGGTATATTTTATGTGAAGAAAAAAATCCTCTTCTGACCTCTAATAAAACATCAGGGAATATGTGACTTTTTGACAACAATAATTATTAGCTATTTTTGCCAAGTTTGAACAGGGCTTTACAAATTTAATAAAAACTAGTAGCCAGCAAAAAATGTTCATTGCCAGTAAAAATATGTACCCCCCCTCCCCCCTGTCATTGAATTTCAAAAAGCGCAAAAGTTTTTAAATGAATTTATTGAGAAAAAAATAATAACAAGTAGAGTTTAGAATTATTAGTTACATAGTTTAGAATAGTACACAATTCAGAAAGATAATACAAAATAAACTAAGTTTTGTATTGAAAATTATCAAAATTATATATCTCTGGGGAAAAAAAAAAAAAAAAAAATACTGTAAAGGCTGAATAAAGCAGCGTGTTTGGGAAATGCTTATTGCCGAATGCTTCAAGTGTCTGGATAGTTGAGTGCTATAAAATATTTATATCCGATGATGTGCATTTTTAAATATTGTATCCAATTTTAGGTGCCACAAAGGCTAGATCAATCCTATTTTTTACCCTTTTATTGAAACCTGCCACCTTCCCACTTATTCTAATTACATGACATGCTTGCTGGCTAGAGCAGAAAAGAATGGAATTTTTTGTGCATGAGATGGAAAATGCCTTTTAAACTTGATTCTTCCATTAAAAGTACAAGAGAAAATGAATATCACTGCCTGCTGTATACTAGTAGGGATGGCAGAGAGAAAAAATGCTGTTTGTGCTAATTTTTTTTAATTCAATTTTTGTGGGGAAAAAAAAAGTTATTCTCAACAAACAAACAAAAAAAAGCAGCACTAAATAATTTGGTCGCCAGATAAAAAGAATTTGGTCAAGCCTTGTGTTGTAATATATATACAGCACAATGCATACCTGCCAAATTTGGAGAGTTAAAAAAAAAAGAGATTCTTCTAGAAACATTTTGAGGTTAGAACATAATTTTTATTTTTAATATGGATACCTATCAACTTTCTAAACAGAAAAAAATCTTATCTAAGGTTTATACTAATATTTCAGCATAAGCCTCAATATAAAAATAATATTTTCTTTATCACTAATCACTTAACTAGTATGGTCATTGCTACAATCCGCTCAGGATAACATGGCCAATAACCTTCAAATAGTTGACAATGCTACAATGGAAGACACAAATGATGCCGGAAATGCATATTTTGATTGAAAACTAAATTGTACTAGTGATTTTGCAAGATTCTCTTTCCCTGTAGCATCACAAATAACTGATGTTATTTTTTAGAAAAATAAATTTATATCCAATTATATCCTACAACAGATTTACTTTTCAATACAAATTCTTTACAGAAATTTTAATTAAATTTATGATTTTGTTATCAAAATAAATGAAATATTATATGTATTTTTTAACTACTCAAGAAAAATAAAGAAATGTTTCACTGTATGAGAGAAACAGAGATAGTGAAATAAATACCCCCCCCCCTTTTTTTTTAAAGCATGTATGATTAAAGAGAATTGAAGACAACATTTTTCAAAGCATTCTGCTTAATTTGATGGAATTAATGTTCTCTTATACATCAAAAAAAGATTTTTATTTCACATTAATTTTAACTCCCAGTTTATCTATATTATTTAAATATACATACACCATATATATTATTTATTATATATGTATATTTTTAATGATATCAGTTATCATTTATTTTCCTTTTTAAAATGCATTATTTATTGTGAAAATTAATACTCAATAACAAATTAAAACAAAAAGCATTAAAAAAGACAAATTTTATATTTTGTTTTAAATTTCTGTTTATTTGATCTATATAATAAAAATGCATGACTATCATAAACAATTATGGGCTGACTGCTTTGCATTTCATATGCCAGGCGACTATTTTTACTCAAAATTATTTTTTCGAATAAAACTGCATAAAAGTTACATTTTTAGAAAGATCGTAAAAAAAAAAAAAAAAATAATGTTTGAGAAATGAGTTACATTCAAAAATGCATATATTCTAAGATAACTTCAGCTGATATCAGGTTTACAGCTCAATATCTCATTCCATCAAAGTAAACAAACACAAGCGATTCGTTCATCTTGAGCCATCAAAATAGTGATCACACTATCGACATTGAGCTGACTACTCTCAACTGAAAAACAAAACATTATAAAAGCAGTAAATGCTTGGCAATTAGTTTTTGTCCAGAACAGTCTCAATCAATCAAACTTTATAGTCCATTATGTCGCAACTCTCATATCAAGGCTCCCTATCCACATGCAATAACAGGCATTGGAAAAGAACGGCAGTGATTGGATGTTGAGTTCGAAAGTGATAACTGAAGACAGTGCTGCTATACATAAGGCACTTTACTATGTGCAGACATATGGAGCCACTTTAATGTGTACTGACATATGTAGAGACTTTGCCACACTCTGATGTATAAGGGCACTTTGCTGTTGGATTGCTTTTCGATACCCACTTCTGATGTCGGCTGGTATAGATGGGAATCTTCAGTTTTTCTGGATAGGGTAACTTGTGCAGGCGAGATTTCTCACTACGGAAAGTTACCAAATCCAACAAACATGAAAGTCCATATTGATACATACAGACATCAGAAGTGGTTGTTGAAAAGCTGAAAATCCATCAGTAAAATGTCCTTACATATCAGAGTGTGGCAAAGTGTTTCCATATGTCAGTGAACAGCAAAGTGACTGCATATGTCACTATACAGTAGGGTGGTGCGAAAAAAGTCAAGTTGATATTTCCAAGTCGCTATAGTGTGGAAAAGTTGCAATTGGTAAATAAATATAAGAAAAAAAAAAATTTAAATCGAACTTTATCTTTCAATCCCGCAAACCACTTAAAAATAAAAAAAAATTGAAAAATTCTGATTTTTTCAGAATTTAAAAAAAATTACATATATATATATTTTTATCACTAGAGTGAAAAGTATTTGCAGATTGTATGCTGTTTAATAATAATAATAATAAATTGCATTTAGAGAATATCTTCCAATCACAAAATCTCACGATTATAAAAATCCAGAAAAATTTAATTTTGAATGATTTTGATGTATTAAGAAAATAATCAACTGAGGTCATTTTGTAGTCTCAGGTTAAGATTTAAATGAAAATTGATACTATTGAGCTGATTACTGAAAAAGGGGTTTCACTAGAATACTTAGAATTGGTTGGCTGTAGTGGTACAAATACCAATACAGGATGGAAAGGTTGTGGTATCAGACAGCTTGAAGTGCTTCTCGGACGACCACTTCAGTGGTCTGTTTGTTTATTCCATTTTGTTGAATTACCTTTTGGACATCTTTTTCAACAGTTGGATGGTGAAACAACTGGCCCAAGATTATTTAGTGGACCAATTGGGCAGAATATCATTTGTTATAAAAAGCTCTCAGTGATAAATTTTCAATTAATTGATTGTGAAATTCAAAAAGTGGGCAGACAACTGTTGATCAAGGACCAAAGATATCTTTCTGACGTAAGTCAAGCAATTAAAAGTGGCAACTTTCCAAATGACTTATCAAAGCATGACCCCGGCCCAATTTCACATGCCAGTTGGCCCACTTGTTCAAACAGAGTCCTTCGACTTTATGTGAATGTGGAAAACTCATCGGATGCCTTAAAAGCCATAGTGACATTTATTATCTTACATGCCAGTTTGGTTTGAAATAAAATGCAGTAAGTACATTACAAATGGGCCTATTCATCTGTACAGAGCAATAGAAACATCTTGATACTTGCCTGACAACCTGAGGAAAGTGGTATTCCCTGTAATTAAATGAAACTCATTCTTTGCCCACCCAGAAAACCTACTGATGGCAATGGTCTATGATAAGAGGAGGCACATAGAGAGCTAGGGCTAAGAAGAGTGTTAAAAGCCCGGCAGACTATTTCAAAATGTAAAAGCATCAGAAACTTTATCACTCCTACTTAAAATGTCAATGCGGCAGACTATACAGAATTGATTGATTGGAATGTAGCCAAATTATCATCTCCAACTCTTTTACGGAAAGTAACCAATGAAGAAATACATTCCTTCATTTCATCAGGCGATATCCCAGACTGGGATGCTAAAAAATTTCCCTGCCACATGCAAGCTGTCGAGCGGTGCGTCAAATTGGTAATGGAAGCATCACTTAAGGTATGTGGGCCCCAATCAAAAGATGGATTCATCAGGGTCACACTGAAATGAAGGTCCCTGATAACAATGTTTACCATCAAATTGCAATACAAAATTGCGTCTAAAAGTCAGACTTAAACAAATGAAATAACAAATAATGTATTTAAGTAATGTATGTAGCAAACACCCTCATTGGTTGGATGGAGGGAAGGGTGTGAGTGGGACTCTAAGAGCAGCCAACTCCCTGTGGTGAGTTCTCAGTTGTTTAAATATTATCAAATATCTAAACAAGCAAAGAGCTGTACAATTTATGTGTAAATGTTAACATTGGAACGCAAACTGATCTCAGGTGATTATCACTCAAAATTGAATTTTTCCCGATTTTTATTGCGCTTGCGTGATTGGAAGATATTCTATAAACACAATTTATTATTACTACTATTAAACAGTCAATCTGCAAATATTTTTCCCTATAGCGATAAAAAATATATATACGTAATTTTTTTTTTTAATTCTACAAAAATCGGAAATTTTCAATGTTTTTTTATTTTTAGGCGGTTTGCGCAATTGGAAGATATTTTCTAAATGCAATTTTTTAAAATGATTATTAAACAGTACAAATCGGCAAAAATTTTTCACTATAGCGATAAAAAATATATATACGTAAATTTTTTATTTTATTCTGAAAAAAAATCAGAAATTTAAAATTTTTTTGAATTTTCAGGCAGTTTGTGGGATTGGAAGATAAAGTCCGATTTGAATAATGTTTTTTTTTGTTTTTCTTGTATTTACCAATCGCAACTTTTCTGCACTATAGCAACTCGGAAATATGAACTTGACTTTTTTCGCACCACCCTACTATACAGTAATATGCCTTCCTATGTGTAGCCACGAGTACTCTCCCTACAGTCAGAAAGAAAAAAAAGAAAGATGTTAGCAAAAACGGTGCCATACTTTAATAAATAAATTGCAGCCATTTTATTCCCATAAAGACAGTAACAGCATCGGAAATAGGCGGTGCTGCTTGGATACTGAGTCTGAATTTGATTAACTGAACCTAGCGTGCCTCTATATGAGAGTGGCGACATTCAATGCTCAGACTGTGCTTAGATAGACACGTTTGTCCAAACTATATCGAGCCAAGGCATTTTCTACCCCAAAATTTGGCGGTTCTTGCCTGAACGAGTTCGATTATACAAGTGAGAGAAGTTAACAAGCATTAGCTTAGGGATAATGGCAGGCTCACCAAGACAATTGACAATTCGTTTTTGTCCAAAATCATCTCAACGAATCAAATATTATACCCTGTATGTTGCCACTTTCATATTGAGGTACCCGACCTGAACTGAATCTGAAATAAACCTAATACCTAATCTTGTAACCAAATTTGAATCTAAAAACAGTGTAGCCACACATAGGAATGCACTTTACTGTACACTGACATACGGAGGCAATTTGCTTTGCTTTGATGTACAAAGGTACTTTACTGATGGGTTTTCAGTTTTTTGACATCTACTTCCAATGCCGGTTGGTATTAGAGTGGGCCTTCAGGTTTGCTGGATGTGGGAACTTGTACAGGCAAGCTTTCGCACTTCAGAAAGATCTTGCATCTCTGTAACAGTAACAGCATAAAAAATAAATGCTTCTGATTGGGCGACAAGTTAAAATTTTATGCAACGAAGGTGCTTTGAAGAAATTCTGTGGCATCAGGGACAAAATGGTGGGAAGAAGTTGAGGAAATAACTTTGTCTATGGGTGTTACTGTTTTAAATTAACATGGAACAGTCATACTGGAAATAAATAAGCATCCGAAAATAGCTGTAGGAAAATAAAGGGTTAAGACAATTTTAACCACCTGCGTATAACTTTGCGGAAAACTTTGCTTAAGCTGCCTAACTGCGGAAAACTTTGCTTTAGGGTTGCTTAGTAAAATAAAATGAAAAAAAAATTATTAAATTTTAATTTTAGCGGCAGAGCTGCTCAAACAAATTTTTTGGAAAGCAATAGTTTTCTTTATTTTTTAAAAGCTATAAAAGAAAAAAAACCGCTATAGTGAAAAATCTTTAAAAGGAAGATATAAAAACACATTTTAATAAAAAAAGAAGCAAAATTACTTCATTTGAGGTAGCACAAAGCATTTAAAAAATCCTTAAGTTAACGTAATCAAGTTGTATTCACTCAGTGAATGTTGGCGGGGTTGTGGGCCGGGTCTTTTTTTCTGTTTTGATTCGCTATACCGAAAAAAACTTGTGTCTAGGATAGCTAAGTAAAATGCAAAAACAAAATAAATAAAATTTTACTTCTGGTGGTAGCGCAAAAGGCCTAAAATTTGAGAAAAAAACGCATTTCAACCAAATTTTAGGCCTTTTGCGCTACCACCAGAAGTAAAATTTTATTTATTTTGTTTTTGCATTTTACTTAGCTACCCTAGACACAAGTTTTTTTCGGTATAGCAAATCAAAACAGAAAAAAAGACCCGGCCCACAACCCGGCCAACATTCACTGAGTGAATACAACTTGATTGCGTTAACTTAAGGATTTTTTAAATGCTTTGCGCTACCTCAAATGAAGTAATTTTGCTTCTTTTTTTATTAAAATGTGTTTTTATATCTTTCTTTTAAAGATTTTTCACTATAGCGTTTTTTTTTCTTTTATAGCTTTTAAAAAATAAAGAAAACTATTGCTTTCCAAAAAATTTGTTTGAGCAGCTCTGTCGCTAAAATTAAAATTTAATAGTTTTTTTTTTCATTTTATTTTACTAAGCAACACTAAAGCAAAGTTTTCCGCGGTATAGCGAATAAAAAAAAAAAAAAGTTTTTTTCGGCCCACCCTAGTATACATGACATAAAGATCATTCATAATTCTTGGTTATCTATATAATAAAAGCGCAAGTCATGTGACTGTCCTAAACAATTATGTGCTGAATGCTGTGCTTTTCATTTGCCAGGAGCCATTTTTACTCAAAATTATTTTTCAAATAAAACTGCATAAAGGTTACATTTTTAGAAAAATCTTTGAAAAAAATTAATGTTTGAGAGATGAGTTATATTCAAATATGTATATATCTAAGATGACTTGTGCTGAAATTAGGTTGACAGCCCAATATCTGATTCCATCAAAGTAAACAAACACAAGAGAGTCGTTCATCGTGAGCCATAAAAATATTAAACCATGAATACACTATGGACATCGAGCTCACTGCTCTCAACTGAATAACAAAACATTACAAAACAAACATCTGCTGTCTTTCAATACACGAGTAACCGTGACACTCAAGATCACTTATGAATTATCTTCTTGGATGCATGAGCAACTGCAAAACACAAGATCAGTTATGTGGTGTCATTCGATAACTGAACTCTGTCGAAAATTTGCTTTATAGATAATTTCGAACAATGATATTAGCTGAGAATATGTGAATAATGATTGCTTACACTGGTTCTCTTGATATTTAATATTCCCCACTTTAATATGTGTCATGCTAATTTATTAATTTTATTATGGCTGAGTATGTGAATTACGTGGTTTTTGTCAAGAAATATGAAATACAAAACAACAAAAAATATAAGAAATGCTATCATGATCGCAAGGAGATCTTGATTTATTCATCAAGAATCTTCTGATATGACGAAGGATTAAACAAGTAAATTAACTTGTGAATAAAAGTAACATGTTGCAAGGCTTAGCATACATTTAAGAGAGACCAAACTGATTGCCAGAGACGGCTAGTAAGTAAATAATATCACAATATGCACTAAACAGTGACATTTTCAACAGCACACTTGATTATGAAATATAGCAGCAATATCAGTAAATAATTGATTTTGACAAGTTCCATATATAATTAAAATTATATACCAAACTACATTTGTAAATATTTATCAACATGTACTTGCAAACAAAGAAAAACAAGAATTTTAGAAAGCAAAATATTTCAAGATGGAGAAGAGTTTTTATGATTGATAAATTATTTATGGTTACTTAAAAATAATAAATAAGACAGATAAAATAAAAGAGCTTTAAAGATTCTAAACTGTGTGCTAAGGGAGCAAAGTGGAAAAACAAATTTCTGGGAGTGAAGGAGAACTTCAAAGGTTGATTATTTATTTATAATTACTTTAAAATAACAAATAAAACAAAGAAGGTTAATTGTACATTTCAGCGGATGATTTAGATAATAACCAAGAAAAGCAACATAAAACCAGGAAACAGCTTATGAATATGTTTTTATATCATTGTCATACTTATCCATTATTTGTTATAGGTCAAACTATTTAGCAACTGATTTCTTTAATTTTTTTTTTTTTTAAATGAAGGATAGGTTTTTATAGTCAACAGAAAG
Source organism: Maratus michaelseni (assembly GCA_963931845.1). Lineage (NCBI taxonomy): Eukaryota > Metazoa > Arthropoda > Arachnida > Araneae > Salticidae > Maratus > Maratus michaelseni. Next base: position 314,703,023 of record OZ007591.1, read on the forward strand.
TAAACAAGAACCAAAGGTTGCAAAAATATATTAATTGCATTTTTGAAACTTTTATAAGTGCTAACAGAATAGAGTTTTGAGATTACAAACCTAGTAACACCACTTTTTCTAATGCTTCTTGTATCTTCTAAAGTAAAATCTTGAAGCATGACATCAGCCCACATAGACTGATCAGACAACATAACAGCAAAAGCTTTAAAGTTATAGATTTCCACTACAGCAATTAGACTGGATGTTTCTCTTCCACTAACTCCATCTCTCTAGAAAAAAAAAAAATGATATTCACCCAAATGGCAGATAATCTTTAAACACAAAAACTGCAATATTTTAAGAGCCCTTTCTAATTTTAATCTTTGAAATATTATTCACCTTCTTAGATTTACTCCTCATGGAAAACTTAATTGATTAAAAAAAAGAAAAAAAAAGTGGAGTATACAATTTAGATAGGCAGATTTAATTAATTTATAGTTTCCTACTCACACATATATATATGTAGAGATTTATAAAGGGAAGTTATAAATTAGGTAAAATTACCACAGAACACATAATTTTTATGTAACTGTAAGAGTCTATAAAATAAAAGACAAACACTAATAAAACATATATTGTAGAAAAATATAAATGTGGCAAATTTATCATTAAGCATGGTACAATGTCAGTTTTGATATTATATAAAAAAAAGAGACTACTAGATATAAGTGACATTGTAGAAATTATATATCTACTATCTCTATATAAAATCCTAAAGTAATGATTTTATGAAACTTTTTTTTGAAATGCTTAAATGCAGCGTTTGTAGAATGCTGACAGTAAAGTAATTTTACTATGTTGTTACAGTTGCCTGTTTTTTCTTGAAGAGGGTGTATATAGCATTTACAGTTATTGTACATTGCTACATCAAAAAATTTGATAACACTTCCGTCTTTAGGCACTTATTATTTAAAATGCATTTTAGTGCAATTACAATATTTAACAAAATTTGTATATGTTACTAAGAATTACTGTGGCATGTTGTACTGAAAATATGGGGTGTAACATTTATAATTCTTTTACAGGACAACACAAAAAAATTCAAACACTCTACATTTTATCATCAACTTGCCAGTCCCATGTAATTACCTTAAATACCTAAAACCTTAAATCTCTTAAGAAACGAAACTCTAGCTTTGATCTGCGATGCCTTCACGCAGTATACCAGGCGTGTTGCATGGAAAAATTTTTAATTCCACCTTCCACCGCCAGGGGCGCATTCTGTTCTAAACAAATCTCTTTCTGAACGAACCTTCGGCATGGGTTCCCGCTGTCTACTGCACTGTATAGAGATAATAAGGGATGAAGATTATTAAATTTTTAAGGTTTTAAAGAACCTCAGAACACTAAAATAAAATTGGAAAGTTGTTGGTCAAATTGCAGAAAAATTGGATTTTATTCATAAACTAGTATATAACCCCGTCAAAAACGACAGATTGTTGATCTGCGTTTCTTTTTCATAACACTTCATACAAACAAACAGCATGAAGACTTTATTATTGAAAGGTTTGTACTGTAAAAAAGTACATTTTAAAAATGACAAATGATTTCTACAAATAAAAATGATGAGGATATATATATATATATATATTTTACTCAGTATTAAATTTCAGAAGTAGTTCAACGATTGGACAAAACATTCAAATTAAATATTGACAAATAATCCATGTGTGAAAGTTTTTGTAAAAAAGTGTTATCAATGAGTTTCTAAGCCGATTGACTCACCACATAACTCATTGTTTGATTACATAAGCAAAATTAAATGCAAATTACGTTGTACTATGTATTCCTTATATTTTAATTACGTTTGATAAGAAAGAATCATTTTAGAGTATATGACCCCTTATCCGGAATTCCAAAATCCGGAAAAACCCGAAGTCAGCAAAATAATTTCGAAAATTTTCTAAATTTGTATATTTTTACAAAAATTTTAGAATGTTTGAAATTTTTAATGTTTGAAATTTTTACCAATTTCTAATTTTTTTTTCAGTCCATTGTGTTTCAGTGTGTAATCACTAAAATATTGTTACTTCGGTAGCGGGTGAACACGCCCCCCCCCCCCCCTTCTTTCCGAAATTAGAAACAAATCATTTTTCTCTCAAATTTTAGTTAAAAATTAATTTATATTACGATTCGTTTGAAACAAAAAATAGTTATATATTTATTTTATCAAGGGTGATTCTGTTCCAAATTCTCCTAAAAATTTAAGGCATTCGATTTCGAAAATTTTAGTCTTCAGTCCAAAAATTCGAACATAACAAAATCTCGAATTTTGAGCGATCGTCGCCGAAAAAAACAATTATGTCTATCGTTCACAGAAAAAGTAGACAATTTCTTCAAAGGATTGCGGAAACAACTTGAATTTTGTTAAAGGATTGAAAAAAACGCAAATTTCATCGCAGAATTGCGAAAAAACGCTAATTTTGTTAACAAATCGCAGAAAATATGCGATTTCCGACAAAGGCTTGCGAAGAAAACGCAAATTTCTTCCAAGCGCTCCGAAAAAATGTAAAATTTCTTCAAGGGATCACAAAAAACATACAAATTTGGTTAAAAGATCGAAAAAAAAAAAAAAAACGTGAATTTCGTCAAATAATCGCAGAAAAACATGAATTTCTCCAAAGGATCATGAAAAAAAAAACCGCAAATTTCTTCAAAGCACTGCAAAAAATTTTCTAAAAAACACAAATTTTGTCAAAAGATCACAGAAAAAATTGCGAATTCCGTCAAAGGATCGCAAAAAAAAAAAAAAAAAAAAACCCCGCTAATTTCGTCAAAGAATCTCAGAAAAAAAACTCGAATTTTGTCAAAGGATCGTAAATAAAAGGTAAATTTCATCAAATAATAGCAAAAAATGCAAGTTTCCTCAAAGAATCGCAAAAAAATGTAAATTTCTTCAAAGGATCGCAAAAAGAAAATGCACATTTCTTCAAAGGACCACGAAAAAATTATATTTCATCAAAGGATCATAGAAGAAAAATGCACATTTTGTCAAAGAATAGCAGAAAAAAATGCAAATTTTGTCAAAGAATCACGAAAAAAAAGCATGAATTTTGTCAAATAATCATGAACTTCAAAAGGACCCAAAATCCGGAAAATTCCAAAACTCGGAAAGCCTTTGGTCCAGAGGATTTCGCAAAATAGGTCCTGTACTGTATTTAAGATGGAGGCAAAATTTCAAAATATGCCAGTAGAGGGTGCCAATGTACTGGATTGATCACTCAAATCCTCCGTACGAAAGAATTCACCGCTATTTCTGAAAAGAAGAGTGCTGACAGAAAAAAATATATACAGAAATGTTGATATACGTGTTTTATATGAAATAGTTTTTGAAGGTTTTAAACAAAATTAAAATATTTAAAAGCTCTAATATGCTTTTACAAATATTTTAACAGCAGAATCGGATGAAGCATAGCTTTTTCATTAAGCCTAACATGGCGTTTAAATATGGTCGATTCGCAGATCAGAGTGGTCGAGCCCGGAGCCGTTACAGACACTTTCTTGCCTTCGGATTTTATTATAAGTAAGATGGTGGTGATACAACTTATCTGTAGGCAACCAAAGATGCTGGAATAACAAATGGAACTATTATAATGGAGTTATGTACAAATTCTTAGGAAAATCCAAGATTTATTATCATGAGAAAAACATGAAACTGAAATTAAAAGCTCCCTCTAGCGATGAAAGGGTAGTAGTAAAATTAAAAGAAGACTGGTGGAAAAGCTTTTAAAAAATCCTTATACAACAAAAAAAGAATTACAGAAATCATACAATAGGGAAGAAGAAATTGCAAAAGAGCCTCAAAAATGCATTATTTGGAAATAGCAGTTTAGAATTACTAAGTGATGAATGTAAATTAATTTTTAGACTTTTCAAGGGCTCCAGAACATGAAAATAAAACCAGGAAGCTGTAGGACCAACTGTAAGAAAATAAATTTTTATTCGTAAATGCTGCTGATACAATGTATCTTCAGGTTACCAAAAGTGCAGGAATGTAATCGAAACATAATGAGGGAGTTATATAACAATTCTTAGAAAAATCTGATCATTATAACTGTTAAAATAAAAAAGAAAAAAAAAAGAAAAGAAACACCGTAAAAGAATACCATTATTGAAAAAATGCAGTAGCTGGGGGCTAAGTACAAATTTGTGCTGCATATAGTAGCTGAAGTACCTAAGAAGTTGTTAGAAAAATAACTCCAAGTAAATTGGTCCCAAAAACAGAATAAAAGAGGGCATGTTATTAATATGAACTCAATATTTAATATAAAACTTTTTAAATCCCCCCCCCCTTCTATTTCCTCAAATAGAACAAATAATCTGTAAAATTAAGTTTTCTTTATTAATTACTATGCATTGTCAATCTTATGTCATATAATTTATAATATATAAAATTAAGTTTTCTTTATTAATTACTATGCACTGTCAATCTTATATCGTATAATTTCAAACCTTTCGGTTTGGAAAGTAAATGGAGGAACAGGCCCTGAAGTACCAGAAGCCAGAAGTAAATTCAATATAATCTCCACTTCTGTCTGGATCATGTCGAGTCAATTTTTTTGCAAAAATTTAAAAAAAGTTACTGACAGATTAAAAAAAAATTTGGATTTTTCAAATCATAAAAGTATTCTACGTATATATTGCGAGTTTCAAATCTATACCTTGAATAGTTTTCTTAATATTCAAGGATAAGTGAAAATGAGAAAGTTTTACCGTCTGCGATTAGCAAATCATTTGCTAATTTTGTGGTTTGATATTTCTTCAGTGTCATATTCAGATAAAAAGATTGCATTTTCGAAGTGATGTTTAATAAGTTTTAAATTAAAATCTTGGCTAATTATCAAAATAAAAATCTGAGCCTCAGATGCATCAGGACATGCTTCGTACTATTCTTACTGAAATTTTCAATCTTGTAAGTGCAGTAGATTTCGCTAGCCATTGCCAACACACACATGGACACACACACAGAATGAAACCTTCTTTTATTGGTACAGATTATTGTTAGAAGAACTACTTTCTATGACCTTTATTTAACTTATGATGCTTCATGTGTCTTCAACTAACTTTTTGAATGCATTTTAAGTTCACTTCAAATTAGAGTCCTGTATCGGGCCAGATAACACAATTTCACATGAACCGACCCAATTATGGTTCGTCACTATTTTTTTCATTGCAGGTCGGGTTGATTTCTATCTCTTTGCTGTGGGCCAGGATAACTTTCATTGTTTTGAATTCGGGTCATTTTCAAGTTGAGTTTTAACTCTTACAGGTGAGGTTCGGGTTGACACGATTTTTCAAAATAATGTCTAAAATATATTTTTCAGGTGAAATATCTATATACAATAAAACCTCTATAACAGACACTCCCGACACTTCTATTTAGCAAGCACTTTTTTAATTCCTAACACCTATATATTTATACACTTCTATCTCGGGCTAGTGGACACCTCCAAATCTAAACATACATGACATAAACACATGTGTGCATGAACTATCACAAATACGATAGATGTATTTTTGTATGAATCAAAAATGAAATGTTGGTAATATTTTTCATATTCTGAGAGAAGAAAAAAAAGATTCCAAACTGTGCCATAAAGAAAGAATAATCTATGATCCCATTTCTTATGTACATTTTATTTCTCACACAATAAATTAAATATATATACACTAGGGGGCCTACCCCCTGCGAGCTACGCTCGCCAACCCCCGCTCAGACTTCGAGGCCTCTAAAAACATGACAGCGTGCTTTATTTTAAAAATACTGGTAAATCTGTAATTGGGTTGCCATGCTTTTAACGTTTTAATGGGGCATTTTTTGATTATCATGGCCTCATACACAGCTGCTGCAACAACTGACGACTGTTTTCGGGATTGATAAGTAAAATCAATTACAACTTGAAAACCAGCTTGTATAAAATGGTTAGGTTTAAATTGTGGCTACCTCTCGGACTTTTACAACAACGATCTGTATTCTGTTCTTCCTTTGCGTTTAAGGATGAGAAAAATTCCATCTGCTTGTGAATAACATTAAGAACCACGGTATTGAAAAGTACTATGTTATAGACATTTTCAGTAACAGGTTTTAATTTTCTCTATTTTAGTGCATCATCATGCATATTTTCATGTTATTTTAAATGTGTACATTATTTATTTTAATTAATATGTATATACGAATTTTCTAATAATTATTTATCATACAAAATTAATTAAATATTTTGTGCATGCATGCCTGCATTTATTCGGCATCAATTGGTGCGATATTTAAACAAATTTGCTATCCGCGATAATTTTACACCATGTTATGTCACTTGAATATTGTACATAAAAAAATCGGGTACTTTTCCAGTATAGGATCCTTTGCTTTTAGGTTTGGTGTAATTCGAGCTTCAAAAAGGGATAGATTCGTTAATATACATAGATTTGTTGCCAAAAGTTATGAAAACAAACCCAATGAACTTTTGATGCTTTTCTATTATAGGGGTCTTGACGCTTTTATAAAAAGCTTGGCGGAAAAAATCAAGCAGGATAGAAAACCAAGCAGGATATTTTATTCTCCTTCCGTTCAGTTGGGCAATTATTATTTTATATATTCGTTTCAAATATCCGAATTAGTAATTTTATAAATTCGTTTAGTTAAATTTTACAAAAAAATAACAATGATATCAATAAATAATAATTACTATTAATTCCTTTCCCCCCCCCTTTCTTTTGCGTTTACATAAATGACGTCATTCGGACGAATTTATTCAAAATATTTTCAGTTTATAAATTAAATTAAATGCTGACAGACGATTGAATCCTGACGATAGAAATGTGATTTTTTTTTTCAAATTTTCCGGAAAAACATAATTTAATCACAATCTTGTCTTCATTATCGATTGAAGTAAAAGATAAATTCAATTTCAATTTGAAAATGACGAATAAAAAGAAATCAATAATACCTATCGGGAACGTTTTCAATTTTTTCCCTTTTTTCTCACAAAAAAAACTGAGTAATTAGTTGCCATCATTACAGAAATGTCATTAAAGTTAGAAAAAAATTAATATCTCGAAAACTAATTCCAATTTCAAAATTCTATTACCAGTTTTGACATCCGCGGATTTTTATGGACAATTTGTATTATTTTCACCATCAAGCGTTTAATATTTTATTAAAAATAGCCCTGAAACATAATCAGTCGTTTAATCAGTCGTTTCATAAAATCGTTTCATAAATTCGTTTCATAAAATCGTTTCACAAATTCGTTTCATTAGGATTTTATATATATAGGGTAGATATACACTCATTCATCTTCAAATATGCATTTATTTTCATCGGAAACATAGTTCTGCTCAAATATTTTGTGAAGATCCCAACAATCTGACATACAAAAACCTAAATCTGACCTGCAAGAAGTATATTGAACTCCACCTGCAGAAAGAAAAAGTCACCATAACACAAAAAAAAGAAAAGAAAATTAGGGCCAACCTAACCTAATGCAGAACTCTATTCACTGATCCTGAGGTATCTGTTACACAGAAGTTTTACTATCTTTGAATATTAAAGAATATAGATGTACTATTTTTTTTCCTCAATAATGCTGATTTGTACAGATATCATACAAATTTAATTTTTCCAACTGAGGGAAAAAATGCCCAAGCCGGTATTCAAACCCAGAACTTTTGACTTAAATTGCCAATGCTCTACCGATGGAGCTACATGGGATGACAACTGGCTGGCATGCTTTGCTCACATATCCTTATTGGCAATAGCATCTGGTCTGCCATGTAGACATCTCAACAGAATATATTGCAGGTAACAGAACTCCATTAAACGATGGGTACTTTGATACACTATATTTTTCTCAATTATACTGATTAGTCAAGATATCACACTAAATTAATTTTTCCAACTAAGTGAAAAAATGCCCAAGCAGGATTTAAACTCAGAATCTTTTACTTAAATTGCCAATGCTCTACCAATTGAGATACTTGGGCCAATAACCTGCTGGCATGATGCGCTCAGATAACCTTATTGGCAATAGCATCTGTCTGCCATGCAGACAACTCAACAGGATATATCGCAGGTAACGGAACTCCATTAAACAATGAGTACATATATAAAGTTTAAGTCAGAAGTCTTGGGTCATGTAAAGATGTTATTTCACAAAAGAAAAATAAATTTTATATTTTTCACTTATCTGTATTATGTTATAATCCTCTTTATTTTTTTATTAGAATGATTCATATTAGAGTGAGGATGGCTAAGAATAAATTTAATAACACACTTGGAAAAGGTTCCAAAGAAAAAAAAAATCTAGAGATAGTAAATCTAATTCCATATCTTTTCAAATAAATCTTAATCTATACTAATACAATAAAGTTGTTTGTTTGTCTGTCTGTGTGCGATGGCTAGCGAAATCTACCACATGCAGAAGTCTGATAATTTAGGTGAGGATAGTCTAAAACCTGTCCTGGTGCACCAGAGAATCAGAATTTTAATATTTTGAAAATTAGCCTAGATATTAATTAAAAACCCATAAAGCATAAAAAACTCATTAAAACGCACTTTGAAAATAGTTATTTTTATCATAACTGCAAAAGAAATTACCATTTTGATAATTCCAGACAACGAAATATTCTCCAGTTATCCTCAAATATTAAAAAAACTATTGAAGTTATTGATTCGCAACTCACAGTATATGCATAGTTTATTTTTCTGATTCCAAAAATGAAAATTTTGTAAAATCGTACTGTAACTTTTCTTTATTTTGGGCAAAAACTTATCAGACTCGAGAATAGGACTTAGACAGAAAAGAGAGTTACTGTAAATAAGGGCTGACAGATTGAAAGTCAACTCACACTTTTGTGGACCTATTCAAATAAATATAACTATTACGTTTATCAAATCTGTTATTATGCGTACAGATATACAAAAAAAAAAAATCACGATTTAAAAAAATCAAAATTTATAAAAATCGATCTGTAACTTTTTGAAATATTAATTAAAAACTTATTAATGAAAATGGAAAAGGATTCATTTCTATTTTAACAGGACAGGTGCACTTGAATTGCACACTGATTGTTTTGATAATTCAAGACTACAATGGCACCAGTTGAAAAGATCCAAGAAAGTGCCAGACAGGGGACAGCTTTCATTAAAAACTGAACTACAAAGAGATCTGTTTACTGGTGCATACTTCCTTTTACTTTGTGAAAATAAAAGGAAATAATTGCCAATTTTTACTAATAAACATGAACAAATAAGATACAAATTTGAATTTGAGGATGGGAAGGGGAGCCATCTGGCAGCTATTTTAGCGTAGTGTCTTTTGTTATGTTTTAATCATCAGAAAAATTTAATTATTTTTTTAATGGTCACAATAATGTAGGCACATTCTTATCTCAGAGTTCTATGAGCCCTATAACAATGGGGTTTGATTCATTTAACTTGGTTTTTGCCTGTAATTTACACCGAAGTTTTCTTTAGCTGTTTATTTGTTATATCTGTAGCAATGAGAAGTGAGGGTGGTAAAGGACTTTTTATTAAATATCGTATTTATTGAAATTCACCACGTGACCCCCAGGCTGTGGTTTTTTCATTATTTGACACATTTTTATATATATACGCATCTACTGATCTGATTTCGACAGAACTAATTCCATTTAACAAATTTAGCATTGTTAGCTTCACCTATAGCGTTTAATTGCTGTTATGTATAGATAATTACCACTATTTCCGAACAGTAACTTCAGAAGTTTTGTTTTTCAGTTCTAAGCTTTTCTACGAGTCTCATTCTTTCAGCAAGAACTCCAGTATTTTTAATTAGTTATTTGACAAAAAACTGCTTCATCTCCCCTCCCTGCTTCAAGGTTTTTCCTCTAACTATGGCCTGTTTCCATAACTCAGCAACTATCTATCGGATTTCAATTAAACTGATTCCAAACATTATAATTAACTTAATAAACACCCTCTATAACATTAAAGTAAATGTATGAGCTGTATATACCACTCTTTTTGAATAATAACTTCAGATTTTTAAAAATTTTATTTCAAAGTATCTTGGGTTCTATGGGCCCAATTATGACGGTTTTAGCTCATTCAACTTGATATTGATGGCCATACATATTTTAGTTCCATCTTCTACCACCAGGGGGCATATTCTTATCTCATGTTCTATGGTCCCGTTTACGACAGGATTTGGCTCATTCAACTTGATTTCGATCGCCTAAGATATTTTAATTCCACTTTCCACCGCCAGGGGGTCCATGCAAAATGCTAATAAATTTTAAGTAATATTTTAATGGAATATAAATTATTAAAAAATAAATACATAAATATATAGAAAAATTATTCTAAAATTGGAACAAATTCACCTTTGTGTATCAATTAAAAATATGAAACCATTTTAAAATGGATCACAATTTGTGTATTACTAAAAAAAAATCCTGTAACGATATGTTATCATGCAATATACCAAAAATCTGGTATAATCTACTTGGTGTTGATGGTACATTTGGGTTGGAAAAACCCACTTTGCTCAATAGACTAGTCCATTCCCTTCCACCCCCCCTCTCCCTCCCTTCTCCTTTTGTGGTTTCGCCTTCTGCTATTTAAACAGCTTACATTGCGGAGGTTACAGAATTTTTTTCTCATTTTCGCCTTTGGATGATGGCCAGGTTCTGGTCGAAAGCGCTCGGGACTCCGACGAATGTTTTAACATCTGAGAATGGTTTTTTAATGTTTTAGAACCTTTTTATTTTACACCTATTTTAGTAATACACAAATTGTGATCCATTTTAAAATGGTTTCATATTCTTAATTAATAAATACATGAATTTAAAATTTTATCAATGAGTAAGAATATGGATCATAATTACAAGACTTTGTTGATAAATAAATAAGTATTATCGCTTTAAATGTCATTAAAAAAAAATTACACAAAATTAGGTTAAAGATATTTGTTTTAATTTATTATCATGGGCCTGGGAAACGCCAGGCAGGTCAGCTAGTTAAATAAAAAGTGATAGATAGAAAATGACAAAAAAAGAATAATTTATTTAAATTTAACAATGTCTTGGGTAGAAAGTTGCAATCTAACAGTTATACAAATCTAACATTATTTAAAAATTATATACACTTTTTTCCCCAATTTCTGTCACTAAAAAATGTAACATTAAATTATCTTTATAAATTTTACACTAATAGAGTTATATTTTATTGGTTATGAATACTTACCAAATGTGTTTCACCTTGGCACAAAATCAACTTAATACTATCCAAATTAAATTCAAATTTAAATCTGGCATGTACTTTACTAGGAACATAATCACTCACGACAGTAAGTTTATCTGAGGCTTGAGAAACTGAAATTAATTAATTAAAAAAATAAATATTTGCTGGCATGCACACAAAATAAACAAGAATAATAATAAAAATACATAAAGATATTTTTCTTAAAGAGCTTTGTAAGTAATCTATATTAACAAAATAAAGTCTTGCTCTGTGTGTATGTGTTTGTCTGTGATGGCTAGTGAAATCTACTGCACATAGAAGTCTGAAAATTTAGGTGAGGATAGTACAAGGCAGGTCCCGATGTACCTGAGGCTTAGATTTTTAAGTTTTTTAAAATTAGCCAAAATATTAATTAAAAACTTATCAAAAATGCAATGCAATCCTTTTTTTTTTGCAAAAATTGGCAAATGTGCACGTATGCCCAAAACCTGATTTTTGAGCAGAAAGGAAGGAAGAATCAAATACTGGAGTTTTTTATACTTCTGTTTTAATCTCCATTGGCAAAACTGTTGGAGATGCAGAAAAACCAAAAACATATTCTTAAAGTTTGTACTTTTGTGTCTTAAACGCCACAACCAGTTTGAAAAAAATTCATTGTTAACACTCTGCAATTTTTTTTAGTAAAAAGGTCAGTAAAAACTTTTACAAAAAGACATAAAAAGTAGGATTCGACATAGACAGATTTTGCTGTATTTTAATACCTTAAATATTTACTAAAATGTATGATAGCCAGAGTTGCCAAGTTCCAAAGGGCAAAAATCAGGAGAATTTTAAAAAGGGATTGGGATACTTTTTTCAATGATTTTTTTTTTTTTTTAATGTAATCATACAAATAATAATTTAATTCATTTTAAATAATAATACACATATATATTTTTTAAAAATTAAAAATGCTTTTAATTAAGAAAATTAATGGCATAAAATATGTTTTAAAACAATTTAAAGATCATTATAAACACCATGAATGGATCTCATAAAAATATACAATTATAAAAGTCATGAATGATAATTCTTTATTAATAAAAAAATTATTAATAACAAAAATAAATTGGTAAATGACAATTACATAAAAATAAAAGAATTTACAGTTTCCAACATAAAGTTACAATTAATTCATTATTGAAAATAAAATTAATGGTATCAGATTTTCATTTAAGAATGAAATTGAAAATTAGCTCATAGCAAGAGCTACAAAGAGCCATCATATATATTTGACCTGAACTGCTATAATATCAAATAGTACTAATCAAACACTGAGAAAAAAGTTATGATTTTCCTAGCATATTTAAATATAAAATAAGAATGAGAAAAATTGTGTAAGGAAATCAGGAGAATTAAGTCAAAAATCAGGAGTATTGAAAATCAATCAGAAATCAGGAGACTTGACAAATCTGGATAGCTTTGAAGAAAATTGAGATTTTTCTCTGCCCCCCCCCCCCCCCCCCCCTAAAATTAATCATATGGGCACCCTTGCTCACAAACTATTTTATTAATATAAATACTAGCATACAAATTTTTGCAGGGGAAGAAAAATGCATAAAGCATTTAAAGTGTTCTAAAAATGGATGAAATAGAAAAAAAAAAAAAGTAAAAAATCAACATTTACCAAAATTTCTTTAAAGAAATAAAAGCAATAATAACAACAAAATTTTAAATAAACTATACAACACATAAATGTGTAAATAAATAACTAAAATAAAATAAAATAAGCAACATGAAAAGCTGGTTCATTTAAATTAAACTGGAAACTTTTATCCATGTATTTTGTATAATATGTTTCAATAGTAGAGAAAAGATAAGACATAGCAAATCTAAATATAGATAAATTCAACATAAGTTAATATAACTTTGATACCTTGCATTTTAATACTTTGCATTCAAATCACATTTTTATAAGTTTAAAAAACAGAAGGAATTTAATTATATATTTTTGCATCTTAAAACTTTATGAAACACTCAGTAACCATGCTGAAATCTTATTAAAACACACTGCAGAAGCCAGTCAAACACAGCTCATCTCAGAGCAGAAGCCCTTATTGTATCTATAAGATCACTATAGCAAGAAGCGAAGCAGAGAAAGATGGAGAAATTCAGTATTTTTTATATTCATGACAAATTAAAAAAAATATATTCTCATATATACATTAAAAGCATCTGAGAGCAGCCTAACCATGACCACTGAAAAAAATTGGCCTTGTACTGATCACTTGTTTCAAATTTAAAAAGTAAACTTTGTAGCACATTGTAAAATTCAATATTTTCTAGTTTTTATTTTTGAAGATCAAGGATTCTTATTAGTATAATATTGAAAATACAATAATTAAATACACTGAAACGTTAAACAATAAATACCTGTCTTTGTTGTTTTAGATTCCGCAGGAGCAGCTGAAACACCAGATGAAACTGCTGGAGTTGTTGCAGTATCATCAGCAGTTTCTGCTAAATTTTCACTTAAAACACTCATAATTGTATTGTAATCTTCTTGACTCATAGTGACCTAAAATAGACATAAAAAAAAATCATTTTCATTTTAAAATAACATACTAATTTTGATTTTTTAAATTTAAACAGAAACTTCTATTAAATACTTTAAATAAGCGAAGAAAGTTCAGACTGGGTGTAAAGTATTTTTATCAAAAAACAAAAAAAAAAATAGTTTTCAGCACTAAAACAACCTGCATTAGTGCAGACTGCTTTCAACAGCATAAACAGCCTTTAATGTTAATTTTGTTTGTATTACTATTAGAAATTCAATAGCATAAATTGATACTGTCATCAGTGCAAATGGCAAAGGGGATCAAACTTTGTCTTTATACACATGGAAGCAGAAAAGGGCTTTATCCATTTCAATATGTACAAAAAGGGAGCTGCAAATCTATTGCCACTTGCACTAATGACAATATCAATTTATGCTATTGAAACCAGTCTGCACAAATATGAATTATTTAAGGGTTAAAAATGTTATATTGATAATAATTATAATCTTTAATAAGTATTTCTGAAACTTTTTTTTTTTTGATTTTTTTTTTATAGTAATACAAACAAATTTAATATTCAAGGGGATATCATAAGGATTCCTAAAGAGTTGAGTCATTACTTACTACAACAAGATCTTGATTATTATTATTAATTTCAACAAAAGAAAGAATGAAAATTTGGTGACATCGGAACTATTCATTGATTACCATTTAACCAAAATAGTAATAATAAATAAATAAAAATAAAATTAGATAAAGGAAACTAATGATATAAATTTTAAAGTTTTCTGTGTGATTTCAAGATTTACTGGTAGTACGGAAACCAAGTTTGCATAGGCCATATAGCTACGTTTTCCTGAACCATTTCGGCTACTTTTCATCCCTTCATAACTTCGTTTTTGGGACAGCTACAGAGTTTTCCTTTTCAACACACATTAGTATAATCAAACTAAACTTGGTTCCATGATTTCATGTCTCTGTATTTAATATTTTTCGAAATATGCAATTCTAAAAAAAGGCTTTTTTGTCACTGACTCACTGGGGATCATCATATAACTAAGATTCGTGATTATCAAATAACTAAGGTACTTCTAACAGTTGTATCATGAAATTTGACAAGTAAATAGGTTTTGTAGCACAATTAACCATAAAAATCTGAAAAAATAGAATTTTCACCTTTAAACCCAGCAAACAGGTGGTGCTGATTTGGCCATATACAGTTCTGCAACACATTCAACATAACACTTTCAATTGGCAAATTAAACTAATTACAATGTTGCAACCATGTTTTTTGCTGTATGTTAAATATTTAAATAATAATGGTTCTATAGATGATCATTTACTCGCTCATATTTGACACCAACGTTGGCTACCAAGGCCTGATTACAGAAAATTAGCCTGAGTGTGAAGGTATTACATGATTTCAAATTTAATGACATTTTTATACGCTTTTCCAAAAATTGTTAATAAGGCAAATCTTTCAGTTTAACTGTCCATTTTTCTATCTTTTTCTTCCTGAAATTAATTTTATTATAAATGCAGGAATTCTAATCTCAAAAGCATTCTAGTCAATCTGGCAAAAATCCACTACTATTTATGGGTTGTTATTACTTTAAGTGTATTTCAGCGATATTAATAAACTTTATTTAAGTATTGCGGAGCAGCACAATACTTATTTATTTCTAGTGTAACTCCTTAATGTTAATTTAACACAGTAAAGCTTATGTATTGCGTAACTTTTTGACTTGTTCCAACTGTTTTGTCCCGATGCCACAAAATTTTTACTCTACACAAATTCTAATAAATTTGAAATAGTGAAATTGTTTGGCTGATTTCAAGGTCAATATGGATGATTAAATGCCTTTGCATATAGGTAGATTATAATCCAGGAAGTATACTGTGTATAACTCCATAAAACTGTGTTTTATTTACTTTAATAAAAAAATGTCTTAATAATTCAAAATTTTATTATTTTCATTGAGAATCAATGGACATTTTTCCTATAAAATTGAACCACGTTTCTTTATTGTTGACAACAATGGAAAAACCATAATAATTTGTACTCAGCAATTAATTTTCAATTGAAAGATTTCCACATGCAAAATGAAATTTAAATAATTTTTTTCAAGTATTAAAAAAAGGATGAATATGATGTCATACTCTAAATAAAGTGGACATTTTGAAATATTTGGTAATAATACAAGCAGAAAGCAGGTGAATATGTCGTTAGATTTGTAACAAAAAGAACATTTTCTTTGTTCAGCAGCAGTAATACATTTGTTAATAATACAAGGAGCAACAATATGATTAAATGCAGAAAGCAGGTGAGTATGACATCATTTTTAAAACAAAAAATTGAAATAATTTTTACAAAGATGCAATTTACGCAAAAGACGCTATTTTGTCAAATTTGGCAAAATGTTGGTAGCATTGGTGTGAAAATCAACTTTCAAGATTACCAATGCCAAAATAAATGCTTGGCACTAAATAGAAGAATGTCGCCAAATTGGCGTCTTTTTGCAAAATTTTGGTAAAAAAACTGACTTTCAGAGTCTGAAAGAAGTTTCTAGAAATTCTCAATAGGAGCTGAGATACATGATTCAACCAATCACAGCCCATAGAATGTTCTCAAAAACAGAATTAAGCCAATCAGGGTAGATAGATCTTTCTCGCAATGAATCCCAAACCTATATAAGGAAGTGTTTCGGTCAAAGCCTAAAGTATGAGAAATTTGTTCAGCAAATCTTACAATCTACAAAAGACTTAGAAGTCTACAAAAAGATTGAAATTTGGTGAGTTGAACACAAAGCTAATTTTAACCAAGTATAGCTCAGCCTTCCCAGCTGGTTTATTCTTTGTTTACAAAATTTATCTTTTTATATTTCATTGTATGACAGCTATACTGAAGTTAAAAATGCATAGGACAGATACAGCACAATTTTCTTTTGTGTTTAAACTGTCTCCTGGTTGAAAATAGGATAAATAAACAAATATATATATATATATATATATATTCATTCATACAATTTCATTTATTCAATTTTTAATTTAATTTCTTCTTCTTTTAAATAAGTTTTTGGTATCTATATTCAGTGTGTTGGGGAATACTTTCATTGTCAACTAATTATTACATACTTAATCATTATTTCATAGTTTAAGTTGGTGTTATGGTAATGTTTCATTTATGGTTATATATATATATATACATATATAAGTGGAGCACCGCTTATACGTTTCTCATTTATACGTTTTTATCATTTATACGTTTTTTTTTAATGGTCCTGGCAAAATCCAATGGATATTAACATTAAATAATTTAATTTATACGTTTTTCCTTAAATCGCAAGTTTCATTTATACGTTTTTTTCAACAAATCAAGAAGAGAGACAATGCGCATTTCGACCTCAGATTCCCAACTTTTGATTGCCCAGTCTTACAAAAGGCACGTGACCTTGACCAACACCTGCCCAGTTGAACAAAAGCCGTGCCCCTTGTGATAAAGATATATCACAGTTTTATCTTTTTTAATTATTTTTATTTCAGCTCAACGTATTTCTATTTTTATAGCCTTTCCAGTTTAATTTGCCATTCCTTAAAAGCTATTTATCGGCAGTCGCGCACCTTGTACGTTGCTTTTTTGGCAAGGCCGTCTCCCCCCTCATTGTGCTTCGCGTTCGTTGAATCGGCGATGTTGTTTTCTCTGCGAGGCATCTTCGCGCTTTGAGTTCATTTCAATCAGCGCTGAGCTGTGACGTCATCGTCATTCAGCGGCTCTCACTCCGCACGCGTGTGTTGTGCACATGCGTCACCGGCGCTCTTGTTAGGTATGTTTTCGGGAGCTGTTTTGTTTTGGCGCTGCGGCCGAAAGGGGCATGTCTTTCAAATACAAATTAGAATCGTTCTTTTAATTATTAAATGTTAATTTGTTTCTGATTTTCTCTTTTAATTTTCACGTAATTCCTAATCAACAAATTAGTTTAAATTAATCTTGCTCTCACATTTGTGCACCCCTGGTATGGGTATTTATACTAATGTAGCACATTTTTCCAACAGAATTTTAATAAAAATGATGCTGTAAATTTATGATAAACGTCGTCTGATCTGGAGGCCTGCTGGCCTGTGCCAGCGCTCGTATCCTAGAATTGCCATGCACTGATTCTTTGGAGATCAATTTCGCGTTTTCAGTTTTTAATTATTCTATAAAAATGCTGTTGTAAATTTTAAGTTTAATATTTTAAAAGTTTTAAATCAACTGGTAATTTAATTCTGCATTAATTCTACATCCCTTATTGGATTCTACCAGAAGGAATATTTAAAGATTCTTCGAATTTTACGAAATTTGAGCCAGTACTTTTTAAAGACTTGATGTGCAGCTTTCATCTCATCCTTCCTCCTTCAAGAAAATGTAATTAACATTATTGGATCCTAACCTATACGAGTTCTTATTTCAAGTAGTATGAGTCTCTTATTTTTCAACAAAGAACAAGTAAGAATATTTAATTTATTTTATATTTTTGATTCTCTTCTCAAAGAATATTGACCTAAAGAACAGATGCACAAATTGTGCAGGGTTAATTTGCATATTTAAATCACAACTGCAATAATTTAAAATATTTAAAAATTCACTATTACGATATATTCCTTATTCTTCCATCCCATCAAACATAAATCCTTCACACCTCTAAGGAATGTGAACATCCCACTTTCTATAGTTAAGGATTGTTGTTGTGCTCTTCCCATGCCCAGCAGGGCAAGTTCTTTTCCTGGAAGCTTCAGTGTCTGGATTTGTATCGTTCACTAGCGGTTCACGATGATTTCACGTAACAGAAAATCTCTGTCGTTGAAGGAAAAAATGTGCATTTAAAAAAAAGTCGATGAAAACCAACATTTAAAAAGAGTGGATCTTGCCAAAGAATTAGGTTTACCAGTTTCAACTTTAAACATGCTAATTTATAAGCATAAGATTATCGAGGAAAGCCATCATCAGAAGTGGATGTAGTGTTTAAAAAAAACTTCGATTCCAAAGCGGAAAATTCGCTGATGTTGAAAAATTGCTTTTACAGTGGTTTAATCAGTGTCTTAGTGTATCGAAGAAGCTGAATGTGGAATGTGATGCCTAATTTTCTTCAGGATGGCTTCACGTGTTTAAATTAAGACATGGCATAACAGGCAAAACTGTAAGTGCTCTGTCTGTGTATTATTCTGGAGATTGCGATTGGTTGATTGGAATTGGTTGATTGCGAAACAGTGGATGAATGGATTCAAAATCAATTGCCAGATCTGATAAAAGTATATGAACAAAAAGACATTTTCAATGCAGATGAAACCGGTTTGTTTTATAATCTTCTGCAATCTAAAACTCTTGCAATCAAATTGGATACGTGTCATGGTGGAAAAAAGAGTAAAGTGCGATTAACAGTTTTATTGTGTGCCAATGCAGATGGATCAGAAAAATTGCCTTTTTTGATTACTGACAAATCAAAAAAGCCCTGGTGCTTCAAAAATGTGAAAACATTATCAACAATGTACCCGGCCAATAAAAAATCTTGGATGATAATGGCCTTTTTTACCGATTGGTTAAAATAATTAGAGGATAAAATGCGAAACCAGAAGCGGCGAATCATTTTATTCATTGATCAGTGTCCAGCTCATCCACCTGATATGGACTTTCTAAAAAACATAACTGTCAAATTCTTCCCTGCAAATTGTACCAGAAAATTGCAGCTACTGGATTTAGAACTCATAAAATTCCTAAAACAACATTATCGAAAACTTTTGGTGAAAACAGATATCGCCTGTTTAGACCACGGTGACTTCGAAAATGTGAACATTAACATCTTATAAGCTATGAATTTCATAATGATGGCTTGGCAAAATGTTTTACCCAAAACTATAAAAAACTGCTTTGCCTTTGGTGAATTTTTAACTCCAGTGGATGTCAATCCTATTGCAAACGCCGAACCTGACCATTTTGCTCCACAAGAAAACTGGTCAAACTTAAGTGATGTTACTACATTTGAAGATTTTGTGCAATGTGATTCGGAACTTGCAACATGTTCTCTTCTAACAATTGATGAAATGATCGCAAATGAGGAAACTAGCAGTTTAGAAGAGGATAACTGCACTGAAAAGCCACTGCCAAGTTTTCAACAAGCTTTAGCGGTTTTTAACACCGTGCAAGAATACCTCATTAGCAGTGATTTGAATGATAATGTTAAGATGGCACTTTTAACTGTGAACAATGAACTTTTTTCTGTGCATTCCAAAAATTCCGTACAACCTAAAATGACAAAAAATTTTGTACATGGTGAATGCATATGAATAGTAGTAAGTTGTAAATTATATCCGGAATAAGAAGTTTAGTATTACATACCTCATGTATTTCATGTATTTTAATTTATCTCTGATTTTTTTATTGTTGGTAATTACGGAAATGTTCGTACTTTTGTGAATTTTGTTTATACGTTTTTTCATTAATACGTTTTTTTTTCTTGGTCCCTTGAAAAACGTATAAACGGTGCTTCACTGTATATACATATATATTACAAAAATTTAAATTCCACACTTCATTAAAATTATTCCATAAAATTTTCACCATCTAAATCCATTATACAACCCTAGTTTATTAAATTATTTCCCACCTCAAACTATATTCCATTTATTTCAATTATTTAAATTCCTTTCTATTTAAAATGTTATTTAATATTTTATTTCCCTTCAAAATATTATAAAAAAACATTTTCCGTAATTATTGATCGTCAAAAATCGTTTTAATCCTTAGTTCTTAAAAAACCAAATTTATTCTATTTAAAGTTATCATTTTGTACCATTTTCTTTTTTAAAATTTTATTCTAAAGCTAAATTTGTGCCCTTTCTCGCAAAGACCTACGCATGTCAATTTTCTGCTGCCATAAAAACAGAGTTTCACCCTGCTCTAAAACTCTGATTCACAATTCTATACACCTGCATTGGCATAGATAATCTTGCACGCTTGGATTATTTAATATCGAACATGAGCTACAGAATGCAGATTTATGTGATATTGTTCTTCTAAAAAATCTGTTGCTTGGGCAAACTTCAGATATCAATACTTTTTGTGGCTAAAACATTAAGGAGAACTTTACCTTTTTTTTTTTTTTTTCAGAAAACGTTTTGTTGGGATATACAGGGTGATTTTTTTTAAGTTGTGAAAGTAAAACCCTATAACAAAAGAACCACTGATCCAAATGACCTAAAATTTCACCAGTATGCTCCCAAAGCAATGGGAATTTTTTAGGCGTGGTTAAAAAAAACTTAAAATCGCACCGACAGATGGCGCTGTACATGCAGTAACATCGGGAGACGAACTTGCGCCCGGCACATGCACATTGGCGATAAAAACGTGAAGTACGCATACCTTGTGTTCTGTTGGAAAAACTAGATAGTTTTCCCTTAGCTAATTCTCACAGTTCTTATCACTCATTCAAAACATATCTTAATTGACCTAATTTATCCATTCATGCCTTATTATATTTATTCTGTTTATTTAATATTTAACTTTATTCAGTTATATTTCAGTATTTAGTTCAGTCATACTTAAGTAATTAAATCCTTCAGTTCAATAACTTTAGTTGACAGTAAGAAAGCATATTTTTATTTAAAGTATTTCATATGGTTTTAAATTAAAAATATCTTTATTTAGTTACTTACCTTTTGGCCATATTTTCTATTCTAACGCTTCAGGTTTTTCATTTACTTTCGTTTCGTTTTATTTACATCACGTTTTCGCTTCCTCCGTACATCGCTAACGTATGTTTATTTTGATCGTGTCTCCTCATTTCTCGCGGTTTTTCGGCAGATCGATTACATCACGAAACAAAGGATTACGGCAGCTGACGGCAGGTGGCTCTAATCTGCATTCACCTGTGGTTTTCTACCTGTGACTGTAATCGATCGTCACGTAACCTTCGGGAAGCCGGAAGTGACCTGTTTGCTGTGGGATGAGGAGATTACGTCATCGGCTCAGACACGAGGCAGTAATGTATTTAAGGAAAGAGGCGGTCGTGTGTTGGTGTGTTCTAGCTGGCTGGAAGCTGTCTCAGTTATTGTTTTGTTTTAGATGTGCCGTCTAGTCGTTTGTATGGTGATGTTTATTTTTAATAAGGAAGTGCTTTTAACTTGTGTTGTGATGTGTTATAATTAATGGAATGGAAGGTGATGTTGTTATTCAATGAAGTGGGATCTGCAAATGGAGAAACCTTTTTAAAGAACGCCACGTCTTTCATCTTTGGAAATGAAGCATTTGATTTCATCATGTTTTTGGAGGAAACATTTTAGAGCAATAGTTATTTAATTAAAGGGCAGCTTTTTCTTGTATTATTTCGTGTAGCTAATTTAATATACTTTTTGATTTAGTCTTTCATTAGATAGAATGCTTTTTATTTAAAGTGAGTAAGGCTTTTCTCTTTGTCCTGATTTCATGGTTTTTAGACTTTTTGATATTAGCTTTCATGTAGTCAAAAGACTACCGGTATTTTAATAGTTCAGAAAGTGATTCCATTTTTAGTATGTTGACACCGTTCTGTCTATTATTCTCGCATCAGTAATTTCGGAAGCCGAAATTACTTGTTACCGTTTTGCTATTGAAACACCAAATACAGTGACTCGTTTTGGGTTTCAAGAGATAGCACTTTATATCGGTAGATTGTATGCCATTGGGACCGTTACTTAATAGTATAGATAGTACCCTGGAGTGGCATGTTTTGTCCGGCGGTTCAACGAACGACTGTTTCGTGGTTGAGCAGGTACGGTTGGCTGTTACTGACAAGTTGATGAATGGAGGTTGTGTTTGGAAGGATAAGGGCATTGAATCGGGAAGTGAGAGGAAAGATATTGTTTTATGTTTAAATAAAGTTTGGTTTTACATTAATGGAATTTATTAAATGTTAATACTTATTTTTACATAATTGAGTTTATTTATTGAGAGTATTATTAAAGTAAATTAAATGTTTTCTTTTGAGTTTTATTTAAAACATTTAATTATAAGTAATTTTGTTTTCCATTAAGTTAATTTGGTAATGAACTTAATTTAATTAAAGTAAATTTGTTAAAGAACCTTTTTCATAGTTTTATCGTTGGTGCTCCAGTTTTCACATCCGGAATATGAGATATAAGTTTAAAGGTCTCAATATATATTGTGTAAGTTTTAAGACTTCTGTTTTTGACAAATGAAGATATAAGGTAAATGTTAATGTGACATCGTTTTGACGCTGGAATATTGGAAATATGTATTTTATTTTGAACTTGTTTTTACTTGGTAAATTGAATAAATCTTGACTAAGTTTAATTCCTTTTGTCTGTTATTATTTCATTAATATCTTAGACTTTCAGTTATCTTTATTTTGCTTTTGAACATTTTTAAAACCTTGGTCAATTACAGCATCAACGCACCACTTGTGCCGATGCTCTGCTTACTTCATTTATTACCTTAGGGTTTAAAATAACAGTGTTCATTATTCTACGGAAATCCTCGCAATGACTGCGCCATTGACGGACCGTGTGTTGTTAGTGAAACTGTATTATCAGAATAATGACAGCGCAGCAACTGCTCTTAGGAGATTTAGGAAACTTAAGAATTTAAGAAAAGGGCCAATGACGAGAGAGGGCCTATGGAAGATGGTTTCTCAAAGTACCATCTATTGTTTTCCTCCCACAGACGATATTCTTTGTTTCTGCTAGAGATCCTACCTTACAGCGCCATCTGTCGGTGCGATTTTAAGTTTTTTTTAACCATGCCTGAAAAATTTCCATTTCTTTGGGAGCATACTGGTGAAATTTCAGGTCATTTGGATCAGTGGTTCTTTTGTTATGGTGTTTTACTTTCACAACTTAAAAAAAAAATCACCCTGTATATCTATTCAAGATTGATAGAATATTACCTTAACCGCAGCTAATTTTCCAGAAATTTGAAGCTCTGGCTCTTCAGTATGCCAACTACATGAATGATTTCTGAAAATTTCAAGACCAAAGCTGATAGGATCTAGTATTAAACATTGAGCAATAGTAACACCAGTATCTGGTTTCACGAGTGCTCTGAAAATATGCAAAAATCAGTTATCAAAAAAGGAAAAAAATACATAGCTAAACTTTATTTGTACAAAGCACACAAACAAATAACTGTACAAATACTTATAACAGAACTACTTATAGAAACTAACAGAGTACTTATAACAGAGAAATAAAATTGAACTCACCGGAATAGCTGCAAATTTTGTAACTCTAACGTCATTTTTTCACTAATAGCTGGCATTCCTAATTCATTCCTCTTTTGGCCTAATGAAAATCTGTTTTTTATTGTTAAAATACCAAGATCAGCTACTATAGTGTTATCCGAAGATGAATTTTGGGGAGTGACTATCACAGGTGCTTCAATTACAATATTTAATGATATTCTTGTTGATTTTTCATATACTTCTTCCATACTTTGCTTTGCAGCTTCTGCCGCAGCAGCACTGGCAGCTGCTACCTTTTCTTTGGCTGCTTGAAAATGATCCAGAAATAACTAAAATGAAAAATAGATTGACAATTTGATAAATTATTAATAAATAAACAAATGTTTGATGTTGAAAATGAAGCATGTAGCAGTTATAGTTCATTTAAAGGGACATAAAAAAAACTTCATTACATTATTCTATGGAGAAAAATTATTTGTGGTGTATTTTTATTGATGTTATACTATTTTAAACATACTGAAATTGATGAATATCACCGAGGTGAACTACAAGATGCTACTATAGAATATGGTGTGCATAGTATTCATCATTCATTTACAGGGACACACAGAAAAATTTGGTTTACTGTCTATGAATAATAAATGCTGCAAGTGAGTAATGTAGTAATCTTACACTTAGTTTTGCATATTTTAGTGGACTTATATTTATTTATGCTACTACAATTGTTACTTTAGATTATTGTAGCAAGCAAATGTTTATTTTTAAATCATATGTCTTTATAATAAAAGTTTCATGCATAAAAACTATTTTATAAAAATCATCAAAAATCAGTAAATTAAGTGAAGCTTTGAAAAAAATTTTATTTGAAAATGTTCTATTTGATGATGTAAAGATTGAAATTATGCCATATTTAGAAGCAAAAAATATGAATCAAAGTGAAATTGATATCAAGCTAAATGACTTCTAACATTACTTTTGCGCTTAGCTTTAATGACAGACATGTTTGAGCTTTATCCAGAATATAGACAGTTAAGCATAAAATATGACAGCAAGTATTTTTTTAAACAATAAACTGACATCAAAAAACATGATTTCCATAGACTTCCACCCCATTAAATACAAATACATACAGAGGAAAAAATATATAAAAATGTTGAACTAACCAACAAGGATGATACAAATTTATTCAGAAATACAATTCTTGTTCTTCCGAAACTGACAGAAACACTCATATCAACAGCATCCATATCCAAGTAATTTTCATCTTCTGTAGCATTATTGAACATAATTAACTTGATATCCAATAAATCTTGATTATCTTGCCCAGCTATTGTACTAATAATCTAAACAAACAAAAATTACAATTATAATTAAATTTTATTTACAAAAATAATTTATTACAATTATAAGAAAAAAATTCAAAATTGAAACAATACCTGAGGATAAATTGCATTTGATGAAGGATCAGATACGATCATCTCTTTCAATAATGCACAAACAGATGTTTTAGATTTCTGCACAGTAACTGATGCATTCATACCTAAGAAAATTACATATTTTTAGTACGAACATTTAAGATTCTAAAAAGCAAATAGTATGATGCATCTCTTAGTTAACATATTAAATACGTCTATTCTGTTATTTTACATCAAGAGCATAGTGAACAAAAATATATATTCTAATACAAGCAAATCTTGTGTGTGTGTGGGGGGGGGGGGGGGGTTATATATGCAAATTTTATCTTAAAAACGGCTCTAATGATTTTGACGAAATTTTGTATCCTACCATTTTGAGGCACCAGAAAAAAATAGGCTAGGTCACATGTTCAAGAAAATTCAATTAGTGGGTCATTTTGGGTCACATTGAGTCAGGGTCAAGCTAATTGTATCTAAAAAATGGTTCAAACGATTGACTAAATTTTGTATCCTACCATTTTCGGGCATGAGAAGACTATTGGGCTGGGTCACATGTTTGGGAACTTTCAATTGGGTCAATGTGGGTCAAGTTAATTTTATCTAAAAAACGGCTCTAACAATTTTGATTAAATTTTGTATCCTACGAGTTTCGGACACAAGAAATATTTATACTAAATTTTGCATCCTATGGTTTTCAGCATGAGAAGACTGTTGGATTAGGTCACATGTTCAAGAAAATTCGATTAGTGGTTCATTTTGGTCATGGGTCATTATGGGTCAGGCTAATTTTATCTAAAAAAATTTCTCAGACTATTTAGACTAAATTTTGCATCCTACAGTTTTCGGGCACAAGAAGACTGTTGGGCCAGGTCACATATTCGAGAAAATTTTACTAGTGGGTCATTATGGGTCAAGCTATTTTTATCTTAAAAAACAGCTCAGACGATTTGCACTAAATTTTGCATCCTACGGTTTTGGGACATGAGAAAATCATTGGGCTAGGTCACATGCTCGAGAAATCATGGTTAATGGGTCATTTTGGGTCATCATGGGTCAGGGTCAAGCTAATTGTATCTAAAAAATGGCTTGGAATATTTTGAATAAATTTTATATTCTATGGGTTTCAGGCACAAGAAGACAATTGGGCATGGTCATATGTTTGAGAAAATTTGATTAGTGGGTCATTTTGATCATGGGTCATGAATGATTTATTCTATATTCTATATTCTATTATTCTATATTCTTTATTCTATATTTGAACTCAAAGCTAATTTTGACCGAGCTTAGCTCGGTCTTCCCTGCTCGTAATTTTTTAATAGACATTAAGCTACTTACTACTAATTTAATGCTTTAAGCAAATCAAAAAGCAATTTTTATTATTTAATATTATTTTTTACTATTTTCAAAATAAATGTAAAAAAACAAACAAACTGTAACAGGTTTTTTTACACACACTCTTAAAATAGAGTATCTACTGAAAATGTTTCACAGCATTTGTTTTCAACTAATATTAAGATCTCATTAGAAGACACAAACACTTTTTCTTAAGCTTTAAATATTGAAATTGACATGTAAAATATGAATTAATAAATCCAATTTTTAAGTAATGTTTTCAAAACTACCTTTAGAGATCACAAGAACCAATACTTTATTTTATATAAGTAACTTGCTATAAATTTGAAACACAGCTGTTGCTTTTTAATTTAATGTCATGTATTATTCCTAATCCCTAATAAATTCTAAATTTATTATTATGAATGTGTATTTTAAAATAAAAGGAAAAATAGTTTTTTTTTAACACTCTTTTATAAGCATTCAATGTTCATCTTAAAAATCATGCCAAATTTCATGACTACAATTCCGGATGTTTCGAGCAAATTTCAATTACAATACATTAATTTGGCATGGTACCTGATTATGGAAAATTCATTGCTTCGAATTAAGCTCGAGCTTGATAGAAATCACGAACTAGTGAATTCATTAACAAAATTATAATTTTTGTTCTATTTTAAGATATGGGAAGGAAAAAAGTATTACTTAAATTATCTATTTTCTCAACGTATAATCATAATTTAATGAATATTAAATTATTAAATGATAAAAGATTTCATTGTTTCAGTTTCACAGACACTTGGCATATTTTGGTGAGAATGGTTTGGTACATAATTAACTCCATTGTTTTTATATCTCTTAAACAGTTATAATCATAAAATTATTTCACGATTATCACCAGCAGCCAGCTAACAGTAAACTGCCTTAAAATTATATTGCTAATTTATAATTAAGATCTAAAAAATATTAAAAGGTTATCAGAATGTAGGTAAAAAAAAATCAATTACAAAATTCCATCTTTACATACAAAAATCAAGTTAAGTTAAATAAAAGAGTGTAATAAATTTATTCAATTAAATGTATTTACATTTCAGTATACTCTTTATTAAATTATTTTTTGTTTTTCTTTTAAATGATAGTACATAACAATTTGAGAGGTTAATAAATATACAAACCTTTTATTTTTATATCAGTCAAATCATATTTCTTATTGCAGATAATAACATTAAAAGACTCTAATGTTGCATTCAATTGTATATCAATGATTTGCGAGTCCAACTTCTTTTTAGAAAATACTGCAATAGAATTAAAAATGAAACAACTTTATAAGTTTAATGAAAGTAGTACATTATCTTCGAATATAAAAAATTATACACTAACACTAATGCACAAAATAATTAGCTTTTTTTTTTTAACCTTTTCATGCAGAAGAAGAAATGAACTAGGAAAAGGTGGGGTAATAATTAACAGGACACCCCCCCCCCCCCCATAAATGTACAGATAAAAAATATATAAATTATGCTAAAATATAGATTTTACCTTAAAATTGTAATTACTTATCGAATAAAAAGTTATTGTGATAATGTATATATATATGAAAAATATATTCACTTTGAACAGTACATTCATCAAAAAATATAATCACCTTTTCATAATAGCTCAAACATTTCAGAATACAGGATAAAATGGATTAAAAATTTCACATATAATTGATAGGACAGTTTTTGACTAATGATAATTCTTATTCAATTTTTACATTATGAAAAGTTTTTTTTTTTTTTTTTTTTTTATGTATGTATTTTCAGCAATGTCGCTTATTGCTGATTGTTTTTATAATAAGAGGCAAGTCTCTAATTTTCTTTCAATATTGCAGATTTAGTTCCAGTCTATGCATAATGTGTGCACTTTTATATTTTGATCAATCATTTATATTCATTTATAAAACAACTAAGCTTTTTTGTGAAATTAAGAAATCCATTTTTTAGCCTTCTGTAACTCAAAAATGAATATATATATCTTAAATAAAACATTCTTCTATAAGCTCTTTCCATTTAAAATAATCTTTATATGAATCTTGAAGACCAGTTTCTTATTGACGTGCAAGGGGTACAGAGATTATTTTACAACTTTGACACAACAAAACCTGGAAGAAATAAGATAGTTAAGTTATATTTCTTCTGCATTATCAGCATTATATAGTTTTGTTGTAAGCAAAATGGGGTTATTTTACAACTGTTAAGAGTTGTATGTTACGAGCTGATACAAAATATAACCTAATTATAAATATCAGACCATATGAGAATGTTTACTGGCTATTGGATAGCTATGGACAAATTGGGAACAAAACAAATCACTAGAAATCTAATTCACAGAAAATAGTTAAACAGTTGACATAAATATGTGATTTGTTTCTTATCACAGGCTTAGTACAGGTATTAAGTAAAATTTCGAGGCACACATTTTTGACAATTTCAGGACAAAATTACTTGGCATATTAACCAAAATAGAAGACAAGGCCTAAAAAAAAATTCCATATGTATATGCTGAGAAATGAAAACAAAATCCTTTGATCTCCCCCCCCCCTGCCCCCCCACTTCTTCATTACAAAGATCTATCTTTAACAAAGAGAAATAAAAGAGGAACAGGAATTAAAAAGGAGGGAAAGATAAGGGTGGAATTTAGATGATCGATCATATTTATTACTATTAAAAAAAGCACAGGAAAAAAAAAAAGTTTGAAAGATTTTAATGGTTTATATGCTAAAGGAGGGGTGGCAAAGCATGGGGGAGCACAACTTTTGAAGAGAGGGGTAATTTAGATAATAGATTAATTATTTATTTTTATTACAATATTATAATAAATATGAAGAAAAAAATAAATAATTTAAATGGGGGGGGGACACAGATATTGTGGGGAGGTAGAATTTAGATAGTCATTTATGATTGTTACAACAAAGTAGCAAATACAACCAAAAATTCTACAAACATTAAACAAATTTAAAGATTTTAAAATTTATATGCTGAGAAGGGGAGGAGGAGGGGGGAGAAAAGTCAAAAGGAGGAAGTAGACATTTGAGGTCGTATTGTAGATAAAATTTATGAAAAAGTTGACAGAACAAGAGCGTTCCCACTGTTTCTACTTCTCATTTGGCATTCCTGCTTGTGCTTATAAAATTCCTTAACAGTTAAATTAACCTGAGAATATTTTTCATTTCTATAAAATAAAATAACTCATTCTTCTTAATCAATAATTGTTGACCTATAATTACTCTAACAGAATATCAATAAGTTTTTGCTCTAACTCATTTTCAAGGTCCTACAGAACTATGTTCACAATTATTAAGCACTTTATGTGATATGGGGTAGTTATAAAAAATGTTTTCTAAGTGTTTTGTTCCATATTAGGTAGTATTAAGTATCACAACTGCTTGTACATTTGAAATTTTAGGTTTTTCTCAGAAACTTTTGTACAGAATTGAAAGTTTAATATATCTAAATGTCAGAAATTAAATCGGTAATCACTATAACAGGGGCCCCTAAGTTCATTTGGATAAAGTTTCATTTTAAAATATAAGGCAGAAGGGCCCCCATAATTAGGTTTGTTTGGAAAGACTTTCGTTAAAATATATAAATTCAAAACAGACTGCAGCATGTGTAGCACGCCCAGTGTATGCTGCCAAAGGCAGTGGGTCAATTCTTTGTACTTAATTACATCCCACAGCACCAATAACTAATTGTAATTGAAGTATAGGAGTGAAACAATAGCTTTATGGTGGTCTTACATGGATCATGTGCTCCTTAAAGCTGTCAGTAGTTGAAACTAGTAAAATTTTTGTTCACAATTAACCCTACCCTTTTTCCAACCCTCCAATCTAAATATCACTCTATAGTAACATTTTTTTGTCATCAACTTTATAAATACCAAAATTTGCATGTGGTCATTCAGTTGTATAGTTAAAGTATAATAATTTATAAAAAAATAGAAAATTGGGCTTTAAAGTTTTAAAATATATTTTCAAAAGTATCCTTGTGTGAAATTTCTAGAATTTCTGGCTACAAGTGGAAAAATTGTTCCAAATATGTGCCCAAGAACTAAAAGGCATTCTTCGAATATTGCAAAAGTAAGATCTTTTATGGTAAAAAAATATCTTCCAAGTCAAAGGACAGTTGCTAAATGATTCAAATGCAAATGATCTATGAAAGGCATTGTGCTTGTATATCTAAAGCCAAGCCACAGTAGGTAATATTGTCAATAAGACAGGAAAAAAGCATGAATATCTGGCTTCAAGTGGAAAACTGTTCCAAATATGTACCCAAGAATAAAAAGGAATTCTTTGAATATTTGCAAAGGTAAGAAAATCTTCCAAGTCAAAAAACTGTTTCTAAATCATTCAAATGCTCAGTTGCTCAGTGTCAACAGTTAACAAAATCATTAACACTGATTTTAATTTTAAAAAGAACAAAAAAAAAAAACCCACAATGTTTATTGTCTTTCTCCACAACATATCGCCAAACATACAAAATGATGCAGAATTCTTTATGAGAAGCACTTATCTTGAGAAAAAATGGAAAAATGTTGTTACAATAGATAAAATTTGGGTTTATTTTAATTATTATTTTTTTTAATTTAGCCATTTATTATTATCAAAGAGGGAAAAAAAAATCTTAAAACACAGTTCAATGTATCTAAAGCAGCTAATCTATTAGAAAAAAAAATTGTGATTGTTGTTGGCTTTGCACATACCAGAAAATTAAAAATAAAGAGAGTGGAGAAAATGCTAAGATCACCTCCACATACTATAAGAAATATATTTTACCCCCAATTTTCAAACATGAAATACCATCTCTTTACCTCCTAATGCAATCAACCTGTTGAACTGCATCAAGATAAAGCAAGCCGCCACACATCACAATCCACTGTTAATTTCATGGGAAAAATGGAATGAGAAACGGGTATCAGGGCTATATCCTTCACTAATATATCTGTTAAATCTGATGTATCACCCATGGATTTTTGCAATTTGAACTTTTTAAAAGCGCATTATCCAAACATTGACCTACAAACCTTCATGAACTTTGTAAAGTTGTTCAAGCGAGATGGGCCAAAATACCTCTTCCAAAACTACAAAAGGCATTATTGTCATGTAAATTATGGTATAGAAAGTATGGATGCACCCAACATTCAGTATGTATTTGGCCATACTACTGAATATTCAGTTAGGGCAAATATCAAATTATTCACTTTGGCCAAACCAAATCAATCTACTTTGGCCAAACTAAATACTTAAAGAAAAGGTTTTTAAAAATATTTTTACAAATCTTAGATAACTTTTATTTTTAACTGTCAATAAATAAAGATATTCAGGAAAATTGAGAAATATAACTATATTTAAATAACAGGGATTGCTTTTACATTAGTTGTTTGCTGTTTGAAAAGTAAAAATTAAGGAAATTAATTTTTAATGACAACATTCATAGGAACTAATTAAGCATAAATGCAAGTTCCTGAATATTGTTTGCTTTTCCACAACTGAGTGTTTTTAAACATAATGAGAGATATACAGAGCTTTTAGTTTTTTATAATAAGTAACGACAAACAGTTTGTGTACAGGAAATCAGGGTCACAATCCACTTATTCCAAAATACAGTTATCTCACTCAAAGCCGAACTAGCATTTTCGTTTAACATTAACAATGGTGAAGGTATTGTAATGACATATTCTAACATAAGATTTATTCTGCTTTCTGTGAAATATGACAAGAAGTGCTATAAATTGTCATCATTGCAATTCAAACAACACTAAGCTAGACATTCAATTATTCAGAATGCAGCTGACACCTGACAGTACATATACTGTATCACTGAGACTAACTAAAATTCAGTCACTTCCAATGATATCATCACATTTCATACAAAGCATAGTTAATATGATGAAAATCTTGCTAAAATATCTTCATTATTGTTAAAAATGTGAATGAAAGTTTGGGTCACTTGTGGTGAAACACATTGTATTTTGATTGAATAAATGGATTGAGATTCTAGTTTCCTGTACAGAAAATGTTTGTCTTGACTGCATTATCTCACTTGAAAGTTTGTTCTAAAATTTTAGGAACACCGTGTACATTTCTAACCTCTGAAAATAATCATTCACTTTAGATGATCTATGAAACTGGTACATTCTGGTACATTCAAAAACTTTATTGCTAAGTTGCCACCATTTGAATTTTTTTTTTTTTACTCACTTCCTGGCAAATAAATACTATATAACTGTAAAATATACCTTCAAAATTTCTTTTTGATTTTAAAATATTTGTTTTAGAATGTAAGAAAATTTTATTCATTTATTTTAGATCACAGAAGAAGCTCTGGAGTTAACTTTTTTATTCATTAAAAAAGTTTTAAGACTGTCCATTGTCCATCTTAAATAATAATCCAAATCACATATTTTTTTAATTGTAAAGTTTAATTGTGAAACGATTTTGCTCATAAAAATTGTCTGTGTGTTAAATGCAATGTAAACTTATTTTAAACTTTTAACTTTTAAAAACTTTTAAACCCTGAAATATAAGTATATTCAGTATTTGGCTGACTAGTTACTATATGGCTGACTGAATATTCAGTATTCAGTTCACCTGTGTGCTGAATATTTGGTATTTGGCCAAAATCACTAGTCGGTCCCCCTAGTAGAAAGATAGTTCAGAATAAAGGATACCAAATTGAACATTTAAAACACAAATATTTTATGTAAAACAGTATTTTTATTGTAAGTACCATGAAAATCATCTAAAAAATGTGCAAACACTCTCTGTACTTTATTAATAAAATTATTGAGCAAATCAGTTTGAATAGAATTAATCACATAATATTGTGTTGTGTTGATTCAACTTAGACATGCAAAACATTTGAAATGCCAAACATTTGCATTTCTCCTTGGAATAGAAAGTAAAAGTTCATAATAATATCCAAAGTTAGATTGTACTAAATAACTAAATATTCAAGAACGGGTGACCCAACTCACTACTTTATTAAGAGATAGCTTGTGAGATCTTAGCTCAATAGATTTAACTATACTCATTTTCTAAGCAATCTGACTTCTACAAATGGTCAAAAAAATTAAAATCACAAATCTACCCCTTTAGATTCGCACTGATTCCACAAAATGATAACTTCCCCAGCAACTACTACATTCTGTTTATAACTTGTCACATGGGATTATAATTCAGGCAGGCTAACTCATGTGGACTCACAAGAGTCGTCATAACATTTTAAATAATCAGTGTAAACAGACTTTGAATTCGATCTTTCAACAATAAATTTATATTTTCATCATCTTAAAGTAATATTTCCAAAAAAAATATTATAAAAACTGTAAACAAAAAATTACATTAAAATTTTGATATATTAAGAAAATGTTTAATCATCTGATAGGCCATGGGTTAGTGGGCTGTACTTTAGATATATGGGTCCAAATTTAAAAGGAACACCTATTTAAAAATATATACAGTCCCTGGCCAAATTATTAGACATAGTTGTTTTTATTATAATTTGTTAAATATCTGGAAAGAACAATCAGGAATTATCCTGAAACTTCAGGAGTATAAACAACATGATAGATGTCATATATTTCCGTGAAGATTTTTTCAAAAAACCCCATAGGGGACTGTCAACAAATTGAACAAGTTGGAAATTGTACGTCAAACGTTACAAACGAGGTGCGTTCATACGCACGTTTTAGAATTAAATTCATGATATCCCGTGCGTAGAACGGGTTAAACAGCTAGTTAAGTATATATTTTATGACACTGTTCATACAAATATTTTAACTAGTTATATAAATATTCAGATATATATGTATCAGCTAGTTATATAAATATTCAGATCTTGATGATTTTTAATTCTGTGAAATGAATTATATCGTCTGCAGATTAATTTCTGTCATAAAATAAGTATCTCGGTCGCATAACAAAAAAGCACCGATTTAAAAAAAAAAAATTCAAATTTCTTAATAAATATTTTTATTAATATCTCCTAAAGTTTTGATTCGATTTTAATAAAATTTGAAATGTCTCGACAAAATTCTGCAAAGATAATATATTTTAAATTGCAAACCATTTGGTTGGGTAGTTTTTGCGTTGTTATATGCGGACAGACAGACAGACGGACGGACAGACAGACAGACGGACGGACAGACGGACGGACCAAACGACGACTATAGGTGCTACGTATTTATATAATTACGAACGCACCTAAAAAGAACGAATATCTTTTGGATTACCCTGTAAAAACTAATGTAGCAAAAGCGTTCAAACTCAAGATTATTAATAAGTGGCTTATTGTAATATACTGTGTTCATTTTTATGAGGATAGCATGTATACTCGTAGAGAAATTAAGGTTTTTATAAAAACAGTCCCAAATTTCGCCAAGTTTTTTGCTTATAATTTGCAGAGTTCTTATTATAAAAAAAAGTTCTTTTCATAAAATATGACAAACAACAATGTACATACTACTATGCAATCAGAATTAAAAAATAATAAAAATTGGATGAAAAATGAGCAGGTTTACTAAAAAATGTTTCACTGCGCATGAGCAAATGCAATAAAAATATAATATGCATAATGTATTAGCTAAGTATATAGAGCAACTTTTGTGAAAGTCTCAAAATCATAGCTTGAAAATGCTGAAAATTATCGTCGATAGAATAAGCTTGAAATCCGTTGTTCCCAAAAAGAAGCAAAAAGATAAGGGGTTGTATCAAATATCTGTTGATTAGTGCCAAGATAGCGTACACAATATTGCACGTACTACTATATTTGGATACAACCCCTCATCTTTTTGCTTCCTTTTGGGAACAGCAAATTTCGAGCTTATTCTATCGACGATTACTATCAGAATTTTCAAGCTATGTTTTTGAGACTTTCATA
Organism: Maratus michaelseni; assembly: GCA_963931845.1. Lineage (NCBI taxonomy): Eukaryota > Metazoa > Arthropoda > Arachnida > Araneae > Salticidae > Maratus > Maratus michaelseni. The sequence goes on from OZ007591.1 coordinate 314,738,687, forward strand.
AAAGTTGGTCTATATATGTAGCTAATATATTATGCACAGTATATTTTGATTGAATTCGCGCATGCACAGTGAAACAATATTTAGTGAACCTGCTCATTTTTCATACAATTTTTATTATTTTTTAATTCTGATTGCAGGATGTTGTGTACAATTTTGTTTGTCATATTTTCTAAAAATAACTTGTTTTTATATTAAAAACTCTGCAAATTATAAGCAAAAAACTTGATAACATTTGGGACTGTTTTTATAAAAACCTGAATTTCTCTTCGAGTATACATGGTATCTTCATTAAAATGAACCCAAATTATTACAATAATGCATTTAATCATAATCTACAGTTTGAATGCTTTTGCAATATTAGTTTTTACAGAGTTATCCAAAATATATTCGTTTTTCTTCAATTTGTTGACGGCCCCTTATGGGGTTTCGGGAAAAAATCTTCACGGAAATATATGACGCCTATCATGTTGTTTACAATCCTGAAGTTTCAGGATAATTCCTGATGTATCTTTCCAGATATTTAACAAATTATAATAAAAACACCTGCGTCTAATAATTTGGCCAGGGACTGTATATACTGAATTTTGACACACATTAAGAACTGGAAAGAGGGAAGACACTTTAATATTAAAAATTACATATTACAGTAGAAAGTCCAAAATCCAGAATCCTCTGGACTTCAGCGATATTTTTCCGAATTTCGGATCATTTGCAGTCCCCCCCCCCGTTATTTATTTATGACGAACGCATTTCAATATTGAAATACTGAAGCAAATTAAATATTTTAAAAAATGAATATATTTTTAAAAAGGTAAAAAAATAATAATAATCTACACCCCACCCCCGTTTATTTTACTGAAATAAGGTAATAATAAAGCAAATATTTCAATAGAGGAATATATATATATATATTTTTTAATTATCACAATTTCAGGAAATTTTACTTACAAAATGTAATTTTTCTGTTAGGTAATTGAATATGTCCGTTATTTTACGCTGCTTTATCAATTATAAATCATTTGCAGTTATTAAAAAACTAATCAACCCCCCCCCCCCCCCACACACACACACACCGATTTATTTACGTCAGGAAGGCATTTGCAATGCTGTATAAAGATACACACTAATACAATATTCCAATAAAATAATATTTTTTTAAAAGGTTTAAAAAAAAAAACGTTATTATTTGTTTTTATGCTCCCTATTGTTCCCATTTGATGTTCTCAAAGGGTGCTGCGCACTGCCTTTTTTTTTAAGTGCCAAGTGCCGATGCGCCCTGCTGTTTTTAGACGTGAAAAATGTGTCCTGCCCCTTTTCTATGTTATCTTCTTTACATCTTCTATTTTTTTTTCCCTTTAAAAATATTTTTCCTTTATTTTTTTCGTGCAAAAATAGAAGAAAACAGAAGCTTTGACTCACATGTCATCATTCCTAATCCGCTTAACAAGCCTCTAATAATAATAAAAAAAAAATCTGTGCATGGTTTCTTTCTGCATAACGAAACATAGTATCTACTGAAAGCTAACGATCTCATTCCCATAAGATAACTTTAACTTTCAAACAGCCTAATTTGCTATTATTGCAACTTGCTGTAAATTTGAACATAATTCATCAAATAACTACGGAGATATTTTTTTATTTATTTATTTTTTATGGTAAGAAAAATGTTTTTTTCATTCTTTTCTTTTAATTACTTTTTTCTGTTTTCCTGCAGCTAAATAGAACTATGAATGCGGCGCTTCCTATGGAATATTGGGAAGTCGCCGGCTTCAATTTATTGAATAAATTGATGCAATTTTCGGAGATTGGTGGGGAGGGGAGGGGAGGGCGTTGAGTAAGGAATGATCGAATAAAAGCGTAAAGATATCAAATTGGAAAATATATGGAGACGAATATAACAGAAGCGGGGAAAATGATTCAGTCCAAGGCATATATAAATAAATATTAAAAACTAAATATAAAAAAAAAAAAAAAAAGCTAGTTTCCAAAATGTCCGGATTTTGGAGAACTCCGAATTTCGGATGTCCGGATTTGAGACTTTGTACTGTAATAGAATCAAAATGAATTTAAAAGGGAACCTTAAATGGATATAAACATATAATATTTAAAAATTACTTAATTAAAAAAAAAATATATTACCTGACTTAGAATGTGTGCTTTTAACCTTTTCCTCACTATGTGTACCTTGTTTTTTTATTTCAGATGAACTGGGTGGAATAGAAGGCTTATCACTGGGAAACTGCATGCTGGCAATCAATGTGTTGGAAAAGTCCATGAGATCTAAAATTGCTTCTTGATGTAGAACAAAGTCTATGGCTTTGAAATCAGCTGTGATAGTTTGAAGTGTAGATTTGTGCATATTTTCAAAATCAGGATTTTTCTTATTTGTCTGAAAAAAAAGAGCCAAGTATAGTTGATTTAATTAGATTAATCATCAAAAGTAAATGAAGCAATTAAACTTGGCAATTGTTATCATAATTTTAGATTACAGAAAATGGTGACATATATATGACAGTAGCTACCCCTGCCTGTCCCCCCCCCCTCCCCTAAAAAAAAAAAGTCATGAACTTGCAATCAGAATTTAAAAAATTTAAACCTCTAATAGTTTGAAAATTAGCTAGCTTTCTTATTTGTGAAATTATAGAAATAAAATTTGGAGAAGAAAATATACAAGCAAATTTAAAAAGTCTGCTTTGCATTCACACAGTTTTTAGGGGTTAAAGTTTTATATAAAAATAGAGAATTCAAGTAATAGCTCTTTAAAGAAGTAAACATGTTTTCATAGTTAGACTGAAACTACTGAATTAAGCAATAAATACCAGTTTTTAGTATTCAGTAGGTATGTTTATAATGACAAAATCTAAGAGCAGTTTTTATTTTGCTAGCAACTCCAAATGACAACAAGGGTAAACTCCCCTTCCTCAATATTTTAGTTAAAAGAACAGAAAAAATTGACTGTCAAAAATTTTTAACATCTGTTTATTGCAAAGCTACATTTTCTGGACAATATCTAAATTTTAAATCTGTAAACCCAGCTTCATATAAAATCGCAGTTGTCAAAACCTTAATCCATACAGCAAAAGGATATTTACTACTGATGCAGCCTTTCAATTGAAAAAGAGAAGACAATTACTGACTTAAAACATAATGGTTATTCTTTATGGTGGCTGAAAATAATTTTTTTTGAGCATTGTGCATCATCCTCTATAATTCATAGAAGCCCCACTAGTTATGTATCTATTCCTTATTATAAGAATCTTTTTGAAAAACTTTTGAGTCTTCTCAAATTTAATTATAATGAAATTTCGGGATAAGGCAGAATATATTTAAATTTAAATAAAATATGATTCACCAGTGAGCTGCACCGGAGGGAATCAGAAAACCCTAAATAATTTAAAAAAACAAATATTTCTATTGCATCCCAAAATCTCACCATATAGCCAGACGTATAAATTGGCTAGTACATTGCACCATAATTAAATTTAAGTTACTGAAAACTTCTACTTGATTTCTAAAATATTAAATATATATAATTTTACCTATTAAATTCAAACTGTATACTTCAAAAGTTGAAAAAACTAAAATAAAAATTCACCAAAATGAAGTTTTGAATGAAATAAGTAAAAGGTATGTAGAACTTACACATTTTTTATTCTATAAACATCTATTTATGAACGATTAATGGAGTTCCAGAGATAACAGAAATACATAGAATTGAATATTTCAAACATTTTTAATTATTTATATCATCTTAGAGTAAACTTTGTATTTACAAAGTATTGTAAACTTTGAAACAAACAGATCAGTGCTTTTATATATATTTACATTTAATTTCAGTATGAAATTTTATAAATTAAAATTTTATAAAATTAATGTCGTTTTAAATGAAGTTCATAACAGTATTATATCGTAGATCTAGATTTGAGAGTTATTGAGTTCTTGGTATTATAGAAAATGAAGTTTATCCTATTTTTAGTCTAAAACGGAGAGGCTTTAATATTTCTATTGAAGAGTTAGTGATATGATATTGAATAACCCGATGATATCATGCTCTCAGAAGAGTAACTCAATGAAGAAAAGTTTTGATGACGGATGTTCATAAAAGTCGTGTGGAATGCTGTTGTGTAAAAGGTATTAGAGAAGAATTGTTGTTGTTGAAGAAAGTATGGAATTCTGAATTGAAGATAAAGATGATTCACGATAACTCAAAGGAATTTATATTATCACAGGGTGGCCAACGGAAAGCATCATCCAGAATTCTTCTCAATTGTATGTTGAATCAAACGGCCACAACTTTTATATGTTTCTTAAGAAGGGGAAAAATGTAAATTATCCTGATAGGGGAGATCATTCTCTTGTTATCCAGATTCTCCATGAAGCTCCACCAACTGACTTTGCCACAATTTTTTATAACCACGAAGTTAAACTTGGATGAGGAATTTGAAGAAAACAAAAAAAAAATGGCAAGAGAAAATCTGGAACGCATTTAGCCGACCCTGGCGTTAATTTTCGCATCCGCAGGCCGCAGGTCCCGGGAGCACAAATTTTAACACCTTTCTTGCACGATAGATCTCAGCCAACTCTCATTTCAATTCAAAAACGCCACTCACAAACTGAACTCTAGCGCTTACTAAACATCCAATGAGCGATCGGCAAACTGGTTGCTATGTCATAATACATTGCGAAGCAGGGCCGATCAAGAAGTTAAACTCCAAAATGTTCTTAGCAAAAAGCTTGCTCACGGTTAAAGATAAGTTTTAACTGACACAACAACCCAAAGAAATGTAACTGAAATTGTTCTTGAATGTTCGAAAGAGACCTTGTAGAGGCGAAATCTGACCTTGAACGCCACGAGTCAATGACACTGACTAAACGTCTAAAAACTTGTTGTTTTGAATCGAAGAGAAGAAAAAATTTACTGTGAAGAAGCAATGGTAGCCATACGTCATTTAGCGATCACTTTAAAACAAAACAGAGAAAAATGAAGAAAATTTCATAACTACTAAAGTTATGAACAGAATACGATGAAATTTAAGCCACTGATATAAAATAAATATTTCTTCCCATTAGACATGTTTTAAAAATGAAAATATTTAAATTAAAGAATTTGACAAAAAGTACTCTTGAGACTTAGAAAAACTTAGACGTGATTTTGAAAATAACTTTTGAGCACGTCAAAAGATACAAATACTTACGTTCCGATTTACTTTAAATAGCGATTTAACTATTTTTAATTTAGTAATTAAAAAGGAAATACACTGCATTATTGATATATTGCTTTTAAATGGATAATTTTAAGATAACAGTTATTAAAAATAAGTGAGATTAGATTTATTTTCTTTCTGAAGTAATGTTTATTGAAAGTTAATAAAAACTAAATTTTGGAATATTAATTTAGAATGAAAATAAATTGGAAAATATGTGAAATGGAAAGAAATTTATATTAAATTAATTTAGCAATAAAAGTTATAATTTAAAAAGTAAATGTTTCATTTAAAAGTAAATTGATTAAGCATTATTTATTTTTATAAATAAATTTATGAATTATTTTAAATAAATGAATAAATTAGAGTTAAAGAATATTAAAGGATGAATAAATTAAAGGTGAATTAATTTTAAATCATAACACTAATAATATTAGTACAGCATTCAAATCTTAAAATGTTTTAAAAGATAAAGATACGCTATGTAAATCCAAATATTAATAATTGAGTTTCTTTTTTTAATAAGCAAAGTAGCAGATACATACTATTATGCTCAAAACTTTCTAACAGGATGCCTCTTAAATATACAAAAAACTGGTATAATCTAGAATATTCCCAGTAAGGATTGCAACTGGGTTTAATTTGGTGAAACTGGTTGTACTTGCGTTATTTGCCTTGCTGAACATAAACATGCCTATATATCTGGAAACCTTCAATCGAAATTGGTATGACATCCCTTAGATACTGACACTACTTCAGATTTCGCTAGTATCGAAGTAATTAGATCAAGATGTAATAATGTTAGGAGTAGATTTTTCTTGAAGGTTGGTTCACATGTTTGCAGATTTCACCGATGAATGAGTCATGTGCGATTCCATCTGAGTACACAGCTTACTTTAACATAAGCTCCAAAATGTTTTATTATTATTATTATTATTAAACCGCAGACCAGGCCCCTACCTGCTGGGCATTATGCCCAGCTTAACGAGTTTGTATACCTGGCCACGGGGCGATATTCGCCTAATCTCCTCATAGCGGAGATCCACCTGATTAGCTTCTTGGGTGTCCTTGGCTGCAACACTATTTCGTGAGAGTTATTTAGTTACTGTGTTGGCCGGTTCTAGTTTATTATTAATTATGGATTTCTGGGTATGTTGTCGAATAAGGAGAGGGGCTTGCTTTCGTGCCATATTCACAGACTATGGTTGCTAATATAGACAAGTTAATATAATTCAGTTTAAATATTTGTGTTTCTGCTATGTATTACATCTTGTCTGTAGTGTTCTCTAGTGGTTTGCTACAGTTTTTCTGCTTGACAGCTCACGGCATCCACCCAACCTAAAATTTTTAACTGTAAACATGTTTGGAAATGGTTTCGTTATTGTATGACAGTTCACTGATGAGGTGCTCGATCATAGCCTGAAACGTTTGCTGTATTATTTTAGTCTTTTAATGTCCAATTAAATGTGATGTTTTGAACAATTTAAGTGAAAATTTTAAAGTTTGTTTCTTTTTCAGTATGGTGGTACCGCCCCCCTTCCCCCCCACACACTAGATTCTTATTCGTAAAGAACTACAGAAGACATAATCCCCAAATGAATTTATCTATAATCAATCTTTTGGTATCTCTCTGCAAAAATAAAAAATTAAATTAAATAAACAATAACTCTTTTTAATCACAACTGAGACACAGAAATTGAAATATAAAATAAAGTGTTTGCTTACTGAAAAGTATGTGAGGCTAAACAAATTAGTTTCAGTTTTATTAACTATAGTCGAAATCATTTTCAGCATATTTCCTTGTGGAGCTAAAAATAAAAATGAATAAATAAATATATATATTTAAAAAAAAAAACATGTATGAATTAAGAATCGAGTGTTTAGCAAAAGAGCAGATACATACTCTTATGCTGAAAACTTTCTAACAGGATGCCTCCTAAATATACATTTGCTGTCATATCAAATGTCTTGGAAGTTACTGTCGTGCCAAAATTTGTAAAAGAAAATTTTAACATTTTAACATCTTTTTGTTCTACATAACGATTCAGAGCAAAGGAAAACTGAAACAAAAATAAATAAATATGTAAAAAAAATAATGCAACTTTTTTCTATAAATATAAAATCTTTAATATTTATTTTTACACATTCAATTTAAACACATTTATAAATGTAAAATTTTATATTTCTATATGAAAAACAGGGATTGATTCAGGTAAAATTTGGGGTCTATTTAGAGCCTCTTCACAAAAATCCATTTAATAAAACAGGCTTCTTCACAAAATTCCTCTTAATAAAACAGGCCCCTTCACAAAATTCTCTTGATAAAATAGGCCACAAAATTCCATTCCATAAAAACATGCTTTCCATAAATTATTTTTAGTTTGTTAGGTTTTAAAATTAGTAATTTGCAAAGAAAACAAGTTCACCAGGAAGGAAAAGTTTAGCGGAAGGATTTAAAGAAGTTATTATTAAGTGCTTGGTTTGAATTTGAGTAGCTGGATTTCATTTTTAATGGATTTCATTATAATTAATTTTATCCACAACTAAACGTATCCACTTTCCAATGATACAAAAGAAAATTTGAACCCAACCCTTCACAAAATTCCTTTTGATAAAATAGGCCACAAAATTCCATTCCATAAAAACATACTTTCCATAAATTATTTTTAGTTTGTTAGGTTTTAAAATTAGTAATTTGCAAAGAAAACAAGTTCACCAGGAAAGAAAAGTTTAGCAGAAGGATTTAAAGAAGCTATTATTAAGTGCTTGGTTTGAATTTGAGTAGCTGGATTTCATTTTTCATAACAAAAATATAATACATTTCACAAAAATATGATAAATTTCACAAAAATATAATAAATTTCACAAATATATGATAAATTTCACAAAAATAATTTTTACTTTTCACAAAATGGGCCCCAATAAAAATAACCTGCATCGACCACTTAAAAAAAATGCTCTTTTTTCTTTGGTACATAGTATTTGTTTTTTAGTGATATACATCAGAATATTGCTGTTTTTAAGCATAGAAAAAAATGAATTGAGGGAAGTATGTGTTTATACTTCAAAAGGCCATTCTTGACATTAAGATGTTTAATAATACACACAATTGAACATTACATGACAAGACATACAATACAGTTTAACATTAATTCACATGGATATTCATTTCAAATAATTAATATATGATCAGTGTTAGCCAAAATCATTCAACATAGTTGACAACTTTCTTGGTCATTGTCCTTCTGCATTCAGTGATTCTGTCGAATCCTCTTGTTTTTCAAGAAGGGGGTGCTCCTAGAGCAGAAATAGACATGTGCAATAGTCACAGTCAACATGTTAAAATTTTCGTAAAGTAATAATGGGAAATTTCTCAAAGCAATATTGCTAGGTACTTGCTGTTTACTTTTAACTGTATGAATATTTTACTTTAAGTTTGTTATTTTAAAACTCATTGCATACTTAAAATAAATAAATGTAAAAAGAAATAAAAAATAATAAAAATCACACGTAATATATTAATTACAGTAAATTATACCATTACAAAAATATAAATAATAATAAGACAATGAAAATAAAGTAAATATGCAACAGATGTTTTAATAATCATCACATATATTCTTCCATTCAAAGATAGTGGTCTTTATTTTTATAATTGTACTTTTGGCAAAGTATAAAATACATTTAAGATTTAAAATTCTTAACCAAAGTTTGTTTAGCAGAAAAAAACTAGTCGAATGTGCCAATCCCAAAACTTTCTTATATCACATACATGTTAATACTTCAAAAAGAGTAATTTTTTTATTTTGCCCATCCTTAAAATTGAACAAAGTTCACTATCACAGCACCACCTTCAGACTGAATTTCTCCAAAAGTTTATTCAAACTTTGGTTTAGGATATTACATCTAAACATAAAATTTCTTCGAAAAATATTCTTAAATTGTTCACTTAAATGGCCAAAATTCACGAAAATTGCAGATAAATTGTTATCATTGTGCTCCCCCTCCCCACCCACAAACCGTGAGGGATTATTCCCATTTTCACCTGGGACCTGATGCCCATAGTCAAAAACAAAAATGAAGTTTGGTTCAATTCTATGTATAACTTCATACACTTTTAGATGATACAAAAGAAAAACTACTATCACAGCAACCCTTCAGGGAGAATATCCCCATTTTCAACTGGCTCATTTTAAACTGATGTTCACAGTGAAAAACATATGTATGAAGTTTGTTTCAATTTTATCCACAACTAAATTGTTTAATTTTACTTAATAAAATCATTATAATTAATTTTATCCACAACTAAACGTATCAACTTTCCAATGATACAAAAGAAAATTTGAACCCAAATTTGCTACTGCAGCACCACCTTCAATTTTCTCCAAAATTTTATACAAACTTTGGCCAATGACATTACATTTAGATATAAAATTTCATCAAAAAATATTCACAAATTCTTTATTTAAACTACAAAAAAAAAAAAAAAAAAAAAAAAAAAAAAAAAAAATCAAGAAGATCACTATCACAGTGCCCTTTCTTGGGAATATCCCTATTTTCAACTGGTACCTGACATCCATAGTCAAAAATGTAAATATGAAGCTTGGTTCAATGCTATCTATAGCTTCATACACTTTCTGATGATACAAAAGAAAAATCACATAAAAATCACTATCACAGAACCCCCTCCCAGGAGAATATCCCCAATTTCAACTGGAACCTGTTGGCCATACTCAAAAACATATATATGAAGATAGTTCAATTCTATGCATAACTTCATACACTTTTTGATGATACAATATGGAAAATGACACAAAAATTGCAATCACAGCACCCCCTTCCAGGAGAATATCCCCAATTTTAATTGGGACCTACTGGCTATAGCCATATATGTGTGTGTGTGTGTGAAGCTTGGTTCAATTCTTTGCATAACTTCATGCACTTTTGAATGATACAAAAAGAACACACAAACATTTTGTAAAAACATGTTTTTTGGATCTAAATAATTTCTTATTACAGCGATTTAGTAATATATCTATGAATATACATTTATCATTCTGAATTAGTAAAAAAATATATTTTACCTCTTCGATTTCAAATGTTAGTTCCATGTTAGTACTCTGCACAGACACCTTTTGAGAAATTGAGTCATCATCATCCTCATTACTCTCCATGGAAACATTTTTAAAATTCTGAACAGCTTCTCTTTTAACTTGCTGCACCACTTTGGAATTGACATAATCAGTAGCAACTGCAGAAGACTAAACATAAAACAGTTTTTATACAATCGAATAAACATGAAGAAATGAAACTTTTGTAGAAAATTTGATAAAGACATTAAAATTTTTGAAAATCGTTAATTCTACGTCACCACACATGCCTGCCAATTTTTGAAAATGGCAGCATGCAAAATAATGTCTGAAAAATATTTCATGCAGATGAAAATAACATTTTAAGCTTTTTTTTATGCACGCAAGTGATGATTTTAGTATGCCAAACACAATCATTTCATTTATTATATTGAATACATTTATATATGTATTTATGAAATACATTTAAGGGGGGAAATATGCTAAACATTAGAACACTCATTAAGAAGCTGATTTTAAAGAGATATATATAAACATAGCTAGTTAAAAAAAAAAAAAAAAAAAAAAAAAAAAAACTTTTGATTAAAAAAAAATGTCTAACAAGCAAAAACTTATTTAAAACATATTTAAACTTCCTTTTACATTCAACGAAAATTAATAACTTTATATAGTATTTTTTGATAATGAAATCTGAACTCATTTCTTTAATAATACTAAATATCCTATCCCCTTACATTCTGCATTTATTATTATTAAAAACAGTTAGAAAATAATTCATAATTTAAGGGAAGAAAAATGGAGCTGGGGAGAATTTTTACAAAAATGTGTAAATTTTACACCTAATGTTTACACATTAAGTTACACATAAATTGGCAAATATATAATTGTCTCAAATTAAATTTTAATCAAATCATAACTAACATGCAATCTACTTCTAAGTTTTAACAAGAATGGTATAGTATATTTAATCAAATAAATTTAATAGAAAAACCAAATATAAATAATATGGAAAAATAAAAATAAATAAAAAACACTCTTCAATTCTCTCCCCCAACCCTTCCTTCTAAGTTATACATCCAGCTTACTTGAGATAATTTAAACAAGGATAAAAGAAGAAATTTAAACAAATCTAGAAAATTACCGTACAAAGTAAACTTCACTTATTAGTTTTTAAAGTAAAACACTGCATGATTATTTATTAATAGTTTAAGTACAAAGAAGATAAAACATAAGAAACTACAAAGTAAATTGTATGTAAATAAGCTATTAATATTAAAAGCATTTTGGAATTCAATTTGATTTAAATATCCAAAATACATGAGTAGATAAATATCATGGAAAATCAGTTAAATATTAGGTTATTGCTTCTATTCTCTTTAACAAGTCAGTTTTCATTTTCTATTGAAGGAATTATTCAAGTTCTAATAATTTTTCTTTTAAACAAGTAGCTTTCAAACAACAGAGTACAAAAGTTGTTTCTATTACATGACTAAGATTGTGAAGGCAAAGGATTTCATCTAAAAATAGGATGCTTTGTAACAACATCATGTATAAATCTGAAAGATTCATCACAAACTTTTTACAGTACCAAGTTCATTTACCATATTTCCAATCTGACTGGTAATATGCTTACTATTACTATCAGAGACTTCAAATAGCATATTTGAAAAAATGATGATATTATCAAATGCTCAATATATTATTAAACAATGAAACATTCATTATTGTTCAATGTTCAATAAAAAAGAAAAAATATATAATTTTCATAATATTTGCAGTACTTAATATTATTATATAATATTATTGCATCTTACAATGAAAAATTAATTGTAATATAAATTGTAATTGTAAATAATTTAAATTTTCATTGTAAACTCATTTAACAGCAATGTTTACACTTTAGACTAAAACAAAATTTCTTACATTTTAATTAGCTACTATCGATAAGTAAATATTTTTGCATCTTACAATAAATAAAAAGAAAATTGCCCAGTTAAACTGAGGGCATTGAGCTCACAGGCTATTCACACTCATTGTATATTGTACTCTTATTTCAAGAAATTTGAAATATGCCCCTCGAAAAATAAAGAAATCAACAATATATTAAGGGGGGAGGTCATCCCCCCGATACCCCCTCATAGTTAACTAATGAACCCCTTAAACTAATCAGGGAAGTCTCTAATTATAATGAGTATACATACAAAATTTGAAGAAAATCAGATAATTCTGCATGAAAAACTCATTTATCTAAATTAAGGGGGGATTAGCCCCCCTTTCCCCCTTTATACTTAACCAATGAACCCCCAAAACTTTTCAGAGAAGCACATTATCACAATGAACCTATATACAAAATTTGAAGAAAATGGGATAATTCTGCATGAAAAATCCATTTATCTAAATTATGGGGGGTTAGCCCCCCGTTTCCCTCCTTTATGCTTAACCAATGAACCTCCAAAACTAATCAGCCTTATCACAAGGAACCTATAAACAAAATTAAAGTAAAACGGTTAGTTCTATCAAGAGTTATCGTGTTACGTACATACATACATACATACATACATACGTACGTACATACAGAACCGGCGGGCACATAAGCTCTCAGGCTTTGATAGCCTGTGAGCTAAAAATTAATATCATATATTATAATACCAGCAAATGCTGTGTGTTTGTGTGGTTATGTACAATTTTTTGGAAAATTTTTATTATTTAACTATGCATATCCATATAGATAGAAATTTTAATAATTTTTTTTCACAAATATGGCAAGAATGTGCTTATGACCTTCTAAGAACTTAAAGAATGACCTTCTTTATCAGATATATATACCTGGTAGGTAATACTTTTGATTGCAACTTGTATGACTATTTTCATACAAACTTGTAAGTTTTACATATTGCTATGCATAATAATATGATCTTTTAAAGTATATTTACTTATCGAATTTAATTATTATTTGAAATAACAACATATATAGTTTACATAAAAGTCTTTCATGTACATTAGCTATTAATAGGCAAAATCTCTATTTCCTGCATATATTTTAATTTTATTATAAATCATATTTTAAGACACATAAATAGAAATTCTTACCAAAGTTTGAGCTGCTTTAGCAGTCTCTTCAGCTGCAGGTGGAGCATCACTTTCTGGCAGTGGAATACTTGTACCAATTTTGATTAACTGTGTCAGTTGAAAATCTGAAATACCTATGTCTAATAGAGGCAAAACTCCAACAATTTTCATCCTAAAAATTACAATGCATTATAAATTATTTCATATAAAAATAAATAATACAACTTTTCAAGATAATTTTGAACCAGAATTTTTCCCTTGCACTGTGAAATTAAGGAATGAATTTTTAAAAATTAGACAGGATTGTGAAGCAAAAACCACAATTTTTAAAATTGACATAAGCACAATGCAATTCTTGAACATGAAATTCGACTGAATTCGACTGAAATCAGTTCTGTAACTGCACCACTGTAATTCTAAAACAAATATTTTTTTTTTATTCAAAAGAAAATAATAGGATAAAATGACAAAACACAGATCACTAAAACTTTAAAAATTGATTTATGAAGTTATTGACCCATCTCTAATTCAAGCTTGATGGTATTGTGCAGTATCTTCCTGAATAATGTAAGCTAGTAGCAAATAATCCTTAGCCAAACTTCGGCTAAATTTCCTTATTCGACTAGAGTTATTATTCAACCTCACTCTCAAGAGTTTTGGCATAAAAAGCTTCTTGTCCACTTGGTAAACCACCTTTCAACCATCACACCCCCACTTTTATTGGAACAGTTTTGAAACTTTTGCTTACTAGTTTTTGATAATTAGATCACTAACTAATCTTTTGCTGAGTGCACTGTGACATCATATAGGATAATCTCAATGAATTTTTATGTACTTATCATTTGTTTTGTTTTTCACAAAGAAAAATATCCCAATTTAACATTATTTTTAAAGTTAAAAAGTACTTTCTTATTTATTAATTATTTATATTGTTGATATATAAACATTATTGCATCTTACAATGAAAAATTAATTGTAATATAAATTGTAATTGTAAATAATTTAAACTTTCATTGTAAACTCATTTAACAGCAATATTTACACTTTAGATTAAAACAAAATTTCTTACATTTTAATTAGCTACTTTCGATAAGTAAATATTTTTGAATCTTACAATGAAAAATTAATATAATATATTATAATACATGCAAATGCTATGTGTGTGTGTGGTTATGCAAATTTTATCTCATCAAAAAGTCACCTGTAAAAAATGCAGCCAAGTCTCGTAACTCATTTACCGTAAAAAGTACTGAGATCGTATAAAGCCAAGTTTAACTATCTTATTAACTCTGAAATTTTCATTCACAAAATCACTCCTAGTCTCTACATCTTTAGTTAAATAATATTTTGTGACTTGGCAATTACGTAGCACGAGAATGTGATGTATATAATTAGTCTTAATCAAATAATACCATGCCATCCCATAACATATTAAGGTGTAATAACTTCCCTGTGCGTATATAATTAGCCTTAATCATATTATCTCATCCCTTCCCACATAACATAGTAAGATGTAATAACTTCCATGTGCAGCGTAATTGCCAAGTCACAAAATAATATTTAACTAAAGATGTAGAGACTAGGAGTGATTTTGTGAATGAAAATTTCAGAGTTAATAAGATAGTTAAACTTGGCTTTATACGATCTCAGTACTTTTTACGGTAAATGAGTTACGAGACTTGGCTGCATTTTTTACAGGTGACTTTTTGATGAGATTTCACTTCTTTTTGTAAGTAACCCTCCTTTTCTTGATTTTGGGTTCTTTTTGGAGATCATCCACTGATTTTCGCTAAGCCCACACTCTGTCCCTATTATTTACAGGTATCAAAAAAATTGAAGCTTTAGTTTCGTTTGCAAAGTACTGTAGATAAAGAGATTTCAGGTTCCTAGGCAAGCACTAAATTATGGAAGGGGGAGTGTCAAAAGTACTCTCAATTGCTTCCAGGATAGGCGCTATGCATCTGAGATATAACTCGCAGCCCTAGATACTTGATATTTAACATAAAAGAACTTTTTAGTATAAAAAGAAAGCCAAAATTAAAATTTCCGGAAATTTCCAATAAATCAAACTATATTCCTTTTTTCGATGGTTTTTTTTTTCGTTTTTTTTAGACTTTTTTTTATTATTTACGGATTTTTTAATTTTTCATTACTTTGTGTACAAAACCCTGCCTTTCTGCCAAATGTCAATCTTCTAGGACTACAAAATCGAATTATTTTCAAATTTTCGACTTTTTATGAATTTATTGATTTTTCGATTTTAATTCTAAGTTACCTGATTGTCATGCTAATATAGTAATTATTTGATCCGTCTTCTTAGGATCATTTAGGTTCAATTTAGAGATAAATCAAGTGAATCTTCGAGTCACCATGATTTTATTTAGAAAGGACTATCAAGCCATAACCAGACAGTAATGTCGGGAGGGTAGGGGAAGCTGTGAAAATTTTTGTGGGGCTAACATCATTTAACAATCCATATTTCATATGTGAAGTAAATAGAGTACAACATGTGAAAGAAAACAAACCTGTCTATAAAGAAATCGCCTATATCGTAGCCAGTCTATAGCGGAACTTTTCTATAACGAAATTCGTAAACGAAATAAAAGAAAACCATAATCCGGGGGAAATAACATAAAACAATTAGGGGCGTTGTACTAGCTAATAGGACAATTATCTTATAACTAATGTTTCTAGCAGTACAAAATCAAATTATTTTCGACTTTTCGATTTCTTAAACATATTTCAATTTTTCGATTTTATTTTCGAATTTTTTAATTGTTCCTTTTATTGAATAGTAAATACTACCTTTACACCAAGTTTTAAGTTTCTAAGACTACAAGATAAAAATATTTTCAATTTTTGATTTTTTCGCATTTTTTTTTTTTTTATAATTTTCTGGATTTTATAATTTTTTCGCATTTTGTATCCTTTATTACAAATTTTAAGTTTCTAGACCTACAAAATCGAATTATTTTAAAATTTCCGATCTTTTTCGATTTTTTTATTTTATTTTCGAATTTTATTGCGTTTTTATTTTAACTTATTCTGAATCCCAAACACTATCTTTACCGCGAATTTTAAGTTTCTAAGGCCAAAAGATGAAATTATTTAAATTTTTTTCAAATTTTTTCGAATTTTTGGAATTTTTGATTTTTTTCGAGTTTTCTGGATTTTTTAATTTTTCCTTATTTTGCATCCTAAATACTACCTTTATTCCGAATTCCAAGTTTCTAGCGCAACAAAATTGGATTATTTGAAATTTTTCCATTTTTTTCGATTTTTCGATTTTATTTTTTTTGTGTGTTTTTGATGTTTTCTTTTTCTGAATTCTAAACACTACCTTCACACCAAATTTAAGTTTTTAAGACTACAAGATCGTGTTATTTTCAAATTTCAATTTTGTTCGATTTTTTTTAATTTTCGAATGTTTTTTTTTTTTTTAATTTTCCGGATTTTATATTTTTTCCTTTCTTTGTATCCGAAATGCTAGCTTTATTCCAAATTTTCAGTTTCTGTGGCTGTGGGATATACCCAATCTTTTTGATGACGCTAGAGTGAGTGAGTGTGTGAGTGACAAAAAATCGAAACTTTGAGTTCATATATCGTCTGCACTAATTTATGGGTATTTTTGAATTATCCATATTTTTGAATTTTTCCTTATTTAGTATCTTAAATATTACCTTTATTCCAAATTTCAAGTTTCTAGCACTATGAAATCGAATTATTTTCAAATTTTCCTTATTTTTCGATTTTTCCGATTTTTTCGTTTTATTTTCGAATTTTATTTGGTTTTTTATTTTAACTTATTCTGAATCCTAAACACTATCTTTACTGCGAATTTTAAGTTTCTAAGGCTAAAAGATCAAATTATTTTAATTTTTTCAATTTTTTTCGAATTTTTGAATTTTTTTTTTTTCGAATTTTCCGGAATTTTTAATTTTTCCTTATTTTGCATCCTAAATACTACCTTTATTCCGAATTCCAAGTTTCTAGCGCAACAAAATTGGATTATTTGAAATTTTTCGATTTTTTTCGATTTTTCGATTTTATTTTCAATTTTTTTTTTTGTGTGTTTTTGATGTTTTCTTTTTCTGAATTCTAAACACTACCTTCACACCAAATTTTAAGTTTTTAAGACTACAAGATCGTGTTATTTTCAAATTTCAATTTTGTTCAATTTTTTTGAATTTTCGAATTTTTTTTTTTTTTTTTTAATTTCCGGATTTTATATTTTTTCCTTTCTTTGTATCCGAAATGCTAGCTTTATTCCAAATTTTCAGTTTCTGTGGCTGTGGGATATACCCAATCTTTTTGATGACGCGAGAGTGAGTGAGTGAGTGAGTGACAAAAAATCGAAACTTTGAGTTCATATATCGTCTGCACTAATTTATGGGTATTTTTGAAATATCCATATTTTTGAATTTTTCCTTATTTAGTATCTTAAATATTACCTTTATTCCAAATTTCAAGTTTCTAGCGCTTTGAAATCGAATTATTTTCAAATTTTCCTTATTTTTCGATTTTTCCGATTTTTTCGATTTTTTTGTTTTATTTTCGAATTTTAGTTGGTTTTTTATTTTAACTTATTCTGAATCCTAAACACTATCTTTACTGCGAATTTTAAATTTCTAAGGCTAAAAGATCAAATTATTTTAATTTTTTCAATTTTTTTCGAATTTTTCGAATTTTTGAAATTTTTTTTCGAATTTTCCGGAATTTTTAATTTTTCCTTATTTTGCATCCTAAATACTACCTTTATTCCGAATTCCAAGTTTCTAGCGCAACAAAATCGGATTATTTGAAGTTTTTCGATTTTTTTCGATTTTCGATTTTTTCAATTTTGCTTTCGATTTTTTTGGTGTTTTTGATGTTTTCTTTTTCTGGATGATAAACACTACCTTCACACCGAATCTTAAGTTCCTAAGACTACAAGATCGTATTATTTTCAATTTTCAATTTTGATGGAATTTGTTGAATTTTCGAATGTTTTTTTTTCGAATTGTCCGGATTTTATAATTTTTCCTTTCTTTGCATCCTAGACACTATCTTTTTTCCAAATGTCAAATTTCCAAGTCTACGGGATCTACCTAATCTTTTTGATGACGCGTGAACGAGTGAGTGAGTGAGTGACAAAAAATCGAATGTTTGAGTTCATATATCGTCTGAACTAGAAAAGATAGACAGTTTTAATTTTAAATTTTGGTCCTGTGTGCCAAATACTCTAGAAAAACGAAGTTTCAAATTTTTGGGATACTCCAGCGCGGAGATATGAGGGGGTCAAAAGTGCCCTGAGTTGCTTCCAGAAAAGTATGCTTACGGCTGTCCTCTCTCGACTTGGCGGAGGCACTGCCGTGCCTCCAGATCTAAGACAAACTATCCCCATCCTGTGGGATTTGTTTTTCAATGTTTTACTTTATTTAATGCAAAACATAGATTGCATCCGACAACTCATAAAAAAGTCCTCCGGCCTGTACCGGCAGGAAAAGGTAGCTTTCCTATATCTTCGTTTTAAAATTTTAGCTAATGTTACTCGAAAACAGCAAGTTAAAATGCAAAGAAACCGTTTACAAAAGATTCGTTTACACTGAATTTGAATAAGAAATTCGCCAAATTATTGAGCTATAGCCAAGTTGGCTTCATTTATGAAGACTTATTTTTGTCGCCAAATTTGGCGAGATTTCGCCAATTGTCGCCAAGTTTGGTGAGAATTTGGCGCTAATGGATATGAATATATAGTTTTATGCGTATGATTGGGAAAATGATTACAACAATGAAAGAAAATAATTTGCGAGAAATCGCGTTCACTAAAACTTATAAATTTATATTAAAATCATTAAAATTACAGACATTACAATACACTTTCATAAAACATTAAAAACATATTAAAATTGGACGTTTCGGATTTACATGGAAAATCCCTCTTCAACAACAACATTTCACTTAGCGTAAATCATAGTTCAAAAATATCAACAAATAGAAAATGCAACGTATCAAAATTTCGAAGTCAAAGTTACAGTTATAATAACACGGAGTATTCATTCGGGATTGCACCTGCTTGACCATTATTGACCATAAATTTATCGTTGGTTTTTTGTAATGTGCTGTTTTGTTTCAAAATGTCAGCCACCCTAGAATTTCAAACTGCTCTATCTCAGCCAATTTTTAAGATAGAGGTAAAACAAAAAATGCTCTGGAATCCTTGTATCAAGTCCTAACACCTAATTAAAAAATAAACTTGATTTTTTAACTTTTTTGTATATTTATTTTAGTTTTAAAATTTTCCGTGGCCGCCATCTTGAAACAAGATGGCGGACCAAGCTGGCCAATGAACTCGGTCAAGGCATTGGTGAGCTTAATACACACAATTAGTTTCATCCAAATTAATTTATAAATACGAGCGTTATCGTATCAAATTATTTTCATTTTTTCATTTTTTTTCGAATTTTTTTTATTTTTTTTTCGAATTTTCTGGATTTTTTTTAATTTTCCTTTTTCTGTATCCTAAATACTACCTTTATTCCTAATTTGAATTTTCTAGCGCAACAAAATCGGATTGTCTTCAAATTTTCGTTTTTTTTCAATTTCTTCGATTTTTTCAATTTTGCTTTCGATTTTTTTGGTGTTTTTGATGTTTTCTTTTTCTGGATGTTAAACACTACCTTCACACCAAATCTTAAGTTTCCAAGACTACAAGATCGTATTATTTTCAATATTCAATTTTGATGGAATTTGTTGAATTTTCGAATGTTTTTTTTTCGAATTTTCTGGATTTTATAATTTTTCCTTTCTTTGTATCCTAAACACTACCTTTTTTCCAAATGTCAAGTTTCTGGGGCTACGGGATCTACCCAATCTTTTTGATGACGCGTGAACGAGTGAGTAAGAAGTGACAAAAAATCGAATGTTTGAGTTCATATATCGCCTGAACTAGAGAAGACAGAAAGTTGTAATTTTAAATTTTGGTCCTGTGGGCCAAATACTCTCTATAATTGAAGTTTAAAACTTTTGGGATACTCCAGCGCGGAGATATGGGGGGGTCAAAAGTGCCCTGAGTTGCTTCCAGAAAAGTATGCTTACGGCTGTCCTCTCTCGACTTGGCGGAGGCACTGCCGTGCCTCCAGATCTAAAAAACAGCTCTAACGATTTTGACTAAATTTTGTATCTTACCGTTTTGGTGTACGAGAAGACTATTGGGCTGGGTTAAATGTTCAGGAAAATTTGATTAGTGAGTCAGTTTGGGTCACTATGGGTCAGAGTCAAGCTAATTTTATCTAAAAATGGCTCAAATGATTTGACTAAATTTTGTATCCTACCATTTTAGATTACAAGAAGACCATTGAGCTAAGTCACATATTCAAGATAATTTGATTAGTGGGGCATTTTTGCATCACTATGGGTCAATACATTTCAATGTGAAAAAAGGTTGAAACAGTTATTAAGTTTTTGAACAATTTGCAGCAGAAAAAAACACAAAGTTGGTAACATTTGCAAAATGTTGCCAAATTTGCTGAAATGGTGACATTTGGCGAGAAAATCAGCTTTCAAGATTACCAATGCCAAAACATATACTTGGTTGCCAAGAGAAAAAAAATGTAACCCAGTTTGTGACTTTTCACAACATTTGGGACATTTGGGAAAAAAATTGGCTTTCAGAATCTGAAGGAATTTTCTAGGAATTCCCAATAGGAGCCGAGATATACGATTCAACCAAATAGGGTTCATAGTGCTTTATGCATGGAATGCTGTACTTTGCTTTCAGATGTATAAAAAGTTGTTCAGGCCTAAAAGTCCTGCTACCAAAAGAAAGTGTGCAATGAACCAAAAAATGTAGTTTGGAAGGATGCCCTTTTCGTTATAAATATGTAAGTAATATAAAATTTAGAAATATGTATGTAGTTTTAAGATTGATTGTTTCTGTAAATACTGTTATAAAATAATATGCTTTATAGAAAAAATACAGCAAGAATTTATTGTTATATCGAGTTGATAACAAAGCTGATTTTAACTGAGCATAGCTCGGTCTTCCCCGCTGGTTAATATAAATTGTAATTAATTTTAATTTTCAATGTAAACTCATTTAACAGCAATATTTTCACTTTAAACTAAAATGAAATTTTTTATATTTTACTTTGGTTAATATAAATTGTAATTAATTTTAATTTTCAATGTAAACTCATTTAACAGCAATATTTTCACTTTAAACTAAAATGAAATTTTTTATATTTTACTTAGCTATACTATCGATATGTAAATACTTTTGCATCTGATAGTGGAAAATATTCCCATTTAAAACTATTTATTCTTTTGAATTAAAAAGAACTTTGTTACATTTTAATTACCTATACTATTTTTGCATCTTATAGTGAGAATATTCTCACTTAACATTACTTCCTAGCTATGAAAATCCCATCCCTTAAAACTTCTCATTAAACTATGGTTCTTTATAAAGAAATACCATTTTTTGCTTTCTTTTTACTATCTAAATAATTATTTTAATGAATATTTTGTTTAAGTATTTCCTTTTTTTAAAAAAATATATATATTTGGAAGGCATTAAATTTAATTTCTCACCATCTGGAGAAATAAGATTATCTACTTTTATAACTATTTACATCCTAACACTTAGAAAATATTCTTAAAAACTTTTCCAAATTTTTCTTAAAATTGCCAATTTTTATTAATTTACAGTTCTAGTCTTGTATTTTCTTAATTTCCAAAATTTTAGCTAAATACTTTCCAAAAGACTTTTTTTTTATTATTATTATTATTCCCAGTACTTAATTTTAAAAATATGTTAGTGCAAATAGTTGTTGTAATAGTCAAAATTTTAGATATCTCATATACTATATTTTCAATTTATTCATCTGACGAGGGGACTGACAAACATGGTGCACACAGATTTTGATGATTTTAAGGTATGTTGTAGAGCAGGCCTGTCTAACCTTTGAGTAAACAAGGGTGCACTTTAGCCTGTGGCACACAATGAAGGATACCATTATTCACATGGTTTGAAAAATGCAAGAATATTATCATCCTTTAGCAGTGATAGCGATACCTACACATCTGCAGGATAACGATATATCTCACAGTGGTAATCATTGGCATCCTATGATGGAGGTGGCTCATCTAAAAAATGAAACAAAAAATATATAGTAAATTTAGCGTTAATTTTTCTGAGGTTTGGGGATGAGATGGGGGAGGGGGGTATCGAAGGGACTTTTGCAGGTAAAAGTGCCGATACCCTTAACATTCGTAATTTAAAAAAAGCATGCAAATATTAATTATTTTAAGGCAAAATAACTTTGAAGATGGGTTTTTGTTTTAAAGAAATCAAGAAAAATTATACATTCGAAGGGGCTCCAAGAGAACCTTCAAAGGGTGCCATGGTGCTTGCAGGTGCTGTATTGGACAGCCCTGTTGTAGAGTACTTACCCCTAACTACACTGGTGAAGTGTTTTCTTCCAATGGACTTTAGATTTTGAGAAATTGGAGGTCAAAGTTCAGAATACATTTCAAATACCTTGATTGCACTTCTCAATGTGTTTTTTTTTTTTTTTTTTTTTGCATCGAGGTAGCATGCTCGCTTGCTGATCCGATAACCAGGATTTTGTTTTACCTTATGACCTTTTTTCTTTTTTTAATTAGTTTTACATTTCTGACATATTACAACTTTTAAGCACAGTTATGAATTGCTGCAACTTTGAACTTTTTGATATTTTCTTAAAAAATTAAACTTACGTTTCTGATTTTTTCATGAAAATTTATATTTTTTTCTATAATTTTTAAACTAATATCTCTGCAAATGAAAATCCAAACTAATTTATGTCTAGAAAATGTGTATTTTTTAAAATTATTATTGACCTTATTATATTTTTATATTTTAAGCACAGTTCTGAAATAATAAATCTTATATTTTTTATTTTACTTTATGGAATTTTAAATGAAAATTTATTATTATTTTGCTTTACTTATAAATAATATTTCTGATGTTAAATATCGCAAATGTATTTATGTTTAGATAATTCCAATTGTATATCTTTAAAAGTGTAATAAAATATTACAGAAGTAATGCTCATATGTAAATTTTTACCAGTTGTATAATTTTTTTAATGTTCAAACACAACATCAATTTTCCTTTGAACAATTAAAAATTGACAAATTACATTTCAAAATATTTTTTCATACTTAAAAAAATAGTCAACTAGAAATGCAAAATTGTGTGCAGATGAGACATAAAACTTATGTTACACATATAAAAATATTTTTTAAAGAAATCACCTGCTGAACTTTCATAATAATATCAGAATAAATAAAAATATCTTTTTATTCACATCATTTAGCTTCTTTTGTAGACAATTATAAGGTAAGAAGTTATGTTATACATAGGAAAATTTTCCATATGAATATTTCATGTTTAATCTTTTTACAATAAGTATCACCCAATTAAGTACATATTTACTAAAATGCTGATGCCGATGATGGTAAACAGTTTTATATTTTATCATTTAAGATATTTTTAATATAAATTTAGAACAACTCAAATGGTAAAATGATTTTTTTGTTTATTTTTTTCTAGTCAATTAAATACATTTTTATAGCATATGTTTGAAAAATATATTATGCATTATTTCAGAACTCTGCTTAAAATTTAAAAACATAAACTGGTAAATAATAATAAAAATATTTTCCAGAAATAAATTTGTTTGGATTTTTGTCAGCAGAGATGTTAGATTAAAAAATACAGAATAAATATAAATTTTCATGAGAAAATAAAAAATGTAAATGTATTTTTTAAAGAAAGTATCAAAAAGTTCAAAGTTGCAGCAATTTATAATTTTGCTAAAAGTTGTAACATGTCAACAATATAAAATTAATAAAAAAGATAAAAAAGGTTAGAAGATAGGACCAAGTCCTGGCCATCTGATCAGCAAGTGAGCATGCTACCTTGATGCCATGAAGACAGTATTGAGAAGTGCAATCTAATAGGTATTTGAAATCAGAGGTGGGCAAAATACATCAAAAAAACATGTTCGATACAAAATGCAAAATATATTGGTTTTAGGGCCTAAAATACAAAATACTTTTCAAATTTCAAAACACAAAATACATGTATTTTTAAAATACATTCAAAATACATTAATTAAAATTTTAATTATCTTGCACTACGCAAAATTGTTTTAATTGCCATGTTATAAATTTTTATCTACTGTATGGACAGGGCTGTAATTAAAAAAAGAGGTCTATACGGGCTGAAATTTATAGACCCGAACCCGTAGAAAAAAAATTTGAGACCCGACCCAGTAGAAAAATTAAAAGTTCAGCCCAAGGCTGGCCGTGTCCGTACAAAAATTCTTTGGCCCGACCCGGTATAAAAGCTAAAAGTTCGGTCTGAGTCTGGACCAGCTCATACAAAAAAATTTATTGGCCCGGTTTAAATGCTAAAATTTTAGTCCGAGCCTAGCTCTACAAAAACTTAATTGGCCCGAGTGAATTTCTACAAAAGATAAATTTTTTAGCCGATGTGGTTAGAAATTCTCTTGTACAAGGTATTCTAATAATTTTTTTATTTTAGCTATTTTTCATGTTTATATTCTTCATTTTTTAAAAAGTGCCCAGAGCTGCGAAGTAGAGGCACACCCGTTCCAAAATACTGCCCTCCCTAGATTTATTTCTGCCTGTGCCCATGTAAACTATGTTTATTTTTTTTATGATTCTAAATTTGTACACAAATGTTTGAGTTATTATTAATGTCATTAAAACATATTCCATCTCTTAGCTACTTATAAATCTGAAAAATTTGAAAAATCACCTAAGACAGAATCACGTAGGAGCTAAAACAAATCAGTTATAGACAAGTTCCCACTTTAGCTGGTACATCACCTGTTCTAAATGCATTACATTCTTTTCACACATATTATTATATTCATTTTGTATGAATTAACACATTTTTCCGTTTAAGACAGGATTCCATCATAGACAGGTTTCTTTTCACATGTTTTCGTGCACTTTAATTTTATTGCCCAGAAATATACAAGTATTCTTCAAAAAGTATAAATTTAAGTTTTTAATTATAGAATAATAACAATTTAAAAATCTATGCGTTTTTTGCAAAAATTGTTAAACCAGGCCAAATTCTACAGATATTTGCACGGGCCAGGCCAATGACTTTATACGATCTGGGTCGAGACCGGGCCTGAAAATTTCTTCCCATCTAGACCTCTAGGAAGAATATCCAGGTCTGGCTGGGTTCAGAAAAAATAAATCTGCCCCTGCCGGCTCGAGTCTGCAGGAAAAAGTAAAGTCCAAGCTGGTCCAGTCCTAAAAGAGTGATGACCAGGCTCAGTTGGTTTCGACCTGAAAATAGTGTTTTGGTCTTGCACTAACTGTCATCAAAAAATATTATTTTGAAATATTTCGAGTATACTTATATCTATTGCGTAGCGTGATGTATCACAAATAATTTCCATTCATTAGGAGTTCTCAGGTATGTATTATCAATCTTTTCATGCATCTATGCAACAACTAACTGCATTACACTGCTAACATAGTTTAAAAATACAATACTCAGAAAAACTCTGGACGATCCTACTTGTGTATCACACAGCACTTTTTTTTTTTTTTTTTTTGCATAGCAACATTAAGAATTAAAAAGCATTCAGCAAAAATGTTTCAGCCGAAGATAAAAAATCCGTACTATGCCAAATTTGAAAAAATATATTCACATTAATTTCTAGAAATGAATTCAAAGACTATACAAAACAAACAAGCATGTATTTTCTTTTGTGAATCAGTAATTTGCAGTTTAAACACAAGTTGTGGTTTAAAATTTATACCAGCTTCAAGTCTGGTACGAAGTTTGAAAAATTGAGAAATGTATTTTGAGTATTTTGAAAATGGAAAAATCATTTCAAAATACATTACCAAAATACTTAAGTTTTATCTGTTTAAAATACAAAATACAAATGTATTTTGAAAATGTATTTCAAATACATGTATTTTCGATACTGTTCAACTCTGTTTGAAATGTATGCTGAATTTTGATCTCCAATTTCTCAAAATGCAACACCCATTCGAAGAAAACCTTTCACCAGCATAGTTAGAGGTGAGAACTCTACAACATACTTTAATATCCACAAAATCTGTATGCACCACATTTGGCGGTCTCCTTGTTAGTCAACAAAACATCTGGTATTCTAATATTTTCAATTCATTTATCTAAATCAACAAACTACATTATATTCTATATTTTCAATTTATTTATCCAAATCAACGAAACATCAAGTCTTTATATAATCACTTATTTCAAATATATCAGTTTGTTATATGTTCTCCCTGTCAGTCAACAAAACATCTGGTATTCTAATATTTTCAATTTATTTATCTAAATAAACGAAACATCAAGTCTTTATATAATCACTTATTTCAAATATATCAGTTTAATTTATTATGTTCAATTTATAAAAGTATATTTTTAAGTATAAATAACAATTTTAAAAAAAATCATAATATCCATAAATTTTTAAGTAATTAAGGTTTATTGGTTTGTGCCAAAAATGTATTCTCAACAAAAAACACATTTTTACACAGATTTCCTCTCTCATACAATCTTTGATTGTCCATTTAAAAATGATTTGTGCTTGAAATGTGAAAACAGCATTTTGCGGGATGATGAGATGAAATCTTGAAGGATATTCATAGGGTTCAGTCATGTGATAAAGATCACTGCAGGAGAATTTTAGTGGGGAGAGAAATATATATTTATCACCCTATGATATCTGCCTGATATTATTTATGGAATACATATCAGCTAATTAAATCCCTCAGTTAATAAGATTTTTTGACAACACCAGCCTTAATTGAAAAGAGGTGGTCTTATTAATATCACACTTAGAGATTATTAACCTTCTGCCAACAATTCAGATAGTCGGCCGATGTCAATCAGATTTGGGATTGCTGCACTGAAATATGTTAACAGCTAAAGGGGAAAGAAAGCTCATCTTTTTCTTTTACATCCAAACTTTTTGTTATTCGAGTTACTTAGACAAAGCTACTGATGATTAAATAGTATTACTTTACAGCCATATTTCACTAATATAATTTTACATACAATGATAAATCACTTTTACATGAATCTGTATTTTTCTATTGTAAGGAATCTATATTCAATTAACAATATAATGCAAGTTCAGCAATATTTGATAAATTTGACCCAAACTCTACAGGATAAATGTGAATTCAATCCAGCTTGAAAAATATACATATATTGGAGTACTACTTAACCCACCTGTTCCCAATCCATCTTCTAGAATGTTCTTCTTTTTTGCTCCATAATTCTTGAAAAAATCACCATAGGCAAGTTCAGGCTCATCTATTGGCTTCTTGGGAAACTAATGAGGGTGTTGATATCTAATCAAAACTTGTTGTTGTAAACAGATGATTTTTACAACTTTCCAAACTTCTTTATGCCCTTTGACTGACAAGACTTTAATGTTGCCCAAATTTTGTGTTCCTTATGATTTGTAAAAAGTGAGTACTGATATTTATTTTACAATTTATCATTAGTATAGTATTTTTAGAAGTCTTGTGTATGAAAGTTGAAAAGGAAATATTGTCCCAGTGTCCAATGCATACTGCAGTGTGTAGTACTACTACAACAGCAGAATTAAAAACACATTACAATTGCATATATTAGTTTTACTTAGAGGCTAAATAACTAAACTCAATTTAAAAAATGAAAAGTGCTCTGATAGATATTGTGTGAGAATTGAAGGTGTAAGCAAATGCACAAACTACAGAAACTTAGAAATTAAGTATGTGATTATCTACAAACTTATGAAATATATAAAAACATATGAAAGAATATACATCACAATATAATAACATTTTTGTAATATACAATAATTTTTTTATTTGAATTGTTGTGCTTAAAAAAAAAAAAAAAAACATAATTAAAAATAATTTTGGTAGACTTATTTCGTGAAATAAAGATGGTTTTAGCTAAATAGAGACCTGATCCTATGTCTGAAATTAAAATGAAGTTATTAATGCAAACAATAACAATTGAATGATGACAGCCATTGATGATAAAATTAATGATGGCAATTTGATGACAAGATGAATGCTGGAGGAAACAAATGGTTGTTAAATAAATATAATATATAATTATGTATGTAGCATTTAATATAAAACTTCAATACCAAATTGCTATTGTATACTGAATTTTAAAAATTGTTTATTTCAAGTGTAAACTTTGTAAATTTAAAAAAATGAGAAATTTAGTAAAAGAAAATTAAAATAATAATTTAGTTTCAATTAAAAAAAATAATAAATGTATTTTTTGACTAGTTTTAAAAATTGACAAATCTTGATTTTCAAATTTAGTGAATTTGTTAGCTAATGGCCTGCATTTCCTAATACATTCTATGACTCCTGAATTTTGCTCACAACACTACAAATTATTATATAGTTTTCTAATGAAGATATTTTTAATCATGTATCTTGGAAGTAACTTGTTTTCTCCATTCATTATAAACCATAAAACAAGTTGGATATTGTACGTCAAATGTGACAAATGAGGTGCGTTCGTACTATAGCTAGTTATATAAATATTCAGATCTTGGTGATTTTAAATTCTGTGAAATGAATTATATCATCTGCAGATTAATTTCTGTAATAAAATAAGTATCTCAGTTGTTTTACTATTAAACTTCGAAACCTTCTATAACAAGAAAGCACCGATTAAAAAAAAAAATCAAATTTCTTAATAAATGTTTTTATTAATATTTTCTAAAGTTTTAATTCGATTTTTATAAAATTTGAAATGTCTCGACAAAATTCTGCAAAGGTAATATATCTTAAATTTCAACAAAATCGGTTGGGTAGTTTTTGCGTTGTTATATGCGGACGGACGGACGGACCAGACGACGACAATAGGTGTTACGTATTTATATAATTACGAACGCACTTAACAAGCAAGAACTGGTGTAAAGAAGAATAAACTAGCAAAAGCAACTATCATTTGCCTGGCCTGTGTTGATTATAGCCGTAGGTATTAATTCAGTTGCCAAATTGCATGTGATTCTAACTTTTAATAGACTATATATATTTATTTTATTAAAAATTTATAGTTATCACACAACATTTTGTTGATATACTTACTGAGGCATTCTTGGATCAATAGTTACTATAGACTTTTGAAAATCAATGTTGATTGACAGGGGATATAGGAGATGATGTTCATCATCTGTTTCACCAATGAATTCTTTCCAGTCATCAACTACAAATAACAGGCATTTTAAATGAGAAATTTGAAAATACATTTTTTTTTGTTAATATTTTACCATTAAAATAATATTATAAATATATAATACCTCTATTTTAAGTTAAAAACATGAAAATAATTCAACAATGCAGTACTAGAAGCAATATATCATTTATTGCTTTTAATACAATCCTATACTTGTTAAATGAACAACTATTGTATATGCATTTGTATCAGCCTTTCACAAAAATGGCTTTAATGATTTCAATGAAAATCATGGATAAGAGTTTTTTTTTTTTTTTAAATCTAGAAATTGATCTGCCAGGGTATCTTCAGGAAAATCCATTTTAAATATTAGATGTTCTTCACACAAGAAGAAACTTATAATGTGTACATGAACTGCCAAAAGTTGAAATGAAATATAAAAATGTTGTAGATAGTATGCAGTATGTGAAATAAAGCAACATGCTATTTATTATGTTATATATGCTCTTACTACAGAGAAAATGACTAATTCCTTAATTGGTTACAACACTGACACTGTTATTAATACAATGAAAGACTTACTTTGATAATTTGGAGATTATACAAACGGAAATCTTATTATAATAAATTTGTATTAAAACACTGTCACAGGCTGTAACTGAGCATGAACATTAATTTAATCAAAGTAACATTATCATAGCTGAGGAATGAACTTTCATTTTAACCCCTTCGGGATCATGTTCATGGGTGCATATATGCATCTTCAAAAGGTACATACACCACTTGTTTTTTATATCAGTAATACAGAAAAGTAATATTTACCTTATTTCACTACAGCACTTCCATGATTAAATAAATAAAGGTAACCGATTAAAAAAAAGTGGTGCCAACCGAATAAAATATGTAGGCAGTACGCTGGTCCCAAATGGGCTAATTAATGTTCTGCATAATCTACAAATGATAAGCATGAACAGACCACCCTTATCTAAATGGCAACTGTAGCATTGTATTAAAATTTGGAAAGTAGAAAATCGTAGAATGGCAATGGACAAAAAAAAACTGACTACATTCATGAGAATGAGTGTTTATAAAAATTCTTTAAGAGGAGAAAAAGAACATGAATTATTATACTGTGGAAAAACCGAAAAAATTACTATTCTCAACAACTTACCTTTATTTATTTATTTCTTAATTGAAATATGTTAATTTGAATAATTTTGGTTTATTTCACCAACTACTAAAATAATCGATTCAGAAAGTACTTCTTATATAACTTATCTGATATGATACATGTAGTTACATATATTCACTTAGAAATGAGCACAGAAAACACTTAACAAATCTATACTAACTGGAAGACAGCCTATCAGAATGACGTGTTTGCATTTTTAAAAGTCCTTCCGGCCTGTACCGGGAGGAAAAGGTAGCTTTCCTATATCTTCGTTTTAAAATTTTAGCTAATGTTACACGAAAACAGCAAGCTAAAATGCAAAGAAATGTTTACAAAAGATTCGTTAATACTGAATTTGAATAAGAAATTCGCCAAATTATTGAGCAATAGCCAAATTGGCTTCATTTATGAAGACTTATTTTGGTCGCCAAATTTGGCATATTTTGCCAAATGTCGCCAATTTTGGCGAGAATTTGGCGCTAACGGATATGAATATATAGTTTTATGCGTATGATTGGGAAAATTATTACAACAATGAAAGAAAATAATTTGCGAGTAATCGCGTTAATGTGCTGTTTTGTTTCAAAATGTCAGTCACCCTAGAATTTCAAACTGCTCTATCTCAGCCATTTTTTAAGATAGAGGTAAATCAAAAAATGCTCTGGAATCCTTGTATCAAAGCCTAACACGTAATTAAAAAATAAACTTGAATTTTTATTTTTTTTTGTATATTTATTTTAGTTTTAAATTTTTAAATGGCCGCCATCTTGAAACAAAATGGCGGACCAAGCTGGCCAACGAACTCGGTCGAGACATTAGTGACCTTAATACACACAATTAGTTTCATCAAAATTGATTCATAAATACGGGTGTTATCATATGACATACGTCAGATATATATATATATATAAATCAACATTTGAACGGAGGGTGATTTTGGGGTCTGGGGGTCGTGATCGGTGAAAATATATCGAAATTTTTCGGAACTGCTTTCCTCCAAACGGCTGCAATAGGTAGCTTTATACTTTTTTGTATTGAAAGCTACCTAAAAGAATGATATAGCATTGCATTATAAAAATAATTATGAAGTAATAAATTTTATCTTATCTGACTAATAGGGTCAGATGGTGCAAAATAGTTTTTTTTTTTTAAAACAACCTATTTTTCATTCAATCTTAATTTTTAAGAAAATTAATTGAATTGGTAAAATAATGACATAGAATATGCAAATGAACTGCATTCACAAAATTTGAAGAACTGTTTCACCAAAAACATGTAAATTAGTACTTATAATGTTACTTTAAAACATATTGTCAATTAACTATTTTATCCCATAGTATGGGTTAAAATAAGTATACTCATTTAATGCTTACTATATATAATTAAGATAATAAATTAAACATAAATCAAACAAAAATGTATTTTAAAGTTACTAAAAATAATAGATTAAAATATTTATAAATACTTATCACATTTTTCCTTTCTAAATATTGTTTTTTTCCCCTTGGTCTGAGAGAAAGCGCAAAATCCAAAGGGAGTAAGAATTAGGAACAAAAATAACAGATTTCATTAAATGAAGTGTATTTTAGATCAGCAAAGTCAGTGCATGTTATATATTTTTTTAATTACAATATTTCAATAGTTTACCTTTTAAAAGGATTATGAATTT
The DNA here is from genome assembly GCA_963931845.1 of Maratus michaelseni. Classification (NCBI taxonomy): domain Eukaryota; kingdom Metazoa; phylum Arthropoda; class Arachnida; order Araneae; family Salticidae; genus Maratus; species Maratus michaelseni. Next base: position 314,771,136 of record OZ007591.1, read on the forward strand.
TCTTGAGTTGTAAAGTTTTTTTCACCCATTCAATAAAAAATGTAAAATCAGGGGTTTTCTTATATATAGAGAGCATAAGATTACTTAAACTGAACACAAATAGGGTGAGTTTGGTGGGTTGTTACCTCCATTCATTGAGTTCAAGAAATATGTTTACATGATTTATATAGCCAAACTGTAATTAGGCTTTTTTCCAAGGTCTTGATTAATTGGTTCATGTGTTGGAATTTTTTATGTAAACACTTATCTATGAGGTAACATATCACGTTTTTTGCCATAAAAAACTTTAAATAATAGGATTTTTTAAATCTAATTTAAAAAAAATAAATAATAGGATTTTTAAAATCTTATTTAAATAAAAAAAAAAAAAAAAAAAAAAAAGAAAATCTCTTAATTACTCACCCTATCATAAAAACCAGTGGCGAGTAAAATAACGTATTTCCCCATGCCCTGTATATCAGAATACTTCCTTGAAAACTATGTTTTGGGTAAAACAACTACATTGTCATTTAGCAGTTTCCCTTGTTGTTGGCTTTCTTTTAATTGAACTTTAATTTGATGGGAATTTCTAGATCTTGATAGTGTAACATTGAGCTGACCATGTGAGAAGACAGGTTCATCAAGATAAATTCAAACATGCTCGAATGTTTGTCCCTGTGATTCGTTTATAGTCATGGCATATGCTGGAATGATGGGAAACTGGCGACGTTTGAGCATGAATGGCAAATTAATATCACTTAGTGCCAACTATATTCCTAGCAAAGGACAACATCTCCTCGATTGCATTCAGAAACTATTTCTGCAGTGATGAAGTTAGCAGCAAGTCCTGTGACCAATAGGTTAGTGCCACTGCAAAGTCCATGCTTGGGATTTAAATTATGAAGCAACATGATTATGACTCGTTTTTTTAGTAACAACATATGTGGTGGCATACCTGATGGAATTAACTCATGAAGAAATTCTGGTGGGTAATTTAGAAAATCACCAGAAGGACCCGTGTGAAGCTTTCACACTGCAATCTTTGAGACTATTTCCTGGTACATTTTAGCATGAAATTTTAATTAACTTTTTTTTTTTTTTTTAATCCAACAACGCGTTTTAACAAAATGTGAGTGTACTATGTCAGAAGTCTGTTCAAAAACTTTTCGAATGATACCTCATTCATCACTGCATGTTTTGTATGTGCATAGAAAAAGGGATGTTGACAACAGAAATAATATATGCGATCTGGATTGTTTTTTCATAAATGAAATGAAAGCTTTTTTCAAGTCAATGATGCCACAAAAATAAAATACCGAATTATATGATGCTTAACAGTGATTATAAAGAATAATAAATAGTACAAAAGAGGTAAAATGTGACGTTTTCTCACGGGTTTATTTTATATTTATGATTAGAAATCAAAACTGAAAGTGAAACGTTTAGAAGAAATTAAATATTAATGATTGATCAAAGCAGTGGTATTTTACACATATAGCATAAAAGGTTTGATTTGTTATATTAGATTGAATTGTAATTTAAGTATATTTCAATTTATTTTTCTTCGTCCCGTATTTTTCCCGAAGAAGATGACGTCATCCTCTAATGCAGTTAAAATACAATTGTTATTTTTTTTCCCTCGCGCATGCCTTTTTCTATCTTCGATGGGATTTTATTGTTAGGAATAAATGAGATGATATTCTGGCTTGACTATTGTTGTTTGAAGATATTGCAGGCATGCAACTGTAATAATGCTTCCAAATAAGTGAGAAAAGTGATTAATTTGCCAAAAAAAGTGACAAAAAAGTGACTAAAGTATGTCAAAAAAGTGACTAAAATGTGTCAAAAAAAGCCTAAAGCACCAAAAAAAAGGGACGAATGGTACAAGACAAAGATTTTATTTTCTATCAATTTGTAAGTTAAATTATATAAATAAAACACATTTTTGCTTTTTTAATGAAAATCCTCTACCAAAATGCCAGATAAGATCAAACCTCGGTTTTATTTACTCATATAAAACAAAGAGTACAATATTAGCATAATAAACCTTTAATTATAATAAGTAAGCTGGTGTCACAAAAAAATGTCAGGGGTGCTATCTATCACTTTTTAATTACATCTATTTCTAAAGAACAATCTTCATTTTATTTTTACAATATTTGCAATGGAAAATCTACTGATTGCAAATAAGGATATTTAAAAAGGTGATTGGTAGGATCGTTGCAATATTTTAAGCAACAAATTCAAATTATAACTGCAATTAATTATACAAAAAGAAACTAGACATTTAAGAAAAAATTATGAAAATAAAGAAAAGTTAAAATTCTAGGGCTAAATTCATCCTGAGTAAATAATTAAAACTCTTAGAAAAAGCACAAATAAAATGTACGAAATTGCTTACAGGTGCATACATATAAATATTAAAAATATTTTTAAATATATTAAAAATCCATTAAACTCCAGAACTATTTCAACCGATGCACTTGGCCATCATCAGTGGAAAATTAAATGCCATCATGTCTCTTTGCTCCTACTTGAGAATAGTCTTAAAGAGACCATTCTAGATTAAGGGTAGTACGGAAAATAAGGCAAGGGGGGGTGGGGGAGAAACCTGACAATTCTCGAATAGATGAAAAGAGACATGACACCATTTAATTTTCCACTGATGATGGCTGGGTGCATTGGCTGAACTGGAGTTTAATGGATTCTTAATCCATTTTAAATATTTTTATATGCATCTGTAAGCCCTTTGATACATTTTATTTGTGCTTTTTCTAAGAATTTCAATGATAGAAATGATTTTTTTTTTTTACAAGCACTGAGATTTGATCCTGGATCGGATATGGCTTTACAAAATTTTATTTTAACTTTACAATGACAGTTTTAAAATTACATATTCTGTTTTTTATTACAAAATGATAATATCACTGAAGACTTCCTTTTCTCTATTTTAGATTTGCGTTTATCTCATTTTTAAAAAACCTGCACATAAATACTGTAATGGGAGACAGATAGTAAAATACTGATTACATAGCACAAAAAAAGTATGCCACATAACAATGATATAGTCAAAAAATATTTTAACATACTGGACATTCAAAATTCCTTTCAGTTCAAGACGCTATTAAAAAAATATCAAACTATCCCATATTAATGAAATATTACAATATAAATTGTAATCCAAATTAAAAATTTGACAATTTACAGTAGAACTCTCTTATTATAAGAAGCAAGGGAATTATAAAAGTTCTTGTATTAACCGTTACTCATAATACCCTGAAAGATAATAAAAATCTTAAAAACACACACATAATTAAATTAATAACTATTATTAATTACTCTGAATTATCAATTTATTATTATTATTAATTACTTTTAAAGATCTTTTAATAACTATTATTAATTACTCGGATCCTTTAAATGCTAAAATTAATTTAATATCAAAGGCACTGATTAGTTTTTTGGGAACTTTGTTTTCATTTTATCAATAAAAAATTAAGATAGAATTGTGAAATGGAAATTCAATGAAGCATGTTCTGCGTTGTGGATGGGATTCCTTTATTAAAAGCCTACTTTTTCACTGAAACTCACACAATGTTTTGCTCGTATTAGCCATTATCCTACTTTTGTAGATCATAATAAGCAAGAAAATCTTAATATAGTTTAAATGACGAATTTTTCTTAATGTGAAAATTGATTGTTTAACTGTGCCTTCATATTAGCTCGTATTAACAAAGTTGTACTATATTTACACACGGCCTTTTTGTGAGAGAATATCAACAATTATTGATGTTGGAGATATCGACAAGGCTGAAAGATAAAAATGTCAATTTTAGTTACATTTTTTAATGAAAAGTGAGCAAACCAGTTTCCACAGATGCCTTAGAGAAATGAATTCAGGGGGTAGCCTTGGAGAGACTCCTCCCCTGGAAAATTTGTGCTTTCAATGGTCAAAAAATGCAATTTCCCACCCCGGAACTCTATAATGTCTCCCCGGAGACACAGAAATCCCTACTGGAGAAAAGCATCTGCATTCAACACTGCTTTCAGAGACTTTTAACTTCTTTAGTTAAAAAAATTGACTAAAAGTGATTTTTTTTAAAATAGTGACCACTAAAAGTGACAAAATTTAAAAAAGTGACTAAAAGTGAGAAAAGTGACTAACTTGCATCCCTGAATTGTTATCCTCAATTTATCTTTAGAAGTTTAAACCTGCATCTAAAAAAATATTAGATATTTCTAAAAATTATTAGACTGCAGTGCGAAACCCTCCCACGGGTCAACTGGTTAAATACATAACATTGTTAAAAATGGTAAATAATATAAAATAAATAAATAAAATATATTAAAGTATTGAACAAATCGGTGTGATACTATAAAAGCATAAAAAAAAATATATATATTTTCATATATATTTCACTGGCACCTGACTAACCAAAATTTACTATAAATAAACTACATACTTATAAAAAAATAAGGATTACTATAATTAGTTAATTGATGCCATGCTTGGCGCAATTGTATTTGACCTTCCGGTATAATACGTAAGTACTCACTTTTTTTATTATTATTATCATAAAACACACTGAATGGTTATTTTATCATAAAACACACTGAATGGTTATTTTATCATAAAACACACACAGTGATCAATTTATTATATAACATACAATTTTTAATTTAATATAAAACACACGCAATCTGCTGTACCGAGTTGCCGTACGAAGCAAAATTTCGCCAAAATCGTCGTGTTGCCTAGGCATAAAATTGCCCTTTTGGCGCTAAATATATATCCCGTTGCATCTGTGACATCTATATTAATATTATTTATGTACAATTTACTTCTGCTTGTATATTTCAATAAGCTGCAGATGTGCCGGGGTATCTTTTTGGCGGCAATTTCATGCCTAGGCATCCCTACAATTTTGGCGAGATTTTTATAATATATTGATCATTGTGTGTGTTTTATGATAAAATAATTTGTGTGAATAAGTTGCTAAAAAATATGTTGGCAAATTTTCTTCTCTCGTCAATGTCATTTTCTTTACTTTGCCAAGATAATCCTTAAATAAGTTCATGTACTATTACTTTGTTACGGTACACATATACACAAACATGATAAATATAACAATAGATGACCCATGTATAAAAATTAAAAAAAAAACCCGATTAAAGCCTCGATATTTTTTTCAAAAAGCACGCGTGAGAAAGAAAAATTAACAATCGTATTTTAACTGCATTAAAAGATGACGTCATCCGCTTCTTGAAAAACATGAAATAAAGAAAAATAAATTTGATGCATTTCTAATATAACAAAGCATATCTTTTATTTTAATTTCAATTTTGCTTTTTAACAATAAATATTAAATTAACCGGGCGGAGAAATCATACTTTATCTTTTTTGTACTATTTATTTCTTTTTATAATTATTGCTGAATATGATATAATGAGGTATTTTATTTTTGTGGCAACACAAATTTCAGGAAAACCTTTCATTTCATGTATGAAAACAATGCTGATTTAATTTTTAATTAACAGCAATTTTTAATCAAAAAGCATGTTTTAACGAAATGTAAGTGTGCTATATCAGAAGCGTGTTCAAAATCCTTTCATATGGTATCTCAATCGTCGATCTGTGTTTCATATTTTCAGAGAAAAAGTGATGTTGACAGGAGAAATAATATATATGATTTGCATCTTCAGAAATGATGGAATCTGCGCTATATGAGGATCTCCTTGGATTTTTTGAATAATTGTATGATTGATTTCAAGAGTCTTCTTTATTTGTTGGAGCTAAAATAGCATTTTTTGCCAGCTCTTCAACTTGCATGTTACACAGTCGCTCACTATAAATGGCTTCAATTAAATTGTTCTGTACAATCATTTGCTCAAGTATTTCGACAGAATTAGGTGGTAAACCTGCAATTAGAGGAAGATTGGTTAATCCAATATTCAACAGCCATGTATAATGTTCATTTTGACCAATGCTACGCATATTAATGGTAAGACTGAGGTGAGTAAATTTGCTCCAAAGTGGGCTTGATTTTATACAGCTTTTGATAATATCAACTGAAGTACCTGTAGGGACAACTGGAAGTGTCTGCCTGAAATCACCTCCCAGTACTATGACTTTCTGCCAAATGGGTATCATTTCTCATTACTTCACAAAGCAGCATATCTATACAACGAAGACCATCTTTAGTTAGCATTGTAATTGCATCAATAATAATGAATAAAGCCTGTCGTAGATTTTGAGCTTCCAGAGAAGTTGTCCTTATTGATGAAACCGATACGTCAAGCAGAGGAACTGGTAGTTTGAATCTGTTATGAACAGTGCGTCCACCTTTTAGCAATGTTGCTGTAATGCCAGTTGTTGAAAATGGAAGTGCAATTTTCACTTTACCTCGAACATAATATAATAACATTGAATATAGGTAAGTTTTGCCAGAACCTCCTAAACCATCCAAGAAAAAATATCTATTATTTTCATTGACATTGTCTATAGCTGTGGTAATTTTAATAAATACAGCAAGTTGTTTATTATTGAGAGTGGTGATACATCTTTCTGATGCTACTTTTCTTCAAACTGGTTGTATTTTTGAATTATGACTGGACTTCCTGTTGGAATAGGTAGACCAGCTGAAGCACATGACAATCCATGTTACATGAGAATTCCATTGATGTCATGTAGTACAAAGTTAAGAGCTACTTTTTCAGAATTGTTACGTAAAAAATCAAGAACCATATCAGTTGAGTATTTATTCCAAAGGTCTAATGCATTTGTCGGATTGCAGAAGCAAATATTAAATGCAAATGATTGTCGCAATTGCTTTGGCATTTGAATGGTCGAAGCCTCCTGTAAATGTGAATCCCACTCTTCATCTGATTCCAGAAAGTGACGATGGAATGCTGCTTGCGTGAAAGTGTCAAAAACAACATTGTCAACCATTCTTAAAAACTCGAAGCTTGTAGTGCCAGGCTCTTGAAGTAACAATATGCTTAAATAGAATCTCTCTTCATCTTTTGCACTGGCATTGTACATCCTTGAGATAATTTTGTTTCCTTCTCACTGTCGTTTTTGCCAAGTATTACTCTCATACTTGTAGTGATACGGAATATCTGTGTACAACAATGCTTGTGTATCAGGATCAGTTAAGTTTAGTTCAAACCATGACTCAATGACTCAAGCTTCGTTTTTGATGATCGTGCAGCTTGTAAGGCTTCTACCTCCTGACCAGCAGTAAATATGATATGTTGTTGATCTGGAAGAAGAACTGGGAGTCTCATCATTGCATGTCAATGATCATGCATTTTTGACTCGAGTAATCTCCACATTACTTCTGGTGCACCTACATATCGTGCATTGATGTAGTTAACGATTTCATTATTTTGGCGCTGTCCTGTAGTCAATACCATTCTAGCAGTCAAATCCTTTATATATATATATATATATATATATATATATATATATATATATATATATATATATATATATTTGTAAATATACTTGACTGCAGAGAGGTACAAATGTTATTTGTCACAAAAATATAATAAATTTCGCAAAAATAATTTTTGTTTTTCACAAAATGGGCCCCAAGAAAAAAACCTCAGCATCGACTAACTGATACCAGTATTTTATTTTAATATTTTTTCATACAATATATCTATATATAAATAATAAAAAAGAAGATAAAAGTCCTTACTCTGAAATTATGAATTTAAAGGCTGTAGATTTTTTTTTTTGTGTGTGTGTGCTGGAGCTTCTGTGTGTGTGTGTGTGTGTATGTGTGAGGGGGGGGGGGGGGACAACTTTAGAGATTTTATACTTCAATGCCTTTTTTAAAATAAAAATTTATAAATGACCATTTTTTATTTATTTCAGGATGGCGGCAGGGTTCTTGAGTCATACCTCTTGTTACAAGCTTCATATGTATGAAGTTTGAAACCCTCTTAAACAGTTTTAAAAAAAAATTTCAAGACATTCTAGAAATAATAAAATGCTGTATGCACAAAATAATGGAAAGAAATGAGGAATGAAAGTGCAAACGAGAATAAACCTTTCCAAGAAACGTTCCTGACGAAAAATTCATGGAAACAGGAATGAAGAAATGGGAGGGGAAAAAATTCTCAATCGGAGTAGTCGTGCCGCGGTCTTCAAGACCGATTTTAAATTTAGAATGTAATAAAATGCTCAGAAAACACAGGAATGACTTGCAACTTTAGTATACAAAAGAACCAACTGTCAAGGTCAGCTTCACTGCATTTCATTATTGTAGTTTTAAGGGGAAATGAGGTAAAGGAAGATATAGAATTTCACCAGGAAAAGACCAACATCCAACTATTGCCAGGTTATTAAGAAGAATCCATTTTCAATCTTTTACCCCAAAATAGTAAATTTTGTCCTCTTTTCAATAAAGTTTATTCGGAATTTGTACAATGATTTTTGAATTTTTCATGAATTTTTTTATGCGATTTTTAGAGTTTTTTTCGCATTTTGCAGCAATTTTTTGACATTGGTAAAAGAAATTCAGTTTCAAACTTTTAGTCTAATATAGTAAATTTTGTCCTACACGATTATTGAATTTTAGCGATTTTTAATGTGATTTTTAGAGTTTCTTCGAGTACCGTAGAGATTTTTTGACAGTCAGAACAGGAATTTGGTTGCAAACTTTTAGTCGAATATCGTAAATTTTGTGCTCCAAGATTTATTATTTTTAGTGATTTTTAATGTGATTTCAAGCATTTTTTTACATTTTGAGGTGATTTTTCTAAATTAATTTAAAGAGCCCAGTTATAATCTTTTAGCCCACTATAGTAAATTTTGTCCTCTTTTCAATAAAGTTTATTTGGAATTTGTATAGTGATTTTTGAATTTTTCGTGGATTTTTTTATGTGATTTTCAGTTTTTTTTTAATTTTGCAGCAATTCTTTGACATTGGCAAAATAAATTTGGTTTCAAACTTTCAGCATAATATTGTAAATTTTGTCCTCCACAATTTTTGAATTTTAGCAATTTTTCGGGTTCTGTCACTGCTTTTTAATGTTTGTAAAAAAAATTTTATTTGAAACTTTTAGCCTAATATATTAAATTTGACAATTTTTTAATTTTAGCAATTTTTAATGTGATTTGTAACATTTTTTTGAGTTTTGCAACAATTTTTTGAGGTTCATATAAGGAATTCAATTTCAAACATCTAGCGAATTATAGAAAATTTTGTTCTCCGTGATTTTTTTAATTTTTAAAGCAATTTTTAGCAATTTTTGCAATTTTATTGATTTCTAAAGCAATTTTTAGCATTATTTTTTGTGATCCACTGTGATTTTTTGGCATATGAAAAAAAATTAAGTTTTAAATTTTTAGCCTAATATAGTATATTTTGCCCTCTGCGTTTTTTGACGTTCTTGCAATTTTCAATGCGTTTTGTACAATTTGTTGGTGTTCAGGTGATTTTTTGACATTCGTAAAAGGAATTTGGTTTCCAACATTTTGTCATCTGGAAGTTTCAATGCGATTTTTAGAGCTTTGTGCCAATATTTTTACATTCATTAATGAATTCTGGTTACAATGTTTTAGCACATTGCAGTAAACATTGTAATTTTTGAATTTTTAGTGATTTTCTATGAGGGCTGGGGGAGGGGGGCAATTTGAGGCAATTTTTCCACATTAGAAAACTGTACCCGGTTTAATGGCCCAATAATAAATTCTGCTCTCTTTTAAATAAAGTTATTTGGAATTTGTACAGCAGTTTTTGAATTTTTTATGCAAATTTTGAAGATGTTTCGTGTTTCACAGAGATTTTTTTTTACATTTGTATAAGAAATCCCATCTTTTTATTTGTCTATTTATTTAAAATAATTTAAAGTATCAAAAACTATAATATGTATTTTAATGCATTAGACTTACATATACAAACATAATCTAAAATTTTCCATTTCAAAAAATATTAATCTAAAATTAGAGGTAGGAAATAATACCCATGGAATGGTATGACTTCTCTTTCAAAACTAAAAAAAGAAAATAATATAAATTAAAAACTCACTTTTATTCAACTTAAATTCACTAAAAAATAGATTTTTTTTTTTTTTTCAAATTGGTGAGAAAAATGGAAATTTTTCTATATCATTATCAACTTCCATATATTTAAACTTTATCGTACATATATATATATATATATATATATATATATATATCTTACTTATAATAAAATCCAAAGGCGAGAAAGTGTCTGTAACGGTACCGGGCTGTACCACTCTGGTCTGCGAGTCGACCGTAGTTAAACGCCATGTTAGGTTTACTGAAAAAGATATGCTAACACATGACCACTAAACGATAATTTCTTCTACGTGAAATCATGTCTGCTCTGCATATTTTAACATAAAACATGTATAGCTTATCCAATTATAATGTTTTAAGTTACAAATTAAAAATAAGGTATTATAAACATCAAATTACTATACATAAACAAACAAACACTGTTACCATTCAGAATTTCTAAATCTTGAAACAAATGAATGACTCTTTGAACGCTTCATTAAAAAAAAAAAAAAAAAAAAAAGGTTAATTATCTGATTCTGTTCTTAAAATATTTGTAAAAGCATATTAAAGTCTTTAAATATTTTAATTTTGTTTAAAACCTTCAAAAACTATTTTTGCAGCCATCTTTCGTCAGTTAATATAAACAATCGAACTTTGATAAAAATACAAGTTAATATTTGCATATAATTAGCATATTAAAATTTAATGTGAAAATTTCAGTAATTACATTTCACTTTGCTAATCATTATTATTATTGTTGCAAAAAAAAAAAAAAAAAAAGTGAGTCATTCACTTTTGAGAATCATTCATCAAAATTATTTGTGCTGTACTGATTGCTATTTGGCAACGTGAGTTTTACTGCTTTAACATCTTTGTTGATCTTTCTAAATGCTGTTTTGAGCGCGCGGTGGATTTGAATATGTTCAATCAAATCAGTTTTTATTGTTGTTTTATATTACTTAAGGATTGTTTTAGCGATGCCTGATTAAAATGATGAAACGCCGATTGAACGTAGACGTCGATTAATTAGAGAAAGACAGTCGAGGTGGCTTGCTTGGAAATCACAAGCAACATTGGACCGTATAAGGGAAGATGGTGCCATCTACCGGTAGATAATACAAACAAATTTTTAAATTTTGTTTCCATCTTAAATAAAATTATTTTTTTTCTTATGAACGTAATTAAAATATAAGGAATAAATAGTACCGAGTAATTTCCATTTAATTTTGCTTATATAATCAAAAAATGAGCTATGTGGTGAGTCAAGATCTTTAGAAACACATTGATAACACTTTTTTTTTTTTTCAGAAAATTTCACACATGGATTATTTTTTTTAAATATCTAATTTGAATGTTTTGTCCATTCGTTGAACTATTTCCAAAATTGAATATTGAGTCAATATCCTGTCATTTTTGACAGGGGGTATATACTAGTTAAGAAATAAAAGGCAGAGTTGCAAATTTTTATTACATAACTGTGACAAAACAAATATAATTAGATTTTATTTTAACAAAAGAATAATAAAGGAATTATATCAGGAAATACACACCATAACAAGTGCATAATAAAAAATTGATGCTGTGTCTTCCTTAATATATATGTATGATAAAGTTATATAGAAGTTATTAATGATACAGAAAAATTTGCATTTTTCTCACTAGTTGAAACGAAAAGCATTTTCTACTTTTTAGTGTGTTTTGAAAAAAAGTCAAGAGTTTTAATTTTCTTTTAATCTATATTATTTTACGGGATACTATTATTTCTTATAATACTAAGGTTCGTCCAGCATTGTTGGATCATAGCAGAAAATTCTGCTATTGGGATGGGATGTTTAATTAAATAAAAAAATTACTTTAAAATTTGATACTTTATAATTACTTTCATATTATTATTAAAGTTAATTCTGATACTGAATTACCATTTAACACAAAGTAATGTTAGTGAATTTGAAAATTCTATTTCAAATAACTTCAGTCATGAAATAAGGCTTTCATTTTTTTAACATTCATGATTGCTATATGCAAGTTATTTCATGAAAAAAATATTTTTCATCAATTTAATGTAACTATTTCAAGTGCATCTTCCCACATTCCCTCCCTCCCCCCCCCCCAAGACTATACCATTGGTACCAACTATGAATTAATTACAGACCTCAATAGTAAAATCATCTTCAACATTTACATATTTATTAAAAGAAACACACTGTGCACAAAGACATTAGTAGAAATTACATATAAATTTTAAAAATGGCAAATAATATAAAAAAGAAAAACTTACTTGGAGTTGTGAGAATAATTTCAATGTTCTTTATTCCTATTTCAAATTTGTCATACGCTTTTTCAATCATAGTTGTAAGAACTTCTTCCTACACAAACAAAAAAGATTTGAAAAAAGAAAAACTCATTTTCATATTTTATAATACTGAGAAATCTTAATAGAAATTTAGATTTTAAAGACTGATGTTTATCAACATAATGTACTGTACATATACATGAAATGCTAATACAGCAGTTATGAACATACATCAGTACTACCAGCTTTTACAAGACTTTTTACTGTTGGAGATTGGGGATCCCTTTTATGGCTGGCCATTTGAAAATTTCCAAGGCTGATAACTATCAGGTGTGAATCACTGTAATAAAAAGTATGTTTATTAAAATATACATACATTCTTATTTTGAAAATTTATGTCTATACTACTTACAAGCAAAAAATTAAGCATGCTTTGATGATTTTTTACTTAAATTTTCAAGGTTATTAATTATCCGATATGAAACACAGATGTGCAACAGCGAGCCAAGAGGTACTAAAAGAATAGTGACACATTGAAAGTTCAAAATTTTTCAAAGTGTTAGAAATTTTTTAAATCTTAAGCCTTCATTGTTTTATTAAAATACATTCTAAGAAGAAAATACAATATATGTCTGTAATTACTGCATTTGGTCATCCAAGATACATATGCTAGTTCATGACCATTTCTAGTACAGCCTAACTAGACATAACATAATATAAAAAATGGTTTAAAGAGATCAGAATGTGAATTATTCAGCAATGTTAAACTAATATATTCCTTTATTCATGATAATGCACAACCACACAAGTTTGAAAGTACTTGAATACATTGCTTTCTGGCTAATCATCAATCTTAAAGGGCTACCGTAATGGCGACACAATAACAGATTCTTGTTTTGCACACATTAAAATAAATAATAAATTAATTAAAACAAAGTTATAAAATGAGTAGCATTATGCAGTTGAAGAAAAACTTCTACTTTGGGTCTTATGAAGAGTTAAATAATCCTTGTCATTTTTTCTTTTTCCGTTACATCAACAGCTTATTGATTATGAAACTCAGATAAAATAATACAATTGATCTTGTCACTGAGAAATGAACAGTGACTTATCGGTTTGATAATAATTTATAGTTTTGTCCATGTTTGATGATTTTTTAAGAATTAATATAACAGTTTAAAAAAAAAATTGTCATTAAGGTTTTAATTTATTATTACTAAAATCTATTAAACAATTTGGATCAATAAGAAAAAGTATCTATCTGGCAAAGCAAAGTCATGGAATGGAGTGCCAGACAACATTTTAAGTCTTGAAAAACAGATAAACAACTACTTTTGTTCCACATGTAAATCGACCTTGCGCCATAAAACCCTATACAACCAACCAACCAACCAACCATCCACATGTAAATCATTCTTTAAATTTTGAAGCTGTTGATGCAATATAAATAATAATAATGAAAATTGTCATGTTTGATAACTTCTGCCATAAATTTTTAATAAGACAAAAAGGTGAATACTTTCCTGAAATTTTTATGTGTTTGAAAAATCCTATTCATTAAAGATTTGTTACAAACGTTAGAGAATTTTTAAGAAAATTGCCAAAAATTCAAAAGACATATCAATTTCATATGAGATGCACATTTTAGATTATATAGACACATTATAATTTTGACATATAACTATAAGAAAGAAAAGGATGAAGAAATGAAGGAAAAAAAATATATGTAATAATATAAACAGATATGATTAACAATATGACCTTTTAAGAAAATTGCCAAAAATTCAAAAGACATATCAATTTTATATGAGATGCATTTTAGCTTATATAAACCCATTATAATTTTTTGAAATATAACTTTAAGAAAGACAGAAAAAAAGGGTTAGCCAGAAATGAAAGAAAAAATATCTCTGAAAATACAATACCTAAAATTAAAACAAATATATTTTTGAGTTTGGTGTTACAAGATCTTTCGAACACGATACCCTACACAATATATAAAAAGAAAATTTATTTTTCAAGTAACTTGATTAATACCTTGGCTAATTAGCCATTAGACCGACAATTTTTTTGAAAATCATTATCAAATATCCTTCGATGATTCTGCGTCAATAGATACCTCGAGCGCCTGTTAACTCCCCTGCTGACTGTCCAAAAAGTAAAGTTTGTGTGTAACGGAAAAATATGTTTTTCTCAAAAACTATATTACCTAGGAAAATCTCTATAGTTTTCCTGCAAGGTTTAAATAAACTTCTACTACTCCTAATTTTTGCATACTTTTAGTTTCAGTAGATTCGGAAATAGAGGGGTGGGGGGGGGACATATTTTTGCAGTTCCTTTTTTGACAATATTCCTGAAAATATAATACCTACAATTAAAACAAATATATTTTTGAGCTTAGTATTACAAGATTTTTCACACGATATCCCACATGAAAACTTTTTTTTTTTCCAAGTAAGCAGGGGTGGAAAATCGAAAATCCATTTTTGTAGCAGGTTTGGAGCAGGTTAAATTGCAATTTTGGAGCAGTAAATGCCAGTTTTGGAGCAGGTCAATTAGTTTTGGAGCACATCAATTACAGTTTTTGAGTGGGTTAATTACATTTTGTAGCAGCTCCAAATTAAAAGCAAATATGCTTTGTTAATGAACTTTTCTTTAACATAGTGCATATATACAATTTCAACAGTATAAAATGTAATAAATATTAAAACAAGAAAAAAAATTATATACTTAGAGAGTTTCAAAATTTGTCGTAATATGACTATAACAGATGAATTAACTTTCCACATCCCAATAATACATAATAAATATACCATATTCTGACAACAAATGTTTTACACCCTTTTATAAATTAAAAAATAATTCGACTTATCTAACACTTTAGGAAAAGATTTAGGAAAGGATTTAAATTAAAAACAAAATGTAACAAGTTAAAAATGTTTACTTACAATAGTTATTGTATATTTTTGGCAAATGACAAACATTTGATAGTAAATTTAAATAACCCAAGTGATACCTCTGTACAGTTTTCTTTTAAAAAAGTAGTATAAGTCAATAAGACACATTTTAAAATCGTGGCCAATGCATTGTGGACTTTGTGAAGAATGCATGCTTCTATATCAACAGTATTATTGTTGATTTCATGCAATTTGTTTTTACTTACCCATCATACGTAGTATAGGGTAAGTCTTGTAATCGTTTTGAAAATCGAAAAATTTTTTTTGACGGATTTACACGTTTCAGACACTGGAGATTCTGAAAAACATATTTTTAGAAAAAAAATTTTGCCGTCCGTCTGTGTGTGTGTCTGTAAACGCTCTATCTCCCGAAAAAATTGAGATAGAGACTTGCAATTTGGTATGTACTTAGTATGTAATAATGGGAAGAAGCCTATTTCATTTCAATAACCTCGATTAACTGGAACAATTTTTTTCGGACTCTCGAAATATTCGTTCTGATGAAAGGTATATAAAAATTTTCGAAATTGTTTATTTTAAGAAATGAATATAAAAGACAATAAAAAAACATAAATTTTGAATAAAGCATGAAGTCGATCGGATAATTAGTTGCCGAGATATTTGGAATCCTATTTTCCACACTCTTCGATTTTTCATGACCCTGTATTTCATCCAAATTTCACTTCAAAGATATATTTTAATTGGAAATTTGACGCTTAATCAGATGCAATAAACCGCTAGTTAATAGGATTATTATTTTTGGAGTTATAAGGAAAAACCTCTTTCAAGCAATTCAGTAATCGAGCCTTTAAAGTTTGTGACGTCATCAAGCCACGATTTTATTTGAATTGCAATGCATTTTATAAGTAGTTTACATATTTTTATTTTAATATTTTACATTATGCATATCCATGATGGGTAAGTATTATGGTGGCCCCCAACGACTAGTTTACAATTTTCGTGACATTCAGTCCACTGCTAAACGACGACAGCAACCAATCTTTTGGCTAATAGGCTAAAGCACACTTTATAATAATAACAAATCTTCTAATTTGGAGTCTCATAATACAGGAGTAGAAAAAAAAATTTGTTTTTGCATCAGAATAAATTGCAGTTCTGTATCAGAATTTAATGGTTTTGTAGAACAAACTTATGTTTTAGCATTGAAATCAAATAGCATTTTTTATTTTTCAATAAAAACAAAGATTATTTTTTATAATGTTAAAGTGGGCATTTTTAACTCAATTTTAGGACGCTACAGTTCTGTAAAGGTCTTTATGCCTCAAAAATCTCTTATAGCATAAGATGTGACATTTATCAAAAACTGCTATTCAATTTCAAATTACTTCAGCAGTCATACCTTACCAATTTCATGCTTTTACATCTAAAAATAGTTTGTAGATGTGTCAGAAATTTCTGCATTGTTGAGGGAGTTAAAATATTTTGTTTGAGAGCAGACTTAATGCTGGATATCTTTTCAATAATGCTTATTTTTGATAGATGGTACATCAGCTGTGTTTTGGAGTAATCATCCTCTTTGGATTAAGATATGTTATATTATAAAAACTGAAATGTAAGACAATGATTATGTAGTATAATCTATTATTCAGTTAGAGATAATTTTTAAACTTAAATGATGCTGCATATTTTAGCTATATGCATCATAACATTGCGTTGCCAAATCTATACAAAGTTAATGAAGTTTTTTTTTCCTAATTTTTTAGATTAAGAAAAATCTATTTTTGGAGCAGATTGGAGCAGAATTTTAAAAAATTGCTATTTTTGGAGCAGATTGGAGCAGAATTTTAAAAAATTGCTATTTTTGGAGCAGATTGGAGCAGAATTTAAAAAAATTGCTATTTTTGGAGCAGAATGTAGCAGGAAATCAAAATTGGAGCAGTTCGGTGCAATTGGAGCAGATTTTCCACCCCTGAGTAAGTTAAATAGCCCCTTAAATTTTTCCTATATACATTTGTGAATGGCTAATAATCTGAAAATATGTGGATAAAAAGGCTTTATAACTTTCTAAATTTGAATTGTCCCATAGTTTATAAGAAAAAGAACTCTGACAGATGGACAGACAGACACAGGTATGATCTTATAATGGTTCCGTTTTGACTTTTTATGTACGGAACACTAAAAAATGCATTCATCAATAACAACAATTACAGCAATTTATATTTTTATACTCACTCTTTATAAACACCCTTTTCAGGAATAATAATAAACACTGGTTGCATATCTATATTTAGTTGTAAATACTTGTGCTGTTCAATAGCATACTGCAGTCCAAATGCAGACATTTCTTTAAGATCTTCTAGTTTCAGCATAGCAGTAGCTTGTAACCTACAAAAGTAGAAAAAAAAATTATAAGTAAGACATAAATAAAAAAATTAATTAATTTTTCGTCCATCTGTTATTCAGATCTAGAAGAAAATAAATTCTTTTGGGGAAGTAAAAATTCCCTTCTTTTCTTAAAAAATTATTTGTATAAAATAAGAAAAATATACATACAATGAACAAAAAATCAACTCAAACTGCTCTGTAAAGGGAAAATATATACATATTATTATTTAGCAATAAAGAAGCATCTGAAAGTGATAGCCTGAATTTTTTATTCTGTTCAAAACAAAATCTCTTACGTTGGGTAGTCAATGTCAGTGGTGATTCAGCACGTATGGCTGAAGGTAGCCTATGCAACCAAGGTCCTGGGGTCAAGTCTCTTTCTACAATGTGCGTAGCACGTACTCCTGTTTTATTTTAAACAGAAAATAAAATAGAAGTTTCTTTTCATTAACTTGAAACTTTTTCAACATCACCTTGAATCTACCCCATCAAAGAATTTTACGATTTCAATAAAACGAGATGTTTGTATCAACTTGACTGTGTCAATGTAGTCTACAACAAGTCTTTTGTCCTTACACAAGTTTACAGGTATGAGAATTACTTTTGTTTATTTTGAGGATGCTCCACAGTAATTATGATGGATCGACGTACAGCGAGTTTTTCTTTTATCGATCCTGATATGAATGCTTATAAAAGTTTTTTTACGACCACGTGATGGTGATGATACGTAGGGCTAACTCACTTTTCTGACACACCACGTGTCTCTACTGTGATAAGTGGTGCCGCTTGCGACCAGTTCGCACGACATCACAATCATTCTACTTTATTATATTACAGAGAGATTTCAGAAAAAGACATTTATCCATTTTTTATGAAAGAACTTAAAAACAAATTTTATAGAAGCATCCTATATCTGTTCTGTATTTTTATATATATGCCAAACGTTTCTGAACTATTTGGAGTATAATTAATTCGGAAGAAATTTCTTTGCAAAGACGTTATTTGAAGAAAATGTTGAATTTAATTTAATTTTTGCCCAAAATATGCATCTCGCATCATAGATAATTGTAACAGTAAAAGTTTTATGTGACTTTTCCCATCTTATTTTATAAAAAAATTTTAATATTTAAAGTGATTTTTGAAGAACATCATAGGATTTAGTTCATCTGTGAGTTTGCTTTTAATTTTTTAAGCAGTCATAGCGTCCAGAAAACATCACACAAACGATGTGCAAAGCACATCCAGTGATTCTGGAAGTACAAATTCGGCAGCTATTTTAACACCACAACAAGCGGGCAGTTCCACTATTTCAAATAATAGAAGCTTTTTTCCAAACAAAATTCAACCATTTGATGGGAATCCCGACGAGCTTAATTTTTTTATTAAGCAGATCAATGAGATGGCTCGCATTGAACAATGGTCAGATGAGAGAACTCTAATTTACATTTATCAGAACATTACTGGCAAAGCAAAAGAATTTCTATCACAAAGGTTATATTTAGGTGTCTTTGAATCTCCCAATCAATTTTTCATAGAGTTAAAGCAATTTTTCACTCCAAAATCCACTGCAGCTTACATTATTGAGTTTGAAAATTTAGTGATGCACCCTAATGAATCCATTGCCTATTTAAAACAAAGAAATTAAATTTTGGCGCACAAAGCTTATCCACAAATGGAAAATCCTCATGACTTGAACTAAATAAAATAAGTTAAATTTTTAAAAGTAATTCCACCAGATTATAGATCATTAGACTTACAAAATTCCTGTTCGGACTATAATCTCACCATACAAAAAGCCACTTTGGCACAGGATTGTATGTCACAAATTCATTGTTCTCAAACACGCAAGTAGTGAATGTTGAAAAAGATCAATTTGATACCATCTCAGAACAAATTAACAGCATCCAGTCATCTATTAACAATCTTAATGAGAAATACTCTTCTAATTCTAATCAGACAAAATCATTTAATTTTCGTAACAAGAGACTTCACCACAATAACAATGTTAATCACAGATATACAAGTAATCAGCAATATAACCATTTCAAATTTAACAGAGGAAACAGAAGTTTTTTTTTGTCGCCCACGTGGACATTTTCAAAGGGGTGCCCAGCAAAACAATTCTGCTATAACATCCAATGTAACGTGTCAGTTATGCTTGTGCATCGGTCATTCTGCTCGTGAATGCAGAATCGCACCCACATTAAATCATCACTCTTTCAATCAAGCACAACCTTTAGCTATCCAACCCCCAAACGAGTAGGCGGGTATTTGCAGACTGGAGAAAAATTTTAAATCGGCCAAATACCGGCTCAAGAAACATGTATTTTATGAAAATTTATAAATTAGCAACTCATAAAACATTTATTAATGAGCAATTCCATGGGTAACTGACTGACATTCAGAAAGCAAAACAATAAGTATTTTGTAACATACCACACAAAATATACCATTTTTAAATTATTTTTTCTCTGGGTTATTGCCTCTTTTTAAAATCTAAATCCAATGTTATAATTGAATTTCCAAAATAATTTTTGATTAATTTAAAAAAAAATAGTTAAAAGCATGGTAACTGACTGACATTAATGCAACCTAAATGAAAAGTAATACAGATTCAATTAGAGATTCTTCTGAAATTATAATGAATTTTAAATAAAGTTACATTAGGGTCACAGAACAGCTAATAAGCTTTCAGCATATGGATTTGATTTCAGAAAAATTGCTAGAATAAAGAATGACAGCAATTTCAACAAACTGGTAACTGACTGACAATCTGATAACTGACTGACATTTCTAAATATCCCAAAGCAAAACATTCACAATTAGGTAGTAAAATGTGATAAAGTTTACACAAAAGGCAAAAAAAGGGAAAGCAATTGAATATTTCAATACATAATTATATATGTGTATATATTATAACAATTCTATTAACAACTTTTGTTTACATAAGACTTTTTATTTTGTTATAAGCTTTAATGAACTTTTTCTCCTCAATAACTAGAAATGGACCAGATCCTTGCAAAGTTATAGGGCCATAAAAAATAAGCTGCTTTTCTATTTCTTCTACATCATCTGATCTTGGCTACTTATATGTCTGTCCCATTTCTTTTTTCAAGAATTTCACTTTGACCATTATCATCTATCACTCTTCCTATAAAATATTGTGGATCATAATAAACTGCATAGTAGTTTTCTTTACTAACAGTCACTTCACACATTTTTGAGTTTATTTCTTTCTAAAAGTAGTGAGTTTGAAAATTTGTACTTTGATTGTATTGACTGTAGAATGTTTTCTTCTACTGTTTTTAAATAATGCATTTTTGTATATTAGGAATGGCCAAAGCGTCACAAAATCTCTCATCTAAATTATTTTTTGAAGCACTTATATCTACTCCTTTAAAAAGAATAACTTGTATTTTTAAATCTTTTTCTTTTATTGCATTGTAGAAGGCTAAAGCAATATTAATGATTGATTTTTTCCTAAGCACTTGCATCCACGTTAAACGCTTTATTTGCCCCTGATTCCATCCACAGCTCCTTGCCATGAGAGGTTGTAAAAAAATGCCACTGAACATCCTTGCAAAAATAAGTTAAGTTGCATAGGTTGTAATGTTGTTTGAATTGACTTGCTGCTCCATCAGAAAAAATGTATAATGATGAAAAGCTTGTAATCAATTTCAAATCCTTTATTATTTCCCTAAGGAAAACATTCACTGCATACTTATTGTGTTCAAGATAATCTGATATAATAGCATATAATTTGGTTGGGTTGTTTTATGTTTATTAGTTACCATCCCAATATGTCAGTCATTCCTAGGAATTTTCTGTGTTCCAGATCCAAACTTCCAATTCTATTTATTCAGTATTTAAGTACTATTAATGTAAACAGAGAATACATATTTTGAAAAGTTTCCAGCAAAAATTTTCATGCTGAGTGAAAAAAGTTAATATTTTCCGGCAACTGACTGACATTAATGAACTGAATTTTAAATTGCTCCTAAACGAAATGCCATAAGGATATTTTGTGAGATAAGCATACAATATGAACTATAATGTGTATAACAAAATACACTGACCATTTATTTTTAAATTGGAAAATGTTCTATAAAAATTGTTGATTACTGTATTCCAAATTTTCAAACAAAATTTCTGAAAGGAGATAGACATCTTTTATGACTTTTTTAAAAATAAAACAATGTTATAATTTAATATTTAACTCTGTACTAATAAAGTAGATAGTTCAAGCTTTAAAATGACGTACAATACTCAGTATTTCATTGACATTGAAATTTTGATGCTCAGGTTGACATTTTCATAGAATTGCCCTAATATATAATTTTAAAAAAACAGATGAAAATGTAAAAGCAACATCAAATTTTTGTCAATTAAAGTAGCAACTATCAAATAACAATATAACTTTAAAATTTTAAATAACTAAATATATAAAAAAAAAAACAAATTAATGCCATATAACAAAATCCATTATCACTGACTAGGAAACTACAAGAAGTTTTAGTCACCAATTTTGATGAGAGTGGTATCGTTGGAAAGATCTCGTCATGGAGAGTAAAAAACTCAATGGAACTACCCGTCAAACAGCCATTTTCGAGATATCCCACAATTTGTTTATTTATTACAATGTAGTTATGCTAAAATTTGTTATGTCATTAAATTTATAATTCTTGCTGTTAAATGGCTTCCTTATAATTTAATTATGTTTACTTATGTTTGGATATTAAGTTTGCATATCAAGTGGCTGCAGGTACTTCATCGTATTGGGAGGAAAGAACATGGCCTCAACATTCCCTACCAATTTCTCTTTCATGAGCTCAATGTCTCTTTGTCCTTACCACTTATCCAAAAGCAGGGATGGTCTGTTCGTTTCTGCATATGGACTCTTTTCATCCCATAGAACCGAGCAAAGCCTTAGTTCCTGAAATTACAGACATTCTACAAATTATTCTATATGACCAACAACTTTTGACTTGTTTTTCTTTAATTGTTTCTCATAAATACCTATAAAAATAAACAAATTGTGTGACATAAAGTATCAGATATTTTGAAAACGGTTCATTTCCAATGGGTAGTTGCATTGCATTTTCTACTCCGAACGAGATCTTTCTAACAATACTACCCTCGTCAAAATCGGCGACTAACACTTCTTGCAGGAACAGTTCCATAGCCTGTGCTGGCCATGTTTGGAGAGTTCTTTTTGGCGATAAATGTTTGATGTGGTTGTTACGATCTTCAGTCTTTGGGGTTGCTGTTTTAACAACTGGAATGGACTTTATTTGTGTGACGTCACACCCCTTTTTCCACCAGCTTGGATTTTTTTGTCATCGTGCCAACCAGCACAGAATATGGAACTCTTCCCCTTCTTGCAATTTCCCTAGTGATATTCTAACTCAAATTTTAGTTATGAAAAAGATAATTAAAATTATATTAAAATTTAGAAATAGACAAAAATTTTAGATTATGAAAACTTACTGTTGAAGAGCTGCTTTTTCTGGAGGTTTAAATACATCGGTTAAATTGTTTATGGTTGGCTGCAAAATATAAAAGTTTATAACAAATATTTAAACTAATTGAGGTAATCATTTTAAAAATAATAATTCATTCATTAAATGAATAAAGGAATAGGTTAAATGAAAAGGAGGCACTTTTAGCTAAATATAGATGAATGTTGCAAAATAAAAAGGACTACTGTTTGTTTCTGCTTCTCACACTGCTGCCTTTGAATTCATTTTCATCTATAATTTTTAAAAGTGCATTTTACATTCTACATTTCTTATAAAGACAAGCAGAAGATAACAAATATTATAAATATACACTTCCTTAAAATGAAAAGTCCGACCAGTAAGCTTTTTTTAACACAGGAATGTACGAGTGAGGCATTTTGACTCATACTCGGACTAAATTAAGGGGGAAAATTATTCTGAAGTGGTGCATTCTATCTTTAAAATACCTGGAATTTGTTGAAACAATCTTTAAATAAGATAGAATGTGGAAAAATGCCATTTTCTAGGAGGAGTCAAAATGACTCTTAATACTTCCAATGAAGGGGATAAGAATGATTCTTCCATTCCAGGGTTAATATGATTTCAAAATTTAACTTCAAAGAAAATAATGAAGTCCAATGATTTTTTAAAAGCATATAAATATATAAAATATATATAGCCTCTAACTAAAAGAAAATTAAATTTATCATGGAAGATATTAACCCTTTATGTCCCAAATTGTGAAATAATGAAAATTTCACCTTCCAAAGTATCTTTCCTGAATTTTGAAAATATGTTAGAAGATTTGTGCTATCATTAAATAAATTCTAAGCAGATTTCATCTATTAAAATTATAGGTATTTACAGGGGGTTTGTAGAAAACTTACAACTATATTCAAATAATTTCTTCTAAATATACTAAAACATACATAACAGACACTCGTGAATAGCAAACACTTTTTCAATCCCAAACATTCTCTATATGTTTTTATCTCTGAATACTGGACAAATTGAGTGTTTCTCAAAGTATCCGCTATCCAGAAGTTTTACTGTAGTTTTTAGCATTTTATAGAATTAGAAAATTTACAAATATAATGACCTTATGCTCTAACAGTACTTTTAAGTACCATTAAAGAAAATTTAATATAAAATTTATTTAATCTGTCTATTTATAAAAGTAGATTTTACTTTTCATACAAAATTCTTTGCTTCATCACATTTAGAAAGCACAGCAAAACAGTCAAGGCTAAATATTTTATAAAGTGGTTATTTTCTCAACTATTTA
Source organism: Maratus michaelseni (assembly GCA_963931845.1). Lineage (NCBI taxonomy): Eukaryota > Metazoa > Arthropoda > Arachnida > Araneae > Salticidae > Maratus > Maratus michaelseni. The sequence continues at coordinate 314,795,530 of OZ007591.1, forward strand.
CATAGGTGTAGCTTTTCTCTTATTAAAGAATGTTATGTGAAAAATTTACAACTACAATAAACTTTCCAACTATGGACAGGATCACAATACATTTATTTACATTATTTTTATAAGAATTGCCAGATTTCCATAACAGTATATTTTGCTAATTAATCTAATTATTCTTCTAAGTATTTTACAGAAAGAGCTACAAATATTGATTTATTAAATCAGTTTTAAATGAAAAAACTTATCTAAATTTCATATTATTATTATATAAATTTTCTAATATAGCTTCAGACATTAAAGAAGATAATTATCTGGAGGAGCAATTTCTTGATTTATAATTTGGGGCATAAAGTGTTAAATATAAATGTAGGAAATTTTCAAAATAAACTTTCTCTTCCATATCATTTAAAAAAAAAAAAAAAAAAACTGAACAGTAACAGGGAAAAGAATTATCCATACAAAAATATTTTTACTTTGTAATTGAATAATGCTTTTGGACTATGATAAAGTAAAGTATCTATAACTCATCCTAAATTGTACTACTGCCTATTATTGTGTTCAATGAATTTTATAACAAGTTAGTTTTAATGGTACTATACGTTTAAAGCATCGCTGGGACATAAAATGTTAAGTAGTCATTTTATTAGAAGTAACTGTGCAAGAAAAATAAAAATAAAAACTAAAGGAATAGAGACAAAACTTACAGCATTATATGTTATTTCTAATGGCTGAGCTTTTAGATCAAGTTTGTGGTCACAGGATCCATCTAAAGGATTCATTTCAAACAACACACTCAACAGGGGTAAATTACTTTTTGCAAGGGTCTGGCGTGATGTAACAATTGTGGGCACAGACTTTCCAGATGGAACACCTTGAACAATGAAGCTATCGATTTTGGCATCAAAGCTGCAAAAGAAAGTTTTGATAAACTATAACAGAAATCAAAAGTTTTTCATATTCAAATAAAATAACATAAAAAATACAATTTCAAAGGCACATTAATTTAACTTAGGTTTGCAACATGATAAAAGCTGATTTATTGAGGTATCACAAAAACAAAAAGCCAGTCAAATTCCATACATACCAGACCTGCCAACCTTTGAAAATGAGAAATAGTAGCACACCAAATTCAAATTTATCTGAAGGTTGGTTGGTTGGTGGCTGTTTTGTACGCTGCACTCCCGCCACTTTTTTTTTTTGAGTCCCTTTGACAAAATTTGCGTTTTTTCGCGATCTTCTGACGAAATTTGCCGTTTTTTCGCGATTTTTTGACGAAATTTGCCGTTTTTTTGCGATTTTCTGACGAAAGTCACGTTTTTCCCGCGATCTGTTGACAAAATTTGCCGTTTTTTCACGATCATTTGCCTTTTTTCACGATCATTTGCCGAAATTTGCCATTTTTCACAATGTTTTTGACGAAATTTGCCGTTTTTTCGCAATCTTTTAACGAAATTTGCCATTTTTCACAATGTTTGACGAAATTTGCCGTTTTTTCGCGATTTTCTGACGAAAGTCACGTTCTTCCCGCGATCTGTTGACAAAATTTGCCGTTTTTTCGCGATTAATTGACAAAATTTGCCATTTTTTCGCGATCTTTTAACGAAATTTGCCGTTTTTCACAATGTTTTTGATGAAATTTGCCGTTTTTTCGTGATCATTTGATGAAATTTGCCGTTTTTCGCAATGTTTTTGACGAAATTTGCCGGTTTTTTGCGATCTTTTAATAAAATTTGCCGTTTTTCACAATGTTTGACGAAATTTGCCGTTTTTTCGCGATTTTCTGGCGAAAGTCACGTTTCTCCCGGTATCTGTTGACAAAATTTGCCTTTTTTTTGCGATCTTTTGACGAAATTTGCCGTTTTTCGCAATGTCTTTGAAAAAATTTGCCGTTTTTTCGCGATTCTCTGACGAAAGTCACGTTTTTCCCGCGATCTTTTGACGAAATTGGCAACTTTTCTTCGAACGAATGACGAGATTGATTTGAGCACGATCCTGTGACGAATTTCGCATTTTTTCGAGTGATCCTGTAACGAAATTCGCGTTTTTTTTTTTTCCAGAAAATCGTAGTTTTAGACAGATTTTCGTAGCATCGTAGTTTGTGGCTCAAAATCGTAGCAACTACGATATTTTCGTAGCAGTTGGCAGCTCTGACATACATATGTATATTAAATAATTCGTTTTGTGCATTTCTTGATGTTTCCCAGTTCGATTATTACATTGGAGAGTTCCCAATTTTTCTTTTTTTTAAATTCATAATTGTTTGAATAGTTTCTTTTAAAAAAATTTTATCATATTCTGTATTCATTTATGCAGTAAATTGCAAATTCTTCAATTAATTCTTACTGTATGGGGATAATAAATGCTTTAGGATAATAAATGCTATGAAAGTATGTTTTTCATCTTTTAATTTGATTATTCTTTTATTTTCCTATGGTGGTTCATTGGAATATTTGTCGAAAGATCAAGTGAAGGTTTACTGTGGAGACTCGAAAAGTTTTTGGTGTCTGTTTGTGTGTATGTCTCGCAATAACTGCGGAAAAAAACATCTTATTAACTTGTAATTAGGTAGGTATGTTGGTGAAGTATTCAGAATTAGCTGTATAGTTTTTGGTTAAATTTGGCTCATTCATCTGAAAAAACATTCATTCAAAGGAAAATGGCACAGCAAAATAATTGATTTAAATGTTAAATTATGGATCTAAAATTTCTCACTTAAGGTCTTATCCTCTGATGTGTTTGAAATTTTGTCAATATACATGACAGAAATTCTAAATTATCTACATATTTTTTTAATGGAATTTTGTGCATCTGTTCAACTTTTCAATTTTACATGTTTGCTACCAAAGGTAATTATTTGTTCTCTTTTATTTTATCAATTGCCTAGCAATTCTTTTTTTTTTTTTTTTTTTTTTTGGTAAATGAATGAAAATTTTTTTATTCACTAAAAATGTACTAAGTAGACCAAAATGCATAAAAGCAGATATTTTTCTAAAAAGAGACTTTAGAAGGAAAAGGGGGCCATTTGGGAGCCTTACAATCCTTAAGAATAATTAAATCATTTTTAAATATTTCACAATAATGAACACCTGTATTCATGATGTTAAGTATAATTAGCATATTCATGATTTTATAACTTCTTTTATGCTACAAATCAATTATTTTCATGAAATTCAACAACTTTCTGATATTATTTCCTTTGCAATCAAATCAAAATAAAGAAGCTTATAATACAAATTTACAAAAAAATATTCAAGCACTTATCCAATTATAAAATGATTTAAAAAAATCACTAAAATAATCAATCTGAAAATGAAAAATTAATTACACAATACACTGCTGTACATTAACCATCATAATACAATATTTGGAATAACTAAATCATCGTTATAATTTTGAAACTGATAAAAGCCCATCATTAACAGTAAAAAAATCTTAGAATATTTCTTTACAATGCATCAATATTTTGAAGCAAGAATATTCAAGTAATATTTTTATTTCGGTTAATTTTTACAATTTGTAAAGTGTTAGGGGAAAAAAATATATCATATTAATTGTCGCAAACATATCCTTTATATTTTCAAATGTTATTCACAATTTAAAAACATAATACTATTTAGAGCATGTAACAATAAAACTAATTCTACAATCTTATTCTATTTTGAGTATTTCAGAATAGTATAGGCAGGGTTCAAACAAGAATAAGAATCCAGCAATATTTTACATTCACTATTTTAAGTACCATAACTCAGTAAGTTTTAGTTATACAAGAATGAAATTTTTATTGTTTTGCTTGTTAGAGCAAGGAGAAAGTTTTTCTAAATATAACTTGTAAAATTCAGAGACCATATAAAAATTAAAATTTTGTAACTTTCTTAAAAATAAATAACTATTTTGACATAAATTGATTTTCAAATAATGAAGAACAACATTCAAAACATTTTTGTAACTGTAACTATACCTTTAAAACTAACAATTTAGGAATCAGTTAAGACAAAAAATAAGAAGGGACACCGTGTACAATTCCCATAGATTATTTTGATACAAGATAATCTAGAAACATAATGCAAATTACTTTGTAAGTTGACTAATACTTTGACAGGATAGATGGAATATTATGACACTAATATTATATTTTTGATTTTTTTTTCCCTCACAGAAATATTACCTTAATGCTTGAGCTGACGGTCTTTGTTGAACTATAGCTGCAACAACTTTCAAATTGGCTTTCAATACTTGTGAGACACTAAAAATTTAAGAATGAAAACTTACTAAAGTAAGGCAGGATATTTAAAAGAAATCTAATGTTGAAATGAAATTCTAGAAAATAAAAAACTGCACAATATGTTTCAATGTGGATATTTAGGCTCCACATTTTTAAAAACAAGAAGAACAAATTATAATTTTGATCATGAACATGGGAAGAGATGGTTACGATAACTTCTTTTCCTTTAATTTGGTATTATTTATGTTAAAGATTAACTATAAAAGAGACTTTTCACATCACATGCAAGTCCTTCTATAGAATAGAAAGCATTACTTTCTGAATGTAAAATTTCATTATATATATATTTTTTATATTAATATTCATAGTTCATCGTTACCTCTTTTAAGATTTGTAGATACTAGAGACTGTATGGTCTTCTCATTACTTAACATTAAATTTTATTTTTGAAAACTAAAGGGGTTAGTCCTTTAATATTATTGTAATGGAGGATGAGGAGTGCACCAACCTAGTGTGTAATGTGTGAGGTGCAAAGTTTCAAAAGATTTTAGACAAGACAGAAATACTTGAACAAAATATTATTCATTTTAGCTTTATTAAAACTGCTTTTAAATCCTAAATGGCTAATTTTTGATGCATTTAAGAATTCATTTTTAATTTCAAGATGCATAAAATTAGCAGGTGTCTTATTCAGAAACTGTGAAATCAAATAGCATTTTCCATTCTTCAATAAAAACAAAGACTTTTGTTTCTAGACAAGTCCATCAAAGTTTGCATTTTAAATCGAATTGCAGGACACAACACCCAAGAAAGATTGTCATGAAACAGCAATTACTTATAACTCAAGATATAATACATTTATTGAAAAATGAAACAAATTGTCCAATTCCAAATATCTTCAATAGTCATGCCTGTCATTTTCATGATTTTACATACAAAAACGAGTGTGTGAATATTTAACATAATTTTGTGTTGTTGAGCAGGAAAAAATATTTTAAGAATCACCTTAAAATGAATTACGTTTTCTACAAATTTTAATTGTATACAGCTTTACCTTACAGATTTGCCTTATGGCTACCATTATGAGATATATGTGGGCATCGTTTAAGATTCATAACTGCCATTTTAGCTTATTTTTAATTCAAAATATCTACCACTATTTCCCTTTAGTAATCTTAGATTTGTTTAATTTCGAATACTCAGTGATTAGGAATAGCAAAGATCACTATTCGAAAATAGTGGTAGATATTTTGAAGAAAAAAACGCGATAAATTGCTAACACTGATAAGACGTGTGTGTGTCTAACATTTACAGTGATATAATATTGTCGCATTTTTTGAGTCATGTGAATAATCACGCCCTTCATTGTTTGCTAGCAGCTGAAGTGCGCAATTGCTTATTGAAAGGTTGGACAGGCCTGATATAAACAAATAAACCCACTAACATTTAACACATATAAACAAAGTTTTCAAATGAAACTTAACAAAATTAGATATCTCTGAAAAAAAATACTGTAAAGGCTGAATTAACCGGCCGGGTCGGGAAATGCTGATTGCCGAATGCTTCAAACGTCTGGATAGTTGAGTACTCCAAAATGTATATATGATGAGGGAGCATTGATGAAATAGTGAAACAGGAAAACAATTTTTTGCCTATTTGGCAGTCAAAATCGGTCAAAAGATGCTGATTTTATTATTTTAAAACGTACATTTTATGAACTCATTTTTGCCAAATTCGATATAAAAGTTACAAATGTTTTTTTGCTTGAATATAATTTCTAAGTTTATTTCTTAATATTTTGGAACTTTGCAACATCTATAATGAAACATCTTATGAGAATTTTAAGTTAAGATTGTGATTAAAATGAGTAACAGATGCTGCTCTTGGCAGAAACTGTAAGCAACTATAATTGTAAAAAAATAATCTTTTTTATACACATAAACCGGTTTGAATAATAAAATACTTTACGTGCTTGTAAATTAAATCCATACATGAGAAATACCAAAACTAATTAAGTTTGCAAAATAACTAAAAGTTATTATATAAAATACGCAATGCTAAAATAAACCATCCACAGTCGTATTATGCAATCGAAATTAGCCGGGGAGGAGGGGGGTTGTAGGGGGCAATTTTTTGTAGGGGGGGAGGAGAGGAAGGTTTATTTGGATCCAACAATCTATGATAAAAATTTGAGGATAAATAAAATAATAATATAAATAAAAACTTACCCTTCTGAAATGCAATGAATGATTTGTTCTGGTTCATTTGGTTTTGACTGTTTGCCACCCTTTTGTTCCCTATTATCACTTCTATAAATTCCAAATGACTTTTTTTTTTTTTTAATAAAGAAAATGTATATATATATTGTGTGTGTTTTACTCTCCATAATAAAAAATACTTCTTCAGACAGCAGTCTTATAACATAGAAATTTAAAAATAACGAAGATTCAAATGCAAAAAGATTCTAGGAGTCCATGGGGGCGAGGCAGCGCAAAAGATTTCACTGACGAAATAAATTGTTACCAAACAAAAAAAGGATACTTAATATTTGTTAATTATTTTTTTCTTTTTTAAAAACAGCCAGTCTCTGCTAACCTTCAATCTTCTACGTCATATAGACTAGACAATTGTCTACAAACCAGGGTGGCGCCTATGTATTGTGCAATGTGTGTGGTGTGCAGATAATAAAAACACCTTGCATTTTACCGATGGAGAAATATTAAAAAAATATGTGTTACTTAATTTTATTAGAATTAATTATTCTTGAAATTTTAATTAAGTTTTATAGATTTACTTCAAATGAATAAATCACCTTTTAATCACCTAACTTAGATGTTATTATTCTTTAAAATGAATGTGATAAGTTAATCAGTTTTACTTCCGAAATACAAAAATCTGATTTGGAAAAAAAAAAGACCTTGAACATTTTGTAGCATTGCATCCAATTTTAGATGCCGTCACAGAGGCTAGATTATGACGATTTCTTACTGTTTTATTGAAATCTCCCCCCCCCCCCCCTGTCTACCCACATTCTAAACATGTGGCATGCTACCTGGCTATAACATAAAAGAATGGCGTTTTCTATGCATGAAGTGGGAAATAAAGGCATTTTAAACTTAGCTCTTCTATTAAAAGTACGATAGAAGAGGAAGATCACCGCTTGCTGCGCACGAGTAAGGATGAGGGTGGGTGTAAGGGTTCGTGTTCATTTCTTAGGTCAATTTTTGTAAAAAGAAAATTATAAATAAATAAAATAAATAAATAAAAAGTCAGATTAAAAATTTTGGTTGCCAGAGGCGGCCTGGCGACCGCATTTGTTAAGCCCTGCAAATGTATATATGCATATATAGATTCTTTTCATCATTGTATATTTTTACAATTATAAATAGTTATGTAGGTAAATTTAATGTAAGTTACTTCTCTATACATATATTTTTTAAAACTGTTTTGAGCTTCATAAAGAATGTTAAAATTACATTTATTTAATACAATAAATATAATATTCTAAACATTTTATGCAGAAAAAATTTAATTTTTATCTTCATATATGCTTTCTAGTTTTCTTTAGCCTCTTACAAAATTATTATACTATTTTTTTCTCCTGTTTGGAGCCAATTTAAGAGAACTGGGTTGTTAAAGACCTTCTTGTTGCAAAAAGTAACGAAAATATCAATTTTCCAACTTTTTGCTTAAAATAAATTTAGACATCTATAGTATATTCTCATGAAATGCTGTAAAGATCTGATAATTGAAAATATGAAAAAAAAAAGGGGTTTTTATCCCATCTATTTCCATTTAAATGATTCAGAGTTCTAATCTTTGAATTCCTTTTTCTAAGTTTGTGTTTTTTTTTTTTTCAATATATCAGTATGTTCTAGTGACAAAAATTCAACAGGTATGTTTAAATTCACTTGCTATTCTTGGGCAATTTCTTGGTATTTAATTAAAATTAAGGTTGTATTTTCAACAATATAAATAATTTATTAAATATATATATATATATATATATATTAAGTAAATAATCATTTTTACTGTACTTTTTATAGATGTCATGATATTTTATCTATTTTTTCTTAAACTAATTAAGTTTTTGGAAAAAGGGTGGCTACGGAAATTGTGAAAAAAAGTTCCCTGTCTTTTCACTGATTTAAATTATTAACAATACACATACAGTATTTTATAATGTATACTGCTTCCTCATCTAACATACTGTAATTTCCGGTAGATAAGCCGCACAGCTAAAAATTCGGTATAAAAAAAAAATCTGCTAAAATGCCGCACCATTGTATACACCACGACAAAAATAAATAAATTAAGAAAGAAAAATAATAATAATAAAAAATCAGTAGAAACAGTGCATTCTTTTCATTTAGGCATCAAAACATTAACCCTAAAATAATAATCTAAAAAGATATTACAAAACTAAAATCTAACCACAATCGTCCTGTAAGAAATATTCATTATTTTTAATCAGAGATTCACCATGAAATTGAACACAAAACATTTAGTATTCAAAATAGAATTAAGTACGTAATATTTACAGATAAAAAATCAATTAAATCCATCAAAGTCAGATAGTTCACTTTCAGAATTAAAAAGTTTTAAAATAGCATCATCTAAATTATCGGATCGTCGATATCACTATGTTAGTTATAGCTATTTCCAGGCTGCAATTCTGGAAACAATTCAATATCAGAAGTGATGATGTTAGACTCTCTGAATCCGGAAACAATAGTTGTTGTCTTTACTTTTTTCCAGGAATCAAAAAAACATTGTGCCACTTGCTTGTATGTAGCTTTTCTCATATAGCTGCTTTGGGTGAAAGAATGTGTACCGTAGTGCATCCATTCTTCCCAACATTTACGCATTTCATATTTAAATGTGCAATTTATTGTAATATCTAGAGGCTGTAAAATTTTGGTAAGTCCTCCTGGGATGACTGCAATAGTTTCTGAAGCATTTTTGCATGTGGATTTTACCGAATCAGTTAAATGAGCATGCATCAAATCGAAAATTAGGCGTCCGTGTGGTTTGAAAAATGCACCTTTTCTTTTTTTTCAAACTTCATTTAACCAGTCCAAAAAGATTTCTTGGGACATCTTGGGGGAGGGGGAATTTCCTTTCGGCAAGGTTTTTCTTTTAAAAATTAATAATGGCTTCAGTTTGTCTCCATTTGCCGTGCACGCTAGCACACACGTGAAGGAAGTCTTCTCATTTCCAGTCGTCAGAACAGAGACAGTCTTCTCTCCTTTTAAGCCTACAGTTCTGTTTGGGGACAATCGAAAGTGAGGGGGACCTCATTCATGTTTATGATAGATTCTCCATTAAATTTCTCTTCAACAATAATCTTATGGACACATTCTAAAAAAAAGCATTTCTTTTCCTGTTAATCCACTGGCAAAGCTTGTCGCACAGTTGTTTTGAGTCTCATAGATAAATTCTCTTGTTTCATAAATCTGTAGCACCAATGAGGCTCGCCTTTAAAATCTGTTATTCCCATTTGCTGTGCAATTAGTTTTGCTTGCAACCGAATTCGAACTGTTGAAACTGGTAAGTTTTTTTCAAGTTGTTCTCTTATCCACGTTTCTAAACTAGTAAATCTACAGGTCAGAAGCCTCAATGTCAGACCTACATATCATTGTTCATTAATCTCACTGATTTTTATTATAATCTGCATAATATTTGTCAAATATTATGATCTGCATAATAGTTGATATCGTAAAATTCAATTTTGTTAAGTTATTTATACATTTATACGCATATAAGATTTATCGGAACTTCCGGAAATTTTAGAAAGATTTTTTTACCATTCATTTTATTTTCCATTCATTAAATACAATTTTATGCAATTATATGATAAACTACTTATTATCAAATTTTTTCAGAATAAGAATACATTCCTTCAGGAAGGCTCCGCCCCCTGACTTTATATGTAGTGGCCAACTGATATATGGTGACCAGAAAATTTCCTCATTTTCTGAAGAATATTCAATTCTAAGACATATCTATATCCGACTGGATAGCTAATTGGATTAGGCTGGACACAGGATGCTAATGTATCATTTAAAAGTTTAACCGATAAACAACCCTATACACACCAGGGCTGTGGAGTCGGTGGGAAAAATGATCGACTCCAACTCAGAATCCTGAAATTTTAAAGAAAAAGACTCTGACTGTGGGATGGCTAATGTATTAATATTGCCTGTTGGGTGGGTTCCTATTATTTAGATTGCTACCTTGTTACTATTTATTTTGAAATAGCAATAGTAGCTTTATTAAATTTGTCATAAAATAAAAGAAATATTATTATTTAAAAAAGTGGTAGCAATCAAGCAATCTGAATAAAAAAAATTACCCAACTGGCAACACTGCAACCTACTGAAACACTGCTGTTTGACCTTAAAGCATGAGATGTGCATAATGACAGATATATTTTTTTTCCTTTCATAACAGTATTTTAGTATAAAAAATCTCAATTTTTTTAAATGAAGAATTTTTGTTTTAAATAGGACAAAAATACGCTTATAAAATATCAATGGAACTTTGCCCCAATATTAATTGGCTCTGGTTATGGACACTGAAAATATTTTGACCCCCCCCCCCCCCCCCAAGATACTCTATGTGCACTCACACAAATGTACATTACATTTTATATCAGGTAAAATTTTATTATGTCAAAACTGTACAAAAACAGATTTGCATATGTATGTAAAATATTTATTGCATGTAAATTGTACTCCAAAAATTAAATTAGAGAGGTATTAGATAGAATCTAAAGCTGAAATCTAATAAATCTCCCAAAATTTACTTTGAATAACACACACAAAGCAATCTTACACATCAGTTGAATCCAAACAACAGGCAATATGTATGTAACATTTCAACACAATCATCAAAATATGTTATGCCAAATATATATTATACCAAAATAGAATAAAGTTTTTTCAGTAAACTTTCGACGATATCTCTGAAAATATGATACTTAAAATTAAAACAAATATGTTTTGAGTTTGATGTTACGAGATCTTTTGAACGATACCCTACACAATATATAAAAAGAAAGGTTTTTTTTTTTTTCAAGTCAGTTAATATCTTGGCTAAATACTGACAATTTTTTTCGAAAATAATAATCAAGTATCCTTGGATGATTCAGCATACATTGATAGATACACTGAGTGCCTGTCAACTCCCCCACTGACTGCCCGAAAAGTAAAGTTTGTGTGCAACAGAAAAATGCATTTTTCTCAAAAACTATATTACTTAGGAAAATCGCTATAGTTTTCCTGCAAGGTTTAAATTAACTTCTACTAACCCTAATTTTTTCATAATTTTTGTTTCAGTAGATTCGGAAATAGAAGGGGTGGGGACATATTTCTGCGGTGCATTTTCGACGATGTCTCTGAAAATATAATATATAAAATTAAAAGAAATATATTTTTGAATTTGATATTACGACATCTTTCACACGATACCCCACATGATAAACAAAAATAAAACTTTTTTTTTTCAAGTAACTTAATAAGCCCCCTAAATTTTTCCTAAATATTTTTGTGAATGACTAATAATCTGAAATTATGTGGGTAAAAAGGCTTTATAACTTTCCCGAGTTTAATTTCCTACGTCCCATAGTTTACGAGAAAAAGGGCTCTGACAGACGGGCAGACAGACACAGGAGTGATCTTATAATGGTTCTATTTTTACTTTTTAAGTATGGAACCCTAAAAATGAATTAATAAATAAATAAATAATCAATACATATTTGATATAATAAGATTTTCTCAAACTAATAAAGAGCAGATACCTTTTTGTATCATCCGAAAGCACCAAGGTTAAGTTCTGCAACAGGAAATTTAGCTTGTTTTCAACAAACTAAGAGGAAAAAAAATTTTTTTTTAATATTAAAAGAAAATATGATAAAAAAATTAATAGAACTACAGTATGCACTTTTTTATACTACAGAAAAAAATCCAATCTATTAAAGTGATATCATATAACAGGGTGCAAAATGATAGGAACGATCATTTAATTGAATAAATAATAATAAATATAAATATATTAATCCACATATAAACCATGTAAATTGATTTTATCAAACTTAATATGCAATATGAACATTAAGAAAACATTATAAAACAATTTTTATTATTAGAATATAATAAATTGCATATTCACTGGATATGCAATTGGAGCAAAATGATAAGAGCTTAGCAGATTTTTCTATATTATAGAAATATTACATGTCAATCGTACTTCCTTCATGTTTTATAATTTCAATTCAGTGTTTTGAAGGTTTCAAACTTGTTAAGGTGACAAAACATTCCATGTCTCAGAATTGGCAGATTTTAATTCTGCTAAATCCCATGGAGAATGTTTGGGGTATTATAGTGTGTAATAGCTACCAAAAAATGGTTAAGTCCAGTATAGTTCAGAAATATCCACCAATCGCAAGTTGCAGATTTGAAAATATTTATGATGTTCTTATTTTACTCCAGCATAAATTTAGCGAAATACACATTTTAAAATATGTATACAATTTTTGTAAACTATTGCTTTAATATTAACTGTATTATAGTGTAATTCATTTTGAAACAAAGATTTGCACATTTGCATAGCAAAACTGATTTCGTTGTTTTGTGTCACTCCTACTAAAGAGCGAAATTAATACTGGCCACAGGACCATTAAAGAAAAAAAGTGGCTATTAAAAATTTATATGCCAGCAGCCTCCTTATAGCCACTTTTCCTACAAAAAGAGAGTCAAATTTTCTTGCATGCCATCTATGATTCATCCGCTTTTGCTGGTTGCAATATGTTAATATTAACATTTATTTGGGCTATTTAATTTTAGACTAATACTAGTAGATTTTAACAAAAGTTTATTGTTTAGCACTTTTAAATAAAAAAGTGGCTACTAATAAAATTGCTATTATTGGCCACTGGCCACTAATGAAATTTTCCAGTTTTGCCTTTAGTTCCTATCATTTTGCACCCTGCTATAAAAACTTTCAAATTTACCTCTTTTGGATATTCAGTGACAGTAGGCGTTTCTTGGTAACCTATAGCCTCATATAATTTTGTTTTTTCTTCATCTGTCATGGCTTCTTCAATCTGTTTAGCTGTTGAAAAAATTACATTTCTAAAATCAAAGTAGAAATTGTTAAAGAAAACACAATACATTCAGTGGTTGAAAACTACTATAGTCTATCTACAGTGATTACTTTGAATTTAAACTCATTTCATAATGCAAACAAACTTTTAAATTAATATGAAAATAACAACAAATTAGCAATTCATTACTGATACTATACTATCAACTAAGTTCAAAATGGGGGATTGAACTTTGTACTGTTATATTAAAATTAAATGAACAACATACAAAATAGCATAAATAAAATACATATGAATATGGCATACAGCTGCTTCAGAGCCTCCTAAGCTCCAACATCAGTGCCAAGATTAACAAGAACGAAAAATCATGTGTCAAGCATAGATTATGTAACACTTTCCAACGCTTCCAAAATAATTTTACAAATCATTACTGTTTAATAAGCTGAAGGACAACATCTAAGTAAACAGTTTGGAAAATGCATAACATATTTAAAAACAAAATTTCAGGAATTTCCAACATATACAATATTCGGAAAAATATCTGAATACTTTTATTCAGCCTTGTATAGGATCTATAGATTTGTATATATACTGCATAGGATGCTAAATTTTAGTTTAGTTAGGAAACACGTAGCACGGTTTAAAATTCTCCTTCTGGAGTTTCTGTCAACAAACGGAAATGTCTTCGCGAACTTTTGTGCTGCCCTGTATATGAAATATAGCATTTATACACACCAAGTAATAGACAAAAAGTGAGTTAAATTTAAAATCGCGTTCAGTAAATTAAAACATACTTCCAGGAATTATTGTTAACAGACAGTAGAGAATTCTTTTGTGTGTCCCTGTAAATGAATGATAACTGATATACACACAATATTCTGTAGTAAACCTCTTGTAATATACCTTAGTGATATATATAAATTTCAATGCGTTTAAAATAGTGAGACATTATTTAATTAAACTGCAAACGATTTTTCTCCATACACGTAATGTAACAGAATTCTTTTGACTGTCCCTGTAAAGTAACTATCAGTGCTATGCACACCCTATTCCATATTAAGCTTCTTGCAATGCACCTTACTCATATATATCAATTACAATGTATTTGCAATTGCATAAAATCATTAAAATAAACCGCAAATGATTTTTCCCTATAGACCGTAATGTAACGGAATTCTTTTTGAGTGTCCCTGTAAAAAAACTATAAGTGCTACACACTTCAGTTGAAATAGGGAACATGCTATAGATATCGACAATAACATATAAAAATTGCAGTGCAATCCGAGCATATTTACGGGAGTTAGAGCATGGACAGACGGACAGACAAACCGAAGTCATAAACACTTTTCAACTAGGTTGGAAAGTGTTAAAAACAGATGTAAATGTCAGTCAGTCATGTCAGTAAGCTAGCATCTCTACTTGTGGCCAAGGTGGAATGGCGATGAGTGTTGAAAAACAACAGCGGAGTCAGAAGTCCCATGTGATGAAGGAGACCAATAAGAAGTGCTCTGCCAGTCAGGACGAGTTTAAACAGGGAGTAGCCAAAAAAAAGTGGAGGGTGGTGAAGAGAGTGAATTAAAGGAAAGGTAGCCACACTTTTGAAAAATTTGGTGTACTGGACATATCGTTAACCAAGTTGTTTGACTTCTACCATATATGATAAGCTTCCCAAAAATCAAGATCGTAAATCGATGAACATTTACAAATTATTCAACTTTCAGAAAAATTACTATTGTGATTTAAAAGATATGTTAAAAATTGTGACATTAAACGCTCTGCTATTGTTAACCATTGCTGGTCTAACAATCAGAATTTTAATTTTTTCCGAAGGTTCAATAATTCAGAAATGCTCATCGATTTACGATCTTGATTTTTGAGAAGCTTATCATATATGGAAGAATTTAAACACTATAAAATTAAAAATACATAAATTAATAGCAGGGATTTCCAGATTTTGCAGGCACTCTGAAATCAATAAATTAAAAAAATAAATAAGCTGAATAAATTCATTCAGACAACAAAAAAAATTACCTATTTTTTTGCCAGTACTGTCATCATCAGTTGATTTATTTTGATTGCCAGACCAAAAGCTTCCAAACCATCCACCCCATGTTTGTTTTGTTTCTTTGTCCTTTTTGGACCTTAAGACCTGAAAAATTTATTATTTGGATAAAAATACAAATATTTTAACATACATTTTACTTTTAACCACTGCATGCCATGCTTTTAAAAATATTTAAACAAAAAGTATTTTTCAGAAGTTTATAAAGTAAGTCACAAAGACAGAAAAGAAAATTAAAGGAAAAAAACCATCAAGCCATTGAATGAACTCACCTTCAATCTTTTCTTTTTCTGTCATATAAAGCAAAAAAAGAGAGAAAGCAAACTTATATAAATATGTACATAACTTCAAACTGTTTTTGTTTTTTCAAATAAACTTCTGCATTCATATTTCAATACACACAGACTTTAAATATTATGATTAAAAGAAAAAAAAAGTCATTCTTGTAAATGCAACAAAAAAAATTAAAGAATCTTAAAATAGATCATATATATGTCACATTGTAGCACTATATTATTCATTTATAAGACTATTTTATTTTTATAGAGTAAATTTTTAGATGATGATAGATCTATGAGCAATGCAGACAACGACAATATATTATATATGCCACTGTTCCTCTAACAAAATTTTCTTGAGCAAAACTGTATATAAAAGCAGCTGATAGCACTTAAAATAAAATGATAGGCTGATGATACATAATTAGCACTCATTGGTTTTATAGTGCTAAACAGAAACTCAACAGAACTCATAAAAAATGTGTTTGAAAACACAAATTTCATTTTACATAAACATATACTTTTCCACAATTGAATCCATTTGAAATCATTGAATCCATTGAAAATTAAAAGATCAGTAGTCGTTTGTTTTGTTCCTCTTCCCCGATGATGGCTTTAAGTTTGAAGCCGAAACATGTAGGATTTTAGCTCTTTTATGAGTTTAAAACAATTTTTACACTGATTTTAGCAACTAATAAGCACAATTTGTGCAATTTGTGTTTTTAAAATACTATTTAAAATATACTTTTCCTATTGTCAAATACCATACATATTTATAAAATTTGATATTTAAGTACTATGCGGACCGTGCTAATTTCCAAAACAAAATTTGAATTTACCATATTTAGATATGATATTGTTATAGATGAACAGAAAATTATCACAAATATTTCAATTTTCATAAGCATCAGAATAAAAGTGGATATATTTAATAATACTAAATCAAGATAGATAATCAATTTAGATTCATGGAATTATATAAAATGAAAGACTTAAAGAAAATCCTTTAAATTTTGATGACTCTATTAATGGAGCAAATACTCAAAATATCAAAACATTACGAAATCACATAAATAAAAGATATTGTGGAACAGCATCAACACTTTGGCTCATGTTTTCCCCAGTTTACTTTTCATCAGCTACTGGAAAATATCGATATATTTCCTGCAATCACTATAACACAGGCCCTCATTACAACGAGGCTCTGTGCACTCCACCCCTGTAAACTGTTAACATAGCAATCAATATTACAGAACCATGCGTTCTTGTTCTTCCTCACCCATAAATTGTTAAAAATGTAATCACTATAACAGTCTCTCTCACTGTAACAGAGTTCTGTGTACTTCACATCCATAAATTGTTAATATGGCAATCACCATAACGGAACTTAGTGCACTTTGCAGCCAAAACTCGTTCATACAGTGATCACTTTGACAAGGCTCTATGGGCTTCCTTTGCACTTAAAAAATCATTAAAATGGAAATCACTACAACATGATCCTGTGTGCTTCACACCTATAAACTGTTAATATGGCAATCACTATAATGAAGGCCCTTACTATAATTGGATCTTGTGAGTTTCACATTTTTAATTAATGAAAAAAGTCTAATTAAAATTTTAAAAAAAGGTTTCATAGTACATAATTTTGGATCTAGTGCTACCTTAATGTAAAAATTTAACAACTATAGATGCAGTCATTCACCCACAACAGAGTAGACGTACATACGTGCACGCTCGGCCACTATGTTGTATTATATAATTTGGGGAAATTATTCCTAATATATGTCTCTGTTTATTTCTTGTCACTTCATTTCTTATCACTCTGTTTCAACCTCTTTTATTTCTTCTAGTTATTTATAAATATATATTTATTTATTTCTAGTTTAGTAGTTCATTCATTTTTCCTATTTAAATTTCTGTTCAAATATTATCATTATTTTTAGTTTTAATGATTAAATATCATTTTTACAAAAAACAGTATCTTTATTTTACCTTTGGTCACAGCTGTGTAGTTTTTATTGTTTCAACAGGCATCTAATTTATCCATTTCTCTGGCACCACGTTGGCTCATAATATTAAAATCTCAGTTTACCTTTTGCCTGCTTTCTATTTCCAGACATTGGTTTAACTGTGAGGTAATTTGTGTGGTTACGATGGCTGACAACAGTTGGCGTTGCCAACCTGTCTTCAATTGCATTTTCCCGGATCTTTGGGATGCTGGAAGTGACATATGAGTTAAAGAGATATGTATAAGGAGTGGATTTTCATACTGAAAAATGTATTTATACAGTTGTCAGTAGCTCGTCAATAGATTTGTGAAAGCTTTTAGCTGTACATGCTGGCTCAGTGGAAGTAGCGGTTTGTTTATCGCTACCAGTTATTCTCTGATGAAGTGTTATGTGTTAGTGACATTCTCTCTCTTTTTTAGAATTTACTTGTAAGAATGATGATGTGATAGTATATTTAAACATAAAGATGTATTTATCAACAAGTTGTGATGCTCGATTTGGCAATGGAATTGGTTGTCTGTTTTGTGCAAGGAAATCTTTAAAAGCATTTCATCCTTGCTGGTGAAGACTAATTTATTTTCCTGAATAGTAAGAAACTTTAATTGAAGTTCATTAACCCTCAATGAATGGGGGGGGGGGGGCAGCTTGCAACACATTCAGTTTGTTTTTCTTTTCTTTTTTTTTACTGTGATAGCTTGTTTTTCTTATGGTTATTTTTCTCTTCTTTAAGATAAAAAATTTCTATTCCAGATTTTGTAATCTGGTGACTGATTTTTTTGGTCAACTTCTGTTTTTCTTTCAGTAGGAGTGCAGATTGTGGAATTGTAATGTGGGGACATATTTGTTGGTTGTCCATGTAGGGTACCCGAGGAATGTTTTTAATACTTCCTGTTGGGATGTGATACGGGTCATGAGAATTGTTTCAAGGCTTTTGCTTTGTGGTTATCCATGTGGGGTACTTGGTATTGTCATGACTTGTAATGTCTGTTATTACAATTTCTATGGAATTTCAAAAGTCGCATTGTCAGATTTTGCTGGAAGTTTCTGGGTACACTTACTGCAATCTGTACATCCATTATTTTTGACAGAATGGGATGACAAGTTCTGGCTATCCATTCAGAGTTCCCAGGAAAAGTGTTTTCCTTAAATGCTCTGGTACTTCTTACTTTCTGGTTCCGTGTAGGGTGTTTGTTTTTTCATTGGTCAGGTATTTGTAATAAATGAAGTTGTGCTTGATATTCTGAGGAATGTATCTTTTTTTAGGAGGGACAGGAGGGGGGGAATAAAATTATCTTAATTGAATGAAATATTTTATCCAGTTAGCATCTTTTCATTTTTTGGGTGGGTTTTCTGAGACATTGACATATGGCTTAAGTTTGTCATAGAGATATTTCATGTTGTGTTGGATTGAGTTGGTACAGTTTATTAATTGAAATAAGCAAATATAAAGTTTTAGAAGTCAACTATAATTAAAGCTTTTATTTATTTCAAGTTAAATTTATTTGGATTTAAAGTTAAAGGAATTTGGAGTTAAATTGAAATAAAGTTAAAGTGATTTAGAGTTAAAATTAAGTAAAATAAATATATATATATTTCCTAATGTTCGGTTTTAAATTGTTTCATTTTGATGTTCTATTTTATTTTGTTAATAACATGTTGATATAGATTCAAATGTTTTTCTGCATGATGTGTTAAGTGGATGTTTTAGAGAATTTATGTCACATGTTAGAAATCTAGTTTTTATTTTTAAATGGCTTTTAATATTTTATTGCTTTGTTTAAATATGTTGAATAAAGTTTTGTAGTTTTTAATTTGATTGGTTATTCTTTCAATACACCCCTTTTCATATTTACAGCTATTGGCCTTTGATTCCCTTACTGATGAGTTTTGGGTAAACATTTACAGCATAATCGCGCTACATGTGTAAATGCTCTGCATTCTTTCATTTCATTAGCAATTACCTTTTTGGTATCTATTATCATATAAGAGATACATTTTTATTTTGTATTCGGAAAAAAAAAAACTTAAAATGTATTTCTTGCCTTCAAAAACATATTAACTGAAAAAACTTATACAAAATGTCCAAACATTTTAAGAAATTGTAAAACATCAAGGAAAAATAATTTACTACCGTAGAAAAATATTTGCCTGCCTTGGAACACTGGTCTAGCTACACGCCTGCTGTGAATCAACAGTTTGTCAACTCAACAGCTTTTAAGAATAAAATCATCAGTATCAAAAAGGAAAACTTGTTATTTATTTTGATATTTATTTATTTATTTTATTATGCATTAGATTAAATTATTGAATCACATTCTTCTGTATAAACCTTGTTCTTTTGAAAGGTAATAACTGTATTTTTATTAAATACTTTCTTAACACAATGATTTTTTACAAAATTATGGAAAACAGAATTTTCTGGAATAATTTATAAATTTCACATTTAACTAGATTATACAAAAACAACTGTATTTTGCAGGTTACAATGTGAATTTTTGCAATAAATTTGAAAGTGACTATATTTTGTTATAGAATATATTGAGATAGATTGACATTATAATTGCTGGTAATAATAAAGTTTTAATTATTAACTTGATTAATCATAAATTCAGAGTTAAAATAAATATCAATATTAATATATTAGATAAAATTATAAATACAGAAGCAAAAACAAGATGCAAACTCAATGATGCATTTGGTACACATATTGCAAACATATAGTGCAGCAAAGATACTATAAGTTCTGTGCAGGAGATAAAAACCTGATCAATACTAAAAGCTGTAGATATCTATCAGCTGCAAATAATGATCGAGTGAAGCCTATTCATAGCCTATGTTAGCTGAAGCCTATTTATGCATAATGTGTTGAAATATTACAAAGAGGATACATAATACATTTCTCAATTCTGTACTACTTACACAATTAGGAAAAGAAAACAAGATTAAAAAAATAGGAATTAGATGAAACTTGTTACTTAATATATATATATATATATATATTTCTCACCAACATGTTAACAAAAGATCAAGATATCTTTATTCTTTAACACTTTTACTTTTGGAAAATACACTTGTATACATATGTTAAAGTAAACATTATGATTATTATTTTTTTTTTATAGCCAGTAAACAGCTTAACTCAAAATGAATCTTACAAATATTATCAGGAAATATAGAAAATGCATGGAAAAATATAGTATGTGCTATTCATACTATAAAGTTATAAAAGCTCAATCTTACAAAATGACAATGCATGCTCCACACTTATCACAAATAACACTCTACAGTTAAAAAATTTTGAGATAGGTAAAATTTTGTTTTATACAACAAAATTGATAGATTTTTCTTCAACGTATAATTATTTTGTCCAGTTACCTCAAAACTATCGCAGAGGGAAAAGCCCTCAAAAAGAAATAAAAATTATTTCTAAAATATGACCAATACCAAAAGTATAACTAGAAGAACAAATAAATCAGTTTTTGTCAAAAACACAGAAGTTCAGTGAGAGTATCTTGCAACTGATACAATTGTTTTCCATGCAACATATTTCAGAAGTTTAAAAATAAGACAAATGCAATTATTTTCTTATTGATAAAACAGCTAGTAATAATACTATAAAGAACTTATTTTTTTAAATATTTATATTCAAAGTTTAAAATAAATGCATTTTTTTTAATAAATAAAAAGACTGATACATAACATATAAACAATTCACTTCAAAATTTTTTTTGAAATTCAAAAATTATGAACACATTGATACAAAACAACTTGGATAAGACTGTAAGAGACAGCAAAAATGACCAAGACGGAAAAAAAAAAAAAAAAAAAAAAAAAAAGCACAGCAACCAGTCTCTTATACACAAAGTAAACATCAATTTAATTATGATTAAATACATGCAATCGAAGTTATTTCAAAATGCTAAAAAGAAATGCAAATCTATTGAAATTTACTTTGTAATAGGCATAATTTCGTTTTAAAATCACATAACAGTAGGCATAAATACATATACACTATATGACCAAAAGTCACCAGACACTTTCGATTTTAGACATTTTGTTGAACCTCTAAATAAATCCTTGATGAATTCTTCTGGAACTTCAGAAATATAAAGAACATGTTTGAATAATATTTTTCAGCAAAGGTTTAACCATGAAAACAATTAGGGGACAAAACAACAAATTGAATAAAAAAAAATAGTTGCAATTATCCTGTAAATTAAAATACTTGAAATGACCTGTAGCTGTAGCACATGACTATGTGGATTTTGTATAACATTTGTATTTATTTGTGTAAGAATAACACATATACTCATGGAGATATAAAGTTTTCATTAAAAAAATTCAAGAAATTTTCCCAAGCTTTTCATTTATAATATGCAGGGTTTTCAACCAAATTTAATGCCATTTTCAGAAACTTGAAAAAAATATAATAAAAACAAGATGTTACATTTAAAAAATAAAGTACCTGATAGACAGAGTCTCACTCAGTAGTTTTTTATAAAAAAATAACATTGTATTGGAGTCAAGACAAAATTATAATATTTATTTTCACTTAGTTCATACTGTATTTGAGTAAAGACAATTTTTTATTATACAATTCTACATAAAAATATAACTTCTACTTTCTAAAAGTTATAGCAAATGCTGTCAATTCATTTTTTGTGTTCCTTTGTATATATAGTAGGAGTAAGTGGGTCCTACCTCTCAAACTAAAATATGTACAGGATATTTCACACTTATTTGCATTGATCATGTCACATTTCGTCACACTGATGGGTTTTGCATTATCTGAGCTGTGTTTTATTTATTTTTCATGTCATAGAACTAATGTAAAATAGATTTCCAGAATAGTTTGTTTAAAGAGTTCAAGCTACATTTTCCCAAAAGGTTTTTTCAGGTTAGTCTTCACTATCTTTTAATGTTTATTAAACTGTTGTGCAAAGTTTAACCTAAAATACATACTATAATTTGAATTTTTACAAAAACTGTTATTAAAAAGTGTTCAAGAAGAGGGGTCCGACTTACCCCGTAATTTTAGCCTACTAGGGGTTAGGATCCCTCATTATAGGCTAAGTGGGATTAGGGTGTCCCACTTACCCTACTAAGTAAATTTAAATAAATTTCTGCATTATGGCTTAAACCAGTTGCCTTAAATAGCTGTAGTACTTATGATTATGTTTAGTTTTTCAAATTGAATATACAGGGTGTGTCACCTTTAGGTGTACATCTCTTCATGCAATCACAATTTCATCAAAGAGATCTAAAGCATCTTTAGGTGTTTAAATCATTACGAATGAAGAATACATGAAACAATTCAGAGAAAAAAAGTGAAGGAAATATAAAAAATAAATAAAAAGAAAACTGAATATGTACAAGAATCTGACGACAGTGATGATTTTGAAGTGAAATGCAACTCTGATAAAGAGATTTCTATGGATGAATTAAAAGACAATTATGAAGACCTAGAAGGAATTAATAGTTTAGCTAAAAAAAACTTCTAAAGCTTGTGATTATGCATTTGTGAAACTTGCATAAAAAACAACAACAAAGCATTATGTAGCTCTAATTTTAGAAGTTGATGACACAAATGAAAAATAACTGCTACATTTGTAAGAAAGGGTAGAAATTGTGAGACTTTTTATTGACCGGATGCATATGATGTTGGAATTATTACTGAGATGAAGTAATAATGATTCTTTCTCAGCCAATTTTAAATAGATGATACTATTTAGTTTTTGGAAAATCTCCTGAGGTTCCCCTGATTTTTAAGACACAAAATTTATCCCCTGACTTTCCCCTGATGAGTATGAACCCTGTGTTGTTTTCGATATTGCCCATAATCTTTTTGCTGTTCAATGACCAGTATTATTGACGAGAATGATGAGAATTCAGATTACTGAGGATTAATTTCGCAAATTGCTTAAACCTATGAAAATGATTTTTTTTAAAGTCAAGACCTAGTTAGATTATTTCCTTGTATTCAAATAAGGCTTATTTCATGAGTACTATTTTCAATTTATACCATCATTTTCAGCAATAAATTTCTTTTAACCATATAAAACGAATTTTCCAGAATTAGCAACCTATCTAGATCATTTTCTCATGCTCGAATTAATATAGGAGTCAAGTTTTATGAAAATCACTCAAGCCGTTTTTGATATATAGCAGCGTTTTCAGAGTTGAGTTTATTTTAATCTGTCAAACAGGAATTTTGCAAATTCAGGACCTAGTTAGATCATTTTTTCACGCTCGAATTAGTATAGAAGACATGTTTTGTCTAAATCATTTGAACATTTTCGATTTATAGCAAGCAGCAATGGGCTTCTTTTAACATGTCAAAAAGAATTTTTTTGAATTCAGGACCAAGATAGATCATTTTCTTGAGCTGGATTTAGTATAGGAGTAAAGTTTTGTGAAAATCGGTCCAACCATTTTTGATATCATCCAGAATCAGGAAAATTGCTTGCTCATTTAATATATATGATACATAATATTAAATATTTAATGAAATATGAGAATTTGTATGAAATGACTTTTAACTGTACATGTGCGAACGCTAACAAAAATGTTTTTGTAAAATTGAGTAGTCAACTATATAAGCAACTCATATAAAAAGACCAGTTGATTATCATGAAAATTCAGAAAGATATCAGCGATATAGTGAGCTAAATTTCAGTTGCTTTTTAAAAGAGCTGGACAATAAGGCATTTTTCACAAATTGTCATTTTTATTAACTGTCTTCCAACAAAGGATTAAGTATTTAAATGTATGCCCATACGTAGCTTTGGGATAGATGCTTCGTTTTTTTTTTTTTTTTTTTTTTTTTTTTAAATTGGATCATTCTGTTATCCAAAGATAACTAAAACATCACTAAAAAAATGAAAATAAAAAAAATAAAAATGATAATTTGTGGAAAACTCTTTATCATTTAGTTACTTTTAGACATCTTTCTGAATCTTCATAATATTGGCCTTTACTGGCCTTTTTATGAGTTGCCCTACATAGTTGACTACTAAATTAGTAAAGGAAACAATTAATGTTAGCACATGCACAGTTAAAAATTATTTCATACAATTGCTGATATTTCATCAAATATTTAATATATTTTTACTATAATTATTGTATGTTGTTTGTACTGTACTTTGTCATGTTTTCTGAAAGTGGTGTTAAATTTGTTTGAAACCCTGCATGCTAAAACAAAAAATATGCAAAAATTTCTTAAATTTTTTAGAGAAATCTTTATATCTCTATGAATATATGTGCTATTCTTACATAAATAAATACAAATATAAAATACAATGACCTACACATAGTCAGGTTGCTCAGCTACAGCTACAGATCATTTCGAGCATTTTAGTTTACAGGGCGATTGCAAATATTTTTATTTAATTTGTTGTTAGTCCCATAATTGCCCTTGTGATCAAACCTTCGCTGAAAAATATGTGATCAAACATGTTCTTTATATTCCTGAAGTTCCAGAAGAATTTGTCAAGTATTTCTCTAAATATTCAACAAAATGTCTAAAATCAAAAGTGTCTGGTCACTTTTGGCTATATAGTGTAGTTTCCAAATCATACAAGAAGCACACATTAAAAGATTACAGAACACATGACTATGGATAACAAAAACAAGTAGAGGCACGTAACTAAGCCTATAAATAGCTATTATAATCTGTGGCAGCGGCACTAACATTAAAACATTAACAAAGACACAAACTCACCTTATGTCGTTTTGTTTGTGCCTCAAAAGTTGCAAAAAGTAAAAATTTTGCAATAAAAGTTACAGATACTTAAAAGAAATATTACTTATTTGAGACAATTATAAAACAGATTTACTACATAACAATCATAAAACAAGCGAATAATTTATGCTGAAAATTTCAAAATCATGCAACTTAAATTAAGAAAGGAACTTTCTTCATCATAATATAATACTCAGTTCAATATGTCTATAAAATAGAATGAACTAATACAATATCTTAAAAGCTTAAGCAATAATTAGTTAATTAGAAATTCAAAGATAAAACAACATAACTTAAAAGAAATAAACAACATGCTTTTAATCTAAAATATGATTTGGGCTAAAAAAAATGAAAAAGAGAATTTTTGCTTCTAGACCCCACTCCTATGACCCTGAAAATACTTAAAAATGCATTGTCATCGATAATGAACTTGTATGCAAAATTCGAATCAAATCGTTTCATTAGATACATAATTCCAATTAAAAACATAAAAGAATATTTTTGCCCTGATGAAGTACACTCCTGAAAATACATAAATACAGTAGTATCCTGACTTACGTTCATTTGACCCACATTTACACCACCTGGCCCGAAAGTACATTTTCTTTAATTTGATGCAGTTTTTAAGGACTTTTGACTTTACGTTCTGCGAAGAGAAAGTTTCCTGAGACAGTCAAGTGATAGAGACAAATAGATGAGATTGGAAAAGAGATCGAGATCTTCCCCAAAACCCTCTACAATGTAGAAAGAATATTTTCGTTTGCAAGAAACGTGTAGTAGAAATTCACTCATTCTTTGTCGATGGCACCTAAAAGAAAAACTAGTGATTCAACATGTGAAGAAAACAAACAGAAGATTCTTTCATTGGAAGTAAAACATGAAATCATTAAATTTTATGAAGGAAGAATGAAGACACATAAAATCTCATCAAAGATTAATTTAGCTTGTACGACTATAAGAACAATCACCAAAGATAAAGAACGAACACTTAACGAAGGTGAGGAAGGCTCACCCAATGAATACGGTGATGATTCACAATCGACACAGCATGGTTTCTGAAATGGAATCATTGATGATAATATGGTGCGAGAATCAGGTGTTGGTCAAAAATTGTCCTATCGGCCAAAACACAATATCTAATAAAGCCAAGTTAATTTTTGAAAAACTGAAAGAAAAATCAAATGAAAAATCGAGTGAAAAATCTTTCATATTATAACAATGTCTGGTTTCATCGATTCAAACAATGATATATTTTTCATAGCATTTCATGGAGAGGCAACCAGTGCTGGTAAGAAAGCAGAATTTTCATTCCACAACCATTTAAAGACAATGATAAAAGAAGAGGGTCCTAAGGCCATTTTCAAAGTTGATGAAACATGGCTTTTTTAAAAAAAAATGCCAAATAGAACATTTATTGCACAGGAAGAGGAAAGGTTTCCTGAATTTAAAGTGTCGAAGGATAGATTAACTCTACCTTTTGGCGGATGACACAGGACGTTTAAAGCATATTACATGCAATGTTCATTTTCCAATTTGAATGCAGCAATAAGAGAAGTTACAGAATTGACAGTGATGACTTCTGGAATAATGCAGTCCAAGTCATAAAAAGTCCACAGTCATAGGGAGATTCATGTGGTGAAGTTCAGCAAAAAACAATGAGCGATGCTTATAAAAAACTGCATCCATTTTTCTTTGTAGCAACCGAGAAAACATCTGAAAATTGTGATTCTGTATATCTCCTTGTGAATGAAATTGACGAACATGGAAGAGAATTCACTTTAGAGATGGATGATAAAGGTGTTGTTGAATTCCTAAATTTCTCATGATCAAGAACTAATCGTCGATAGTATTGAATTGAAGAAGCAATGTCCTGTTTAAGAAACAGATGACGACTACAGAAAAGATGATTATAGTTGCAAAATTAACTGAAGGACTAAACCTTATTGAAGCTGGGATGAAGGTTTTTAAACATATTGATTTGGACAATCAAAATATAGAAAAAACTTTGAAAACTCACTCTGCTGTTACATGGAGCTTCTAAGAGAAGAAAAATTTGCCAGTTCAAAGTAAATTGCGTGATTTTAGACTCAAACGGGGCAGTTAGAAAAACAATAAATTACACGCAACTACTTATAGATTTATTCAAAATTTTAATATTACAAATGCATTTTTTGCTACTGTTAATTCTAACATTATGCTTAAATAAATAGAATTTGCTCATTAGATTTTGTAAATTTTATTGCTTATCCAAATTTGTCTTGGCTTACATCGCTAGTCTTGGAACGAATTGCAGAGGTAAATTGGGGTATTACTGTATTGCATAGTCATTGACAATGAGCTTGTGTTCCAAATTTGAGAAAAATTGTTTCAACAGAAATGGATAAAAAATTGATTGCAAGATTTCACACAGACAGATAGACAACAAATGACTTAAATTAAAGCATGTAATAAAAAAAAAAAAAAAGATAATTAAGATGCCAAAGTGCCACCCTAAGATTAATCAATCACTACAAGATAGTAATGTCAAAGAATGAAAAAAAAAAAAGAAAAGAAACGAAAACAAGAAGGCATTTTTAGTTATGTTATGAATTAGATAAAATAAAAAATACTAACATTAATAAAACTAACATTGAATAAATTTAGAATTTCTTAGAATGATTATCATTTTTCTGACTGATTCTTGTAATTTTTTAGAACAATCAATTTACCAAAATTGACCAAAATAGTGCCAATTTAAATAGGAAACTTTTGATGGCCATAATTTCATAGTGGACATAAAAATACAGGAATTGCATTTACCTTTAAATTCCTAAGAAAATCTAAAGACCTCAAAATTTATAACAGCATAATGCAATAATGAACATATTTAGTATACACATATATATATATATATTTTTTGAAATTCCACATACCTCAAGCTCAGCTTGCTTACGTATCACAGTAATATTAAAAAGATCTAATTTACTTTCACACTCCTGCAAAATAAAAAATAATTAAAATGATATTTTTTTTTCAAGATTTTTATATTGTAAATACTTTTATTCTTTAAAAAAAAAATTATGCAAAACATTTATAAGTCATTTATAAGTCATTTTCAAGAAAATATAATGATAAAACAAAGTATTCCTGCAACTTTTGAAAATAACATCGAAAACACGAATCATGAGACCCAAACATGTAAAAAACGAGAAAAGCAGGTGCTTGAAGTAGCCAACTGTAATCGTGAAAATTATATTTCGCTATTGCTTTTTAAAAACGGAAAGTACCTCGTGCAGGTAATTCAAATGAGGCAGATTCATTGCAAATTTTTATGTTACGCATGTAGATTTCTATTGATTCATAGATAATGGATGGGAAGTAGGCTCTTGATGGGTAAATTATTTTACTATTTTTAAAATCAATTTCTATTGCTTTGGTTCTATATAGTCGTGCCAGGGCTACTACAGAGCACTTTGTTGTTTTCTTTTAGTATCACTTAAGCATTTCTCCAGATTTTAATTATATTTAGTGATCTTATTTTGTGGTTTATATAAAATAAAGTTTTTTCAAACAATTTTCAGGGTTGCTGTACATTTTTGGGGTATAAAAAATGCTGTTGGAAATATGACAACAAAATTTTACAGACAAAACATTTTATTCGGAATCAGTTTACAAAGAGATCTCTTTATTTTGGGAACATGGAGATAAAATGGATTCTGAAATTCCTTAAAAAATAACTACCACTACCAATAGTAGCAATCCCATGATGCAATATTTAAATCTATCTATTTCCTCTATCGTGTACTGCAGAAGTTAAACTACATTAGCTTGGAGTGATCCACCAACTCTAGCAGCCAGGAACCAAATGTAAACTTCCCAACTTTTGCTAAACCTTTTATACAAACAAAAGAGCTTGATTTTTATTTTGCCACAGAAAACATCATTTACTATTTTAGAAACCATTAATGTTGCAAGTTAGATCACTGGAATCAATTGAAATGCCATACAGCTTTATTGATATCAAACAGGATCATCACCACTTCTATAAATATAACTATTGTTTTCATACCAACAAAGATGAATTGAACCAGGAACAGGAGCACATGGTTTATACACTTGAGAACCAATAAAATTCAAACACTTTTCAAGGATATTCAAGTGTTGTTTAGGTATATACAATATTCCATATATTAAAATGGCTTTGGAATAAATACAAGGTGTTATGTTGATAATTTGAGTTTTTAAATTTAAGTCAAAAATTTAAAGTTTAATCAATCAAATTAAAATAGTGATAATTTTAATTTTTTTATTTAGGTAAAATTTTAATAATTTTCTTAAGCTTGTAAAATTACAGTCAGGTAATTTTATTTTGGGATAATCCAGTACCAGTTTTCAGTTAAATTTTGGTGTACTCCATGTTGAAGCAAGCATTTCGCAATTATAAGTTTTATATTTCATGTTTGTTCATTCTCTTATAGTTTGGTAACAAGTCAATTTTAATTCTTTATGTAACTAAGCAACTCAGCAAAACCAGGAGTTCTGTTTTCCTCGGCCTACGAGAGATTGTTTTTTGTGTTTGTGAAAATAAAATGAGTATGTTTTCTGTAGTATCGAAGATATTCATTATGTAGTTTAAGATTCCAATTTAAATTGAGTTATACTGCATTATAGAATTTTAAATTTGTGATAATATACTACAATATCTTCGAAAAAGAACCCTTTAAAATAATTTACTAAAGAAAAGAACACTCCATATTAAATAGTAATGTAATTTCATATCTTATTTATTTCAGAAAGTTCCTTTTGTGTTGGCGTGGCTCCTGCCGGTGTAAAACTAATAGGTACTGCTTTCAATCTATGCAGATCATCGCAGGGGTTTTTTCCTGAATGAACCCGCCGCTGCGACAGCAATCCTGGCCATTGCAGTACCAAAATGGCGCACAGAGAGGATAGGCAGGTTCGGTCCGTGAGAACTGATCATGACATCCTCGTTGTGGGCTTCCTCTGGAGCCCACAAGAGCAACCTGAGACCCACAACTAGTCAGAATCAACTCCCACGAATATTGCTTTTCTCCCGGTGCTACCAGGACACCTACAAAGGTGCCCCTTTCCATCCCGGGGGGAAGGAATCTTTTCTCAAATATTTATATTCAACTTTAGTTCAAGTGCAATTATTTTTAGTGTTTAAAATATGTTAAAGTAATTCTTAGTATTTTAGTAATTTTTAAATTAATAATATTTCATATATTATTCATAGTAATATGTAATCAATTGATTATTTATTTTTGTATAATTTGTTTTCTGAATTATCCTGTATAGAAATAGATATTTTTAATTAGCTCAATTTGATATAAAAAAAAAATGTGGTTTTTCCACATGTCCCAGTGATTTTCACGTCATACACAGAGTGCAATTGCAGATGTATGCTAAATTTCAAGAAATCTCATGTTTTGTTCCTGAAAAAAAAATTGTATGCAAAATGAAAAAGAAAATGTATTTAATCGAAATTGAAATGTTTTTACTGCAAAAATATAATATTAAAGTGCTTATTCATGGCACGAGATCAGACTATTTTTACGTGAGCATGAGGATGTGTGACACGGCTCGGCTATAAAAAGGAAGAGTGAAGGTTGGGCAGGGATCGATCTTTATCCTGGACTTTTGGGATTTTGTGAACGACTCTTAGTTTTCGACTAGATTGGACCTTCCTGGAGATTTCGACAGGGAAAGCTGTCTTGGAGCATCGGAGGTAGACCTACGCAGTGTCGCGGTGAGACTTTTTGACGGATGCGGCAGGAACACAGCTTGTAGTAGCGAAATAGCGGACCTATGGAACGGGACTGCAAGACCTAGGATGCAGAGTTGACCAGCAGCCAGCATAGAATGAACGAAATTTGACGGTGATTGGAATCTCAGTTACGAAGAAGTGGAGCCTCAGTTAAGCCTAGCTCGAGATCAACCTCCCATGATGATTAGATGGATGTGTAAAATTGTAAAGGAGTCTGTGAATAAGTATTGCCTAGTATGTAAAGCAATCTTAACTTTGTAAAGGTATCTTAAATTTCTTTTCTTTTCTTTTGCTTCAAAGATAATAATTAAATCTAATAATCTAAGACATGTTTCACATTGATATATCATTCTCTAACATAAGAATAACATCTGTAACTCATTAATTATCAATATGTAACAAACTGCTATAATTTAACTTTAAATATGTCTCAGTTTTAATGTCTTCTTTCCAACAGCAGCTTGTGTTTTCCCCCTTTTATACATGTTTCAGTTTATTAAAAAAAAAAGGGAAATATTATACGATGATTTATACTTATGATTGTTTTCGGATTTTTAATCAAGTTTTATTATTTTCAGCCAAGTTTCAAATTTATTAACACGTGGTAGGTAAATTCTCTTTCAAAGAATTCTTATTAGAACTTTAAAAATTTTAATAATAGCTATTTTCCAGACAATATATCATTAGAAAACTTTTAAATAATAAAGTATTTTAATTTAATAAGGTACATCTGTACCATGGACAGAAATTTCATACATCATAAAAAGTTAAGAAAACAGAGATTGATTTTTTTTTTAATTTAGGAACCAAAACATGATGTGATATCACCACAAGAGCAAAAATAAAGTCTCAAATGAAGATTCTTTTCATGATACTGCATTTTTACCAACATTTAAAGATTAGATGGTAAAGAACATTACTTTAAAATTAAAAGTAAGCTAGAGATTTCTCCTTATTAAACATTGCTGTTACTTAACATTTATCATAACACATTGTGCAATTAGTAACAGTTTAAAATAATACTAAAAGCAAAATGAAAGTCAAAGAATTTCTTTCAACACTTTTTTCTATTACTTAGTATAAAAAAATGCTGATAAGGCAATCAAATAAACAAAGTGCATTTCAAAATTCAAGGACTATTTTTCAATTTTTCAAGCACTTGAAAATGAACTGTTTCTTTTCAAGGACTTTTTATAGTTTTTCCCAAATGTGTGAACAATAGGAGCATCTGAAACAGCTTCTGATCTCTTTATTTTGAGAACATCTAGATAAAATGGATAATTTAATTACTAAACAACTATCTGCAACTGCCAATACTAAGAATCCCACGATGCAATAGATAAATCATTGCATCAGCTAAACTACATTTACCTAGAACAATCCAACAACTCTAGCAGCTAGGAATCAAATGCAAACTTTTCAACTTTTGCTAAACCTTTTATACAAACAAAAGACCTTATTTTCATTTTTCCACAGAAAAACATCATTTGCTATTTCAGAAACCTATTAGCATTGAAAGTCAAATCATCGGATTCAGTTGCAATGCCATACAGCTTTATTGATATCAAACAGGATCATCACCACTTCTATAAATATAACTTGTTTTCATACCAACAACAAAAATAATAATAACAACAATAACAAACTAATATGGCAAAGAGATTTAAATAGCTTATAAACTTTTCTTTGAAATTGTAATATTTTAGCCAAATTTCCTTTAAAAACCATTTACCTAACAACAGGGTTGGCAAGTTTTTGACGCATGACGGTTTTTACCGGTTTTAACCATGGTTTTTACCGTCATGTCAAAAACCTCCTTGTCAAAAATGTCGAAAACTGTCAAAAACCCATTTTTTAGTAGTTTGTTTTTACATTTTTTTTCATTCTATCTTTAATATTAAATTGTTTTGCATAAAATATTCAGAATCAAAAAGACTCTAAAGTATATTTATCCATTCAAGAAAAACAAAAAAGAATTGCATTAGAATAATACATGTACATCTTTGTTAGAAGATCTCTACAATAATCTAAAGCTATTCGGCAAATTAGATTTTTTGAAGAAATCCTGTAACCTATAAGTATTAGATTAAACAATGTGTATAATTTTGGTACAATTTATTACATTGTTGAAAACAAAACTTTAAGATTCTACTTATTGAAGTGCAAATGAAAATCACCTTAATTGCATTTATGAAATACATAAAATATGCATTTTAAAGTATTATATCGAAGAATATTCAAATTTATTCACTGCCAGTCTATGCTTAACATTTATTGTCATACAATGTAACAGCATTTTTACATCTCTAAAAAAAAATTAATGTACTTTATTAAAAACATATATTGATTCTTGTTTAATAATTATAACCTTTTATTATCATTTAATGTTAATTGCAGTTAGTAGAATCTATATTAGTGAAGATTATGACAAATATTGTTCTTTTCTTTTACTCTTGTATTTTTAAATTTTTCCCATATTAGGAAATGATCTTCTTTTAAATAAATTTAACAAATGTAATTGTAAATAATAATAATAACAAGAACAACAAGGTAAAATCAATCTAGAAATGTATTGTATGCTACACTTACACCGTAAATTGGAGGATAATCGAAAATGATAGGTTTTTGACGGTATAAACCGGTAAAAACACGGTTTTTACCACTGTCATGTCAAAAACCAGTTTTTGACGTCAAAAACCCAACCCTGCCTAACAAATTATAATAAAAGTAACAGTCTCCTTTTTTTTTTTTCTCTTGTAAAAAAAAGAAAACAAATTTCTAAAATAAGAAGAAATAAATAGAAGTAAAAAAAAAAAAAAAAAAGTAACAAATGATAATAAAAATATTTAAAAAAATTACTTACATTTAATTCAGAAGTCATTTCATTAGTAAGTTTTTTCCCCAATAACTTTACCACATATAATTCTCTGTAGTGCTTACAGCAATCTACATGTTGCTTCATATGGTCCCATGACCAATTTCGACGTTTTCTTTTCACATCTTCTTCAAGAACAGCTGTAATAGCAAATGTCCACCTAAAAAATTCCTTGTTTCTCAGTCATAAATATTTTATTTAAAATAAAAAAAAAGCCTAAATTATGCAGAAATCAAATGACATATACTTCAATTAATATCAATGTAAAATAATTTGGGAATAAAGGTTTTGTGGGTTTTGCCAAATAAACATCTTACATATTACAATTGATGCAATTCAATCCCATAGATGCAGAGATATAGCTAACGTGGAAACTGTAAAAAATACTATATAGCAAACATTACCTGTTGAGTGTTATATATCAATATCAATTCATGTCAAGCTCTGACTAAACATGAAGCTTCATAGAATTGTGTATAATAGTGTGGCCACAAAATTTGTGTGACACACAGACAGACATTTTCCAAAAATAGTAAAATCATATTCAGGATATCCCAAAATGTGTAAATTCAAAGAAAAGTAGAAGTTGAAAAATTTCACAAATACAATACTTTTTTTCTTATGAAATAAATATAGAAAAAAGTAATCATGAATATTTTACTATATTAACAAGGAAATGTTCTTTTATCGCATAATAAACCACAATAAATGAATGA
Organism: Maratus michaelseni; assembly: GCA_963931845.1. Taxonomy (NCBI): domain Eukaryota; kingdom Metazoa; phylum Arthropoda; class Arachnida; order Araneae; family Salticidae; genus Maratus; species Maratus michaelseni. The sequence continues at coordinate 314,830,294 of OZ007591.1, forward strand.
AAAAGTAAATTTTGGCATGACATTACATTCATGAAAGAGAAATTCATAAAGATTAAATTATAAAAAAAAAAGGAATATTTAGCATTAATTTATAATTATTATAGTGTAAGTCCTCATCATATAGTGCAAGCCCATATCATATGATTGTCATAAGCAGATATGGGCTGATCGCTTTGCTTTTCATATGCAAGGTTGCCATTTTTACTCAAAATTATTTTTTCGGATAACACTGCATAAAAGTTACATTTTTAGAAAGATTGTAAAAAAAAATATTAATGTTTAAGAGATGAGTTACATTCTAATATGTATATATTCTCAGATAACTTCAGTTGAAATTAGGTTGACAGCCCAATATGGCTCTCCATCGAAGTAAACTCAATAATAGATTCATTCTTCATTGATCAAAGAAAATATTAATTCATTCACAAATCAATTTCTCTAGAAATGAATTTTGCAGTGCTATCTGATGCCGGAAAATAATTCACATTTGTAAGACAATCACAGTTTAGCATAATCTGTCAGGTGAAGTGCTATAAACTAAACTTTCTACATGATCTTTTCTTGATGTAAGTTAAATGTAAACAAATTCAACTCATAATAATATTTAATGAATCAAATTTCAAAATGAATCGTCAGTTCATTTTAAGGAATTCTAGAAATTGAGCTTTATGTGTTGTGAAAACTCCTGAACAGTACCAAGAAAGAAGGGTAAAGAGAAAACAATGAAACAGAGATGGGTTTCTACAAGATAGTCAGTGAATTCTGCACCAAGGAAGGAAAATTGTCAAATGTGAGACATACTGACAGAAAATGTGGTTTAAAATGAGTGAGGCTAACAATAAATGGCTTCCACAAGTTCTCTATTTCACCAAACCATATTATCTTAAATACATCAATAAATGTGCAGCCCGATTATGAAAGATTAACCAGAAAGCTTAGGTGAAAACCAAAATAATTTTTCTAATATTGCATAATTAGGTCCAAAAGCAAAATGGTGTCAAACATGAAAGATAGTAGAAACCAGGGTTCTCGCTGGCTTTTGACTAATATTGGCAATTTGGACAATTATCAGAGAAAAACTATAGCCAAATCAAAATAATTTTAGCAACAAATTTGTCGTGAAACACCAATTCTAAAATCGTTCCTTAAACCCCCTAATGTACCCTCTTATTATTTTTCATTAGGTGTTCCAAATCATCATATATATTATTTCTGTTGTCAACATCCCTTTTTTTAAGAAAATACAAAACACAGAGCGATAAATGAGATACCCTATGAAAAGATTTTGAACAGGCTTCTGGCGTAGTACACCCACATTTCCTTAAACCATGTTTGTCGATTAAAAATTGCTATTAATTAAAAATTAAATCAGCATAGTTTTCATAATTGAAATGAAATGTTTTAATTTAAAGTCTCAAATTAGTGTTGCCACAAAAATAAAATACCACATTATATGATCCTCAACAATGATTATAAAAAAAATAATAAATAGTACAAAAAAGATAAAATGTGGCGTTTTCTCACAGGTTTATTTTATATTTAGGATTAAAAACCAAAATTGAAATTGAAATGTTTAGAGGAAAAATATATTATTGTTCGATTGAAGCAGTGGTATTCACATGTAGCATAAAAGGTACGATTTGTTATAATAGATTAAATTATAATTTAAGTGTATTTCAATTTATTTTTCTTTGTCCATGTTTTTTCCCAAAGAAGATGACGTCATTTTCTAATGCAGTTAAAATAAAAAATAAAAAAATTTCTCTCATGTGTAACTTTTTCTATTGAGATTTCGCTGTTAGGAATATATGAGATGTTATCCTGGCATGACTAATGTTGTTTGCATATATTTGTATCCTGAATTTTTCTGTAGAAGTCTAAATCTGCATTTAAAATTATTAGATATTACTAAAAAATATTAAACTGTAGTGCGAAATCCTTGTATGGATCCACTGGTTTTTGTAATTGTTTTTATGGCAGTTGTTGATCTAAGAAGAACTTTCAGTTATCTCCAACTATAATAAAGAAGCACGCCTGTGTGTGTGTTTCTCGGTTGTGTACTGAAGAGACCACTGCACACAGAGCCACAAAATTTGGTGGAAAGGTACCTCTATGCATGTAGTTTTGCATCTCAAAGCCATATTTTGGAATTTTTGAATACATTTTTTTTAATTAAATTTTTTATGCAATTTTTAGTGTTTTTTCACATTTTACTGTGATTTTTCCACATTAGTAATGGGAATCTGGTTCTAATCTTTTAGCCCAATATAGTAAATTTTGTCCTCTTTTCAATAAAGTTGATGCGAAATTCGTGCACTAATTCATGAATTTTTGGCAATTATTTTGCCAGAATGCTTGATTGGTTTGGTGGTTTCGCTTCCATTTCAGCTTCAGATACGATCAGAATCGTAATTTTTTTTCTCTTTTTAGCTTCGAGAAAGTTGATAATTCTTTAAAGATAAAAAATCATGATTTTAAAAATGTGATTTTTAGTGTTTTTTGATGTTTTGCTGCGATTTACCCACATTAGTAACCGGAATCCAGTTCCAATCTTTTAGCCCAACACAGTAAATTTTATCATATTTTCAATAAAGTTTATGCGAAATTCGTACAGCAATTTTTGATTTTTTTGGGAATTTTTTCCTTCAACACTATGTAATTATGCCCAGAATGTTTGATTGGTTCAGTGGTTGCTTCCATTTCAGCCTCAGATACGATCACAATCGACATTTTTTTTTTTTACTCTTTTTAGCTTGGAGAAAGTTGATAATTCTTTACAGATAAAAAAATCATAATTTTAAAAGGGAAGGGCAGATTATTTGTTATCCCGATTTTTTTATTAGATTTTTTCTTTTAATTTCATTTTGTAACTTTTTTTCATGTTTTGCAGTGTTTTTTTGTTTCAAATGACATCACAAATCGCCTATTACAAGTCAAACACCATTGGAGGGCAGTTGTGATTGGTAGCTGATAGAATTGTAGGCACAGGTGGAAGTCAAACGAGCAATTGTGATTAGCAGATGAAAAGGTCGTCAGCTGATTGCAATTTGAACAGCTAGTTGTGAATTTTTGCAATTTGTTTTATGAGATTTTTAGAGTTTTTCATGTATACATCATTTATGTATTTGATTTTAGAAATTAACAACAATAACTTACTGCTTTTGTATGTAAAAAAAAAAAAAAGTAATTTTGCTTCTGCTTCAAAAGTTAATAATTCCTAATTTTTTAACGCCGTTGGTTTAATTCTGTGTGTGTGTGTGTGTGTGTGGGGGGGGGGGGGGGGGGGGGGTAAGGGGGGAGGTAAGTGTTCGATTGTAGTTTAAATATTACGTTAATGCTCTGATCGAAACTCCCTCCTTCCCCCCTTGCCTCCAAAATCAGAACTATTTAATTATTAGTCCAATTCAAATGAAACCTTTTCTCAGGTCCCCCGGTAAGCCGGTACTAGATAAACTTCGGTATCATTTTTTCAGCCCTTGGTTACCTCTATTTCTGAATATTAATGACCAGGGAGGGGTATTTTCTCGGGTTCTATGGGCCCAATTTCAATGAGAATTAGTTCATTCAACTTAACACGAACTAATTAAGATATAGACAACTAATTAAGATACAGATTTGGCACCACCTGGCGGTAGAAAATGGAACTAAAAGATTTTGCAGCGTGTGTGCAGCACACCTGCTATACGGTGGCGTAGGCAGCAGGGACATGTGCCAAAGTTTCGATCGGAAAGAGTTTTATTTAGAACTGAGTGCACCCCCTAGCAGTGGGAAATGAAACTAAACAATTTTGCATTTAAAATTTTTCCGATTCAAACAAATCACCTGATTTCAACAACAAACTTTCAACTTAACATGAAATAATTAAGATATAGATGACTAATTAAGACATAAATTTGGTGCCCCCTGGTGGTGGAAAGCAGAACAAAAAGTTTTTTTGCACATACACAGAACACCTCCTATACGTTGTCATAAGCAGTGGGGACACGTGCCGGAGTTTCGTTCAGAAAGAGGTTTGTTTAGAACAGACTGCACCCCCTGATGGTTACAAAAGTAACTAAAAGATTTTGCATTTAATCTTGGTCTGATTCAAACGAAATCTTTTCTAACATTCTCCCAAGATCTCCCAGGTACTAAATAAACTTTGGTATAATTTTTTCTGCCCTTGGTTACCACCATTTATGAATATTAATATCCAGGGGGTGATTTATTTTCTCAGGTTCTATGGGTCCAATTTCAATGGAATCGGTTCATTTAACTTAACATGAACTGATTAATATATAACTAATTATATAAGACATAGATTTGGTACTCCCTGGCGGTGGAAAGTGGAACTAACAGATTTTTTGCGCGCACAAAGCACCCCTTCTACATGGTGCCGTAAGCAGGAGGAATGAGTGCTGGAGTTTCGTTTGGAAATAGGTTTATTTAGAACAGAATGCTCCACCTGGTGGTAGACACTGTAAGTAAAAGATTTTGCTGCGTGTGCCTAGCACGCCTGCTATACACTGTATCGCAGGCAGCGGGGACACATGTCGGATAATTTGTTTCCTGGCGGTGTAACTAAAAGATTTTCCTGCGTGTGTGCCAAATATGGCTATTTTTAATGAAACCGCAAAAGAAAGTTACCGAATTGATAGTCCCAGACAACGAAAAAGTTTCATTTTAACTCATCCTCGAGTATTAAGAAAAGTATGGAATTATTTGAATTGGAACTCAGTTTATTTTTCTGATTATGAAAATGCGAATTTTGTGAAAATTAGACAGTAACACTTTTTTTTTTAATTTTGACCAAAAACTGACCCGTTTTGAATAAAATGATCCAGACATTTGAGGGGGTGGTGTTAAATTTACTTCCGTTTCAGGTCCATCTCTCTATTTAATTTCCGAAAGACAAAGAGTTACCAGTGGAAGGGTTTCATGCAGCAATTTTTTGAGTGATTTTGCATTTCGTATTATTTTTTGACAGGACCGAGCAATGCCGGGCGGATCTGCTAGTAGAAACTAATAAAACAAGTGTATTATGCTTTGCAAAATTGAGAAAAAGAAAATTAGAGCCCAATTTATTTCTAAATAATTTTATGAAACAAAATGTGAGTCAACTTGGGATCCAGGATTGGCATGTTAGTGGTTAAATTAAAACAAATAAATAATTTTTTTTAAAATGTGAATGAGTTCTGAAAAATGTCGAAACAAAATAATAAGTAATATCGAAAGCTTTCAATCATTCAATAACATCATTGACAGTGTCGCCAAAAGAAAAAAAATCCACTGTTGCAATTTGGTGATTTCAATCTTTTGTTTTGTCGCCAAATGAAACATTTTGTCATGATTTGGTACAATGGCCATTAGCAGCGAGAACTTTGCTAGCAACAATATGGTTTAATGTGAATGTGGTTACCATTAAAGTGTTATTAAAAAACCCACTCTATGCACAAAATTGTATTCAATAAAATACGCCAATTTGGCAGTGAAGACAATTACAGAAGATTACTTCATATGTTTAAAATTTATGTATAAATGAATGTATTGTAATTTAAACAGCAGTAGACATTAGGCATAAATGTTGAAGTCAGTGAGTTACACAGTTATGAATACTCCTGAACTGTATTAAGAAAGGAAAAAGAAAACAAAATCGATAGAGATCAGCATCTAGAAGAAAGTTGGTGAATTTTAATCAGATTGCATGCCAAGGGAGAAGTGAGCGGTACAAAGTGAGCAGTACTTATAGCAAATATGGTTGGAAGGGAATGTGATTATCATTAAATGGCTTCTAAAAGTTCTATGTTTCAACAAACTATACTCGTTAAAATATGTCAATTAGTATGCAGCTCGATTATGCCACTTTATCCAAGAAGACTAGATGAGAATAATGATAATTTTCTAATCCTCTATAACCAAGTCTACACCAAGGTAATAATGAAACAAAAAAGATATTAGTAACAATATGGTTTAATGTGAATGGGGATACCATTAAAGGGTTTTCACAAAAAACACTTCATTGCACCAAATTATATTAGTTAAAATACATCAATTGGCAGTGGATCCAATTACAGAAGATTACTTATTAGGTTTTAAAATCTCTGTATCAGGGCTGAAACTAGCTTTATTTTCACCTGGGGCAAACATGGATTTTGGCACCCCTCCCCCCTTTCTCCGCAAAGTAAATTTACAAAGAGAATTTTACTAAGTTGCTATTAGATGACTTATTTTAAAATTTAAAATATGTAATCATAAAATACATAATATTGAAATACGTAATCAGCTCTGTCAAATATTTATTCATTAAAATCTGTGAAAATAGAATCAAAAGAAACCGGAAAAAATACAGCTTTACACAGGTTTCCATCTTAGCAGGTGTAGTTGTTGGGACCATGTAATTTTTTAATTTAAGACGTGATTTCATTATAGAAATATTTAAATTTCTCAGATTTTACTGTAGTTGTAGTATTACAAATTACAACAATTGAGACATTTAAAGTCATAGTGATATGAGTCACATGGTCTTATGAACTCGAAAACCAGGATTTACTGCAAGCATAACAATGATTTCCAATACCATAAAATATCTTTGTGTACTATCTTCAGCAGTTTCGGGAAAATATCTCTTATTCCACCTTTCTTATTTATAGACTGATATGTCTAGATACTTTTCGGTTATACAAGAAATTTTTACTAAAATTAAATTTTTTTTTTGGTACGAAACGACAAACCAAATCTTCATGTGGCGCCCCCTTCGCCTTCTGTTGTGGTGCCCGGGGCACATGCCCCCTCTGCCCCAACTTAGTTTCGGCCCTGCTCTGTATAAACAAACATATTGCAACTAATAAGCAAACTGACATGAGGTTTAAATGCCTAAGTAAGGGAGTTAAGCAGTTTTTGTCAAGCTTTATACGAGACAGATAAAATACGTAAAATAAAAAAATATATATACGAAATGCTGCCATGAACACAAAGAGTTCTTAATTTCTCTATAAGAATCTTCCATTTGGCAAAGGATTAAGCAAGTACATTGAGTTATAAATAAAAGTAATATGTTGCAATGCTAAGCATACATTTAAGAGAGACCAAAACAGTTACCAGAAATGGTTACTATATAAGGATGAAATTAAACAAAATTAACAAATGTTTATATTCATGTCTCCCCTCAGGTTACTCTAAAACATAAGCTGAGTTCCTGAGGTGGTCCTCCCTGTCACACTTATCCTTGTTTATATTCATCTGTTTTTATTTTTCAAATTGAAAAAAGAAAGAAAGAAAAACTACAGTAGTGGCCAAAAATGTGGAAACTTTTTTGAAAAGGTATATTTTTGAAACTCGATGATTCGTAACACAACTTTCTTTATAAGTAATATCATAAAATTATATAAAGATAATTTAATCGAGAAAGTAATGCAACAAACTTCATGTAGGAATGTTTATTAGAACAGCAGTTATAAAGAAGAAAAGTGAAACATATCGAAAAAATGAGGTATAGAAAAATTATCACAAGGTCAGTTACTACTTATATGGGTAACTATTAATACATAATTACGGCTTTACAATGACTTCCCATGGCATGAACCAAGTCTTTTAGTTCTGAACATGCAAATGCATAAGCACATATGCAATTGCATATAATCCGGACTCTAGTAATTATATTATTTATTAGAAATATAGAAGATTTAAAAACAATCTCAGTCATATTATATCATGCAAATATTTGAAAATTACTAACCATTCTTTAGCAAACCCAACTTTAGGGACGTCTGGCCTGTATTTTCTATATAGAGAAGCAACTGTCATTCGATCAAGAGATTCCAAAAGCTTTATTAAATCTTGATACTGAAAATGAAAACAATAATAATGAAAAAGAGACACAATTTGAAAAATTAATACATACATAGATAACCACGATGATAATTAATAACATAAATTAACAGCTACAAATCATAAACATAAATGCATTAAAAAAAAACATAGTCTTGGGACTGTCACCTTAACAATTGAGTGAATATGGATAATAGAAATGCTGTCCACCCCCCCTTTCACAGATATATACTAGCGATAATAATGTATACAATGTTTAGCACTGTATTTTAAACAGGTAGCAATCAATAGAAGTACAGTGCAGTATTTGATATTAAATATTGTATACTTCTGTTTATTACGTTGATAAAATAACAAAATTGAATATACAGTAGTATAATTCTACATACTAAAAAAGTTTTTGTCTTCATTTATTTTTACTGGGTATTCACTGCCAAAAGTATTACAGTACAGTATACATATTGTTCAACTCAATATTGTGCTTAATTTGATTTAATATAAATTATGAAGCGAGAAAACATTATTTCATTTTTAGTTTATTAAGATTGTTTTTTGTATCCAATTTTATTCTTTTACTTGTCGTCAGTTCACTGATCGTTTACAGAAACTGGCGGTTAAAAGGAAGATGGTTAACTGAGCCTCCACTGTATATTGCAACAGTTAAATTTTACTTCTATGGGGATAGTGGACATGTATAATCATACATTTTTTTTTTCAGATACTACAGGGCTATGCTCTCCAATACCTGTCCAGGCCCTGCAGCCACTAAAAACATGCTAATTTGCTCTTTTCTGTAATCGAGTTGCCATTCATTTCCCTTTGACAGGGGTATTTTTTGGTTCCCTAGGTCACAACTACCACTATTGCGACAACTGATGCCTCATTTCAAGACTGATTAAATAAAATCTAAGCAGCTTGTATAAAATGGGTTCAGTAAAAAATGCTGCTGCCTCACAGACTTTTATGACTTGACGTCTAAAAGAAAACTTTATTTTTTTTTAGATGCTATAAGAAAGTTGTTTTAAGTATATCATTTTATGTATGATATAATTTTACCCATTTAATGCTTTTTGCATGTAATAATTTAACTTTAAAGTTTCCTTTTAGACATTATAAGAAAATCATTTTAAATATGATGTAATTTTTCCTATTTATTGCTTTTCAGATGTAATAATTTAATTATTTTTATGTTTTTTTTCTCTTAATATTCCTGTGTAAATACATATTTCATTAAAATGTGTTTGGCAATATTATTATTTGGGCTTTTTAAATATGACATAATTTTTCTCATTAAATACTTCTAGCATGTGATAATCATTTTAAAGTTTTCTTTCTTTTTAAATATCCACATGTAAATATATATTTCAATTAAAACATGTTTGGAACTATTATTATTTGTGCTTTTTTTAAAATCTTGCAACAATAGGTAAAAAAATAAATTCAAAATATGAAAGAAATCTAGATTAAAATTTTGAAAAAAATTTTTGAAAAAAACAAAAAAAAACTTGCAAAATATGATGAAATTGCTATGCATAGTTTTGACCTTACAGAACTGCAAGTGAACTAATTTTGACAATTTAAACATTAACCGTATTTTCGGGCATATAAGCCGTGGTGCATATGAGTTTTAAAGTATAAAATATTCTAAGTGAGGCTATTACGCCACGATAGCAGGTACAGTGATTTTTTTCCCCTCATAGAATTGTCTTATGTCACCTGTTTTTTTTCCATACCAATATCTTATTATGCCATTTTTTTTTCCGTTGATCAACTGTCACATGCTCTCCAATTGGTACCAAAACAATAGAAAATGCCTTCAAACTGCAATAGTCCATGAAAAGTTATTTGTTTATTTTTGAGCAATGAGTGGAATGAATAATGTTGCTCAGTGGCTCTCAAGTTAAAAATGATTATGTTTTTCATGTACCTGTCAATAAGCACTGTACCTTGATATCGGAATGTAGAGCTGTTGTGACCTTTTCTGCTAATGACCTCCTTTCCCTCATAATGTAAAGGCATAAAACTGATAGACCTGACCTATTAAAGTGATTTGGAATCTAATGACATTTTACAGTTTTTGATAAATAAATTACTTATCAAGTTCTAAGCAATTTTTGTCATGTGATGACAGGTTTTACTCCTTTCCTTCATGTCACGTCTGGAAATTCAGTTCAAAACAGCAACTTTGAAAATATTTCTTGAAAGATCTTTTGTTTTTATTAAAAGATGAAAAAAGCTATTTTTAATTACATAGTTTCTGCTTTTGTTTTAACAAAAGAATTAAGAAAAATTGTTCTTTCTTATAATACACATGTATGTGAATATTTCCAGTAAAGCCTGCAAAAAGAAAGATAACCCAGACCACCCAACTGGACATTTTAACGAGGGCAATTTACAACCCAAGCCACGAGGTCTCTTACAACACAAAGGAAGAAGTACGACGATGGATGCAAATTTATAGCCCTTCATTAAAGTCACTTAAGGGCATTGCATCAGCAAACAGGTATGGGTCCATCTTCAATCTTCAAGAAACTAAGCTAAATGGACAAGGCCTGCTTGGGCCAACTCCAATCAGGTCCCAGTGCGGTCAGCATTTTTTATGCCGGGCAGTACCAAATTATGAAATTAGCAAATCAAACAGCACCAAGTGGGAGGAATTAAAAAGCCCCACCTATCTTAATCACACCAGGTTTTTTTGACTCCCTCTGAGAAAAATCTGAAAAAGTCACATTACGATTTTGGAGTGCTTTGATGCAGTTAAAAGAAACTTTCTGTCTTTGCGATTTTAGTTTGCTGATGTTATGAAGCATGACAAAAAAAAAAAACATCAGTTTACAAATTCTAAAGTAACAAACAGTGATGTTTAAAACAATAATGCTATACTCGCTAACTTAAAAGCCCAAGAGAAATTAAAGTAGGCCAAAGTGGGCAGTAAAGACTCTCAAAAACTATTTATGATGTCTTCAAATTGATGGTTGGACTCTTACAATGCTGGATGCCTATATGTCTGCCTAATCACCAAGGTAATTCTTTGTATTTGTGTTGCAGAATCAGATTTACGATTGAATTTAGAGTATTTCATCATCAGAAGAGGATTTTTTTATGTATGATTAAAATTAAATGAGGGTAATCATTTATACTACTTACTTTAAAAAGCTAATACAAAAAAAAATGTTAAAATGGGAAACTTATAGAGGAAAATCCATTAGTTTCACCTTCCAACACCAGGGAGCGCAATTTGTTTGATGCAAACCTCAGGCACGTGTTCCAGCTGCCTGTGGCACTGTATAGCAGGCGTGCTGTGTATGCGCTGCAAAATCCTTTAGTTCCACCTTCCACTGCCAGGGGGTGCATTCTGTTCTATACGAACATAACTGAAATCTTTAAGGCTATTGATGTCAAGTTGAATGAGATCGAAAAACTACATCGTGATTAGGCCCATAGAACCAGAGATAGAAAAATGCTCCCTGGTGGTGAAACTCAGAACTAAAATTGGCAAGTTCTATCGATATTGAGTCGAATGAGCGAAACCATGTCGTGATCATACCCATTCTACTCAAGATAATTTAATTATATACTATTCATTTACTTTAAAATATATATACATATATATATCTCCAAGTCAAAAAATTAGAATAATAGAAAAAAAGGAATTGTGAAAAAATGTTTTTTATGTATCACTTATACAAAATGTAATACAGGATAAAACTTAATATTGTAAGAATTACATAGCTTGTAGAATCTTGTAGCATAAAAATTAAAGGAAATAATATAAAAATTTAAATAATTATACACACTTGGAAAAAATTAAAATATTAGAATAACCATTTACTTGGTTCAAAATATTAGAATGATGCATTGTAAATAATACGTGTTTAAAAAAAAAAAAAAGAAAAATAGTTCTTTAATATTTTGTAGAATCGCATTTACATTTTATAACAGCACAAACTCGCTTTGTCAAGCTAGCTTCAAGTAGTTCACAATGTTTTCTATCCAGACACGACTATGTCGACTTTATGCTGGAAAGAAGCTCAACTTTGTTTTTTGGTGCAATATCTTGCAGTCTTTTCATCATTATTCCCCACAAATTCTCTATTGGATTTAAATCCAGTGAATTAGCTGGCCAGGGAAGTATGTTAATTTGATATTAGCTAAGCCAGTTCTTGATGCACGCTGACCTGTGTAAAGGTGTTGGAAAAAAACTTCTAGTAAACTCCAGAATAAGGTTCTGGTGTGAAGGTGTTGTGTTGTTAATCATGTTGGAAAATAAAATTGTCACCACACAGATTTTCCGACGATGATATCATGAAATGCTCAAGGATTTCTTGATATATATCAGAATTAATCCTTTTGTTAATAATACATACCCTTCCAGAATCTGCAGTCATGCAAGACCATACCATTACACTGGCTGCAAATTTCCCTGATCATTTTATACAGTCCTTCTCATATGCTTCTTGTTTCCTTCACCATGCACAAACACCTTGATTACCATATGTTATGCAGAACACACTCTCATCACTAAACATCTTTTTTTCAATCATCCAGACCCCATAAAAGCCTTTTTTTGAACCACTTCACCTTTTTTGTTTAATAGTCATGAGGAGCTTTATCTTTGGTAGGTGAGATTGAAATCCAAGTTTATGGAAACGTCTTAGTTTTGTAGATTTACTCACATCAACACCGTGTTCTTTCCACTTTCGGTGCAAATATCTTATACTTCTAAAACATTTTTTTTTTTTAGCAATATTCTTTAGCTTTTTATCATTTCTCTGAGAAGTTTTTGACTTTCAGCCACTATTCAAACTCTTGTTTTCAAAATGTCCGTCATTAAAATACTGCTTTATTGCTCAACTAACACTTGGTTGAGAAAATTTTAGGTAACTGGTAATATACTGCTTATTACAACCTTCTTTAGGAAATCAATAATACAATGCTTTGTAAACTCCATTATGTCGGACAAACGACCCATGTTTCACACAAAATGAAAACAATGATAAAGCAAAGCATTTTTATAACTTAAGAAGTCGTCCCGCAGAAGCTAATTTTATGCAACCTTCTGAACCAATCAGGAAAATTCATAAGCATTCTAATTTTTTGAACCACCTATTTTAGGATTCTAATATTTTGAATAATGAAAATAATTTTACAAAAATACAATATTCACTCAAAATTTAATATTTTAGTTTTAATTTTCTTTAATAACATACAAATTTATTAAAACATCAACAGCTGTTCTTTTTCAATTCTACAACACTGAAATAAAGCTAAATGCAATTCCAAATACAAATGAAATGAATTAATCTAATTTTTTTACTTGGATATCTACTTATATCTTATAGACCAGCTTTTCTCAAACTTTTTTCCAGTGGGGACCACTTTTATAAGTCAGGATACACTGTGAATTTCCAATCTGAGAATTTTCAGCTACACTGTTGAAACTTTCTATAAAAACATACAGATGAAGCAATATTTCTTGATAAGTTTACAGCAGTTCTTGGTTAAAGGAATTTAATCAAGATTCTCTATCATTCTCGTTCATATGCATTTTATAGATGGTGGAAGAAATTAGTGCTGGCATCAAATATATTGTACTGAAGAAGACAGGAGGTATAATCAAATTCATTTTAATTTATAGCAGAAATATAACAGTTTTGAATTAGTAACAGTCAATTTCACACATATTTTGTAAAATTTCTCGTTTTTGCTATAATGTACAGGCACAAAGCACTAGCATACAATGTGTAATAATTTAATCACAGTATCAACAACAAAATCAGAATAGTCTGTCCTTTATATGCATGTAAATTTACAGGATCTTGATTATTTTTATAGATGTAAATATACAGAATCTACAGTAAAATTAGCGAATAATTTAATGATTTTCAGCTCCCTGTAAATTTAAATAAGGCTGAAGATAAACAAATACCGATAGATTCTCAGACATTTTTTAACAGTGCATTGTACGTAATACACAATTTATTTGAATATTATTTGTCTGTTATCTTTGGTTGTTTAAAATTCTTTCATAAGAAATTTTGTGGCATTTCTTTAAATGCAAATTTTCTTAAAAACAATGATATATTGACAATATTTTGTAAATTTTGACATTTTCTATGAAAAATCAACCTTTTTTTTTTCTTTTTTTTAAATTAAATTTTTATGAATCAATTTTGTTAATAAATCACTTTTGTCCTTTACTTTGTAAAAGAGAAAGTTACAAAATACTGCATGTATATATGTATTGTATAAAGTATGACTCAACTTAGCGTTAAATTGAATGTTTTCCCTCTAAGTTGTACATTTTTCAGGCTTATTGTGTATCTTGTAAATTCAAAATTTATGAATGGCAACAAAATTTAAAGTCGACAAAATTTAAAATGTACAAAGATTTCTTATATTTCTTTTAACACGTCTGACTTTTAATAATTTTGATAATTTTTCTCTATATTTTCAATTTATATTTTTATTTTTAGAAAATTACAAGGACTACATGGGATGACATCAAGGACCAGTGATGGTCTATAGTCTACAGTTTAAGAAACACTGTTATATATTGTATAAGTTACCTGAAGTCTGGAAAGACCAACTACAATTTCATCCATCACTACATCCAGCCATACTTTTGGATTTTTAAAATCTTGTATTTCAGGTTTTGGATTTAATATCAGCTTAGCTGTAGAATTAATGGGTCCTAACACTGAAAAAAAAGATAGGAAAATACTTTTTAATATTTAAGTACTAAAACTGAAAAAAAAAGCATTAAAGTAACAACATTTATAATGAACATAGCACAGCATTATGATATGAGCATTAGAGTGGGCCGAAAAAAACTTTTTTTTATTTTTTGATTCGCTATACCGTGGAAAACTTGCCTCTAGGGTAGCTTAGTATAATGCAAAAATAAAATAAATAAATTGTTACGCTTGGGCGGTAGCGCATGGGCCCTAAAATTTGAGAAAATATAAGATTTTTATCATTTTTAAGGGGGGGGTGCGAGAATTTTTTTGTTTTGTGTTATAATTCGCTATATAGTGGAAAACTTGCCTGTAGGGTAGCTTAGTATAATGCAAAAATAAAATAAATAAATTGTTGCCTTTAACGGTAGCGCATCGGCCCTAAAATTTGAGAAAATATAAGATTTTTAGCATTTTCAAGGGAGAGTGGGAGAATTTTTTTGTTTTGTTTTTTGATTCACTATACTGCGGAAAACTTGCCTCTAGGTTAGCTTAGTATAATGCAAAAATAAAATAGATAAATTGTTACATTTGGTGGTAGCGCATCGGCCCTAAAATTTGATTCTTCGCAGCAAATGTGGTGGTGAAAGTGCAGTAGTGTTCCAGTGAATCATTTCAATGTTGTCTGTAGTTAAGAAATTGATTTTTGGTGGTTGAAAATGCCTGATTAACTTTTTTTTAGAAGTTAAGTTTCTTGCCATTATAATTTTTCTGAAACCTAACTCTATTATATGATTCTTTTTACCTACTATGATACTCAAAAGCAAGTTTTCTGGGCGGGCAAAAAATACATTTCTCTCAGTTACTGGATCAATGACTTTCAACAAGTTTTCAGGCAGGAATCTTGAAGATTTTATAACTTCAAATACATGTTCTGGTCTGTTTGTGAAGTATTTACTTTTTTATATAAAATCATAGAGGTATATATCACTTTAAGAGAAAAGAAACTAAGATCTTGCTCTCGTCTGTTGTGTTTTCAATACCTAAATACAATCGAAGAACTCTGTTGGCCATTGTTAGCCACCTTGAGTGGGAAAGTGTGCCAGGCTCACGAACAGATAAATCTTGGCTCTAAAACAGATAAAAATGATAAATGAACAGCTACCTGATTTTACAGCAGAACTTATGCCCAGCATGTACTGCTGACCTGTATGCGTTAGTCATGTTTTACCCTCTTAAAGTTCTGCTCAAAACATTTCCAGTAGCATTCTTTCTTATTTGACTGAGCCAGGATTTATACTTCATGAACTGAACATGATTAGATGTGATGGCACAGTTACTAATATGGGGCGAAAAACCGTGTTATTCGCACAATTGAAGAACAAGTTAAACGACCACTACAGTGGATGGTGTGCCTCTTACATTTCAATGAATTGCCATTCCGACATTTGTTTCAAACTTTAGATGGTGAAACGACTGGGTCACAATGATTTCCTTGTCCAATTGGCTCACAGCTCAGTAAATGTGAGAAAATCCCAGTAGTAAATTTTGACAGTGTTGAGTATGAGATTCCAGAAATGGACAAGCAAAATTTATTGAAAGATAAGCTGTACCTGCTGAACATAAGTTGTGATATAAATTCAGGCTGTCCTGAAGAATTAACTGTTCATGACCCTGGAACTTTCCTACTCAAGGTGGAGAACTGAGGCGTCAGAAAAAGCCATCGGCTCCAATTCCAGAGATGGTTTTATAAGAACTATACTTATTCAATACCGTCAATACCTAGTTTTTCAAGCTAATCTTAGTTCAAACTTAATTTAATTATATCAAAAGAAAGTAAAGACAAGTAAAGTACCATATTTCATTACAAACTGAATATTTATACAATCAGAAAAATAATTTTTGGTTTCAATGGAAATTTGTCAATTTTTTTTAAATGTCTTTCTTAAACTTAATACTCTACTAATAAATTGTAAAATGATAAATGAACTATTTTTGTTTCATTTATTTATCATTTCTATACTTTGTTCTACTGAAATATGTCTATATCTACTTGTTTTAGAAGTTATTTATTTTAATTTATTAAAAAAATTTAAAAAATTATATATTATTTTTTCGAATTTTAGGGACGATGAACTACCGCAAGACGCGAAAATTTATTTATTTTGTTTTTGCATTATACTAAGCTACCCTAGAGACTCTTTTTCCATGGTATAGCAAATCCAAAAACAAAACAAAAAAGTTCTTGCACTCCCCCTTGAAAATGATAAAAATCTTATATTTTCTCAAATTTTAGGCCTGATTCGTTGCTACCAAACGTAACAATTTATTTATTTTATTTTTGCATTATACTAAGCTACCCTAGAGACAAGTTTTCCACGGTATAGCGAATCAAAATACAAAGCAAAAAAATTCTCGCACTTCCCCTTGAAAATGATAAAATTCTTATATTTTCTCAAATCTTAGGGCCAATGCGCTACCGCCAAACGTAACAATTTATTTATTTTATTTTTGCATTATACTAAGCTACCCTAGAGGTAAGTTTTTCGCGGTATAGCGAATCGAAAAAAACAAAACAAAAAAATTCTCGCATTCACCTTTGAAAATGATAAAAATCTTATATTTTCTCAAATTTTAGGGCCGATGCGCTACTGCCAAACGTAACAATTTATTTATTTTATTTTTGAATTATACTAAACTACCCTAGAGGCAAGTTTTCTGCGGTACTGCGAATCAAAAAACAAAAAAAAGTTTTTTTCGGCCCATCCTAATGAGCATGGCTGGTTTGAAAACCCTTTACCTTAAAATTTTATAGATTGATAAAGAGTTAATGCTAAAAGAATACTTAAAAAATTTAGAATGTTTCTTTATTTTTGAGAGATACATCTTAATTGAAAGGATTTTCTTCATTTTGTATTTTATTAATCTACAGTTAATGAAAACCATTCACCCAAAATTACAAGCTTCCTGTTGTAATTTAAAGAAAAAAAATACTTGACTTCATAATTGTGTGTTGCATTTTTTTAGAAACAAAGACAGAGATCTCTGTATCAGCATTTCTAAAGAAATGCAGAATAAATGAAGTACCATTCCATCTTGATATTTAAATTATGTAGATTATTAGATTTTTTTTTAATTTTTAGTATTATAATAATCTGATATGAAAAGAAGAAAAAATATGAACTAATGTAATTAGCAAATGAATCATTAGTTCCTCAAGAAAACTTTCAGATGGGTATCTGCAAACAGCAACAAAAATTGAGGACTGTTGGCTGTGTTTAGAATTTTTAAGTACATCAGACTTAATCAAATTTGACAGACTTTAACTATTGTATGTAACTGTTCTTCGTAACATTTTTCAATGCCTTTTCATTTTTAATATCATGACACTGCCATTTAAGGATGTGATTGTCATTTTAATTAATGAAATAATTAATAAATCAGTAAAACATAATGAAAAATATATGTATGTGTCGAATTAAAAACCACTTGATGCCATAATAAACATATGGAATGCCTCTGACACCAAGTGAATGTGACACCACGATCATGCATTTTTGGTGTTAAATCCTATAGTTTGGCGATAGCTTTTTGTTATGAAAAGTGGTCGACAGGATAATGGAGAAGTATCATATTGTTAATGATATTTTAACAATTTATTAGTTATTTTGGTATTTTAAAGGTAATTATTAAACACAAAAATATAGTTTTTAATTGAGAGGAAATATTATTGTTTATGCTGTTTTAAAATTTGCAATAATAGGTAAAAGATTTGTCAAAATAAATTAATCTCTCGAGTAAACATATTTTTTAATTGAAACTGTTTGGAAATACTGTTATTTGAGCATTTGAAATATGACGTAAGTTTCCCTACTTAATGCTTTGAAAAAGCATAAAAATTTTATTATTTATCTTTTTAATATACATGCGCAAGTATATGATTTATTACGTAATTTTCTACCTTTACTGTTTTTAACACGTGATCATTTAATTATTATTTTAAAGTTTTATTTCTTTTCTTAATACTCACATATAAATGCATTTCTTAATTGAAAAGGAATATTATTATCTGCACTATTTTACAAATTGGCAACAATTTAAATAATGAATTTTATGAAATATGAAATAAATTTTCATCAAAATAATGAAAATTTTGAATAAAAAATTGAAATATAACCTCAAAAAATTACTCAAATTAAAAAAATAATTGCAGTTTGCACACCGCAAGCTTGTCAACTATATCCTTATAAATTATGGTTAAATTTCTGCGCATAGTTTTCATTCCTATAAAACTTTTTTAAGAGAACTATTTTGACCAACTTTAATATTAAATATCTCTTAAAATAATTCTTCGATTTAAAAACTGTCTGCTTCAGCGTGTTTATCGAACATTTCTTTATAAAACTACCAATTTTGATATTTTTATATGAAATAGTTTTCTGGATATTAGTCCAGAAAGACTTCAAGGCTGAAAATCTTCATTGACAGTGGCGGCGACGAAGCGATTACTTTTTAGGGTTTCGTTCATCTCACGAAACCCTATTACTCCCGCTCCGTTGTCTGTCCGTCACAGAGCCATTCTCAAAAAGTATGTAACTTACAGAGTTGAAACTTAGTGTATAAATCTGAATAGCAGCTGTGAAGAGCTCAAAATATTAAAATTTGAAAAATTCGTATTATTTTAATAAATAGAGATAAAAAACCAAAATTCTAACAGCCTTTTCCTATTAAATTGAAACATATTTCGTTATAGCAGATGCCAAAGATTTAAAATCCACAATGAAATTCTTTCTGCAATAATTAATTTTCTATCAGACGATTTTCATGTGAAAAATGAAAATGAAATAAAAAGTTTCACCAATTGAAAAAAAAGATAAATATGAAATAAAATTGATTGACGTCATAGTCGTAATAAAACGGAAAATGTCTAAGATTTCTCAATAATACAAGGAGTATGAGTATGTGTAAGTGGACAAAGCAGATTAATATCACGTCATTTGAGAATTAAAAAGAAAATCTGACGTCATATAGGAAGTTTAACTAATTTTTCAAATGTTTGAGAATAATACAAAGCGAGTATCAATATAAATAATAGAGAATAGTAAATATATGAGTTTGAGAAACATATTGAATCGTGATAAAAATCCGATTATGGAAATATTCACATATTTTAACATTTTGAAGGTGTACAATTTGTTTAATTTTGAAATTATTTTTTTAAATATTGCATTTAGTCCGTATGACGGATATTATTATGACAGAATATAATTAGAGATCGACCGAAACAGGTTTTAAGACCGAAACCGAAACCTAAACCGAATTTCGGTGATCTTCCTACTTTCGGCCGAAACCGAAAGTGTCAAAAAATTCAAAAATTGATTAATACATACATAACTGCATATATTAATTAATTAATTAATTAATTAATAACACATAATTAATAATTACTTAATAATAACTAATTACATTACTAATTAATTTATTAATTATACGTGTATTGAACCACATTTCTAACAAACAAACGGACATATATGTATAAGTTTCATATGTGTGTGTATAAGTTTCAAACAAAAATGAAACATGAATAATACAACTTTTATATTTTATTATTTTATAACAACCAATAATTATAGGCATTTATCAATAGTTAATTAACAATTTAGTTAAATAATGTAAAGCAAATTCAATAATGAATATTTAATTTTTAAATATATTCGTATTTTCAGTTCGTTAATATTTTGCATTTAAATTGTTTAAGTATACAGTTAAGTATTGGTTAAGTAAAAATAATTGTTTAAGTAAAAGTTTAAGTAAAGCGCACAAAAGCTAAAGTAATTTGTTCAATTTGACTAAAAAAGGAAAATTAGCATTAGGACAACATTTTAAGCCTAGAAAATATTAATTATAAACTTTATTTTCCATTTCAATATTCTCAAAGTGACACATTAACACTATTTTGTACTATCTAATTTTAAATATATATATATATATATATATATAAGGATAAAAATGTAACAGTTGTCAATTTTCTTTTAGGATGTGCACAATAAGATCAAAATAAATCTTTGCTCACTCACCGCCCCCCCCCCCCCTTAAAAAAGCCCTGCCTCCCTAAGAAAGTATTGAAATGGCACCCCTGTTTGAAAATTTTATCTCCGGTGCCAAGTTGACTCTCTGTGCCTCTATCCAAAACTTTTTTTTGTAAAATAAAACGTAATTAATTTAGCAATAAGACTGAAATAGTTTCCAATTATACGAATTTCATCTAAAAAATATTTTAAGTATACATATATCGCTATACGTTTTGTAATAAATTTCGTAAATCTTCATATGTTTTAACAACACCTTTCTCATAAAGCATTTGAAATAATCTGGAGTTTTAAAGTAAAAATTTTCTATTACTGTTAAGTGTTAAGCTTTTAAAGATCGCGTGATAAGCGTCTTTTAAGTTTAGTCATATATGCATTGCTTGCTTTATAATTTACACTCGCATCATGGATCAGTCATGACCGATAATGATAAACAGTGGAGTTCACAGCAATAAACAGTGTCTCATTTGAGCCGATGTAACTCACATCAATGAGTAAAGGTGAAAATTTCCGAAAGAAGGAACAAGATTTTGAAATACAGATAGTTTCGGTCGAGTTTCGGTCAGGCCGAAATTTTGGCAGCAGTTTCGCCGAAAACGAATATTTGGCGAAACTCCGATTTTGTGCCGAAACCGAAACCGAAATTTCGGTCGATCTCTAAATATAATAGTGGGCTTGGATCGCTATCCGACTGGTTTAGATATTCGAAAAAAGGAAAAAATAGACCTGTAAATTTTTACTTTATAAAAAACATGACTTTTTTTTGTTATTGTTGCTAAATGAAATTTGTTAGAAATTTATTAAAGAAAGGATAAAATGTTTTGAAAGGAATATTAAACGAAACCCTTTGAGCAATCTTCGATCACACTTACCCACTTGTTTTAAACATAGAGAGATATATCTTTATAAGTTTATAAGATTCCTTGAAGCTTCAAGAAATTAGAAGAATCAAATTAAACACGGTTTTATGCAACAATATTCTGATAAACTGCTTGCTCTTGTAATTTTTTCAGAAAAAATACATTTCTCTACCCCTCATTAATTTTATATTTGCAATTGGTTATTGATTGTGCTATATGATTATTGTAGTATATCTTGGGTTTCTTTTACACTGTGGATAAATATTATTTGGATAAATATGAAATTGGACAGGAATTTTATGTCATTCTAATATTCAAATAGCAATACTTATTTATTTACCTGCCAACCAACAACCAACTGTTCTGATGGAGAAGTTGAATAAAATTGCATATACAAAAAGTACTTGTGGAAATGTAAACTGGATTTACTTACAGTTTTTATTTCAGAAAAACAGTTTTGGTGATTATTCTATAATATTTAGATGCAAGATCTTATCTAAATACATCCTCTAATCTACTCGATAGCAATAGCATATTAAAATCCCCAAAAATAGGTATAATAAATAGGTATAATAAATAAATACTAAAAGATTAACTGATATCAAAAATAAACTACAAAACTTAATACTTACTATATTTCATAAATTCTGGTTTAAATTGTGGTGTGGCTATACTCTTTTCCATTTCAGACTGTAAATGCACAATGATATCATTAATAAACAAACACAAAAGCATTTTTTTTTAATCAAAAGAGTGAAAATGAAACACTAAAATAAAATAATACACAGAAAGGATTTCAGATACTTCAAAACATGTTAACTTTTTAATTTAAAGAGATAAGACTTACACACAAATAAAATTTTTAAAAAGAGAGAGAGAGAGAGAGAGAGAGATGGATATAATGCAAAGAGAAAATATAAACACAGTTGTAATATTTATTTTTTCTGACTATGATTTATGGTTCAGACATGGCTATAGTTTTGGTAAAAGAAATCTCATCAAAAACTCACCTGTAAAAAATGCAGCCAAGTCTCGTAACTTATTTACCGTAAAAAGTACTGATATCGTATAAAGCCAAGTTTAACTAACTTATTAACTCTGAAATTTTCATTCACAAATCACTCCTAGTCTCTACATCTTTAGTTAATTATTATTTTGTGACTTGGCAATTACGCAGCACAGGAAAGTTATTACACCTTACTATGTCATGGGATGGGATGGGATAATTTAACTAAAGCAAATTATATACGCACAGGGAAGTTATTACACCTTAATATGTTATAGTATTATTTGATTAAGACTAACTATATACATCACATTCTCGTGCTACGTAATTGTCAAGTCACAAAATAATAATTAACTAAAGATGTAGAGACTAGGAGTGATTTGTGAATGAAAATTTCAGAGTTAATAAGATAGTTAAACTTGGCTTTATATGATATCAGTACTTTTTATGGTAAATGAGTTACAAGACTTGGCTGCATTTTTTACAGGTGACTTTTTGATGAGATTTCACTTCTTTTTGTAAGTAATCCTCCTTTTCTTGATTTTGGGCTCTTTTTGGAGATCATCCACTGATTTTCGAAGAAGTTACCTTAAAGAAATTTTAGGTAACTAGGCAAGCACTAAGTTATGGGAGGGGGGAGTCAAAAGTAATCTCAATTGCTTCCAGGAAAGGTGCTATCCATCTGAGATATTACTCGCAGCCTAGATACTTGATATTTAGCACAAAAGTACTGTTTAGGATAAAAAGAAAGCTAAAATTTAAATTTCCAGAAATTTTCAATAAATCAAACTATATTCGATTTTTCGAAGGTTTTTTTTTTTTTTTTTTTTTACATTTTTTTGGCTTTTTTTCTGCATTTTTAAATTTTTCCTTACTTTGTATCCTAAACCCTACCTTTCTGCCAAATGTCAAGCTCATAGGACTACAAAATCAAATTATTTTCAAACCTTCGACTTTTTATAAATTTATTGATTTTTCGATTTTACTTCTAAGTTTCCTGATTCTAATGCCAATATAGTAATTCTTTGATCCGTCTTCTTAGGATCATTTAAGTTCAATTTAAAGATAAATCAAGGTAATCTTAGAGTCACCATGATTTTATTTAGAAAGGACTATCAAGTCATAACCAGCCAGTAATGTCGGGAGGAGCGAAGGAGTTGTGAAAATTTTTTTGGTGCTAACATCATTTAACAATCCATATTTCATATGCAAATTAAATAGAGTATAACCTCTGAAAGAAAACAAACATGTCTATAAAGAAACCGCCTATAACGCAGTCGGTCTATAGCGGAACTTTTCTATATTGAAATTCGTAGACAAAAAGAAAAAAAAAGCATAATCCGAAGAAAAAAAAAGCATAATCCGGAGAAAAAAACATAAAACAATTAGGGGCGGTGTACTAGCTAATAGGACAATTATCTTAAAATTCATGTTTCTAGAACTACAAAATCTAATTGTTTTCGAATTTTAAATTTTTTATGAATATTTCAATATTTCGATTTTATTTTTGAATTTTAATTTTTAAAAGTTTTTTTTTTAAATCGTAAATACTACCTTTACACTACATTTTAAGTCTCTACGACTACAAGATCGAATTATTTTCAATTTTTTATTTTTTTCGAATTTTACGGATTTTTTCATTTTTCCTTATTTTGTATCCTAAATGCTACTTTTATTACAATTTTCAAGTTTCTAACGCTAAAAAATCGAATTATTTTCAAATTTTCGATCTTTTTTGATTTTTCTATTTTATTTTCGAATTTATTGTGATTTAATTTTTCCTTTTTCTGTATTCTAAATGACTATAGTATCTTTACGCTGAATTTTCAGTTTCTAAAGCTACAAGATCGAATTTTTTTCAATTTTTCGAATTTTTCAGATTTTTTAATTTTTCCTTTTTTTGTATTTTCTATTCCATATTTCAAGTTCCTAGCGCTACAAAATCGAATTATTTTCAAATTTTCGATCTTTTTCGATTTTTTTATTTTATTTTCGAATTTATTGTGTTTTAATTTTATCTTTTTCTGTATAACACTACCTTTACGCTGAATTTTTAGTTTTTAAAGCTACAAGATCAATTTTTTTTCAATTTTTCGAATTTTCCAGATTTTTTTTAATTTTTCCCTTTTTTCTATCCTAAAAACTACCTTTATTTCAAATTTCCAGTTTTTAGCTCTAAAAAAATCGAATTTTTTTTCAAATTTTTGTTTTTTTCGATTTTTTTATTTTATTTTCGCTTTTTGTTGTGTTTTTAATTTTTTTTCTTTTTCTGAATCCCTTTACACAAATTTTCTGTTTCAAAGACTACAAGATCAAATTATTTTCAATTTCTCTTTTTTTTTTTTTTTTTTTTTTTTTTCGAATTTTGCAGATTTATTTTTTCGAATTTTCCGTGTTTTTAAATTTTTTCTTAAATAGCATCCTAAATATTACCTTTATTCCAAATTTCAAGTTTCTAGCGCTATAAAATCAAATTGTTTTCAAATTTTCCTTATTTTTCAATTTTTTCGATTTTTTTTTCGAATTTTATTGTATTTTTCATTTTACCTTATTCCGAATCCTAAACATCTTTACGCCGAATTTTAAGTTTCTAAGGCTTTAAAAGATCAAATTATTTCCAATTTTTCAATTTCTCCTTATTTTGTATCCTAAATACTACCTTCATTCCGAATTCCAAGTTTCTAGCACAACAAAATCGGTATATTTTCAAATTTTTGATTTTTTAATTTTATTTTCGACTTTTATTGTGTTTTTGATGGGTTTTTTTTTTTTTTTTTTTTTTTTTTTTTTTTTTTCTGAATTCTAAACACTACCTTTACACCAAATTTTAAGTTTCTAAGACTACAAGATCGTATTATTTTCAATTTTCAATTTTGTTGGAATTTTCTAATGCTTTTTTTCCGAATTTTCAGGATTTTATAATTTTTTATTTCTTTGTATCCTAAACACTACCTTTATTTTAAATTTCAAGTTTCTAGGCCTACGGGATCCACCTATTCTTTTTGATGATGCGTGAATCAGTGAGTAAGTGACAAAAAATTTAAATTTTCAGTTCATATATTGTTTGCACTAGAAAAGACAGAAATGTAAAATTTTAAATTTTGGTCTTATTTGCCACATACTCTATATAAACAAAGTTTCAGTTTTTTGGGATACACCAGCTCAAAGATATGGGGAGGTCAAAAGTGTCCTGAGTTGCATCCAGAAAAGGATGCTTAGGGCAGTGCTCTCTTGACTTGGCGGAGCATTGCCGTGCCTCCAGATACAAAATTAAAAATTCAGGAAAATACCAACAAATCAATCTTTTTTCAATTTTTTTTCGATCTTTTCAAGTTTTCGAAATTTTTTTTTCAGCTTTCTGGATTTTTAATTTTTTTTTCCATCCTAAGTATTACCTATATTCCAAATTTCAAGTTTTTAGTTCTACAAAATCGAATTATTTTCAAATTTTCGATGTTTTTCTATTTTTCTGATTTTTTAATTTTATTTTCGGTTTTTATTGTGTTTTTAATTTTTTCTTATTCAGAAATCCAAACACTACCTGTATGCCGAATTTTAAGTTTCTAAGGTTAAAAGATCAAATTATTTTCATTTTTTTCAATTTTTTTCGAATTTTTGAATTTTTTTTTCAGATTTTCTGTATTTTTTTAATTTTTTTCTTTTTTTGTATCCTAAATAATACCTTTATTCCAAATTTCAAGTTTCTAGCGCTACAAAATCAAATTATTTCAAATTTTCAATGTTTTTCGATTTTTCCGATTCTTAAATTTTATTTCCGATTTTTATTGTGTTTTAATTTTTCCTTGTTCTGAATTCCAAACACTAGCTTTACGCCGAATTTTAAGTTTCTAAGGTTAAATGATCAAATTTTTTCATTTTTTCAATTTTTTTCAAATTTTTCAAATTTTTTTTTCGAATTTTCTAGATTTTTTTTTTTTTTTTTTTCTGTTTCTGTATCCTAAATACTACCTTTATTCCAAATTTGAAAATTCTAGCGCAACAAAATCGGATTGTCTTCAAATTTTCGTTTTCTCTTTCAATTTTTTCGATTTTTTCAATTTTGCTTTCAATTTTTTTGGTGTTTTTGATGTTTTCTTTTTCTGGATGCAAAACACTACCTTCACACCAAATTTTAAGTTTTTAAGACTACAAGATCGTATTATTTTCAATTTTCAATTTTGATGGAATACGTTGAATTTTCTAATGTTTTTCTTTCGAATTTTCCGGATTTTATAATTTTTCCTTTGTTTGTATCCTAAACACTACCTTTTTTCCAAATGTCAAGTTTCTAGGGCTACGGGATCTACCTAATCTTTTTGATGACGCGTGAATGAGTGAGTGAGTGTGTGACAAAAAATCGAATGTTTGAGTTCATATATCGTCTGAACTAGAAAAGACAGAAAGTTGTAATTTTAAATTTTGGTCTTATTTGCCACATTCTCTAGAAAAATGAAGTTCCAGACTTTTGGGAAACTTCAGCGCAGAGATATGGGGGGGGGTTGTGACATAAATATTTTGATGGGATGGAGAATAAGGAATATATCGTAATAGTGAACTTTTAAATATTGCAGTTGTGATTAAAATATGCAATTAACCCTGCACAATTTGTGCATCTGTTCTTTAGGTCGATATTCTTTGAGAAGAGAATCAAAAATATAAATTAAACATTCTTACTTGTTCTTGGTTGAAAAATAAGAGACTCATACTACTTGAAATGAAAACTCGTTTAGGTTAGGATCCAATAATGTTTATTACATTTTCTTGGAGAAGGAAGAAGGATGAGATGAAAGCTGCACATCAAGTCTTTAAAAAGTACTGGCTCAAATTTCGTAAAATTCGAAGAATCTTTAAAATATTCCTTCTGGCAGAATCCAATAAGGGATGTAGAATTAATGCAGAATTAAATTACCAGTTGATTTAAACTTTTAAAATATTAAATTTAAAATTTACAACAGCATTTTTATAGAATAATTAAAAACTGAAAACGCGAAATTGATCTCCAAAGAATCAGCGCTACGGCGATTCTAGGATACGAGCGCCGGCACAGGCCAGGCCTCCAGACCATACGACGTTTAGCATAAAATTACAGCATCATTTTTATTAAAATTCTGTTGGAAAAATGCGCAACATTAGTATATATACCCAGAAAAGGGGTGCACAAATGTGAGAGCAAGATTAATTAAGATCCTAATTTGTTGATTAGGAATTACGTGAAAATTAAAAGAGCAAATCAGAAACTAATTAACATTTAATAATTAAAAGAACCATTCTAATTTGTATTTGAAAGACATGCCCCTTTCGCATGCAGCGGCAAAACAAAACAGCTCCCGAAAACACAGGGAACAAGAGCTACGGTGACGCATGCGCACAACACACGAGCGGGGAAGAGCTGCCGAAAGCAATGACGTCACAGCTCAGCGCCGATTGAAGAGAACTCAGAGAACGGGATGCATTGCCATAGAAGCAACGTACAAGGCGCGCGATCGCTGGTAAAAAGGCATTTTAAAAGAACAGAAATTAAACTGGAAAGGCTATAAAATAAAAATACGTTGAGCTGAAATATAAAGTAATTAAAAAAGATAAAACTGTGATATATCTTTATCACAGGGGTCAAAAGTGCCCTGAGTTGCTTCCAGAAAAGTATGCTTACGGCTGTGCTCTCTCGACTTGGCAGAGGCACTGCCGTGCCTCCAGATTGACTTGTCAGCTCGGAGGCCCTTATCTCAGGTCAGTAACTATGGTTACAGCCAACATGACTGATTGACTGTTGTTCTTTTTTCCACCTCATTTGAGTGATCAGTTGATCAGCATTACTTCCTCCTTTGTTCGATTATACTCTATGTAATTTCAATTGGCTTCTCAATTGGCTCTCCCGGTGCTTATCTTAGTTCACTAAGTATGGTAATACAGCATTTGGCTGACTGGCCGCTCTTCTTTTCCCACGCTACTTGAGTACAACAGTAAGCTTCGTCCTTTGTTCAATTATAGCAGTGGGAAAAACAAGACCAGGGGCTTACGTCTTCTAGTGCCATGACAATGGAGGGGTGGATTAGGGATGACAAATGACGTAAATTTGTTTTCTCCCACAAGTGACGTAGAAGAAGTGACGTCGAATTCATGAGGTCAGAGACTGATGCAACAAGTCTAAACAAACTAAAAATTCATTCAGAGTGGAAATCTTGATAACTGAAGTTGGCAGTCGAGTCAATAAATAATTTTGATTCAAAGTGCTATTTTATTCTGTTCAGTGTCAAAGAATTTGACACGAGATATTCTAGCCATAATTTATTCTCATTCTTTGTGATTAAGTCTCAAATACATAATTCAAGTCAAGATTATTCGTGATTTAAGTACTCACTTGATTCAAATATATGTTAAACAACTAAACCATAGTTGAGAAATATGCAAAATCAGTGAGTTGAAAAATCAATGTTTTCAATGTGTGCCATTTTAAGTATGTTTGAAGCTCACAAGTTATGTTTGGTTCATTCTGAAGCTCACAAGTTATGTTTGGTTCATTCTATCACCTACAGCATTATTATTTGTGAATCCCAGTACAGGGAATTTAGCATAATATTATTCTTCGTTTTCTTCAAGTGTTTTTGTGATTAAAAATGTGTTTGTATTATCAAGGCCTAATTAATTTGCTGCCTGTGTCATTTATGGGAGCTGGGGTAAGTAATTGTTCTTAAATTGCTTAATAGTTTTTTAAGGGCAGTACATTTATTCAATCCAAATTTTTTAAATCCCGATTTTTTGTATAAATTCAATAGTCATTGTTATTCTAAATTAATTCTATATATTCTTAATTATTCTTTTATATTCTAAATTCTTTCTATCCACATATACAAATGAAGATAACTTTGCAAATGTGCTAGAAAGATTTGATTTGTCCGTTAAAAATGATTAATTAAATTTAAAAAATAAGAACACCATTAGTATGTCATTTAAAAATCTATCCATATTTCTATCTACAAATAGCTTTACAAAAGAAGTGTTATAAAATCAGCCGAACAAATAATTTGCTTTTTCTTTAACAAAAGAAAATCAAAATTGGTGATGCAGTAAAGAAAGTCTTTGAATGAAGTAGTAACTCATACTCTTGCATGGGTAAAAATGTTTTTGCAGAAGTGGAATAGGAAAAACATTTTGAGGGGCTGGCACATTCTAGTGCCATGACAATGGAGGAATTATGAAAGCAGAGCATTTGTCCTTGAGAAGCAAATTTCTTTTACAGAAACTATAGTACAGAATGAAATGACAGGCAAATAGGAGAGAACATTTCAAAATGAAAAGTGTCTCAGACTACAATAAAAATATGGGTGGCGTCGATATCAGGAATGCAATAATGACTTAATCCTCACTTTAACTTCTAATAAATGGAATAAATTTGTAATATTGTAACACTGATTGAATTGAACACGACTTTTTTCCTTGAAAAACTGTAATTTAACAGAACAATTGGAAGACATTTGCAATTAATAAGGAAAAACTCTTTTCAAAAAGTATTTTATAAAATTTAAGAATTTTTGTCATTTAGGAAAAGGTTAATTTTTATCTAAATATGAAAGGAGAAATCCATAAAAATAAATAAATAATAATAATAATAAAATACAAAGGAAGACATTTAAAAAATAACTTTTAGGTTCGGAAATTAGTTATAAATAACTACAAATTAAAAAGAAATATTCAATGATGAAATTCAACAACCATGAAAATCACATTCATTTGAAAAATATAATAAAATAAGGCACCACTCAATGAGCACCAATTAAAAAACTTTAAATTATGTATAATAGAAAGAGGAAAATATTTACTTGTCTCTTTTCAGCATCCATTTGATGATATAACTCAGATCTACTATTCCAGTATACAGAAAAACTATCCAATGCAACTAACTGCAATTCAAAACAATATTAATTACATATTTATATATATATAACTACATCATATTACATAGTTTTGCATAAATGCATCATCTGCAATTTTTATGTTTTAATTAATGAAATTATAATTATTAGTTAGTAATTACAAAAATTATAAAAACTGCAAATTAGTAATTTTATTAGTTAGTAGCATGTTATGTACATTGCCAATGTTATGTATACATTAATATTTTGTAATAATTATATAAAACTACATTAAATACTATTGATATTAATTACAATTATTAATAACTGCTTTAATATTAACTTGTTCACACTGCTTAAAATTAATAATTATTAAATAATTAACTCTCTGATTAGGAAAATAATATACATTTTTATACTTTTATTACTAAAATGATACTGAATAATTTAGTATTCATTCTACAAAAAAAAGGGGGCAGGGTACTAGTTCCCCAAAAGGGCATTAGCTCAGTAGAAAAAGGGATTATTTCATAAGGAAGTATATTAGTAATGTGTCTAATAACAATATAAGAGTAAAAAGCATATAATTTTTTAATGTGATAAATAAAGTGGCATTAATTTTTAATGATCTTATGAATTAAAATTGAAAAATATAATTAAATTACACCATGATTTAATAACTTCATTTTTTTTTCTAAATAAAGTTCAATATTTTTGGTCTTGGGCACAACTTAAGGTGAATTTTATTTTTAGGTGCGTTAGGTAATTACATAAATATGTAGCACGTATAGTCGTCGTCTGATCCGTCCGTCTGTCCACATATTACAGCGCAAAAACTACCCAACCAAATGGTTTTTAATTTAAAATATATTATCTTTGCAGAATTTTGGTAAGACATTTCAAATTTTATGAAAATCAAACCAAAATTTTAGAAGATATTAATAAAAATATTCATTAAGAAATTTGAATTATTATTTTTTTTTAATCGGTGCTTTCTTGTTTTAGGGGCTTCCGAGGTTTAATCGTCAAGCAACTGAGATACTTATTTTAGTACAGAAATTAATCTGCAGATGATATAATTTTGATAATAATATTAGATAATCAGTAGTCACCTAATTAAATTTTCTCATAGTTTAACATGGGATTTCGTGATTGCAGAGGCAAAAACGTGTATAAGTCAATTATTTTCTTAAAAGAAATATATAGGTCAGTAAGATTTACTACATTCACACTCACTGGAAGTAAAATTTTAAATGCCAAGACAGTTTTGTTGATGATAATATTTTGACAATATATTGATGATATTTTGATAGAGATCACCAAAAAATAAGTCTCTCACCACAGTGACTGGTTATAGGTAAAACTTTATCAGCCACCCCTAGATTTCAATTTATCTCTTGGCAAGTGGCAAGTATCATTCATAAAACATTGAATTTCTATTCCTTGATTCTCAATATTAAAAGAATAATTAGAAATTTTTAAAATGAAATTGCTATAAATTTTAAACTTACTTTGTGTATAACACTGATACTTTCTTGAATAACAGCTGGGACCCATTTTTCATTTGTAGTTTGAAATGACAAATTGTGCAATGTGAAACCTAAACTAAATGGATTTCTTGGATCAGAAAAATTATCTTCATAGCGAAGATGTATATCTTTAATTGTTACTTGAAGATTTTTTATAATTTGTGTGACAAGTTTTTCTGTAAATGTATCTTTCTTTTCTTCTTTGACATCACCTAAAACAATTCAAATTCATACAATTAATGCAAACCACATCACACTCAGAGAAAAATTATCATTATTATTATTTTCTTTTTACAGTGGCCATGGTGCAATTCAAGCTTTAAAAAATGTGATTAGTTGCCAAATATTAAATCAAAGAATTGCATATTTATAATTTTAATTCTAAAAATAATAATAAAAAAAAAATAAGCACTTTTACAAACTAGAGTTTCAAAAGTGTCTTCAACAGTACAAAAATTTGTAAATAATAAAACAAGGTAATAGCTCAACATAAAATTAAATTGGACAATAAGAATGTAAAATAAACATTATAAAATGTTAGGATATGTATTTATGTCTATGAGAAGCATTATTGTTTGTTTATACATAAATTTTGCTTGTTCATCACTTCTTTATGTATGAAAGGATATTGAAAGGATAAAAAGTAAATCTTTGTAAAGCTCAAAAATAAAAATAAAAGTTTAAAAGTTAAAATTCACAAAGCATTTTCTCTATTATGGAAAAACAAATACTTAAAACTAATTTACCAGTCATAAACATCTTTAGCCATAAATTTTAATCAACTTTCATCAACTTGACAGTTATTATGAACCAAAAATGTAATAATTAGATATTTCCTGTCTGAATTGCATCATATTTCCTAACATAAAAAAAACTGAGTTGTTATTGTGATGCATGATGATTTAGGAAACAAATTATAAACAATATATGATTATTGCAGTCCAGAATTACATTTAGATCATAAAGTTCAATAAATTTTCAAAATGACAGTTAAAGCATTCAAGAAATCAAAATAAATAATTATGTTTAAGATATAAATTCAAAATTATTGTCAAAATAAGAAATTAATGTTTATATTTTAGGTTGTAAATCCTAATTTTGTCTGTTTGACAGTTATTAATATGACTGGTTCATAATTAACCATTAACATTAAATTTAGAAATGACTGTTGTCCATGCAATTGGCAAAACCTATTGCATCATAAGACCACATTAATCAAGCCTTCTATCCAATTAAAAGTAATTTCATGCCTACATTTGGTTAGTTCGCCCTCTGCTGGAAAATATCAAAATGTCTAACAAAAAGCGAGAGCACACATTTTTGTGTGTCTCTTTCCGTCTGGCACCTGCTCAAACACTTACAGATGCCCCGCTCAACCTGTCCTGAAACAGTCAGTCTTGACTGGCTGCTCTCAGAAATTTCCGTAAAGAAACAATAACTTCCATCTGCTTTCAAACCCCTGGGTCTGACTTAAAAAGGATCATGTAATTAAAAAAGGAATAAAGTCAGATCCCAGGAAATAATGACCTTTTTACTTGGACTCGACTACACTTCCTCGATCGTAGAAAATTGACGGCATCCTTGCAATCGTAGTGAGCCCCAGTTACCAGGTTTGTTACATGCATATGTATAAAACATAAAACCCAAACTGCTTGATCACAATCCGCCAATCGGAAACATGTTTATAGCAGTTAAAATGATGTGGAAAAAAAAAAAATTGTATTGGCATTCATAAAACTTAAATTAAAATGTTAAGTGATGACATAAAGAAATTGAACCTCCAACTATTTAATATCATTGGTATGTATAAAAGAAAATATTTCTGAAAACTGTCATATCCATTTAATTTTAATAAGTATTAAGTAAAACTAAAACATTTTAACATGACAGCACGGAATGATGCACAAAATCTGGGAAGTATGAACAGGTTTTAGTAGTGAAAATGATATCATTCTCTCAAAAGAAAAGATAGATTTTCAACCATGAAAATAAAATACTTAATATCATTGTGACAATATGATGTCATATTTACAAGACTTTAATTTTTCATATCAAGAGACTTGAACACTCTACGTGACATTTTGGAATGCATGCTTGATAGGTAACTCAGCAAAAGTGAAAATTAATAATAAAGTGCATAAGGAAATTCTTTGACTAGTAGAAACTAATATAATTAAGTTTTATGTGATGTATATCATTTATTTGGATTTTACAGCAGTGCTTAAAGTATATTTGCAGGGATATGGATCAGCAAGCAAGTAGGGGAAGAAGAACCCCTAAGTATTAAATAAAATTCTACTGTATGCATGTGTTGTAGTCAACTCTCAAAAAATTTTGAGTCTGAAACCTGAAAATGCATGAAATTCGCATATTATTCACAACTAAAAAAATATATGAAAATTCCATTTGATGTTCTGCAAAAAACTAAAGATTGTCGTATTGGTTTGGTAGATTGCAACTGTTGCCTTTTTTATGGTGAACATGCTGTCCTCCAATCACAGATATCAACACTATCACAGCCTATTTTTCTGAGATAAAAAAATTAACAATATTGAAGCTTATATTGAAAACGTTTTCAGCTTTTGTTTTAAGGATGTTATTTATGAATTATGAATGCTATACATCTGGTGATAAACAGCTGCATTCAAATTCACTTGTGTAATTCTGTTGATGACATCAGCAAATTTGTTATTGGATAGCTTTATTCACTGTACATGATATGAAATGTGCTTGCATTTATTCAAAAGGATAGTATATCAGCTGCAACTTCATTCCAGTAAATGCTCTATCTTATGTGTTCATGTTCTTTTTTTTTTTTTTTTTTTAGAAAAGAGCATGCTAGCTTTTGGTCAATGGTATGGCCATATTTTGTACTAATTATATAACTAATTTTTTAGTCATATTTTTAAAATGTTTTAACTAGTTTTAATAAAAATATAATTAATTTTTTTTAATTTGAATTATTTCTGAATAACTCAGAGCACCACATAAACTCTGCTACAAGTTAAGTTAACCTAAATTTTGTCCAAGTACCATCAATCATGTGCAATTTAATTTTGTACATGCAGAGTTTCTATTTATTGCAGTCTTACTCTCCAAAATTATTGTATGTTTCGCAATATTTACCCTGTTTTCAAGTTTTGTAGTGCTAGTTGTATTGATTTTACACCAATTTAAATATTAATTTTATTTTTTTACGCATTTTCATCATACCTCAAACAGACTACAATTAAGAATATGCTCAACAATTTTAAGAAATAATTTTTAATATGAGATGTAATCTTCCCAACTGGGCGTAAAAGTCCGGGCCAGGATTTGAATTTGTAATAGTGATAATTTATTAAAATTATTCTTCAAGTTTCTTCATAGTTTCTTTTCACATTAGACATGGTGAATTTTAGCACTGAATATTTATAAGATACAATTTTCCAAAAATACATAACTAATTTTATAAGGTTATAAAATGTAAATAAAAGTTGTCAAAAAGTGCTTTTGAAAATTTTCCAACTTGCCAAGGCTACTATAAAAAGGAAGAACTATTTTTTATAAATATATATACATATACTAGAATATGTTAAATACTTTTACTTGTTGTTAAGCAACTTATTTTACATTAAGGGGATTCTCTACCCTTTGAACTTTATTTTTATTTCACTGTTTTATAATATTTTTCTGATATATTATTAAATGATTTTATAAAAAAAAAAATGATTTAATAAAAATAAAAAAAATACAATTCTTAAGGTAGATTTTTTTTTTTTTTTTCTTTTTTTTTTTTTTTTTTAAAAAAAAGATAATTTTTAAAACCCTACTTTTTCTACAATTTTGAACTTTTTTTTTTTTCAATGCTTTTTTTTTTGTGTGAGTATGTTTTATAAATCTATGGCTTAGAATTCTAAAAAGTTAATTAGTTTAAAAATAAATAAGTAAAATGTCATGACACATGTAAACTAGTCGGATGTGCCAATGAAAAAACTTTCTTCTATCTCACACAGGTTTTGCATACACTAAAATGAATCAGCACCAATTTTTATCAAGGTGAATCTAAAGTTTTATTAAATTCCGTGCATTAATTCTTGAGATATGACTGTTGTTAAAATCATGTAAATCCTGCAAAATGCAGCATAGCAGCGCTACCTGTTGGGAGATTTAGACCAAAACCTAATCAACAACAACTTATGTCAATGTCTAACTGAATCTGAAGTTTGATGAAAATCCGTGCATTAGTTCTTGAAATATAGTTATCATGATAATAATGAAAAAAGTAGCATAGCAGTGCCACCTGTTGGTCTATTTAAACCAAAATGTAAGCAGAATCTATTTATGTCAAGGTCTAACAGAATCTGAAGTTTGATGAAATTCTGTGCATTAGTTCTTGAGATATAGCTATCATAAAAATAATTAAAAAAGTGGTATATCAGTGCCATCTGTTGGGATAGCTACACCAAAACGTAATTCAGTGTCTATTAATGTCAAGGTCTAACTGAATCTGAAGTTCTATGAAAATAAGTGCATTAGTTGAGATAGAGCTATTGCGAAAATCATGAAAAAGGCAGCATAGCAGCACCACCTATTGGGTGATTTTCACCAAAAACTAATCAGCACCAATTTATATCAGGGACTAACTAAATATAAAGTTTTATTAAATTTCGTGCATTAGTTCTTGAGACAGAGCACCCACAAAACTTTTGTCATATATAGACAGACAGAGTCACAGACAGACATTTTCTAAAAACAATCAAATCATGTTCAAGACCTTCTAAAATGTATAAATCCGTTGAAAATTTTCATAAATCCAATACTTTCTTCTTGTAAAGATAGAAGAAAGTAAACAATACAGCAAAAATTACTATGCTTTAAGATTTTTTATTAAAAAAAAAAATAAGTTACTAAAAATAAATTACTGAAAATCTAATTCCCAATTTTATGAAATGTACCTTAAGGATCATTCAATAAAAATAGCGAGTCAATTGTAAAGTATATGCTAGAAATTTCAGCATTTTGATCATACTGATATATTGAAAAAAACACAAACTGAGAAAGATTAATTTCAAGACTGCAACTCTGATATATTTAAAGAAAAGTAAATGCAAGAAAAAGCCTTTTTCAAATATTTATAATCATCGGATATTTACATAACTTTGCCAGAATGTACCAGGAATGTCAAAATACATTTTAAGCAAAAGGTTGGAAGATTGATGTTTTGGCCATTTTTTGCAAGATGAAGGATAGTGAGTTAATTTAACAGAAAAAAATACATTATGAAATATTAGAGTTTAATCTAGAAAAAAGAGATTTGTAGCTTTTTGGATAATTGCAGCCAATAACTGTTAGCCAAATAAAAATAGCTTTAACCAAGAAAAAAACCTTTTATTTATACAAAATTTCTATATAAATGAGTATTATTTTTAATTATACAATATACTAACAGTACACCACTCTGTAAGATTGACCCTCTGGAGATTTGGCCATACATCACACATCAAATGCTTTTTTAAATGGAAATTCTTTTCAAACTTCCCCTTCCAAATTAACCATAATTAAGTTACTTAAATTTTTGATTGTCAGTCTATTTCTCGAGTCAGTTTTTGTTATAGTCACGAGACTCAATCCCCTTTCACAGTCTGCTGTAGACAACAGAATTGTTGCTATAAATTCATACAAAGAAGTCACATTGGGAAACATGTCAGTAATGCCATTTATATGGGAAAAAAGAATACAATTAGCTGGTTTCATTTATTTACCCTTTGTAGGCAGAACCTGCCTAAATAACTTCCGTTCATGAACCATTTGGGTTTCATTTCTTAAGTTGGGATCATCAACAAAAAATAAACACTCTTTTAATTTCCTCAATACGTCTAACGCAAATGATATCACACTATTTGTAAGATGCTTGCACAGGGAGGACGAGACAAATTTTGAAGTGAGTTGCCAGGATAGAGGCAATGTAAGTTTTTTTTTTGTTTTTTTTTTTTTTTTTTTTTTTTACACGGCAGCAGCAGGTTTACCAAATGCAGAACAACAAAATGGAAATGATATATTTTTTTTTTGGCTGTCGCTATTATGAACGAATTGGCGAATCCACTAAATGCTTTAGGGGCAAAAGGTGCTTTCAGTTAGCTTTTTGGCTATTTGGCTAGTGCTAGATTAAACCCTAAATATAAAATAAAATAATAAAATCAGATGAAATAATAACATCCTATATGTATATATATATATATATATATATATATATATATATATATATATATATATTGTTGTTTAATTACATAGACAAGAAAATTATCTAAAGATATAATAGCAATAAAAAAGAATTAATAAATAAAACAGAATTATGTATTTAATAAAAAATATTGAATTTATTAAAAAGAATATTAATATTAATTAATGAAGCATACTTCTTTCAGCTGCTTTTGTTTTAGCTTCTTCTATCCTTTGTAGTTCAGCTTGTTTAGCATCTTCAGCTGCTTTTGCTTCTTTGTTAGCATCATACTTAATGCCTGTAAATTTATGATATATTTTGTGATTATTTTTAATTAGATAAAAAATTAAAAGAAAATATCAAAAGATAAATGAGCCAGTTTGTTCATGATCTATAACATATTATCACGTAAAAAAAAATAAAATATAAGTGGAAGGATTTTATACTTTAACATTTTAGGATCTGAATTTTTTTAATTTATAGAAGTATTTCATAAGGTTCAAGAAATGGAATTTTCCCAAATATTCTGCAATGTCCAAGATTATTCATACATAAGTTATTTTACTCATTTAGAATCATCTTCACTCATTGAAAAAAATGTCAAGGAGTGAAATTACTCCTCGATATCTTTAGAAAATTTCAAAGTATTTCACTGCATTAAAGTTAGAATGAAAACATTCTATAAAATACTTCCATGAATATAAAATTAAGAAATTGTTTAAAAAATATATAACAAATTATCACACCTCGTAATAATATTTAATTGCTAAAAGGCATAAAATAAAAATTATATAAACAGTAATGTAAGTTTTATTCGGTCATATTTAGGTTTCATGGAAGTCAGGTTGTTGGGATTTTCACAAAATGTTTGAACAGAACTATGTTTCATATGAAAATAAATAGGTATTTGAATATGAATGAGTATATATTCAATTTACTGCATGAGAAAAAATAAAATGTATATAAGAAATGTAATCATAGATTATTCTTTCTTTACGGTGCAGTTAAAAAACCCTTTTTTCTTTTCTCAGAATATGAAAAGCATTGCCAACATTTCGTTTATGATACACACAAAAACACATGTATCGCATTTGTGATAGTTTATGCACACATACACATGCTATGCATGTGCGCAGATTTGGAAGTGCCCACTATTCCAAGCTATAAGCGTATAAATATACGCATGTTAGTTATTGTAAAAGTGATCGCTAAAGAAAGGTGTCCACTTTTCGGGAGTGTCCATTATGGAGGTCTTATTGTATATATATATTTAATCTGAAAAAACATTGTGGACATTCTTTAGAAAAAGCGAGTCAACCCGAACCTGACCCGCAAGAGTCAATATCCAACCCGAAACTGACCTGAACCGCAGCCAAAAAGCAGAAGTCAACCCAACCCGATGCAAGAGTCTACCATGGAGTCAATTTTGGTAAGTTAAATGATGCTGCATCGTTACATATTGTATTTTTACGTGATACAATCTCTATGGTTTCTCTTATAATTACGTACATTATTTTTTATTTATACTTGGATGGTCATTTTCATATTTGTAAACATGGAGTAACTCAAGCCATAATTTTGGTATGTTAAATGATGCTGTGTTGTTACATATTGTATTTTTACGTGTTACAATCTCTATGGTTTCTCTTATAATGGATGGATAGTATAGAAAAAAGGAGCATGTAACTGATATTAAGTATAATAGAAAAAACACAACTCTAGAAAGATTATATTAAGAAGGGGGTTGGGTTGATTATTGACGGCCAATTATCTACACTAGGGATATAGGCCCGGGGGGAGTGCCCTTCGTGGGGGTCTTTCTAAGGGAACCTAATCCGTATTTACGCATGGATAAATCCACGGCTCGAAGAAAACCATGAAAACTCCGAACGATTAGGCCGACGGGCGCGATTGGGATATATTAAGAAGAAACCATTCAAATAAATTTCAATGAAAATAAGATAATTTTTTGCTCCAATCTATACTATCTATCCATTATAAGAGAAACCATAGAGATTGTAACACGTAAAAATACAATATGTAACAACACAGCATCTTTTAACATACCAAAATTATGGCTTGAGTTACTCCATGTTTACAAATATGAAAATAACCATCCAAGTATAAATAAAAAATAATGTACGTAATTTTAAAAAAGTACATGTCAAATAAAATGATTGCATTTCAAATAATAATTTCATAGACTGTGCAATTGTAGAATATTCTCATTCATTTTGATAATGGTTCTGATGGAGCCGAAACATGTCAACAGTCTAATAAAACTTATTTTACCATTTAAAAAGTTTTTACTTTATGCCTTTTAGCAATTATAAGAAGAAATTACTTATGAAATATAAACAATTGCCAATGGTAGCCTTTTCCAAATTCCTATTTAAGAGTAAACACATTCAAAGTAGTGTATCATTTAAGTTTCTAAACTACAAAAAATTTATTATTATTGGACTGACATTTCTTCTCTCTATCACATCAAATGAGAGAGGCTTTTCAACTCAAAAAAGAAGGAAGTATATATATATATATATATATATATATAATTTTGTAGTTAAATTTTGACTTTCAATGTAACTAATTTTTTTTCTAATATTATAAGTAAAAAAAAAAAAAGAAAAAGTTTAAATTATTTTTTAAAATCTTGAAAGGGAGTGAAATTTATTCTCTGAAATATTTTTTAGCCTATTACAGATAGGATGTTGTCATGATACCAGGAATATAAATTTAAGCTCCAGTCACAGCATGCAGCATTGACAGAATTACAGTGAAAAACACTTTTGTTGAGGTTGACTGAAATTTGAAATTTAATAATTATACACAAACTTCATTATAACTGATTTTCTTTAATAATTTCAGTGGTGTTGGCAGGCTTTTTGAATCCTTGGCCCCATGAGACTGTGGCCAGTTTGCTTTCTTTAGCGGGCGAAATTTGTCGCTAAAATAAATACATTTTTGTAACCAGGGTTTTTTTTTTGTGTGCTAAACACTTAATGGTATTCCAGATGGTCATTTCTTCTCTCATCTTGGACTCCTTTTTTCAATTGGGTACTTTTCGGTTAGCAGGGCGCCAGTGATATATGTACATATATAAATACATTAGTATATACATATATATATACATACATATATGTGTATATATGTTTTTGTATATATAGGTATACGTAGATATGTGTGTGTGTTTATATATATATGTATATATATCACTGGCGCCCGGCTAACCGAAAAGTACCTTCAATTGCTTGCAGTTTCATTTTCGCGATATTATATGGCACAAAAATTTCACTTTTTTAAGACGGCAGTATATTAATGTCCTTCTAACAATGAAATGCCATACTGTTTCCTATAAAAAGTGATAAAGTGTTAGTTAATTACATGTTTTTAATTATAAGGAGAGAAATGTTTTGCTTAATTAATGCATTTATTATTCATTTAATGTTACGTGAACGAAGTCACAGGTAACAGCTAGTAGGGTCATATATAGAATCAACAGTTGGGAAAAGCAAAAACTCCCTTCTGCAGAGAATTAGAACAATGGGAATATGTGAGGAGTGAGTATTCATCAATTTTTGGGAGAAACTAAGTAAAATGTTGTGATTTGAAAATGATTGCAGATTTATAAATGCTGCCTTTTAGCTATCAATGTCAAATTTCTAGTCACCAATGATGACAAGAAATTTCATGCTTTGTCCTAATCCTATGGACTGGTTTACTCACCATTTTATTTGCATTAATTCCAAAGTCAGAACATTATTTATGATTAATATGCATTTTTACTGATTCAAAATATTAATGAATAAAAACATATGAAATTTTTATAACAAGTCCATTTTAATGAAAATATGAAATCTATCCACAAAAAATATTGTAGAATAATTTTAAAACAAAGTTTAATTAGAAGTATTAAAGAGGGATGTATACAGCATTGATTAATATACAGATTTAAAATATAAACAGTACATAATTGTACTTGCACTATTCATTATTTTAGTTTACCAAATTTTTGATTCTTTAATCAAGAGATAATTGGTTTCACTATTAAAAGTTCTACATTCAAATAATGGAAACTTTTCTGTATGTTAAATAATAAGAAAAAGCAAGTTATTCTATTTCTTAACCACTTAAATGGTACTTAGATGTATTGTCATAATCATTTATTTATTATTGAAATAATTTACCAAATTTGTATTTTATTTTCATGCAAAAATAATCCAATTCTCATTTAAGGCATCATTAATTTTTTGTAATGTTGACAATTTAAATAATATAACAGCATTTATTACTTTTTATCTCTCATAAGTAACCTTGATTATTCATTCCTATTACAACATCACTAATGGTTCCAGCATATTACGTGTTCTTTTCCCCTTTTTTCATTCTTGGTTTTTCCTTCACTTTCCCTAACATTTCTCATTTCTTTTTCAAGCTATAAACTGGCCAGTTTAGTCCCTTGATGTCCATGGTGATGGCTATAAAATTTTAGCCGAAACTGTTGCAGTAATTTAACTTTTAAACAAGTTTTAACTTTTCCATTTTATACTGTTTTAGCAAAGTACAATTATGAACTGTTTATATTTTTAATCTGTATAAAATTTAATTAGTTAGTCTTGAGAAATACAATAACATAGAGCAGGCCTGTCCAACCATTTAGTAAGCACCTCAGGTGTTGGCAGACAATGGAAGGCAGCATTATTTATATAATTGGAAACATACAAAATTATCTTTTTGTTAGCATTAGCGACACATACACATCTCACAATAATAATCATGCCCATGTAAAATAAACTGCAGAAAAATTATAAATCATAGTAAATTTATAACTATATTTCCCTGATAGGGGCTTCTCTCAAAAACTTTTGTTGGATAAGGAGCCAAAAATCTTAATACTACCCTCAATAAAAAAATCATGCAAATGTTAATGATTTAAAAATAAAACATTTTTAAATAGATATTTATATTTTAAAAAAAGCTAGTAACAGGAAACTTTTGAAAGGCACAGACACATCTTATGTGATGCACATACATCTCATAGTTAGACCCATTCCCATGTTAAAATACTTTACAGAGAAAATATAAATCATAGTAATTTTATAATTGCATTTTCCTGAGAGGGGCTTAACTCAAAAACTTTTGTAGAGTAAAGAGAAATTAACCTTGATGCTGCCTACA
This sequence comes from Maratus michaelseni, assembly GCA_963931845.1. NCBI lineage: Eukaryota > Metazoa > Arthropoda > Arachnida > Araneae > Salticidae > Maratus > Maratus michaelseni. Next base: position 314,873,491 of record OZ007591.1, read on the forward strand.
ATGACACAAAAAACCTGCAAACAATATTTAAAAAATTAAAAAAATTTCAGCATTTTTAACCCATAAACACATGTGTCTATTTTTGTAACTTTAGCGCATGCATGGGATAAATCTCATCCTATTTTTCTCCCATTATATTTTTTACTAAATACATTTTAAAAACAAATCTACATACATATATTATAAAATGCATCAGTTCTACTTCTTTGTAGTGGAAAAAAAAACATGCTTTTTATATATATTTAAAGATTTTGTAACAATTTCTATAAAAATAATGCCCCCTTTCTTATAAGAAAAAATGTGACTGGTGTGAGATCTACCCCATGCGTGTGCTTATGGGTTAAGAATGAATTTTATATTCTAAAAAAAGGTAGTAACAGGAAACATTCAAAATGGCACCAAGAAATCCTTCAAAGGGTGCCGGGTTGGACAGCCCTGATATAGAGAAATAAAAAAATAAAAAAACACTTGCCTTGGTTTGGAATAACAACAACAAAAAGTCCTTCTACAGTTGCAACTGTGGGGGAAGTGTATATATTTTTATAAGGTATTTTGAGGATAAGCTTGCCTGGAAATAAAAGTTAAAATTAATTTTTAAAAAAATTAAAAGCATTACTAAACATTGATAGAATTTTCAACAAAAAATAAAAACAGAGTTAGTTCTATCTATACATATATATATACAGTATAGAGTATAGAACCATTTATCCAGAATGGTCAGGGCCAGGTGTATTCTGGAAACTGTTTTTTCTGGATAACTGGTTGGACATTAAAGCAACATCCATTTGTAGAATATAATGTGGCTGTAACATTGTTACTGATTTCAAATTATTAGATTACTCTGATTAAGGCTCAGATCCTATCAAGATCAAAGTTTAATCAGAGTTTGAAAGAAGGCAATACTTTAGAAACAATAATACTGCATGAAGCTCAATATCTAACTAAATATGCTTTCATTTCAAATACTAGATATTGATCAAGTTGTACAATGCATGTGGTTATCTATCAAGCAATGCACATGTCAAACTGGCACTGCATGACAATTTTTTTTTTAAAGATTCTGAAATCTGTCAGTTGAAAATATTCTGGATAACTGATTTTCCAGTAAACTGGATTCCGGATAAATGGCTCCATACTGTATAACGGTTAAAAGAGAACACAGAAACATGATACAACAATCAGGGAATAAAAATAAATACGAAAAATTAAAACATGCCTGTTTGAAAAATATAGAAGAAAAATAAAAATAGAATGTATCACCGAGATAATATAAAACATACTGGAGGGGAAAAAGTAGGAAAAGATAAAAAATTAATTAATTAATTATTTGTATATACATAATAGTAGATTCTGGTAAAATTGGGATACATTAGTTCTGCATGATTTGTCCCAATAAAGTGGCTCCCCAATTATCAAAAGTAAATAAAATGATAATTTTCTGTTTTGTTGTTGACATTTCGTTCCAATTAACCCAAATAACCAGAATCTACTGCAGTGTCCATGTTGATGGAAGTTAAATAAGTATTAGTCACTGGGGTAATGCTGAAAAAAAAAAATAGAAGCATTGATCTTAATATTAAAAAAACTACTGCTGTAAAGTATTAATATTAGGTGTGATATATTACTTTTTCATATAATTTTTATGGGGATATTTATTTTGTAGAAAAGCTAAATTTCAGTAGATTTGAATAATTTAAATTTCAAATGTTATTAATTAAAATTATTTAAAATTTTTAAATTAATAAAATTAATATTAATAAAATACTAAATTAATATTCTGATTTAAGTCTCAGTTATGTTATGTAAAAAATTATATTGTTTTAATCCAGTCATTTTTCACATGATCATTTCATATCATTTTATCATATTTAATCATTATGAACTTAAAAGTATCTAAAAGAAAAAATACTCACCCAGATGACCTGAAATAACTTTAATAGGCAAATCCAAATCATCTAGAGCACTTTCTTTTACATCTAAATGCTCTAATTTTACATCTCCTAAAAATAAAAAAGTTTAAATGCATTGTACATATTAGAAAAAATATTTCTCAGGGAAATATATTGATATTACACCTGCTATTAAAATAATAATAATAAAATTTGAATATTTTTTAATATCATTTTATACATATATCTGAATTTAGACAGGAAATGCTCTTAAAACATTTGATGCAATTTAAGACTTCTGCAAATTTTGATAAACTAGATTTATATATTTAAACAGGATAGAGATTCCTGTAATAGAGATTAAATTTAAATAGAGATTTAAAGAAAAGAAGGAAAAAAAAAGTGTCTTATTGGCAGATATTATTAATGTGCCAGAGCAGGCCTGTCACTGCCTAATGAAATACAAAAAATAGTTGCTTTAGTAGCCTGCGATAAAAAAATTAATAGCCCAAGTAGTTGATGCTTACTTGAAAAAAAAAAAAAGAAAAGAATCCTTATTTTCTAAAAAAATATATAATAACCAAAACTGTTTCGTGAAAATCCACATATCAGTCTACATTTTACGGTAACCCACATTTGCCATTTTTCGTACTTTTATTGGGTCATTCCATGTCAAATCAACCAGTGACTCAACCTGACAATTTTAGATTTTGATGAAACTTACAGGAATCATTCTCCCTTGGGATATAAATGAGAATATACTTTTATTATTTTTTTTATCTGAGTAAATTTTCATACAATTAATTTTTTTAAATTTAAAAAAATCATCATTTTTTGGCTTGTATGAATTTTTTCAATTTTGAATTTCTCAAGTTCTATCAGGCATACAGAGTTGTTTGTCCCCTCGTTTTAAAGAGAATTTCATAAGTTTTAATTTGATATACAAGTTGACTATGTGTGGTTTTAAAAAAGTTAATTTAATTTAAAAAAATTAAATTTACAAATTTTTAAAATAGTGTTTTTTAAAAAGCACAATGTAAACACATTGATAAGTTACGTTACTATCGAGGTGCAATAAATCAAAATACAGCTTCAAAACATTAAAACTGTAAGATGTTAAAATTTCATGAGCTTTCGGCTAAACATTAGCCTTCCTCAGATGAACAACAAGCAGTCGAGGAGACGCTGCTCCGAAATGGCGCATTTTGGACAGGCTCAAAATACAGCTTCAAAACATTAAAACTGTAAGATGTTAAAATTTCATGAGCTTTCGGCTAAACATTAGCCTTCCTCAGATGAACAACAAGCAGTCGAGGAGACGCTGCTCCAAAATGGCGTGTTTTGGACAGGCATTTTGATTTATTGCACCTCGATAGTAATGTAACTTATCAATGTGTTTACATTGTGCTTTATAAATATTTTATTGGGTGAATTTGACGTTCGTATTATATAGATTTTTCTATATATTTTTATTTGTGTTTTTTAAAACTTTGAAAAAAATGTTTTTTGTAATATTATAAGTTTTAAATTCTGAGTTTTAGAGTGGGATCTCAATGGGATCAGCAGTTATGTTAAAAAAACTAATGTTAATCAACAGTTGGGGCTGGTATTTAAAGTTGGCACCTCGTCAACTTTATGATTGGGCTAAAAATTGTATTGTTTTATTCATTTTAAACATTATTTTTTTTTTATAACTGCTGATCCCATTGAGATCCCACTCTAAAACTTCCAGAATTTAAAGCTTATAATATTACAAAAAACATACATTCTTTTCAAAATTTTTAAAAAACACTATTTAAAAATTTTTTTAATTTAATTTTTTTTTAATTAAATTAATTTTACTTTTTAAAAACCATGCATAGTCAACTTGTATATCCAATTAAACCTTATGAAATTCTCTTTAAAATGAGGGGTCAAACAACCCTCTTTGCCTGATAGAACTTGAGAAATTCAAAATTGAAAACATTCATACAAGCCAAAAAATGATGATTTTTCGAAATTAAAAAAATTAATTCTATGAAAATTTACTCAGATAAAAAAATTATAAAAGTATATTCTCATTTGTATCATCAGGGAGAATGATTCCTGAAGGTTTCATTAAAATATGAAATGGTCAGGTTGAATATTGAAAATTTTTGGTTGATTTGATGTGAAATGACCCCATTATAAAATCAAACATTAAGTATTAAAAAATAAAAGTAAAAATAGTTTTTATTAAAAACACTCTTTTATAAGCATTCAATGTTTATCTTAAAAATCATACCTAATTTCATAACTGCAAATCACAGTTCCAAAACATTTGCGTTACAATATGTTGTGCTAATTAATTAAGGCATCAGCTTTTGTCAGCCTTTCTGAGTAAAAAAAAAATTCTGAAATTCACAGCAAATATTCTGAGGTTACAGCAGAGGGGGAGAGGGGAGAAAATCTCCTCTCGGCAATAATTATTCTTGTTGCAGGTCAGATTGACTCTGTTTTTGATTTGAGTCGATTTCAGGCTGAGTGTAAATTCTTGCAAATTGGGTTCGGGTTAACCTGATTTTTCAAAAGTTAGTTCAGTATATTGTTTCAGATTAAAAACTATGCCTAGATTAATAAGCATAGAACTTTGTGTGTCTGCTGTTTTCTAAAGGAATGCTGCATCTTTTCCGGGACTATTTCACAAAATTCACGTTTTTTTCGTGAACCTTTGACGAAATTAGCATTTCTTTTTTCACGCGCGATCCTTCGACGAAATTAATGTTTTTTTTCGTGGCCCTTCAACGAAATTCGCACTTTTTCCGTGATCCTTTGACAAAATTAGCAGTTTTTCCCACAATTCTTTGACGAAATTGGCATTTTCCTGCGGCTATTTCACAAAATTTGCATTTTTTCTGCGGCCTTTTGACGAAATTTGCGTTTTTATTGCAAGCTGTCAACGAAATTAGCCATTTTCCCAGATCCTTTGATGAATTTCGTGCTTTTTCTTTGGCCTTTGGACAAAATTCGCATTTTTTTCGCGATCCTTCGATGAAATTTACAGTTTTTTTCAAGATCCTTCGAGGACATTCGACGTTTTTTCACGATCTGTCGGCAGAATTCTCCATTTTTTTCGCGATCTGCCGACGAAATTGACAGTTTTTCTATGATCCTTCGACGAAATTAACACTTTTTTCCACGATCCTTTGACGAAGTTGACGTTTTCTCCATAGCCCTTCGACAAATTTCTCCTTTTTCTGTGGTCCTTCAACGAAACTCATGGGGTTTTTTTTATGGCCTTTTGACGAAATTCACGTTTTTTCACGGCCTTTTGACTAAATTTGCTGGGTTTTTTCGCGATCTATCGACGAAATTAGTCATTTTTCACAATCTTTAAATAAATTTCACGTTTTTCCTGCAATTCTTCAACGAAATTCGTCATTTTTTTCACGATCCTTTGACGCAGTTTGCTGTTTTTTCGCGTAATTTACGCGCCACAACGCGTCCGCGGCATCGCTGTATGTTTTTAGTCTGCAGATGCCCTAAAAAGTCTGCGACGCCCATCGCGTACATTCTGCCACAGGGCACCTAGTTAATTTATTTAAAAATATTTTTTTTTGTAAAACACAATGTAAACACATTGATAATTTGTGTTACTACAGAGGTGCAATAATTCAAATCGCAGTTTTAAAACATTAAAACTATTAGATGTCAAAATACATGAGCTTTCGGCTAAACATTAGCCTTCCTCAGATGAAACAAGTAGTCGAGAAGACGTCGAAAACGGGTGAAACCAACCAACTATGAAATGGAGGGAGTGAAGAAAGTTGGGATGATACCATTACAAGCTTGGGGGGGGGGTCTACTACGGGATTTGTTAGGCAAAGAATGTGCATATTTTTTTAACTATAAAGTTAATTTTAAAAAAATGTTATTACAACAAAACTGAAACAAAATCTTACAAACTAAACGAATTCATAAAAATTAGAACCACGTAATTAGAAAAAACAGTCCCGCTAGCAAAAAGGAAAAAAAGCAACAAAGCTTTAAATTTGGCAAACTACACTTTCCCGCGATAACAGTTTGACCGTTCGGGAGCTAATGGACTCGTCCGCTTCTATCTCATGAATGATTGACAGGTGTCATCTCCTGAACGACAAACATTATATTTAGCTTCAGCATATAACTTGCAAAAATGAAGTGATCATATAGGAAAGACAAAATTTTAAAAAAGAGAGAGTATTTATCAGTATTTAGTTTGGGATGCACTATGGATAAATAATATTTTGAATGTACTGTTGCATTTACTTCCATGAAATAATTATTTTCAATTTATAAAAGTTTTATTTAACATTATTAAAAGATAACCTTTAGTCTGACATCAATGATGACATTTATTTAAACATGAATGATTAATTTGATCCTTATTCAGCTTGTAAATACCAATGTTAAAAATACTGATTTAAATCAAAGATTTAAAAAAAAATCATTTGATTTAAATCAAACAACCCTGGCTGTATGAGATAGTGCTTTTAATTATATATCGTAGGCTTTAAATACTGAAACTTTTAGAGTGGGATAATGAATTTTAACAGAAATGTACCAGTTAGGGCAATAATTGCTACCTTTAAATTTTTTGTGAAAATGTTTTTTGGCATAACCACTGATCCCATTGAAATCCCATTTTAAAAGTTTTAGGATTTACAGTTTATAATGTTTAAAAAAACACATTTAAAAAACAAACACTTTAGTGTTTGATTTTGCATGTAATTTGAAATGATTGCATAAGAAAATGTCCTTAAAACTGTGTAAGCAACTGCTGTATATATCAAGACTTGATTTAGTCCAGTGTGCACTTTGCATTTCATTTTGTTGCACGATCAAGTAATTTTCACTAAAATCAACTTGGAGAACACAATTTTTAGGTAATACATTTTTCTTATAATCTTCAAAATCAATACTTTGTGTTTGCTTAATGAAAGAATGTTTTAGAAATGAAGTAATTTTCCTTTCTAGATTATTTAAAGCTTCATCAAGAGTTTCTTCTTTCTTTTGTGATCTTTCATATTCTACCTTCCACATTATCCCAGGTGTACCATGAACATGATATATTTTTATTTCCAGATCCATTCTGAATATTGCTTGCTAAGATATCAATTTTCTTTGTGGGCTTCATATGTTCTTAGCATACATTTTTCATTTTATTTGTTGCATACCAGTTTTTCTAATAATTCCTTGGATTTACTAGGAAAATTGGGTACTGTTTTACTACAAGGAGCACAAAATTTATATGATATGAACATACACACACATTAGGTGGTTGTATCAGATGAAAGAAGAACATGTTGCGGACTAAGGGAATGTAAAATTATTAAAACAAATTCAATTTATTACATTACTCGAAAAAAGGAAAAATCCTCCATTGAGAGGAAAATAAATATATGCATTATACAATAGTCTTAAAAAATAAAATTATTAAATACTAACTGATCTATTTAAAAAATTCAAAGATAAAGTATCTGGAAATTTGTCAATACATTAAATAATAGCCCATTGTACTTTTTTTGGTATGTAATTAGAGATATACTTGAGTTACAGATGTAACATACTATTTTTTGTTCTGTCCGAAACAAAAAATGCTACGTCTGTAACAGCATTTTTTTTTAAATTAAAAAGTTGAAATGTTTTAATTTATGGTAAATATTTAGTAGTCTAATAAATTACTAAAAGCACCAGAAAGGGTTTTTTATATTTTCAATTTTTCAATTTAAGAGATAATGGTAACTTTTCTTACATTTTTGTTACGGATGTAACATCAAAATTCAGTATTTTAAATTTAAAATTATAGAATTTTAATTTGTAAAAAAAAAAAAAAAATATTGCATATTATGTTAGTATAATGCTAGCTGTTTAAAATTTGTAGCAATTAGTTTTGGTTCTTTTTATTTTGCTATTGAAATTATGCACCTGAAAAATTGTGTTTTTTACTGATGTTAGAAAAACCTGAGAGTATCCCATTTCAAATTTAAAAAAAGACAGATAAATTAACATTAATTACAAATCTAATACTATATATTGAAAACAGACATTTTAAGCTTCAAAACAATATATAATGTAGCAACATAAGTACAATATGAAATTTTGACATCTTGGTTTCACTTTTCATGGAATTGCCTTTAAGTATCTCAAAACGTAATACAATATTTAAAAAAATATATATAATATAGCCAAGTAGCATATCAAATTAAACCACAAGAAATTCTGTTTAAAGGAGGTCAACGATCAACCCTCTAATCCTTACAGAACTTAAGAAATTAAAGACTGAAAAAGTTTAAAAAAACCAAAAAAAAAAAAAAAAAAAATGACGAATTTTCAAAAATTAACTACAAAAAATTCAATGAGTTAAAATTTTTTTTAAATATATTCTCATTTATATCATTAAAGAGAATGATTTCTGAAAGTTTCATTAAATTTTGAAATGGTCTGGTCGAACTTGAAATTTTTTGGTTATTTTGACAGGGGTGATTCTTTTTTAGTTGAGTTTTCAATATGAATATAATTTAAAAAGATGATACTTATTTAGAAAATGTTGCAGTTAATTCAATATTTGATAATTAATTTAGTATTTATCGATCGGAAAGAAGTGAAATTTTAATCTTAACTAAATCTCAATATCGCGTTTATAATAGCATATGATAATCAAGTACATATGTGCAAGGAATCAAGCTGATTAACTGAAATAAACAACATTAGAGTATTTATTTTTTCCCACTTACCTCCCCATATTCCTAATTTTAGTTGAGAAGCATCAAAATTCTGTACATAAGAACCTAAAACTTTGTTCAAAAGACTTGCTACTAGCGATTCAAATACCATATTTATTTAAAGCATTAAAAAAATTAGGTCAAATCATCATCCTCTAATTATTTATTATAGTTTTTATTTAGAATTCGCCAATGTATATGTATCAAAATACAAAAGTTAATATTTTCTCTCACACCACACTATTTATTTACATCTTTCGCACTGCGATGCGGAACTCCTGCTGAATATACAATTTCAATCAGCCGCATGAGATAAAAATATCAACCCTTCCGGAAGAATCACGTGCCAAAAAGAAACTGGTCATAACTGTGCCTTGTGATAAGAAAGTATAAAAGAATTAGAAATAATAATTATACGTTTACATGAAAATAGCTTTCCACTATTATTAACACAAAATTAACAAATCACATGACATACTAGCAGACAGGTTTCGTTTTTCTTAAAATTTTTACAATTCTCAATTGCAGAAAAATCATTATGAATCGTTCAAATTCAATGAATCACTCATAAAATTCTCTTTTCGTTTTTCTTTTGCATCGTATCTCTCTCAGGTCTATGATCTCTCCCTACTTTTTTTTTTAAGAATTGAAGATTTCTTTTAAAGAGTTTTTCTTTTCTTTATAGTTAATATCGTCCATGAAGTTATTTTTTCAATTACTACTTTTGCATGTTATGAGTTTATAATTTTATTACTTAAAATCTATTTCAGATCTTGATGTTAACGATTCCTTTGCTGAAAGGAAAGAAATTGATTTTAAGGTCAGCTCTCATCCTCAACCAGTTAATAAAATCTAGAAGAGTGGTTAGCAGCCGTAGAGAAGTGATTCCGTCGTTATTATTAGAACGAGTGCATCCTTCACTACTATTTATTCGTCATTTTTCTTATTTGAATAGCCAGATAATGGATTTTTCGAAAGAAAAAGGTTAGTTAAAACATGACTTTTAAAAAAATTTATTGTTATTGTATGATATAAAACTTTTATTTCTATGCACCAGCACCTTTTTGAAGTACATTTTATCTTATGAAATAATTCATAACCTTTCATGTCACTTTATTAAAATATATACAGTGGTGTGAATTTAAAAAAAAGTGGATGAAAACCAACATTTAAAAAGAGTGGATCTTGCCAAAGAATTAGGTTTACCAGTTTCAACTTTAAACACGCTAATTTATAAGTGTAAGATCATCGAGGAAAGCCATCATCAATATAGATGTAGTGCTTCAAAAAAACTTCAAGTCCAAGGCGGAAAATTCGCTGATGTTAAAAAATTGTTTTTATGGTGGTTTAATCAGTGTCGTAGTGTAAAAATTCCCATCAGCGGTCCTTTGCTTATGGAGAAAGCATGAGAAATTTCGAAGAAGCTGAATGCGGAATACGATGCATCATTTTCTTCAGGATAACTTTACAAGTTTAAATTAAGACATGGCATAACAAGCAAAACTGTAAGTGGAGAGTCTGGAGATCTTGATTGCGAAACAGTGGATGATTGGATTCAAAACCAATTGCCAGATCTGATAAAAGGATATGAACAAAAAGACATTTTCAATGCAGATGAAACCGGTTCGTTTCATAATCTTCTGCCATCTAAAACTCTTGCAATCAAATCAGATACGTGTCATGATGGAAAAAGAGTAAAGTGCGATAACAGTGTTATTGTGTGCGCATGCAGATGGATAAAAAAATTGCCTCCTTTGATTATTGGCAAATCAAAAAAGCCAACTGCTTCAAAAATGTGAAAACATTACCAACAATGTACCTGGCCAATAAAAAATCAAGGATGACAATGTCCTTCTTTACAGATTGGTTAAAATAATTAGATGTTAAAATGCGAAACCAGAAGCGGCGAATCATTTTATTCATTGATCATCCACCTGATACAGACTTTCTAAAAAACTTAATTGTCAGATTCTTCCCAGCAAATTACAGCCACTGGATTTAGGAGTCATAAATTCCCTAAAACAACATTATCGAAAACTTTTGGTGAAAACAGCTATCGCCAGTTTAGACCACTGTGACTTCGAAAATGTGAATATTAACATCATATAAGCTATAGATTTCATAATGATGGCTTCGCAAAATGTTTTACCAAAAACGATAAAAAACTTCTTCGCCCTTGTCAGATTTTTAACTCCAGTGGATGTCAATCCTATTGAAAATGGCGAACCTGATCATTTTGCTCCACCAGACAACTGGTCAAATTTAAGTGATGTTACTACATTTGAATAATTTTTTGCAATGTGATTCGGAACTTGCAACATGTTCTCTTCTAACAATCGATGAAATGATCGCAAATGAGGAAACTAGCAGGTGAAGAAGAGGATAACTACACTGAAAAGCCACTTTCAAGTTTCAACAAGCTTTGGCTGGTTTGGCCTTGATGTAATTTTAAATTATAGATTTTCTTTTTTATGTGTGTGTCTTAAAATTTTAATCTGATAGCTGAAGTTTTTTAACTTTGACTTTTTAACTTTTTAAATATTTAATGTCATTTAATTTATGTTTATGATTCAGAAATTACAGTAAAATGTTATTCTTAAATATATTTTTTTTCTTCTCTTAGCCAAATATTTAAACATGAACCTTGATGAAAAAAGAGCACAGTATTCTGTGAAATCCAACTATGTGACTCTCAACAACATTAAACCATGGTCTGAATATGCCAAAACTGTGAAACCTAATTCATCTTCACCTGGTAAATATTTAGAAACTTTTTTAAATCATTTTTTAGAAGCTTGAAGTATGCTAATACAAAATTACAGCTTATTTTGGCAAGTAGTTTTTGAGTTATACTTAAAAAATTACCTGAATTGCAATCTGTTTTGCAGCAATTACAAATTTATTGTTAGGAGTTCCAAACTTAAAACTTCATAATTTCTAAACTACTTGATCGAATGACTTCCTGTTTGGTATCCTAAAGTAAAATTTACCAAAAAATCGAAATATAATGTCAAAATTAGGTTTCCGTATGGAAAATTTCAGAGTTACCGAAGCTCATTTTAAAGTAAGTAAATATTTTTATACTAGATTTCGTTTGGGATAAACAGCTTCTCCGTTGGCCAAGAGATGTTACTCCCAGTCCATGATTGCATTTTTCACCTTCGGCGCGTGCATCCACTGCTGCACTTCCTCCATGTATTCAGGAATGTGGGTGGAGGAAAGGGGCAGGGGAGGTTCCCATTTCCATTCTTCATAGAATGTTTCTCGGCATTTGCCGATTATATATATAAATAATGCACCAAGCAAGTTCAAGCTGTTGCTTCAGTTTTAGCTCTAGTTTTCGTTTGGCTGTGGTGTGGTGAAATGAATCTCACATGCTGTCTTCTGGTAATACAATATATCTAAAGCTGTTGGTTAATGGAAGTATTAGAATGGTATTTGTGCACTTCCTCCATCTATTCAGGAATGTGGGTGGAGGAAAGGGGCGAAGGAGGTTCCCATTTCCATTCTTCATAGAATGTTTCTCGGTATTTGCCGATATATATATAAATAATGCACCAAGTTGCTTCAGTTTTAGCTCTAGTTTTCATTTGACTTTTGCTGTGGTGTGGTGAAATAAATCTCACATGCTGTCTTCTGGTAATAATCCTCTAAAATAAAAGCGTAAGTCATGTGACTGTCATCAACAGTTCCGGGATGGCCGTTTCACTTTTTCATATGCCAGGCGGCCATTTTTATTAAAAATTATTTTTTCGAATAAAACTGCATAAAAGTTACATTTTAAGAAAGATCGTTCAAAATAAATTAATATTTGAAAGGTGACTTACGTTCAATTATGTATATATTCTGTAATAACTTCAGTCAAAATTAGGCTCACAGTTCAAATTCTCTATTCATGAAAGTAAACAAAAAAAAAAAAAAAAAAAAAAAAAGATTGATTCATTGTCAACATTTAAAATATTAAATCATGGAGGTAATCATTCGCAAAGCAAGTTCTCCGCGAATGAATTTTTGGAATGCTGCCTCGCGTCAAAAAAAAAAATTCGCACCAGTGAGACAGTCAAAGTTTACCATAATTATGTGCTATACAACTCAACTTCCTTCTGGACCTTTTCTTGACGTACTCAACTTCCTTCTGGACCTTTTCTTGACGTAAATTGAACTCATGTAATAATATTTAATGAATAAAATTTTTAGCATTTTTAAAATCGCTAATACAGCTTTTATTTATCGCGTGTACAAATTAGAAACAATACTTCGACTTTGAAATCAAATGTTTTGATTTATGATATTATTATTTTTTTTTTCTAAGAGAAAAGTGTGAAGTATTTTAAATTTATGTAATATAAGCATTTCAGATTAAAGTTAAGTATTTTAAATGAAATGAGTGACAGGTTTATAATTTAAAATTAAATTAATGTAGTATGAATGATGGTGATGGGAACAATATTTGGCGATTTATCATCTGCTCCCGGCTAACAAAAATACTCATAATTAAAAAAGGAAATAAAAATAAATAAATGATAGTTTGATGTAAATAAATATTGATTACATATCAAAAATAATTTATATAACTAAAAAAAAATAAAAGTAAATAAACAACAATTTCCATAAAAAAAATTTCGCCAAATTCGCCGGGGGAAAAATCGCGCCAACGTGCGTATGTGACACCTGTGCCCAAAAAATATGCGAAATGCTACCATGATCGCAAAAGTTCATGACTTGTCTATTAGAATCTTCCGATTTGGCGAATAATTAAGGGAAAATTAAATTATGAATAAATGTAACATGTTGCAATGTTTAACATACATTTAAGGGAGACCAAACTGGTCGCCAGTGCGGCTAGTACAATATATTTATCTAAAGCTGTTGGTTAATGGAAGTATTAGAATGGTATTTGTGCACTTCCTCCATCTATTCAGGAATGTGGGTGGAGGAAAGGGGCGGAGGAGGTTCCCATTTCCATTCTTCATAGAATGTTTCTCGGCATTTGCCGATTATATATATAAATAATGCACCAAGCAAGTTCAAGTTGTTGCTTCAGTTTTAGCTCTAGTTTTCATTTGGCTTTTGCTGTGGTGTGGTGTGGTGAAATGAATCTGACATGCTGTCTTCTAGTAATACAATATATTTATCTAAAGCTGTTGGTTAAAGGAAGTATTAGAATGGTATTTGTTATTTTTAATAGACTGTCTTTACTTTTAAAGAAACTTTTATCTCAAGTATGAATTAATGAAACATGTTTTTGTTTTTTACTTTAAGTTTTTATTTCAAGTTGAATAAGATTTGTTTCAATTGTGATACAGTATGGTATGTTTTTAACTGAAACTTTAAATCTCCAGCAAGATCTTCTGAGTGATTTTTTTTTTAAATCATGTTTTTAAGAATCTATTTTTCATCTGTGAAAAAAATACAGCCAACTGAAGTGTTTATTTCTAAAATCTGCTTTCTTTAAGTGATGTTTTATTTTGACATTTTAAAAATAAAGCTGGTATTTTTATTTAAACATATTTTGTCATCATTCAATCTCTTTTAACATTCACTTCAGATTCAATAAGTACACATTTCTATTTCTTTTTATCTGCAAACTATAGGGTCATGTTTTTTCAGCAGATGCTTTCAGATCCCAAATAACAAGTTAATTCACATGCTAGTAAAAATCTATATTAGACGTGTAAGTGAACATAATTTTAAAGGTTTTAGAAATGTTTCATTGTACTAGTTATATGAGTGTTGCCTGTTGCCTTATATAATGGATTACACATACAGATATACGTATATGCAATCATTGCTGATATATGTGCAAATAAATAATTAAAAACAATTAGCAAATGCAAAGGCATTACTGTTTACTAAAATTAGTTTATTCCATAACGGTTTCCAGAATATGTTGAAAATCACTTGGGCTGGTTTTTTATGTGTAACCCTCAGGGACTGATCAAACCAGACTATTGCCAGGATCTGGGGTGCATGTAGGGTCTCTGCCATATATTCTTGCAAAAGGTTCAACATTTTTGATAGAAAGCAGCAACCTTATGGACCTTCGTTTAACAGCAATAAAAGTTATGGGCCCCTAAATCAGTTTCAAAGATAAAACATTTATGTAATGACTGTAGCAAATAAATGAAGCCTCCTGGACTTTCTCATTTTCAATTCTTTTGTTTCTACCTGTGGTTGTGAACACACCTATTGTATGAAAAAACACAACAAGCTAAAAATGAGCCTGTTCACTTCAACAGCAAAAGGCAAATAATTTTTAAACCAATACGAATTTCAAAAAACCTGCTTTAGCACAAAGTTTTTGAGGGTTTAAAGAATGAAAATATGTAAAAAAAAAAAAAAAAAAAAAAAAAAAAATTATAACATGCCTGAAACAAAGTTCACATATATAGATCAACTGTCTAGTTTTTATTTGACATAGAAATTGCTGTTGCTTTTTTAACATGAATATAGCATTTAATTAGTTTTGCAGTAAATAACACTTTGCATCCATTTTCATAATTAAATGAAAAATTTTAAAATTGGTATAAAAAAATTTCTTTTCAACTGTTTATTTTCGCAGTCTGTCCTAAAAAACCTCAACTAAATGAAAAAGTTTCCATTTTTGTTGGAGATATTACTGCCCTTGAAGTGGATGCTATTGTGAATGCAGCTAACAAATCATTAAGAGGAGGAGGAGGAGGTAAGATTGAACTTTTCAAAATTTTATTTTTCACTAATTTGAAATATTACTATTAAAATAATTCTCTCTCTCTCTCTCTCTCTCTCTTTTTTTTTTTTTTTTTTTTTTTGGCATTGCTTTTATTAATATGTAGTTCTTTCTTTTTTTTTTTCATTTTATTTTTAATGTTTTATCAGATTTTTGTTTTCTGTTCATTAACCTTCTTTTGCTTTTCAACTAGTTATATTTCATAGCCTTTTTTAATAACTAAGCAAAGGACTTTTTCATAGTACAATTCCAATAATAAGATTATATAAAATATTATTACCGTATTTACCCGCGTATACGTCGATCCCACGTATAAGTCGACCCCCACTTTCCATATCTAGAAATTTGAATTTTTATAAATCCCGCGTATAAGTCGACCCCCCACTTTTCCGATCAATAAATTTGATTTCTTTTTTCAAAATACATTATTCAAAATCACCTGGAAAAAAAAGAAAGTATACTAAATATACAATAATAAAGGAACTTTATTATTTTTATTTTTTTTTGTACATTTATTCGAAATCATCTGAAAGAAAAAGTACTTAATATACAATAATGAAGATAATAATATACAAAGTTAAACTGATTCGAGGTCCGATTCAATATCGGACTCGCCAAACCCTTCACATAAGTCCTTCGTCGTCATCGGCTCATCATGATACACGTTTTCAATCTCTGTATCGGAACATTCTTCCTCGTCGTTATTACTTTCTCAAATGGCATCATCTTCTGTGCCGTCTAGTTCGTTGCTTATGCAGCAATTCTTGAACGATTTTATAATCATTTCGGAAGGAATTTGAATCCACACATCTTTAAACCACTGGGCAATTAATGCAATGTCGGACTTTCTAATATTACCGCCCTTTGTTAATGTTGGATAACCGGATGAAATCCACTCTGAAAAAAAAAAATTAAGGACCCTCGTATAAGTCGACCCCCCCACCTTTAAAGTCTCTTTTTGTCCAAAATTTCTCGACCTATACGCGGGTAAATACGGTATATAAGATTATTTCATTTATATAAGATTCATATTGTCAAAATATTTTAATTTTAAACAAAATATTAAAATGCAGAAATAATAAAGTTGAAAATTTTGTTTATGAGACTTTTCAATTTTTAGACCAATCAATTAAAAAATTGTGTATTTTTATTTATTGCATATTTTAAATCTACATATATTCGGGAATTAAAATATGCAATTATTTTTTGGAGAAGAGTTTTTTTTTTTGTTTTTTAGAATTAGAATTAGACCCTGAGAAAAGATATGCTCAGAAAAATAAATTTCAAGTTCTATCACATAAAAATCAATTTTTAGAAATAATTCTCAATTAATTTATGGTTGTATTTCTATCTATTACATAAAATGCAAAAGTAAAATTTATGCAAATATGAAAATGAGTAATGAGCGTGGATAATGAATCATCTTCAAATCCCCCGTTATCTCGAGAGGAATCTGATAAATTACAATCACTGTTGTAATAAATTCCGGTGGGATTAATAAAATGTGATCTGGTAGTCGTGGTTAGCCGGAGTAATTACTTTAGTTGATTTCTAGAAAGAAGTATTTCTTTATTCGAACATCGAATTACAGAATATTTCTTCAAGAGGTTTCAGTATTTAAATAAAATAAAAATAAATATCAATGCGTGAGTCCAGTGAATGTAAAACAATAACAATAAAGTCTTATAGCTCTCATTCACGATCTCTGGTTCAGTCTTTGCATTAAGTAATGCTGTTGATTTGGACCGGATGTCCAATGGGTGTCGGACCGAATGCTCTCCGGGACTCCTCTCTCACAGACGGGCTGGCTGTCTGTCCATTCGTTTTCACCCATGACCTATCTCCTTAGGTCTCCTTCGTTCTCCGCTTTCCTGCTACGCACCGTTTCTCAGGGTCCCGTCCTCCTCTCTCGCTTCCAAAAACTCATCTCCTCTCCATCCTGTCCCGTTCCTCCCGCATCAGAAAAAAGGAGGGGCGGGGGGTAAATATTCATCCCGGCCTCTTGAACTTTCGGTAGCCTATCGTTGCTGATAAAGGGTTCTCATTCGCAGATTTAAAGGACTTCCCTTGGAGTCTGACAGTCTGGGAAAACTTTTCCACCTGCGACCTCACAAGGAGAATAAGTAATTCGTTAGTGTCAGGTTAGGTGCCAGACAGTCTCAGGTATTGTTCCTCTAATGTCCAAACCATTCAGTATCGGGGATCGATCGTTTCATTTGACCTTACCCGACAACTCCGGGGGTCCATCGTAACGGTCACAAGCTACCTTCGCTGGGATATATGGGAAAATGTCACAGCATTACCCCCTCGAGCAGATGAGACTTTTCAAGCATTTGGAAAGTCTTACATCATTACTGGTGCGCTAGCCTTCCATACACACCCAACACACATGTTAATTCTCAATAGAGGCTTACCTTAAACATTATTATTCACAAGTTTACAATACACTTTACAGACTCACATCGTTAAATTAAATTTCAATATTCATTGCATGATTCAAATGCACAATTATTTCAGTTACAAAAAATAAAAAACTATATACAAAATTACTGAGTGGAATGTTATTTATTCCATTCTACTTAAACAGTCTACATGTGGAATTTGGCTATCCTTGGCTGATATCCTAAGGATCTGCGAGTATTCTGCCCTTTTCCAAAATCTCTAGTTAGTCGGAAATCATTTCCGGCGTCACTTTTCAACTGTTTAACATCGCTGCCTTTAGTTTCGTTATGCGGCGATAGGTATCCTGGAGTTTCTAACCAATTAGATTCGAAAAACGTTTTTCGCTTCCTTCCCAACGCACAATAACGGTTTACCCCTTTTGTTGATTTCCGTCCCGAAGATTTGAACCTAAAATCTTCCTTTCGCTTTAAGACTGTGTCTTTACCTTTTTCCTCATCCTTACTTTCCTGGATTTCATTCCTTAAATAAACCACCCTCTCCCTTTCTCTATAATCCTTTTCCTTCACCCTTGTTTTGGGTGATGTTATGACCGTTGTTGTCGCGACTCTCGTCTTAATCGGAGACTCACAATACGTTCCTCCTGCGCGTTGGCAAAGGGGGAAGGGAACAAAACCTTTCTTTTCATTCCTGTCAGGTTTTCTCACCTCGTCTTTTTGATAAGCCGGAACTAAGCGGTTCGTGGGGTTGGGGGGAACTGAGTGGTCACTCCTGCGCTTTTTTTTCGGTGCCGCACGCTCAAAGCTACCAGGCGGTTTCAGTTTCATTCTGTCTAGCAAATTTTGTGTTTTGCTTCCCAATAAATAATAATCCATTACTACCTCTGCATCGACAATACCTGCGTAAGTCCTAACTCTTTTTCCTGAATCGCACAGATTAAGCTCTATTTCGGCGAGGGGTAGACATTTTAAATCATTTTGTAACGTTTTTTTTACCCACACGACTCTCCCTGTGTATTGTTCTCGGGTCACCTGGTTGGCACTAATTAAATCTAGCGACGTAGCCGTGTCTCTAAAAATTTTCATTTCTTTCCCATTTATAATCCCTTTTCTGAAATAGGGCTGGAACATTTCATTCAATTCGTCAAGGTCGGCCAACCCATTAACCACTTCGGGTATTTCATCACTCCATTTTAGTTCGGGGCAAAATTTTCGTATATGAGAAAAACTTCCACATTGGAAACAAGACCTGTCTCTTCGTTTATCAAGAATTATATCTCTATTTTTTCATCTTCCCTCTCCCTCCAATTTCTTTTCATTTCTGTGTTTTGGGATTCTGTTTCTGATCTATCGACAAATCTGTTTCTCTCAAACTGTTTGCCGTTATTTGGATTTCTAAGTGAGGACTGTTTCCTCTCTGTTCTTCTAACCGCCTCATAATGATCTAATTTTTGTGTTAAATCCAAGGGTGTAATTAAATCACTCCTGGAATCTATGAAATGCTGTCTCATTTCACTAGGGACTTTTCGCTTAATCTGGTCCGATATTATCAGATCTCTCAGTTGACTAATTTCGGTCACCTGAATCCCTTCTAACCACTGATCGAAATAATTAGTTATTTCATAAGCGAATTTTTTCCAGCTCTTTTCTAAAGCCCTATTCGTCGTCACGAATTTAATTCGAAAATCTTCCGCGCTTATTCGGAATTTCTCCAATAATTTCCTCTTTACGAATTCGAAATTATCTGCCTGCTCTGTAGGTTCTCTCAAGATTACTTCTGATAGCTCAAAAGGCAACATCCCCATCAAATTGGTAACCCATTGCGTTTTCTCAATTTGGGCTCTTGAAGCTTGTCGCTCAAACAAATCCAAATATAAAGAAATTTCTGTTTTTCCCAATTCAAATTTCGGTAAAACATTTTTTAAGATAATTTTTGGTTCTTTCTGTATCTGGCTAGATGATAATGTAATTGTATCACTTTCTCGTTCTGCTCTGATTTTAGCTAATTCAAATTTTTTATCAGCCTTGTCTTTCTCGCGACGAGCCTTCTCTAGCCGATCCTCTTCAAAAATTTTCAACTGGCTTAGTGCCATTTGCTCTTCATAGTCAGGCGCCTCCGTTATTTTTTTTACTAATTTGGGTATCGTATCCTTAGGCAAAACTTCTATTTCTAATTCCGCAGCTAAAGACTGCAAATCACATCTTCCGAATGTTGCTAAATTCGACATATTTACAATTTTGAAATCCTAGCACAATAATTTACCCTACTCTATTTCATACATAGATCGCTGTAAAAATTCAGAATTTTGACCCCACCACACAATATAAACAATAATTACAAACAAATAAAATACACCCAAAAAACATAAATTCATGAAATTTTGACCGCTGGTCACAGATTTTTAAAATTGTGAATTACAAGCAAACCAATTCCACATATAGGCTCCACTTGCCAAAAAAACATATATATCCTTAATTTGACTGAATTACTGACAGACCTCAACTTAATCTTACAGCTTAATCTAATTCAAAATCTAATTCCTGAGCAATCTTCAACATAAGAGAAGACATTAAAAATTATGGCCGAAAAATACAATTATCATAATTTGCTTTTTACCAAAAAGAATTTTAATTAAAAAGATTAAAAGACTTTTTCAATTACTTGAAACAAGATGAATTTAAGGTTTGTTACATTATTAATTTACCTTCAACACACAAAAAAAATCTATTGGTAATTAATATTTAGGATTTTTACTTATATTACCGAACACAAATAATTAAAGAAAAATTGCTTCCTGTCCAAAATTTAAAATATACACACTAAGCTTCCACTGAGAATAAAACAAGTGCTCACCTGGGTATAGCTCTGTCTGCAATTTTCAGCGGTGATTCTGCTTTCTTTTCTCTCCATACTGTCAGCAAAGTTCGGATGCTTCTGGTTCCTGGTTCAGCGGATGCAGTTTCAGATCAGCTCGGGTCTCTGCCCTGGCTTTCGCGGGTCGCTTTGGGTCGGTGGGACTTCCTCGATTCGGCGAGTTGTCGTCCTCTGCCCCGAATCTGTCTATTGATCACAGGATTCTGTACGAATTCGGCGAGTTGTCCTGCTCTGCCCCGATTCGGTATGTAGATTCAGGTTCCCAACGACTGGTGTAGGTTCTGAAGAAATTCGGCGAGTTGTCCTGCTCTGCCCCGAATTCATAAAACTTTATCGCTCTTTGTTTCTTTCACTGTTTTAATAATCCTTTGACGCTGCCACCATTCTGTAATAAACTCCGGTGGGATTAATAAAATGTGATCTGGTAGCCGTGGTTAGCCGGAGTAATTACTTTAGTTGATTTCTAGAAAGAAGTATTTCTTTATTCGAACATCGAATTACAGAATATTTCTTCAAGAGGTTTCAGTATTTAAATAAAATAAAAATAAATATCAATGCATGAGTCTAGTGAATGTAAAACAATAACAATAAAGTCCTATATCTCTCATTCACGATCTCTGGTTCAGTCTTTGCATTAAGTAATGCTGTTGATTTGGACCGGATGTCCAATTTGTGTCGGGCCGAATGCTCTCCGGGACTCCTCTCTCACAGACGGGCTGGCTGTCTGTCCGTTCGTTTTCACCCACGACCTATCTCCTTAAGTCTCTTTCGTTCTCCGCTTTCCTGCCACGCACCGTTTCTCAGGGTTCTCTCCTGCCACCCGTCCTCCTCTCTCGCTTCCAAAAACCCATCTCCTCTCCATCCTGTCCCGTTCCTCCCGCATCAGAAAAAAGGAGGGGCGGGGGGTAAATATTCATCCCGGCCTCTTGAACTTTCGGTAGCCTATCGTTGCTGATAAAGGGTTCTCATTCGCAGATTTAAAGGACTTCCCTTGGAGTCTGACAGTCTGGGAAAACTTTTCCACCTGCGACCTCACAAGGAGAATAAGTAATTCGTTAGTGTCAGGCTAGGTGCCAGACAGTCTCAGGTATTGTTCCTCTAATGTCCGAACCATTCAGTATCTGGGATCGATCATTTCATTTGATCTTACCCGACAACTCCGGGGGTCCATCGTAACGGTCACAAGCTACCTTCGCTGGGATATATGGGAAAATGTCACACTGTCTTCAAAGCAACATTACATTTTAAGTTAAGAATTCCATTCTTACTTATTAGTTAATTGTACTATTGATATATAAATATTTTTGCATATTACAAAGAATAATT
The DNA here is from genome assembly GCA_963931845.1 of Maratus michaelseni. Taxonomy (NCBI): domain Eukaryota; kingdom Metazoa; phylum Arthropoda; class Arachnida; order Araneae; family Salticidae; genus Maratus; species Maratus michaelseni. Next base: position 314,895,411 of record OZ007591.1, read on the forward strand.
AACTGCAATTTAAATTGTAATTGATTATAATTTTCATTGGTAAAATCTCATTTAACAGTAATATTTAAACTTTTGTAAAACAAAATTTCTTAGACTTTAATTAGTTACACCCTCGATATATAAACATTTTTGTATCTTATAGTGCAAAATATTCCCATTTAACAATATTTATTATATGATTTAAAACGAACTTTTAAACATTTTAATTATACAATTTTTACATCTTGCAATGAAAAAAATAACTCACTTAACATTGCTTCCTAGCTGTGAAAATACTATTCTTTAAAACTTCTTATTATATGGTATGGTTATATATGAAAAAATAGCATTTATTCTTTCTTTTAATATATAAATAGTTATTTTTAAAATTGCTTTGTTCAATTAATTTTTTTAAATTTTAAAAGAAACATAAAATTAAATTTCTCATTATGTGAAGAAAAAAGATGATATACTTCTTTATATGACAATTTACATTATAACATTTAGAAAAATTTCTCAGAAACTTTTCCAAACTTTTCTTTAATATGGCATCTTTTATTTATTTAAGGTTATAACATTCTGTTTTCTTAATAACCCCTATTTTACCTGAATAATTTTCAAAAAAATTCCTTTTTTAAGTCAGAAATTTCTAATTCATAACTAACAAAATACATTTAGAGCAAATTAGTTTGTTTTTGTAATGGTCTAAATTTCAAATGTTATCTCTTATATTTCAATTTATTTATCTTAATCAACAAAGTCTTTCTAACCATTTATTTCATATATATTAGTTCAATTTATTAAGTTCCATTTATCAAGGTATATTTTGAATTAAGATTGTTTGTATGTAATTATTAAAAAAAAAAAAAAAGAATTGTTAGATAAAATGTTAGAAATTGTTAGATTTCTTTTGCACTATTTATCATGCTATTTGTAAATTTTTAAGACATAAATGTTTACTGATTTGTGATTAAACAATTTTTATTCTCACCAAAAGAACATTTCTGTGAATCCCTGCACTCAATTCAATTGCCCTTTTAAAACTGATATGTCCTTGGTTCTTGGAACATAAAAAAGCATTTTGAGAGTGTTTGTAAAAGAAGTTTGTGCTGCTTGTCGGTGGGTTTCAGCCATGTGACACAGCCCCGTGTCGTCACGACAGGGGAGAGGGTTACTGAGGAGACAAACAATATGCTCCCCATAAAGGGATTCAAATTTAGTCAATTCAGGATTGCCGGCCAATCTCATACTTGGGAAAATTTGCCGATTAATTGATTTCGAACATTAATCTGATTTCCTGCTGACGTTTGTTTTTCACATTAACTAGAGAAATCCCGTGTTTTTGTTGAGACGATTTTGTATGAATCTCACCATACAACTTCTGTTCATTTACCGACGATTTTTATAAAAGGCCAAAATTTAGCCTATTTCTCTTGCTGTTGAGGACTTCTGTGTGAAGACAGTTTCCAGTTTTATACAACTAACTAGCTAACCCGCCCGGCGTTGCCTGGGCCTGAGATAATTACAATCTCAGAGAAAGGCGTTAACCCCCTCCCTCCCCATACCCGCAAATATAATGATTAATTTGTTCAAGAGAACCACCGTCACGTACATTAACGCGATCATTAAAAAAAAGAATTACATTTTTTTGATAATTAGAACATAACGAAGACGCTACGCTAATATAGCCGGCAGATGACAACCCTTCCCGACCTCAATTTCAAATCTATATCTTAATTAGTTACCTAAATATTTGTTCATTAGTAAAATTTGGCAATTATTTCCTTTCATTTTCGCAAACTAAATGAGAGAGATCGGCCAGAGAAACAGATCTCTTTGTAGTTCAGTTTTTAATGAAAGCCGATCCCTGTCTGAAAATTTCTCGGATCGTTTTCAATGGCGCCGGCAGATTTTTGGCAGTTTTTTTCCGTAAATTAAAAAAAATTACCTACCGAATTTTTCAAAAATCACATAGTCAGATACAGAATATTTTTTTACATATGCTCAGAAATTTTTAATTTGATATCTCAATTAGTTTTCTTAAAATTCGCTAATTAGTTAAATAATTTCGAATTCGGTCATTTCCGGTTGTAAATCCAATGCGCCTGTCTGTTTCTTTCACCATTTTGATTTAAAAGATGATATTTTAAAAGCGATGGTTAATGACAATCTAATTAATATCTAGGCTAATTATCAAAATATTACAATTCTGAGGCTCAGGTGCACATGGCCAGGCCTTGGACTATCTACACCTAAATTTCCAACCTTCTAGGTGGTCTAAATTTTTCCAGCCATCGCCAACAGACACACACACAGAGCGAAACTTTCTTTTATTAGTATAGATAAAGTGAGGTTCTGAGGTTGAAAATACAGAATACTGTGAACATTTGTGAATCGATAGAGTATAGTTAGTACATATAGCCAGGAGATCTTGAGAAAATAAGCCTCAAAGTTTACATTACAGCTTATAATTTGATAAATTACTTCCTATGGTAAATGGCCCATCAGCATGGTCAGCAGTGCTCTTGATTTCTGAATGTTTTTGTTTGAGTTCAAATCCCACTCAAACTCCTATTCTTCAAAGCAAAAACAATCGAATTATTTTTGAACCACAATTTAAAAAAATATGTATAATTATTAAAATTTACAAAAAAAATCTAAATAAAATATGTTTTTGTGCTTGTAAGTACAGTTTTAATTATGAAATTTTATCTGATTAAATATTGAAGAAAAAGTAAAAGTAGGTTGGTTTTATATCGACCAGAAAATTTTGCTGTTATTTAAAATTATTTACAGTTATTTACATGAATAAACTCTTGTTTTTTAAAGATAAATAAATTAAAATATGTGATATAAATAAACAATATATTATTTTAATTTTGTTTTGTTATTCAAATGTTTCAAAATTTTCATGATTTAAAAAAAATATATGCTTTTAAAATTTTAATTTAATATTTTAAAATCTCAAATTCTTCATTTTGTAGTGAGAATAACTGTCTACATTATAATTAATTTTAGAAATTTAAAATATTTTCAACTTATTTTTAGCGCATAGACAGTTATTTTAATTGCAAACACAAGAACCAGAGATTAGTTGTACAAAAATGATATATTTTAAATGTTAGGATAATATTAAAAAATTACAATTTAAAAAATAATTAAAATAGCATTGTTTTAATTTTATGCAATGTATTTTTATTTCACTATGAAAAATAGTAGTTTATCCATATAAATAATCGTACATAACTTTTAAAAACAGCAAAATTTTGTGGTCTGTAGAAGTACAATATGCCTATTTTATTTATTCATTTATTTATTATTATTATAAAAAGATTTTGAATATCTAAATATAGTTATTACATAGACATTTAGTTATTCTAACTACTAAATGAAGAACCTGATATTTTAAAACATCATGTTGAAAATTTAAAAGTATACTTTAGAAAAATCGTGAAATATTTGGATAATGAAACAAAATTTAAATAATATATTATAGATTTATATCATGTATTTTAATTTATATCTCTGTGAATAATAGGATTTTATTCATGTAATCTACTGTAAATAATTTTAAACAGTTGCAAAAATTTCCTAATTTAAACTATACTTATATGCACAAAAACATATATTTTATTTGATTTTTTGTAAATTTCAATGACTGTATACATATTTTTTCAGTTGTGGTTCAAAATAATTCATGATTATTTTTGCTGAGAAATATAGGAGTTTGACAGGGATTTGAACTCAAACAAAAAATTCAGAAATCCTGTGCACTGCCAACTATGTTGCTGGGCCACTTGCCAAAGGAAGTAATTTATCCAATTATAGGCTGTAACATATACTTTGAGGCTTATTTTCTCAAGACCTCGTAGCTGTTCCACGTTATGGCTTTCATTTATTATTTAACTACATTACTATGTCATGATGCATACCATTTCTGCTTTTAAATGTAATATTTTTCAATAATTTATTTATTTAAATTAATTATTTAATCTTTATTAATCATTATTTAAATAATTTAATAATATTAATAAATATTTAAATTAATTATTTAAAAGTTATTATTTAAACAGTCTAAATATTTTCTATCTTTTAAATTAATTTTTTTAAGTATTCTTCTAAAATATTTCACTATAAATTAAATTTACTTTCTATAATTAAATCACTTTTTAAAGTCAATAATCATTTTTAAATTAAAAAATAATCATTCATTTAAGTCTCTGGATAAAAAATACAAAATTTCCATTGTTTGTTGACATTGTTTTGTGATCATATAGCGAATTTTTTCTAAGTACAAAAATATATTTTTCACCTTTTTAAATATTAATCTTTTCTTTTTAAAACATCATTCAAAAGATTAAACAAAATTTTTTATGTAGTCTGCCAAAATTCTAGCGAAATTCAACTTAAATCTTGGCAGGCGAAATTCAACTTAAATCTTGGCAGATATACATTTTTAAATCTTTTTCTTAATTTTCATGTTTACATTGAGCACTTTCAGAATGACACCTTGCCATTTTGAATTGAAGCATCTTGCGTATCGTAAACAACATCTTAGCGCTCAATCTTCAGCCATTTTGGTTTAGGGGTGACTTATGTGGGCATTCAAGGTTAAAGGATGTGTATTTCAGTGGGGAAAAGGGGGTTTGAAATTCTTTCCAGAACATTCTTGTAAGCGAGCAAAGTTAATTTCTGTCGCCTTTTAGGGGGGTTGTGTTGTTTTCGTGTGAAGTTGAAGAGGAGTTTTTTTTTCTTGCCGACGGTTGCGATTAAGGCAGCTAATTTGAAGAGGAATTTTTGCCTTTTCTGATTGGCTCGCTTAGCTTCCGGTGTCAGTTGGGAAGGTAGTTAAGTTTGAATTTGAAAGTTAGTCTCTAACATTCTCTCTACCATGTAGGTCGGGTATATAAAAAGTCGTGTCAGGCTGTAAGGCTGGACACTTGTAATCTCTGTTTCTTCGATGTATGATCTGAGATAACTTTTGTATAAAGGCAGTAAATTGCAATAGTAACAGTATGAATTTCTTAACTTCTGTCGATAATCTCAGAGTCATAAAATTTTGATTAAATGATTTGGAATTAGTACACTTTTAAACTATTAAAAAATCTCAAACAAGTATCGCCAGTTATTTTTCTAATATTAATAACTATGCAAAGTAAAGAAGTTGTATTAGAATCATCGCGATATAATTACTTCACCGCTGTATAAGAGAAGATTGGAATCGGTGGGTGAGTGACGCCGGACCTTGTTTCTGTCAGCGAAGTAAATTTTAGTTAATTCTCATTTTCAAGAATCTTTCAGATGTTCCCTGCAAGATATAAATATAGTCATATTTAATTTCAAGATCGAACTTTTTATTGATGAATTAAAGATTGTAAGTTTTCTGTGAAGTGCTCCACAAAAAGAAATTCCATTACATTAAATGAATGTGTCATCAACTCTTAACCTTTCTAAAGTATATCATCATTGTGGATGCTAAGTAATTGTATACCATCATTAACTTTTTCAACTGTGAACTATTTTTTTAATTAAATTAGTCTCAATTTCTGACTCAAGATTTTAGATAGTGGTATTGAACTGAAAAATGAGCAAATAAAACAACATCTGTGATCTATCTATGATTATAATTCTAATTTCATGTCCTTTTGTGGAGCTTCGTTTCTTGATGTCTAAAGTATATTTTTCATCGTAATAAATCTGCTTTATACTACATCTTGTTTTCTGTTTGTATGATCTTCCTTAAGCGAGTCCATTTATGTTAATTCTTTTTCAGATATTATGCCATCTTGATAAGTAATGAATAAGTAAATAATTCTTAATAATACCAAGAATTCAAATTAAATTTAGCTTCTAAATATTTAATATTTTTTTAGTACTAGATTCAACATTTTCAACATCATGTTTACCACTATACGAGAACGTCTTGTAATGTCATGTTGGGGTAGGATTTAGAGCAAGTATTTATTTAGTTTTTCTGGCTTATTTTTGATATATTCCGATCCTTAAAACGATTGATATATCAATATTTAAGTAATTTTATAAATTTCTATTTGCTGTTTCTCCCGCACCAGCAACCATCATTACATACTAACTATATCTATACACAAATGTTCACCACATTCTGTGCTTCTGACCTTGGAAGATATGTACAAAATTATTCCCCTTATAAGGCATGTGCAAAATTAAATTATATTGTTTCTTTGAAAAACTGTTTCTCACACAATCAGTTGCATGTTGGATAAATAGGCGAAGTGGAGTTTATGACTTGTTCAACATTAAGTGCTTGTTGGACTGCCTAACAATGACCTATATTTATTCGCACGACCTCCTAGCTTGAATAATATTTGCATCAAATTTCTATAATGTAATAACATTTCAATATTGTTTTGAATTCTTTAAATGATTCTAGTTAAAAAATAATATGTTTGTTATATGACTGTTTAAAATTAAATTTTATATGATAAAAACAGTTGATAACTTAAAAGATTCCGTTATTGTCAGTATAGTTCTGTTTTTGTTACTCTAAATAATTATTTCATTTTTTAGTTGATGGTGCTATTCATCGAGCTGCTGGCTCAAGTCTTTTGGAAGAATGCAAAACTCTTAACGGCTGTGACACTGGTGATGCAAAGATAACTGGAGGTTACAAACTTCCTACAAAGTGTGAGTAATATTATAGATATAATATTTAGTAGAACTTGCTATTATTTTCATGCATTAGCACTGGTTTCCATTCATGGTACAGTAGAACTCCAATTATCCGAATCAATTGGGACCGGACCCTATTCGGATAATCAAAAATTCGGATAATTAGATTTTTTCCAAAAAAAGGGGTATATTTTAATTAGTTACTGTATGTATGTTGAAAATGGGAGAAAAAAATTATTTTTAAAGAAAAAGAGCTCATAATTAATTAAATGAAAATGCAGCATTATTACATGTTAAACGTACTTACAAGTGCTGTACATTAGTACAGTATGTACGTACCGTACTGTAAATGAAAGTCATTACTTGCTGAACATCTCGGTCAAAGTAAGCTGTTTGACAGTCTTCATCCGTTTTCGGGGAGCCAAGTCGCGCATCCGCTTGACAGTCAGAAATTGCCTGTGGTCACTCTCGGGCTACCGCTATATCCTCTTCAACGCAGTTTCAAGGCCGGCAAATGCTTCACTAGCAGATGGTCCCGTGTATTCTTCAACTTCGACATTAAGGTCATTTCCTTCCTCGACACTTTCTTCTCTCACACTTTCAATAAGTTCATCATCATTTAGAATTTGAAATCCAGGGTCTTCGCAACGGAAAAAGACAATAGCGCGCGTAGACAGAATCATTATTTTGGGAATTGCAGTACGTTTCCGTCTTCATTTGTCTTTTATTAAATTCTGAAAGCGATTCGGATAATCAGCCATTCGGATAGTTGGAGTTCGGATAATTGGAGTTCTACTGTATTGGTTTTCTTTGTATAAATTTAGATCTTAAAGAAAAATAAATTATGCAGCTTGATGTGAATTAATTTTTTCTTGGTGAAAAATTAATGTAAGACAATTCTTATGTATTTTAGTGTTATATGTTTACCATTTGTTCTGTTCTCAATTCAGAATTTAAGTTTATGTTTTTTTTGTCATGTGCTTCGGCTCTCTTTAATTTTGTCTTATAATCCTCACTCTTTCAAAATTCTTTGCATTTCTACTTTGGTATGTATTTTTCTCAACTCTAAAAATATGTTAACTGGTATAGAAAAATTGAATCACAAATACATCTAAATAAAGAATTTTATAGGGAGAGATCATGTAAATATATATATACATATTTATAACTTAAAATCGAAACACAATTCAAAGAAAGCAACACACAAAGCATTCTCAAAAAACTTTTCATCAACTCTAATACACGGCTGAGCATTCTAATAATGTTTTTGTAAATATTTTGGGGTTCTTCTCCTCTAACATTGATGCAAATATTAACTATTTTTTGTTTAAGGTCAATTGAATTTAATAAACAGGTATTATACATCAGTTTCAAAGTTGACCTCATAAGTAAAAATCAAGAGAGGTCAAATCAGTGAAAAAAGGGGACGGGGGCATTCTGTAGCTTCTTTCAAACTGATCCAATGTTTCTTAAATTTCTCGTTGAGCAAATTTATCAGATTTATAGTCTAAGTCTGATGTAGATATATTGGATTTATTATTTTTTTTAAAGTGATAATTCCATTGCTTCTAAAAAGTAAATTTCACTACCCTTTAAAATAAGTTGCACATATTTTGAAACTGTAAAAGCGTCTTTAATAATAAAAAATGACTGCACCAATGGGTTTTCCATTCCAAATTCTGCACCACATGAGCACAGAAAACTTTTTCTGATGGTGTACTTCACTGATAATTATAGGATTCATGTTACTCCATAGTAATGATCTTTGTGGATGTAGATTGCTCCATTATCTTTGAAAAAACATTCATCAGTCCACAGACTGTTATTAACAAAGTAGTTAAAATTTATGTCTTGTTGGACATAGCTTTGAATTAATACCCACCCCACTCCTCACTCCCTCACCTTCAGACCAATCTTCAACAAATGAGCACCTTCCAAAAGAAAATTCTGGCTAAGTGCCTGATTAAAGCTAAAAGCTTTTGAAATCAACTTTTAAGAATGCATCAGTGTGGAATTGTGATTGTTTTAAAGATCAAATCAGGTATAACCCCCTTTTTTTAACGAAAAAACCAGCATATTTTAATGTGAAAAGTAAATAAGCATCTGTAAATGTGTTTCTGAGTCCACACAGAATTCTTCGGAAACTCCCTACATAGAATTTTAAACACACTGTATACCAGTTTTGGGCATTTTATTGATGTAATTGAAAAATTACTTGGAGTCATACAAATCTGAATGCAGTTTCTTTGGATTTCTATACCATCTTTCATATATTAAACTAGAGACATTGATGAAGCTGGCATGAGCCCTTTCAAAAAATATCCTCTGGACTTATTTCGAGAATTATTTCTGATTTAATTCAGGGGGAAAAAAAAAAGAGCTAACCTTCAGAAACATATCTTAGAAAAGTCAAAGTTAAGTTTTGTGTACTTTAATCCTTTCAAGACAGGCATTATTTAACAACATTTATATTTTTAATACCAGTAATTCCATATAGTGTTTTTCATCTTATTTAATCCAAGAATTATATGATTAGACAAGGCACTACAACTGATTACAGCTGAAATATTCTGGTCCAAAAGAGTAAATAAGTTGTAAATTTTCCAACTGAGTGAAAAAGTCCAAGGCAGAATTCAAAACCGAGACCTTGTTTTCAGGTGACAGTGATCTACTAACTAAGCTATCCGGGACAAATTCTGCAAACACATTTCACTCAGACAACCTTTTAGCAATGGCAGTTAGTCTGTTATTTAAAACAGCTCAACAGAACAAATTTCATATAAAAGAACTCCAATAAACATTGGCTACATAATTACATTTAATTGGAACATATACATGACACCCATTCTAAAGGGGTTAATACAAAGTAACTTTATGAAGTTTTCTTTAACACTTATATATTTTTTTTCATTTATTTATTATTAATGATTACGAACTGTTCAAGAGAGATCTTTTCACTCCTAAAAATTAGCCTATGCTGAAAAATAACTAATTGAAAACTGAACATTCTAGCAGAAATGCACATTGAATTGGATGTAGTCTGTAACGAAAAAAAATACAAAAAAATAAAAGAAAATATAGAAAAGTTGGATTAGGTTTTTCTGAAATAAAATTAACAGAGAATTTTGAATAAATAATCATTATTTTAAATTTGAATTTTCCTAAAAGAGAAGAGATAAAATTTTGATCGGTGATCAAAAGTGGTAAAATAAAACAAAGGTACAAATACGTTGTGAGAAAACAGAAATTAAGAACACAATAAAATAAATTCCCCATGGTAAAATACGATAAACATTCTTATCTGAACTGAGAATTAACAGCATCACTGAAAACACAAATACACCGAATGGAATATAGTGCCACTATTAAATTTACGTTTATAGAATCTCTTTTTTATCTTTAAATTATTTAATCAAATTAAATTTAATATTTGCTACATTACTAGGCATCAGTATTCAATCAAATTCCATATTATTACGTAACAGTTATCATTGGGTACTATTTTGAATTTAAGATTATATAAATTATGATTTTGATTTAAAGGCACTTTGTAGAAAATACGATATATATATCCATTAAAAAATAAATTTTAACAAACACAATAAAAACACATTTTTTTTGTGCAACCAATTATTCCTATTTTTATTGCATGTATTTAATATATTTTAAATTATACTTATTGTCTGTGCGGACCTTATACATACATCATTATAAATATTAAAATTATTGACAACATCAAATTTACAAAAAGCAATACTAAATTAAAATATAAAAGCATCATTACAACTAAATCGGATGATTTGAATAATTTTTTAGTATTATTACATGATTTTAAAAAAATGTTTTTAGAATTAATAGAAAAAGCTCAAATATGATGATTTCAGACAAAATTTTGGAGAAACAGTTCGAATACGATGATTGTAGTCTATTACTCAGAGAAGGAGTTCGAGAGATATTAAACTATGTCATTACTCTGTGAGGTGAGAAAAGGGATATGGTACAGTTCCTTGCTTCCTCTTTCTTAAGGTACTGTCTCTTCTCCCTCGTACAATAGAGCAGACCTTTTTGGGCAACATGAATGTTGTGTATGCGACCAAGACAGAAATTATACGTAAGAACATTTACTCTTACCATTGCTGACATCTCTTTATATCGGATCTTGAATAAGCCTCATGATGATCGATTGAAACAAGCATCCCCAGAAATGATGAGCATTTGTCTGATGCAATCACGGATCTCCGTCTACTGGTCAGGCTCTTTGATTCTCCTTCTGATTCTGCATCACATAACATCAACAAATTTGACTTGAAAGTTATAATAATGAATTGATTAAAGGTTATTGTTTTAATTTACTATTTCAAGATATTATTAACAATATATCTATGGGAAATAGACCTGGACCCGTATAGTCCAAGTCTACACTTGAATTAAAAAGAATTATGGAGTATTTGTGGAGTGACGAGGCATCCTTGCTAACACCTCGACGTCCAAAAAAAGAAGAGAGAAAATGCTACGCTGCTAACACCTAACTTAATGATCACACACCAAAACTCCACAGCCAATCTAAAGGCTCCATGCTATTACGGAGTTCAAATCTCTCCAGAAACGATACGATGCCACAAGGGAAATGCTTAAAACTTTAAAAGAACGACTCACAATGCAGGTTTGCGATTGCTAAAGCAAGTACGTTAATGGAATACAATTAATGTGCGATTGGCAACCGCTAATCGAATCTGAAAGTGGTCAGGAGTACGCTGATAAAACAAGATGGCGAATGTTTACAGTCGAAAAGGAAACAGAAATTAAATTTATGGTTGCCGATCAAATAAAAATTAAATTTAGTAAATGGGAGAAAACGGGAATTAGATAAAAATGGGAAATAAATAATTTAAATTAAAAAAGTAAATAAATAAATTTTGAATCTATAAATTTTAAGAATTAAAAAACAAACAAATGTTATGTTTGTGACATAACATACTCCATTCAACAGCTACATTCAATTATTGGCAGTTTAGTCAATAAAAACATGAGAAAGTTTTTTTAAAACAACACAATAAATGTGCAATATTGAAACAAAGTTTCAGTTATATGCAATATGAAATTTTGTAGTAAAATTCTTTATCTAAGGTAACAAAACTTTGTTTTTCGGAAAAGATATGTATAAAAAAAAAGCATTAATTTGTAAATTGATATAAAAGTGTACTTAAAGAATGTTATATGCTAAAGAATTAAAAATATTCTCAGAATTAAGTTATATATATGAATTGAAGTGAAAGTGACTGTATAGGGAGAAGGTTCCACAAAAAATATCAAGCCCAGGAAGTCATTAATCTGTCTCTGAAAAAATGTTACTGGTTTTTGGTATTTGGTTAAAATGTTAATAATACACTAAGGCTTACAATTTTCATCCTTCTTCATTCACAACATAGATGTGGGTATTTCAGCAAAATCTCAGATGAATTAAAACTGCAATATATTTCTTGCATACCTCTTTTATTTTTATAAGTATATATTTTTTTCTTTCTTTCTTTTTTAAAATCTTAGTAAATGAATACTTTTAATTCATTGCTGAAGTCATTGAATCTGTGTGTTGTTTTACCACAGTCATTTTATTTGCTGCATCACTAAAGAAAAATCATATTTTTTTATTAAATAGCATATTTTGTGATGCATAACAGCATTAAAGGTCTCGACAAAAATATTTTTGGTATGTTTAAATTTGGAATATTGAGTGAATCTAAATCCCTGTGAAGTTAAATCCCTGTTAACAGGGATTTAACACCCATAAAAAATTAAAGTTAGTTTAACATATTAAGTAATGAGAATTCTGTTATTTTTTTTATGCAGATTTCAGAAAATGGTCCTGAAGAACTGCTAGATGCATGAATTGCAGGAAAATGTTAAAAATGTGGCATAAAATGTTTAAAAAAATACCAAATTTTGCATGACATGTGTAAAATGAAGTGTTAAGTAGAGAGGAGTCTCCTTCCAACTTAAAAATTTTAATTTCTCGGAAGTACATTACATACAGTTATAATAAAATTTCTAAAATTGTGAAGATGTGGAGAAATTTAAATAAATTGTTTTGAGGTTAGAATTTAATATTTTCATTTTAAAAATTACCATGCTATCATATATCTCTATTCTACAGAGAAACATACAAAGTTTGACTATATTATTATCTGAAGCAATAATATATATAATTTTTTTTAATTAATTTTTGTTCTCTTTAAAGTATTATTGTTTTGTTTTATTTCTAGTAATATATAGTGATTAATATATATATATTTTTTTATTTCAACCTGTATACCAATAACATAGCATAATATATAAATGTCGGCATTGGAGAAAGGAAGGCTTTTGAAACTGTAGCTAAATTTTCTGAAACCCTTCGTGAAATTGAAAAAGTAATTAAAAAAGTTCCTAGTAACTTTTAAATAAATATTTAATAAAAGTTATGATTGAAGAGTTAAATTATTTCTGTTTATTGTTATAACAAGCCATTGGCTTATCAGCCCCCTAAATCCCCTAAAAAAATCTGACCCCCCCCCCCCCCCCCCCCCCCCCCCCTCATCCCCCAAAACCTATTTTTCTTGATTTCATTCAGCAGGTGCATGAACAATTATAATGCTTTAATAAGGCAGTGTCAGCCAGAAATGCCGAGGATTTAAGTGTTAAATTTTGAGTTAAACATAAATTTTAAAAAAGGTATTTGAAGGGTTTTCTTTTTTCTTTTTACATTTATACGTTTATCAAGTACATCTCTGTATATTGTATGTTTTGTACTATTGTTTTCTCAAGCAATATAATGTTTTCAAGTTAATTTTATCATAACTTTACCTAATCTTATTGATACACATTTTCTTAAAATTTTACATATGTGTAATTTATTATGCTTATTTTTTGTCAGATGTGATTCATACTGTTGGGCCTATTGGAGAAAATAAAGAAGCTTTGGCTAGTTGTTATAGAAAATCTTTGAACCTAGCCCTCGAAAACAACCTAAGAAGCATAGCATTTCCTTGTATATCCACAGGAGTTTATGGTTACCCTAATGAAAAAGCTGCACATGTTGCTATAAGAACTGTGAGAGAAGTTTTAGAGGAGCATGAATCTTCTGTAAGTATTTTATTTCAGTAAAAATTGGAAAATTATATCAAAATTTCTAATATGTTTCAAAATGCATTTGTTTGTACTTGCACAAGACTGACTGGTGTATATCAAATTAAATAGATTAATTTCTGATAGAACATTAATAGTTTATATTAATAAAATATCCATTTGTTATTTTGAATGATGTTATCACCAGGGCTGTGGAGTCGGTGGGGAAAATGTCCGACTCGGACTCCTGAAGTTTTAAAGGAACCGACTCCGGGATGGCTAAAGTACTAGTATTGCCTGTTGGTTCCTATTACTCGGATTGCTTCATTGTTGTCATTTGTTTTGAAATAGTAATAGATGCTTTATTAAATTTGTCATTTAATAAAGAAAATATGGTACTTTTCGGTTAGCCGGGCGCCAGTGATATATATACATGTATACACACACACACACACATATATATATATACACATATCTATCTATACACATATATATGCATATATGTATGTATATATATACAAATATATGTATATACATATGTATATATACATGTATATATATCACTGGCGTCCGGCTAACCGAAAAGTACCGAAAATATTACTATTTAAAAAAGTTTTAGCAATCACGCAATTGGAATGAAAAAAAAAACAGCAACTGGCAACACTGCAACCTACTGGCACATTCCTGCTTGGCTGTGAAGCAAATGATATGCATATTGACCGATAGTGTTTTATTTTCGCCATTTCATTTCTTTGGATGAACCATGGATGTAATGGGTTCGCCCTCAGCCGAGTGGTCTTCCTCAGGCATTAAATTAAATTAAATTAAATAGGTAGTCTTGATCAGAACCCAGCTACTGCAGCAGCAAACTTCCAACATTATTTTAGTATAAAGAAGTTTTACCTTTTTAAAAACACAGAATTTTTTTTTAAAATAAGGCAAAAATACTCTTATAAAATGCCTGTGGAACTTTGTCCCTGCTTTAATTGGCTCTGGTCAAGACTGGAAATATTTTGAACATCCCTCCCCCTCATCCTCCTAGATACTCTTTGCACACTCACACAGAACAAAACGTGCATTAAATTTTATGTGTGGTAAAATTTAATTATATCAAAACTGTGCAAAAACTGTGTGTAAAATACTTATATGCATGTAAAATGCAATCAAAAAGTTAAATTTGAAGCTATTAGATAGAAACAACAGTTGAAATCTAATAAATTTCCAAAATTTTCTTTGAACAACACACACAAAGATCTATTACTTGAATCCAAACAACATACGAGGGCTATCCAGAAAG
Source organism: Maratus michaelseni (assembly GCA_963931845.1). Lineage (NCBI taxonomy): Eukaryota > Metazoa > Arthropoda > Arachnida > Araneae > Salticidae > Maratus > Maratus michaelseni. The sequence goes on from OZ007591.1 coordinate 314,910,436, forward strand.
TAGATTACGTTTTCGTCTGTGTCCGCTAGTGGCGGGGCTAGCACGTCCATCTTGGGGTCAGAGCGTTGCGCAGCTCAGTCGGCATCTAGCCGTGCTAGTGAGAGGTTCGTGCTGTGCTCCGTTCAGATACTGTGACGGTTTGAAATGTCTGCGTTAATTGAAAATCCCGCGAGCTGCGAGGAGCGTGCAGTAATAAGTTCACAATAACGGAACTTTCTTTGAGTTTTCCACAAATTTCGCAAAGTTTGTTGCACGAAATCATCAGCGAAAAGCTTGGTTACCACAAGTTTTGTGCAAGATGGATTCCAAAAATCTTGACAGAGGACCACAAAAATCAGCGAATGGCTGCAGCGTTGAACTTTTTGGACGCTTACCATAAGGATGGTGACTCTTTACTCGATCGCATCGTTACTGGTGACGAAACATGGGTGAAACACGTGAACTGTTGGTTGAAGGCACAGTCGGCCGAATTTTTCGACGAAGGCATTTCCAAGCTCGTACATCGCTACGATAAATGCCTTAATTTGTATGGTGACTATGTAGAAAAGTAGTATTTGAGTGTGGCTTTCATCTGTATATAATAAAATTTGTTTCCTATACTTTGTTTATTTTTTATTCCAAAACGTAATCTACTTTCTGGATAGCCCTCGTATATTATTTTGGTATGTCATTTTAAGACAAAAACCAAAATATTTTCTGCCAAATATGGAGGGGGAGGGAGGGGGGAGATACTGTTCAATGTGCATGAGTGTTTCAGTTGTTTGACGGAAAAAATGACTTCCAAATCAGTCAACAGTTGTGGTGCTGTTAGTGGAAGACCCGTCCACCATTGCAAGGTCGTGCCACGTTGGATGGAAAAAATCGGTTTTCAATTGTCCTTGGGCCAAAAAGCATATAATGATTCAATTTGTAATTGTGCATGAATATTTTTTAATTTGCATAGTATGCCGCTTACAGAGCCATCTATTGGTACACTTTGGAACTTCTTTTTTTATGCCATACCGTTTCCCTCTTCTTCCAATATATTCAGTTCAAATTTGAAGTCATTCTGACCAGTGGTTCCTGTTTTACAGCATTTTGAAAGTGGGACTTTAATTATAAACACCCTGTATATAATGTTATCAACTTTTTGATAATTTCTACCCCCCCTATGATATCATATGTTATAATTCCCCCCTCCCCTTCTTTTCTTACTGAAATTGTTTTCAATGTCTAAATATTCTTTTTAATTTTACATTTGTTTTGCTGTATATAAATGAAATGATATATAGAAATAGTTACATATTTATAATTAGGATACTTTAAAATATATTTCTTAACTAATTTTGAATTGAAACTCTAACATAACTTACATTGTTTGTTTATTTTTAAGTATATAATTTACACAGGTACTTTTCATTTCCATTTAGTTTGACAGAGTAATATTCTGTTTATTCTTGCCTATTGATGTTGGTATTTATGAAGCTTTGATGCAAGAATATTTTCCTGCCTGAGAGGTAATTTTTCATTATATATATATATATATATATATATGTGTGTGTGTGTGTGTGTGTGTATTGCAATTAAATGTGTTGTTATATAATTTTATAGTTCATTTATGGATAGTGTATTTATCCCGATCTCTCTCTCTTTCTCTTTTAAACCCTTCTATTCTAGGAAAATTAGTTTGTAATCTAAATTACGTTTTTTTTTTCTTATCCCTTGATAATATCACATAAACAATGTTTGCAATATCAAGCATTGCATATGTTCTCATTTCACAAAAATATTTCAATTGATTCATGGATATTAGATAGTAAATAAACTCTTGAAGGAAAAATTATTTTACTATTCTTGAAATCAATCTGCAAAGGCTCTGTCCTATGTAGTCTGGCCAAAGCTGTAGTTATTTGTTATATTTCACATAGGACGGAGAGCCTTTGCAGATTGATTGCAAGAGTAATAAAATAATTTTTCCATCAAGAGTTTATTTCCCATCTATTATCCGTGAATCAATAGAAATATTTTTGCGAAATGAGAACATATGCAATGAATCAGTCTCTTTTGAATTACCTTTTTCGCAAGTTGATTTACAAATTAAAAAATTTAAAAAGCAATAAGTAAAATAATAATTTTTATGTTTACAGTTTAACCTTTTTAAGAACCTGCTTTCATTATACATGTGGTTTCGTGTTTTGTGTTTATCATTTTCAAAAACTTAGCAAAAATAGTTTTTTATCATTTTTAATCTTGAAGAAGTCACCGTTTGAGTGTACAAAACATGTCATCTTGTATGTTTAAATTATATCAGAAATTAACCTTAACTAAATGTCTGGACTTTAATGCATTATTTAACTTCATTAAATAATATAATTTAATGTAATGCATAGTATGATAAACATCTGCTTATTTAAAAAAAAAAATTCTGGTTTTTGAGCATTAATCTTGTTTTTATCTGCAACTGATTGACAGCTATGGAATTATATCTTTCAGTTACTGGAAAAAAATTATGGTATTTTCATGTCCTCTGAGGTTCATGTGTTTATTTCATTAGTTGTGATCATGTTATGAATTGGTATCATATATCTTTTGAACTGATAACTTTCAGAATTTTTTGCTCATGGTCACAACCACCCCTGAATTATGGTTATTGCATTCAGTGCCTTTGTTTTTTACAGTTCTAGGGACTTGTTCTGGGAGTTTTTTCTGTGCCCTTTGTGAAGTAATGAATAATTAACTTGTAAATCTACAGAACAGAGGCTTCAACGTCAGCTCTACAAATCATTATTCATTAATCTCACTAATTTTTAATATAATCTGCATAATATTTGATACCCTAAAATTCAATTTTTTAAAGTTATTTTTACATTTATAAGAATATAAGATTTATGGAAACTTCCGTAAATTTTAGAAGTATCACATTAAACACAATTTTATGCAATGATAAGATAAACTACTTATTACTGTGTTTTTTTTTTTTTTTTTTTTTTTTTTTTTCAGAATAGGAACCCCTTGTTGCCACATTAATTTTATATTATCCATTTCCAGTAACTGAGCTATTTCATTATTCGAGTATATGTCTGAATGCATATACTATTGTAGTTTCATTAGATTAACCTTCTCTTTGTACAAGAGATTTTTTCCTATCCTTAAAAAAATTACATATTTTTCAACCACTAAACATCACATGTTGCTGAAATTGAATAAAATTTCATGTATTAAATATACTTGCACAAATGTAAATTCCTCTTATGAGACTTATATTCAATTTACACATTCAATCTTTTTATAATTTTCGTTTGGAAAACTGATTTGGTCATCTTTGTTTAGTAGTTAAAATAAATCCTCATTTATTTCATTAGAAAAAACATATTAAAGACTTAAATCACCCGAAAATTAGCTATTTTGATAATAAAATTTCACATCAAAATAATGCGATTCACTTGAATTTTCTTTTGTTGATATTCTTTGAAATATAGTTGTTTGGCAACCATTTAATAAAAGACAGAAAAAAAAGAAATGCATTGTAATTTTTTTTAAATAAGTAATTAAAATGTTTCATATCTTTCAAATTAATGCGTAAAATTTCCCAACAATTTATACAATTTCGAAATTCTAATATATTGGCAAATTTTCAAAGCGGTCGAATTAAATTAAGATCTCCATTTCGTAAATTTAGCATCCATAATTTAGCATTTACAATTATCCCAATGTGCAATTTTCTTTTCGATGAATGTTAAAATAAAAAAATCGCCTGACTTCCCATTGCAAAGCATTATGACTTAAAAGAAAATGTTCTATATTTTTCAAACGAATGAACCAAATTTAACCAAAAACTATACAGCTAATTCCGGGTACCTTGCCAACATACCTACCAAAAATCAACCAAATTGGATGATTTTTGCAGCAGTTAATCGTTGAACAGACAAACAAACAGACAGATAGAAACCAAAAATTTTTCACGTCTCCACAGTGAGCCTTCACTGACATTTCAGCAATTAATCAAGATTAGATATTCATTGTGCCACCTTTTGAGTTTATATTTAGCCTTCAGTGGTCTTATCAACTCTGGAATGTTTCGTGCTCCTCCAAAGATTCCAAATTATTACTTTTTAGCCTAGTTTTGTTTAATAAAATTCATCTTTATGTTCTTTTTACTTTTGATCTCATCTATGTCACTCCGTAAACACCAGTGATGACTATCTTCTCTTTTTTCTTCTAAATATGTATTTAAAATTTTGTGTGATTCAACATGCTGTAATTCAAATGTGTTTTTAATTGGTAGCTCGGTTATAAATTTATAAAAAATCTGTGATAGTTTCTTTGTTTTTTTTTAAGGAAGTATTTTCTAACATTTTAACACACATTCTTACAGCTTTGTATATTACTATGATTACTTGGTTTATAATTCTTACTTGAAATTTTCAGTTTGTGATTCTTTGTAACTTTTTTTCTCCTTTTTCAGATTTAAACACAATACAGTTGCCTATGTGTTCAAGTTTTTCATTTTGCATCTTCATCATATGATTATGGTGTTATCGTTAAGAAGATTAAGTTTTCCAAGCTATAAGATTTTTTAACTACTCTGTGTTTTGCGAAATGTTCTTTTTTACCTTCACATGTTAGGGAGTTACAGCTCATATATATTTTCTATAAATAAATAAAGAAGTTATATTGTGTGTTATTGTTTTTCATTATAAGTAAACTGTAATTTTTCTTGTGTATTCTATACTTATAAAATCATATAAGTAATCTGTGTAGTGTTTCATAGAACTCTGCAAGACCTTTAATAAACGTATGAGTAAAAATTCTTTTGTTTTAGATATTTTCTACCTATGTAAATTTTCTAATGTACAATAGAATCTTTCATTTACAGTTTTCTCTGTTATAAGTATATATATTGCAGTTATTACCAAAAAGTTGATCATATAAGTCTTTATAAATGAAACAAAACACACTATTAATATACCAGGGTTCCTACGGGTCAGGGAAAACCTGGAAAACAGGGAAAAGTCAGGGAATTTGAAAATTGAGGCAAAAAAACAGGGAAATGTCAGGGAATTTAAAAATTTTTTGAAGAGGTCAGGGAATTTTTGATGTACTACTTTCCAACAGGATCTCAGTTATTGTAAATGAAGAAATTTTGAATTAATTATTCCTCTGATATATAATTTTTATATAAAATTTATGCAAACTATGCAATAATAGCATAATTTGAAAAATAATTTAAAATTGGAAATACATGCAGCACATAATTTTTTTTAGCATTTATCTAAAGTAAAACACAGCATACACGAAAATGGCACTGTTCTTTTGGAAATTAGTTCTGGTCAGGTTAACAAAGATTAATCTGACCCAAATTCTAAAAATTTCTTTGAAGTCAAACTCCCCTCCCCCCCCCCCCCCCCCAAAAAAAAAAAAATAAATAAAAATAAATTCATAGACCTTGAACTGCCAAAGACAATTTTTACGACCTGCAATCAGACTTGATCCTGAAGAACAGTAAGCTTGAACAAACATGAAATGAAAAAAAATTAATATCGTACTTAAATCCAATTATGAATTAATAATCTATAATTATGTATCTAATATGAATTTTATTTGTTATGAAATAAATTGAACACATATTAATTCATATTCATAAAGTTTATTTGGGTTTGTACAGTGATTTTTGTTCTGCACTTTTTAGAGTTTTTTCGTGTTCTGTGGCGATTTTTGGACATTCGAATTCAGACAAATGAATTTGGTTTCAAACTTTTAGCCCAATATAGAAAATTTTTTCTTCTGTGATTTTTTTGACATTCCTAAAATAATTCAGGTTAGCCCACTATAGCAAATTTTGTCCTCTATGATTTTAAATTTGACTGATTTAACACTTCCGAATGTTTTCTGCATCTGCATTTCAGAATAGCATTCAAGCATGCATCACAGTGACATGCTGCCAAAAGATCCATTTTAATTGTGGGTTTTAATTAATATCTCAGCCTCATGTGCATTTGGGCCTGCCTTGAGCTATCTTCATTCAAAATTTCAAACCTCTATGCATGGTAGATTTTCCTAGCTATCGCACACAGATAGATATCTTTCTTTAATTATAGTGTAAAACTAGCTGACCCGTGATAATAACCTTAGATAAGTCTCAAATTTGTATGAATTTATATTTTTTAATGAAAAATGCACGAAAAAATGTTGGTATTTACTGGTAAAAGGCTTGTAAAAAGTCATTTTCTTGTTTTTTCACATAGGGTCAAAGGGGAAATTTTTGTAAAAAAGTCAGGGAAAACCTGGAAAAGTCAGGGAATTTTTTTACCAAAATTGTGTAGGAACCCTGTATACATAATTCTTCAAAAGTGGCATACTAAATGCCACTTTGAAATGTTTAATAATGAATTATCATTTTGATAAATGCAGTCAAAGCTCTTGAATTCAAACTCATAGAGACTGAGAAAAATGTTTGAATTATCCAATTCTAAAATAAAAAGGACTTTTCACACTATTGTTGGAAGGGAAATAACTTTTTTAACATTAGAAAAATAAATCTCTTTTCTGATTTGAATTATACATTTCAACATATTATATTTATAAAAATACATATAACACTTTAAATTAAATTATTAAAATATGTTAATCTTAATAAGCAAAAAATATCTTATACAAGGGTCGATCCAGAAATAAGGTTCCCAAAGAGCTCCAGCCGCACAGGAAGGTGCGAAGCGAAATACGGCAACGGCGCTGTGTTCGTCTGTTCCTGCACTTGCGATTCCCCCAGCCGCTCTTCTCTGCGCCGCTCATTCTTGGCTCAGCAGCCGTCCAAGATGGAGGTTCCCATTGTTGATCCCGCCAAGTGTGAGATTCGTTCCGTAATTCGCTTTTTGCATGCCAAAGGGTGGGCCCGTCCAGAACCGCCAGGGAAGACGACTGACAGCCGGTGTAACTTTGCTTCACGACAACGCCCGACCTCACATCTCCCGTTAAACCCAGGAACTTTTGACACAATTTGTGTGGACTGTCATGCCCCACCCACCTTACAGTCCGGAGCTCGCACCTAGTGATTATCACTTGTTCCCCAAGTTAAAGAAACACTTTGGTGGCCAACGCTTCCGGAGCTACGATGACGTCAAAGAAGATGTGAAACGTTTCCTCAACAGGTTGGCGGTGGAGTTCTATGACATTGGGATACAGAAATTGGACCACCATCTACAAAAATGCGTAGAAAAAGATGGCGATTATGTAAAGAAATAGAGCGAACTTTCTTCTTTCCAACGATGTAAATTGCTGTGAGAATAAACAATGTTGTCTATTTGTAAATTTGATGGGAACCTTATTTCTGGATTGACCCTCATATTTCAGAAAAGTAAAATTGGTCAAGTAATGATTCTTTTAATTTTTTTGTTTATGCCTAGGTTAAGTTATTTTTTGTACTTTTTTGCTTTCATATGATCAAAATTATTATGCAAAATACATTTGTTGTGTTTATTTTTTAATGTTGCATCAACCAGATGCATATTTTAAAGGTGTCTACTAATGGCACCCTGACATATCACCATAGACTAGTGTTTCTCAACCTGTGTGCTGCGGCACATTACTGTGCCACGAGAGATTGTCAAATATGCCAGGAGGGTTTTTGACAAATAATTAAAATTGCATGATGTCAGATCAACGATGCATTTTCTATTTATCATGTGCTACCTTCCCTCTTCACTCCTTTCCCTGTATTAGTGTTTCCAGCATGCCACTCCTCCCTTGTCCCCGCCCCTCCGATTCAGATAGTTTTTTTTTTCTTTTTTCCAATTAGGGGAGCAGGCATTTGCCTTTTCAACTCTCGATTGGAATCTGTTTTGGACTTTGTTGCTGGACGCCGTGCATTTTATTCTACTCTTGTTTTCGTTCGAGAAAAGAGTGCGTATTTCTGTTAAAAAAAGTTAAAGTAAAACACTTGATTTTCACATCTCTGAATTGGTTAAAATGCAAAAAAATAGAAGCATAGAAAAGCATGATGGACGAATATATTGAAATAAAATCTGGTGCTTCACAAACGGAAGATAAAGAAAGAAAAAAACAGAAGTATAAAGATGAGTACATCGAATTCGGATTCAGCGCAATTGCAGCGGAAGGCTCTCAAATACCATTCTTTGTAATCTGTAAAAAGAAACTTGCGAATGAAGCTCTCGTTCCTAGTAAACTGAAAAGGCATTTGGAAACTTTACATCCACAGATAAAAAACAATGAAAACCTGGCAGCATGGAAAAATAAAACATAAAAAAAATTTGCAAACTATATAAAAATGCCAGAAAAGGGATTGATTACCAGCTACAAGGTTGCCCAATGAATAGCACACACCGATGCAGAGTCTATCATTGTACCAGCATTAGGTACCATTGTCGAAACAATGCTGGGAAAAGCAGCATTAGAGAAGGTCAAGAAAATACCATTATCCAATGACACAATATCACGCCGAATCGAAGATTTATCTTCAGACTTAAAAAACAAATTGGCGAGCATTTCCAATCGCGCGACAGTGAACTCTGGTCACTTAAAATTGATTAATCGACAGATATCAGTAGTAAAGCTCAGCTCCTTGCTTTCATTCGATTTATTAAAGATGAAAAATTCTTGAATGAGTATCTTTTCTGTAAAGAATTCGTAAGTACAACGACAGGAAAAGACATATTTGAGCTTGTAAAAGAAAATATTTCATGTTTTTGTTTGCTGTGGAAAAACTGTGTGGGTGTTTGTACAGACGAATTTCCATCAATGTTGGGAAACAAAAAAGGATTTATTACACTTGTGCACCAAGAAAATCCAGATATTATAAGCGTCCACTGTATGATTCACAGAGAATCTCCCGTTTCAAAATCTTTAACTCCAGATATGTTGATAGTTAGGAACAAATTTATCCAAGTGGTCAATTTCATCAAGAGTCGACCTCTGAAATCCCGAATTTTCTCTCAGCTTTGTGACGCAATGGATTCTGAATACAAAACTCTTTTAAGGGTTTTAAGGAAAGGTTTTGAAACGACTCGTACACCTGAAAGCCGAAGTGATTTTGTTCTTGGAAGTGGAAAAAACATGCTTTAAATTTTCTCTTCACAACGAGATTTGGTGGCTTAAAGTTCAGTTTCTCTCGGACTCGTTTGAAAAGCTGAACGCTCTGAATTTAAGTCTTCAAGATCCATCTGAGAATATTATCACATCAACATCAAAACTGAAATCATTTGAAGAAAAATTAACACTGTGGAAATCTGAAATATCAAAAGGAAATTTTGACTGTTTTCCGGGTGTGAATGAATCTCAGTCAAAAACAAAAATTGCAAACGAAATGATAAGCACCAATGACGAACTCCAAACCTCACTTAAAAGCTATTTTCCTTCGCTTTCAGTTGACGAATATGAATGGTTAATCAACCCATTTGTAATTTGCAAGACACCAAATTTGACAAATGGAAAAAGAACAGCTAATTGATTTGAGAAATGATAAGTTTTACCGCTCAATATTCTTCGAGAAAAATTTAGATGAGTTTTGGCTTTCTGTCAAAAATTTGTATCCTGCAATCAGCTTGAAAGCTATTAAAATTCTTCTGCCTTTTGCATCTTCGTAGCTCTGTAAATTTGGATTTTCAGCATTGACAGAAATAAAGTCCAAAAAGCGAGAAAGACTTAAAAATTGATGATGAAATGCGAACTTGTCTGTTGACTTTTGAACCTCGTTTCGATTTAATTTGTTCTAGAAAACTGGCTCAGCCCTCTCATTGAATAAATTTTGTAAGTAAATATATATATTTTTTCTTTTGTGTGTGTATCATACAACTTATACATTTTTTGGTACTTTTTGGTTAGCCTGTGTTATATATACATAAATATCTATCATATATATATAACACTGGCGCCGGTTAACCGAAAAGTACCCATTTTTTATATTCAGGTGTGCTGCAAATAATTTCAGATATTTTTAGTGTGCCGTCAACTAAAAAAGATTGAGAAACACTGCCATAGACAATAGTTGGACAGCCCTGTCCATTACTTGTTCAGATGCTTTTTTGTTTAACAATATATTTTTAAAAACTTTTCAACATAGTTGAAAAGTGTAAATGACTTCACTTTGTCTGTCTGACTGACTCTTGTTTGTCTTCCGATCTATCCGTGCTGTAACTTTCATAAATGTACTTGGATTACAAAGTAATTGGCATATATATGTCATTGAGGTTAACTATAGGACCTTTTCAAAGGAACATGGAGTGTTTGGCATTTATAGTTTGCTTACAGGAACACACAAAATAATTCTTTTGTAGTCTGTAGAAGTAGGAAATTGTTTGCAGTATATTTTAATGATTTTGTACTATTTCAAAAAGGGTGAAATTGATATGCATTACTGAGGTTCACTACAACATGCTTTCTATAAAATATGAGGTGTGAGGGGACCTCCCATGGCCGCCTTCAAAAGCCTGACTGAGTCTGTCTTCACTTTCGTAAGTCATATGACGATCAGCATAACATCAGTCTCAAAGTGGGCCCATAATGTTGGTGGCACTACTGCCTAAATTTTAAAATGAAAATCAATATAATGAGAACTTAAACTAAACTATTTTGCTTTTTATTTGATATTTTGCAAGAAATCCAACTTATCCACTACTGATGCATTTTAAGCTTTCTGGAAATTTTTTTATTTTATGCAGAAAAAGGTTTAAAACATCAACTTTTCCAGCACTGTTGTGTGCAGAAAGAGATGGTTGAGATCAAGGCCTCCTTACATATAATCTGGCCTACTAATCCTTAAGTTTCCTTTGACCACTGTACACACAGTTGTCCAGATTAGAGGTCTGCACGGGCCTAAATTTCCAGGCCCGGGCCCGGCCCGATCCATACAAAAAATAATTTGGCCCGGCCCGGCCCGATACAAAAATTAAAAGTTCGGCCCGAGCCCAGCCCGGCCCGAACAAAAAAAATATTGACCCGGCCCGGCGCGATTTAAAAGTTAAAAGTTTGGCCCGGCCCGGAAAAAAGGTAAAATCTTGGCCCGGCCCGGCCCGAGTGAATTTCTACAAAACATAATTTTTACGTCGATTTGGTTAAAAATTTGCCTCGTAGGAGGAGATCTAACCAAAAATTCCTATCTTAGCCTTTTTTTTTTCATGTTTATAATCTTCATTTTTATAGAGATGCCGCAACCTGGAATATTTATGTTTTTAATAAATCTCTATTTGTTGTATGTATGTGGTTAAGTTATCATCAATATTGTTAATCCATATTCCATTTATTGAAGTGTTAAAAATCAGAAAAATGCTATACAGTAAAATCTTCTAAGATGGAATTGCATAGGGAAGAAAAAAAAATTAGTTATAGACAATTTGCCTTCTTAGCAGGTGCAAATGTATTATATATTCTTTTCTTACGTATTAGTATATTCATTTTTAATGGATCAACACATTTTTCAATTTAAGACAGGATTCCATCATAAGCAGATTCTTTTTCACACGTTTTACTATATTTTAATTTAGCCATATTTTAATAAGTGTATAAATCTACTATTCTTTAAAAAGAATAAATTTTAATGTTTAATTATAAAATAATGGCGATTTAAAAATGTATGCATGTTTTGCAAAGATTTTTATGCCAGATCTTATTTTACTGACCTTCGAACGGACCAGGCACGCCGAGACAATGATTTTCATACGGGTCAAAACCAGGACTAAAAATTTTGAGGCGTGAAGACTAGAAAGAATGAAACCAGTCCCGGCTCTGTACGGAAAAAATAATTTAAGGCACGGCCTTATCCTTCAGGAAAAAAGTAAGGCCCGGCCCGGCCCGTAAAGAGTAATCACTGGTCCCGTCCCGGCCCGAGCCTTTAGAAAAATAGTATGGCCCGGCCCGAGTGCCGTGAAGAAAAATAGGCCCGGGCCGAGCACGGGCTTCGGGCCTTGGCCCGGCCCGTGCAGATCTCTAGTCCAGATAGGTGCGTCATCTCGCGTAAAAGTTGCATAGGAAAATACTGTATTCAAACTGTACAAGATTTAAAAAAATCATTTTTCAGATTCCATTAAATCAAATTTTTAAAAGTAATCTATTTTGCACAACATTCACTCACTATCGACACGTGAACTATGTTTTGAATTTTTTTTTTCTTCATATGTGTTTTCTCATTTATTAAGAGCTTTTGTTTCTCTTGTTTGTTTTAGGGCTACAAATTTTCAAGTTGTCACTGTTTAAGCTATTGTGGATAATTTTTATGTCTTGGTTTTGAAACAAAATATTTTATTGTTGTGCTTTCTTCTGTAAATCACACATACGCACACACACAATAAAGAAAGATAGAAATCAGTGGGAAGTGGGACCTTAAGAATTAAAAAAGCTGATTATTTGAATTTCAAAAATAACTTGTGTGTGAGATAAGTGCATAACAGCTAGTCTAGAAAAGGTAATCACTATTTCAATATATCATATCCTTTCTTTTACAGTTTTATTTTATATATAAAATACTTTATTATTGGCTTTTTAACCTATCCATACAGTTAGAATTTCATGTTACAGTAATAAACTAATCATTTGTGTTTTATTTATTTATTTTTTAATGGGTACTATATTTTTTAACATCATTTTATTTATTTTTAGTGAAGTTGAAATTTATTCCAGTTTAACATACCTTAAATCTTTAATGTTTTGGGGATAGAAATATTGTATGTATTTATTGATAAAGGAAAATTTGTCTAAATTGGATCTACAGCCAATTGCCGTATCTTAATGACCAAGCTTTGACACTTAATTAACTACACTGTTGTAATTTCAACCATATTGTTGTGTAAGCATTGGTAATTTTTTATGCCAACCTTGGCTATTGAATCATTTATGAAAGATTATTATTATATAATGTAGTACAGTAGTAGATCTTTATAACGCAAACCAAAAAACATGAGGTTGTGCATTATATAGAATTTTGCGTTTATATAGATCACATTTCACACATCATTAAATTTAGTTTGTAAAACATGGCCAAATATGTGTGAAACATGCCAAAATACATTAGAGTATCTTTATATTGCATTTTTTATTACCAGGAGTTGTGCAGATTATAATTTTTTGCATAATATAGATCATTCCACACATTGTTAAATTTACTTTTCATTGTCCAAACATACCTGTATCAAATATTAGCAAATTTTTTCAGTAATTAGCTCAGAATTAAGGAGATAAAGTTTAACTAATGTATCAAATTTAGTACTCTAGAGAATAATAACAACTATTTATAATGTGGGGATTCAGGTGTTTCTTAACTGAAAATTCATTGTTTACATCTGAGAAGTTGTGTGTTATATGGAGAATTGCGTTATAAAGATCTTCTACTGTATTAGCTAATCTTATCTTTGAATCTTCATTTCAACAATTTTTTTGAGATACTACATGATAATTGTGTTAAATAAGATATTTTATACGTATTTATTTTAATGGAATTTGAAAAATATTTTTTTAGAATCTCATGAATAAAACAGTGTTTTCCATAGCTCCATTGTTTTCTTATGCAACTGTTTACAAACTATTACCAGTAGTATGCTCCAGATGGCATAATTTTCCGGATAAAGTCAATTAGTAAGTTGGCACATATTGCGAACATTTTTATCCATAGACTTTTTCCAGATTGTTGGGTCTGTTATTATAATAAGGGGATCTTGGTTGAGATATTGAGCACTCACTGTTCTCGTAGTCACAAAAACTAAGAACATCTCGCAACATCAATCTAGCAACAGAATTGTAAAAAATTTTGATTGCTGAAGAATAAACATATACCTGTAAAGAGTTAAAATTTACACCTTTTTTCCAAAATTTATCATTTAAGGTATTTAAAAGAAAAAACTTACTTTTTTTTTAAAAATATTCTAATTATTTAGTTTTTGCTTTATTTTTGACAAAATGTATAAACATCTGTATTCTGGAGCTTTGATTTGTGAAATAAATATTTGAAATAAAAGAGTTTAGTTTACCAGAGTTCCCTCTTTTTTTTTAAAGTACTCAATAACTAATTTTTTCATACACACAATGATAACAATCTAACATATACAGTCTCACTTAGTTATCCTTTGAAAGAGAAAATGTGAATTGTTTATATTAGATTTTAAAAAATATTCTGATTTTATAATTTACACTACATTACTTTAAATTGCTATAAAACCATTAAGCAGGTTCTACAAATAATTATTTATTCATCAATGAACCTTTTTATCAGAATAGAACAAGAAAATATTTTCAATGAAGTGATTCATTGAAGTATTTATTTCAATGAAGTGTTTGTATATTTTACATAAAAATGAAATCTGATTTTAAATGGGATTTTAGAAAACTAAATTTTTAAAGTATGCAAGATGGTTTCTGTTTAAAGATATAATTAATATATTACAAATGTATTTTTCATACCACACTAAAAATAAAATTAGATTATTTACCTGGATTATGTTTTGAATAAAGAATATAAATTATATACCTTTTCAAGTTGATTGGGACTTTCACAATTAGCTACTATATGGTGTATATTTTCTAGGTCATGAAAATTTGTCTCAATTTATGATTTTTTTTCCAGTAGAAACACTTGATTGCTTTAAGAAGTTTACATATAATTATTGGTTTATCTATTGTCGATTATTTATGTGGTTTAATGGTTATTTATTATTAACAAAAGTTCTGTTATATAATATATTTTTTTTTCAGTCAATGTTATCAATAAACAAGACATCTCTAAGATAGTATTTTAATTGATGATAATCGCAATGGCCACTAGATGGATTACAAATTTATTAAAAGTTTAATAAATGAATGGGATCAATTCTCAAAATCTCTTTTGTGTTTTCCTGAGCTGTTAATATATTTAACTCACAAAATTCTTCAAATTATAATACCAATCTTAACATTCCTTTGAATAAGGCATGTAAAAATTCCTCCAAATTGTATAATTCCACTTTTTTTTAAAACAATTTTGGATGTTCTCTGAATCAGTGCGAAAACATAAAAATATTGGAAATATATATATTGTGTGTGTGCGTGTGTGGGGGGGGGGGGGGGGAGGATAGTTGAGAAAATTTATCCTCAGATTTTTGTCTATTCAAACCCTTGGAGTTTGTTTCTGTTAATTTTCTCTTCACTCCAAAGACCAGCTTATGTTATGATCAATTGAAAATCATGTGACAGAAGTTATGTAATGTCTTTCCAATAAGAAAATTTATTTTTATAATTTAAAATGAAAGGGAGTTTGCAGAAGGTTTTTTTCTTTTTTTTTTAGATAGAATATTTTGGCTTATGTGTATGTAAGTGATTTAGAGTAATTTAAACATAGTGAAGCTATATTGCTAGGATAAATGTTACACTAACGTTGAAGTATTTAACATAGAGAAAAACTTCTCTTTTCTAGAATGGAGGATTAAAACCTATCAGATACTAGATCCACTTTTAAGTTATAATATGTGACATAACAATAAAGTATTGGTTTTGATTAGGGTTGGAGAATTTTCAGAAAATCTTCCAGCCAGAAAGAAGCAACTTACAGTTGAAAACTGTTATGACAGAATTTAACACAACTGAAAAAAATGATGCATTACTATTTCTATAATACATTTTCATAATATTTTTTCTATAAAATAAAGAAATATATACATCAGAGGAAAGATTAGTGGGGTAGAACTTAGTACCATATTTACATCGCTATAATTTTTAGAGTTGCAAAATATAGCTAACAAGTAAAAAACTATATCTTCTGTAGCCTGCAGTTTTTAAAAGACTGCTTAACAATTCACTTGCCCTTTCAGAAAATCCACTCGCCAGTGGCGAGTAAAATGATGCAATTATTCACCCCTGTGTTTGATTAAATATACTTTTTGAAATTAATTTTTAAATAATACTAAAATTGATTTAATACATTCATTCAACCGAAATGATTAAAACCGATAAATTGAACTAAAAGCAAAATATATTTGGATGTACACTAACAAACTATAGATATACAAATCGACGTAAAAGTTTATCATTTACATAACATGAAAAACTTAACTCAATAAATGTATTGGTAAATACAGTCAGCAGTAATTTGATGTCCAAATGCAATAATTGCTGTAAGAATAGAAAAAAAAAATATGTGCAGTGTATGGTTGTGCATAAATATGTTATATACAAGAGAGTCACTTGTTACATCACTCATTGAGATATGTAGCTCTGTTTTTGCACCTCCTGAAAAAATGAGCTGTAGTTCAATTGCATTTATTATGTAACTATATTTAAACGTCGATTGCATTACTTATATCTCTCTTAATTTCGTTTTAAAAAAATTGTAACATGTTTATAAACTAACATTTTGGAGATAAACGAAAAACATTTTCTTGTATGTTATCTTTCTTAACTTTTTAATGCCCTTGGTTACATTGCACTGGCAGACGCAATATGACTAGATGTCACTGTATTATTTAATGCATCATTGGGAGTAGCACAGCTATATAGGTCGTACAATGATCTTCATTCTGTTAATGAGGTTCATGACAGCTTGTGGCAACAGGTTTTGCTAATTTTAAAAACATGTATTTTAAGACTGTAGGTTCTTGGGACCCTTCGTAGCACAACCTGTCACATTGTGCTATGTGTTTTCTAGAGCAATCCAAACATATTCAATGGAATGGTCCCTATAGAAAATCTAATCATTAACAATCTGTACTGTGTGCAGCAACCCATTTTTATCTATGGAATGAAGTCTGGATTGGCAGCTTCTCAGAAAAAGTGTCACTCTCACATGAGGTTCCCCTACAGAATTGAGAACAATCAAGTTAGTGTTAACTGCATGGAATCTTAGAAAATTCTAAAGAATGACATTGCACCAATGTTAAATCGAAGGAAATTTGAAATGTGTTCAATAACTTTTTTAAATTATATATACAAAGGGCGTTCTATAAAAACTGAGAGTAAAATAATAAAAAAATCAAGAAATATATTTACAGCAAAAAATACATCATTCTTTTTTCAAAATACCTTCCCTCAGATGATGTGCAATGGTCCCATCGTTCAACCCATTTTTCAAAAAAAGTAGAGAAGTCTTTTTCTGGAAGCTGCTTCAAAGAACCCTGTGTGAGATGAATTCTCACATTATTTAATTTACCGTTCTTTTAATGTTTTGTTTATCGGCATTTTTGTGCGTGCGTATTACGGTGCTTCGCTATTTATCTTTATTTTAGCCCTCGTGCTTTTTTTTAAAATACTGCTTCATTCATTCTTTTTAGCGATACTTTGTCCCCATCCGCGGTTTGTTTACATTGCATCGGAACCTCGTTCGAGGCGCACGCGTATTGTTAGATTTTTTCCGCAGCCGTTATCGCTCTCTCCTCCATCGGCGGCAGTCGCGCATGCGCAGTATGCATGGCTCTGACCTTGATTCACCGTTGGAGCGGCTCTTTTAAATCTCGCCGTAAGTAGGATTTTCAAAAGCTCTGACGCGTTGCTGCGTTGGCGTATAGGGGATCATTTTACTTTTGGTTTCGTTTTGAGAGCGGCGATTCGTTTGTTTATTACCGTTGACTTTAAATTTTAATCAATTAAATTGAAAGGCCCGTGATTTCACTTTGGATTTCCCCGCATGCATCATATATATAATTTTTCCGTTATTTTTTGAAGCAGTTTTGTCTGATGGGAGTCGCCGGAATTGGACGTGTTACTTCTTTTTATTTTGTGCTATTTTATTTTTTCAAGTTAAAAATCTTAATGGATGATGCCCTGCAGAACGACGAAGTCTTCGTGTAAAATAAAATAAAAACCAGGATGGTTTTTACCGTTCTCATGGTGGCCAAGTGGAAGGAATATATTTCTTCTTCTTTGAAAGAAATTAATAAAGAACTTAATTTATGATTCAAGTCTCCATCTTTTCAACATACGACTGTTTTGGGTGAGATCCTTTTTAGTTATATATTTTCTCAGTGACCTTAAAGAATTCTTTTAAATATCTAAAAGAAAGGGTTATTGCAAATAACTTAACTGCAATTGTGCTAATTAATTACGATCATAAAATAATATATTTCAATCATCTTCTCAAGAATAATACCACACCTGAACTTCTGAAATAACTTCCAAAAAAATTACATTTTCTTCCACTTAGCTTCTCCTTCAATGTCGGAAACAGCCAGAAATCACATGGTGTAAGATCTGGACTGTAAGCGGATGTTGCATGATTTTAATATTGCATTTACTAAGATATTGCTGAACAGAAGTAGCGACATGCTGGCGAGCATTATTGTGATGTAATGTGCAAATCCCTACCAGTTAATGACGCTTCCTCGATATGTGTTGTCGCTAAATTTTCAAAACTGAAACATAATATTCACCATTCACAGTAGTTTTTGGAGGCACAGCATGCTGATAGATTACACCTTTATGATCAAAGAAAATAATCATGACCTTTCCAGCAGATTTGGTTTGTAGGATTTTTTTCGGAGGCGGAGAATCAGTGTGTTTCCATACACTTGTTGTGGACTTGGTAAGGGGATCAAAATGATGCACCCCAGTTTCATCACCTGTTATTACAATCTTTAGGAAATTCGGATCATTTTGAAGCATCTGTTTCCACTCACAACATTGGTGAATTCTTGTTGGTATTTGTTCTTTAAAAGGGTGATGAGGTACCCATCTGGAACAAACATAGCGTAGCTGTAAATTGTTGCGTAGAATGGGAAATATCGACGTTTTCAAAATGTTAGTTAATGCCGCTATCTCCTCATGTCATTTGCTGATTTTCTTGCAAGATTGCCCACATAGTGTTAACATTTCGATCATTCACAACCCTTTCTGGTCTGCCAGGCTTAGGAGCCAGTTCTGCCGACAAACGTCCTGTTTTGAAATCACCAAAACATTGTTTTTGTGAACTTCTTTCATTAACTTAACTTTCTGGAGCTGTTTTGCCCAAACGATAACAAAATTTTATGGCCCGATGCATTTCGTTTTTTAATTCTAAATCACTCACCTTCATTTCTGTAAAGCAAATAAAAACAGTTCTTTAAACAAGCATGAAACTGGGAAAATAAAATCGTCTGCTTCGTTTAGATAGAATATTTATAAACATAAAGTTCACAGTTTGAAGAAATCACCAGCATTTTATTTTTTAGTTTCGTAGTGTTGCCACTACGTAAAAAAATAACTCTCAGTTTTTATGGAATGCCCTTGTTATGTAAAAAAAAACTCAGTTTTTATGGAATGCCCTTTGTCTATATAACACATCGGCTGATAAGTTCCCGGTCTGGCACTCAGATGGCGTTGCAATTGCCGAACCGATGCTTTTTTTAGTAAATACTAACCTTTAACCCCTTGAGGGGCGGTGGTATATAATATATACCACTTAATTTTAATTCCCAAATGCCACATTGACACCGGAATTTTGGAATCAAATTTTACTTTTATAATATACATGAAGAAACGCTTCTACTTATTTTGAAATACATTTTGTTTTTAAATCCCGGTGTGATTCACTGATTTCATCATTTTAGAAACATAAGTACTTTGCCCCTGAAAGGGTTAAAAGATATCAGTAAAAATGTCATGACGATTCGGCGTGTGGATAAAACGTTAGAGTGGTTTTAGTTGAACGACCTTGTTGATAAACAAAAAAATGGATAAACAAGAATTTCAAGAATTGTTATTTGATGGGAAAAAACACCGTTCAAACAAAAGCCTGGCTTGATAAGTGTTATCCGGACACTGCACCAGGTAAATAAACCATTATTGACTGGTTTGCTGAATTTAAACGTGGTCATACGGACACCAGTGATGCACTACGCAAAAGAGGTGGTTACTCCGGAAAACATAAAAAAAGTCCACAAAATCATTTTGGGGAACCGTAAAGTGAAGTTGCAAGAGATAGCTCAGACTCTGAAGATATCCAAGGAACGTGTAGAGGTTTTATTTTGAATGAACATTTGTCTATGAAAAAGCTGTTGTCAAAGTGGGTGCCGCGCGTGTTGACTTTTGACCAAAAACAACGAGGAGTCTATGATTCTGAGCACTGTTTGGAGCTTTTTCGTTATAAAATTATGTTATTTATTATAAAATTATTTATTATTAAAGTTATGTTATTTTATAAAGTTATAAAATTATGTTAAAAAGTTGTGTTTTCTTTATTAGACCGGAAACTTATCAGCCCATGTGTTATATTTTAAAAAAGTGTGTGTGTGTGCGCCACATGTGGCACACTTGGCATATGTTTGCCACTTCTGTTTCTAAAGCATATCACTTAAAGCTGTCAAATTTACATATTTGCCCATCATTTCACAACCAATGGACAGAAATGAATGAATTTTTCTTTCTTTTTTTTTTCATGTGTATGTGGGGGGGGGGAGGGGGGGAGGTCAACCATTTAGAAAGTTCAAGTATAATGGTAGTATCGGAAATTATGGACAAGGAAAGTAGAGAGAAAATGACAGTCCGACCTCAGGAGGAGCTCGGAGCCGGAGGAGGGAGGAGGGCTCCTCCTCCCGAAGTGCCCTCCTCCTCCTCCCGAAGTGGCCTCCTCCTCCTGAAGTGCCCACCTCCTCCCAAAGTGGCCTCCTCCACCACCTAAGATAAGGGGATTAATTAAGGATTAGTGTTAATTAATTTTAATTGCGAGACTTAGAAATTTTTCGAAGCCATTTTTTTTTTTCGCGGAGAATTTTCTACTAGAATACGAGGTGTGTTTCAAGGGATTTATTTTAGCGAATTAGAAATTTAATTAATTTTAATTGGGAAACTTAGAAATTTTTCGAAGCAATTTTTTTTTTTTTTTCAACGAGAGTATGCAGTTTGATTATGAGTGTATGCAGTAGAAGTGAATGATTAATTAATTAAAAATATTAATTAAAAATAGTAATTAATTAATTTTAATTGCAGAACTTAAGAATTTTCGCGAGATTTTTTTTTTTCAACGAGAGTAGGGTATTCGATATACATGTTAGAGTATATTACA
The DNA here is from genome assembly GCA_963931845.1 of Maratus michaelseni. Classification (NCBI taxonomy): domain Eukaryota; kingdom Metazoa; phylum Arthropoda; class Arachnida; order Araneae; family Salticidae; genus Maratus; species Maratus michaelseni. The sequence continues at coordinate 314,931,356 of OZ007591.1, forward strand.
GGTGAATTTTAAAAGTCAATAATGATTTAATTAAAAAGGGTCATTAATTAATTTTAATTGGAGAACTTAAGAAATTTTGGCGAGATTTTTTTTCCCTCAACGAGAGTACGCAGTTTGCATGTGCAGTAGAATGTTAGATGCTAGTAATTAAAAAGGGTCATTAATTAATTTTAATTGGCGGACTTCAACATTTTTGGGGCAAACAGGCGCGTTTTAATGAATTCGATATAGGTTGTGGTAAAAAATATAGGGTCCCGCATGAATTATACTGTACTCAATTAAATAGCTCCCCCCTCCCCCTCCCCCTCCCTTTTTTACCCAGAGGGGGCCCTTCGATAGACTAACAATACACACTTCCAAAAGTATAGAGTACTATAAAAAGAATTTTAGCGTATATGTAAATAAACAAGTATGTAAAATCAGGCATAGGGGCATAATTCATGAATCACTTTCCAACATTATCGAAATGTTATGTGAACAAAATATAATTTTATCATCTAGTGCATTAGTTAATTAAAATAGTGAACAGTTACAGATCCCCTTTTTAATAAAAAGGCCTAAGACCCTTCACAAAAAATCCAAAGGATTCAAGAAAAAGCTTTACACTACTGATAGACAAAACATATAGGATTCTTAAATGGATTGAAGTATACAAATAGTTTATACAGGAATACATTTATTTAGGTTAGCATGCAAAAATAGTTAAAAGTTATAGGGAAGCCTTCGAATGGAGTGATTATACGTTTTGGGGACCCTTCAAAAGAAACTGGAAACAGTTATAGATATTGAACACTTCACAAAAAATTGGACAAATCCCCTTTTTAATAAAAAGGGCCCATTCACAAAAATTCCAAAGAATTCAAATTATGCATAAATACTAGAACCCTTCATACATTCAGTTCATCGATCCCCCCTTTTTTTACCCTTCGAAGTGTGAACTCGCATTAGACTAAAGGGCCCCTTCGTGAAATAAATGAGATACGTGCCCTATCAAATAAAAACTGTCCTTCACAAAAAAAAAATTGTAGGAGTCCCCTGTTTGAATATAAAGTCTACTTCTCAAAAATTGAAATGTGTGTTAGAGGAATCTTATGATATAAGAAAATAATTAATATTTTTTTTTAAACTGGGCCCTCCTCCGCCCGCTATATATATATTTTTATATAGCGCCCCAATATTTTTGCAGCAAGCTCTTTTTTTTTCAAGAGTATATGAAAACTATTATTCTTATACGAAAAATTCGCACTTAGGCGAAAAAAATGCAACTTATGAAGAAAAAAAAAATTTTTTTTTTTTTAACTGGGCCCTCCACCGCCCGCTATATTTCTTATAGCGCCCCAGTATTTTTGCAGCAAGATCTTTTTTAATTCAATGTTTCATATTTGAAAACTGTTATTCTCATATGAAAAATTCGCACGTAGGCAAAATAAATGCAACTTATGAAGTAAATATTAGTTATTATTTTTTACTAAAATCATTCAGAATTAATATCTAATTTTTAATTATTAATTATCTAATTTTTTATATGTGAAAATTAAATTATCTAACCTTTCCATGCTACACAAGTCCAGGCAGGTTTTCTTATCGCTATTGTCATCAGAGGTAATCCCCAATACTGAGTCACTGATAACAGGTTGTATGAAGCCCGGCTTAAGGGCTTTTCTCAAATCCAAAACAGGCTAGTTTTTGACACATTTTTACATTTCATTTATGATCGCAAATGCATGATATTGGCAGATTTCCTTTTTCAGAAACTATATGTAATCGAAACATTTTTTCATTTTTTTTTTTATAATTCGTCAAAAGATATGAATAAAGCACATATGTTTTACACTGAATACATTATTTAGCATAGCATTCAAATAAAATTTAGGAACTTTTCGAATAAACGTTACTAACATATTCTAACATATAAGAAATAATCGCATGACTCAGATTTTTTTTTTTTTACTAGTGAATCAATAACTCTTTTTTTAATTAGAATTCAAAATAATATGATAGGAATGAAATATTTGTTTAAAATTTTGTGAGAAATCTATACGGTTTAGTTTTAGATCGACACTACCTTACATATTAATTAGTAAAACAAAATTAAATTTTATGTTTACGAATACAGAAATTTTATTAATACTACTTGAAAAAGATTTTTAAGTTAACTATATTTCTGTTTATTGAAACTTTACACTAATATTTTCTCAAGAATTTATACTAGCTGAAACAGTGACAATTAAAAAATATTAATTACTTATGCAAGAAATTATGTATTTGGAGGTTTGCCTTTTTCATTCAATATGTAAACTTATAGCATTGATTGCGTATGTTATGAAAGAAAAACATATGCAAATAATTTTACTTAAAATAAATACTTTAAGATTAGAATTTGCATTTAACTTACCCTATAATACATATGCAAAAATTTTAATTAACATAAATAGTTTACACCAATGTGATTATAACAGCACGAAAATAAATTCATGAATAATAATAAGTACAAACTATGTCACTATAATGTGGGCATATTTTAAACTGTAATAGGTTAACAGTTATATTATAAGCCATAAAGATTTACATATGAATATATCATTTTACTCCGATATAAAATAAGCAATTTTAAAATAAAACATACATTATTAAAAACACAATTTAAAATAAAACATAATTATTAATAAAACATATATTATTAGGCTACAGCGTGACCATAAATTAAAATAGGTCCCATTTTTTTCCCCTAAAGGGCTCATTTTTCTAAAGGCCCCTTTGAGCGTAGTGAGACTAGTTCTTTACGAATATATTTTAATATATATATATATACATACTATAAAAAATTAATTAAGATACATACATATTTGCAGAATTATAAAAAAAAAAATCACATTACCTCTTATTTTATATTCAGAAAACGGTAGAGGATTCATTCCCCACCGAACTAACTCGATATATGCCTTAGAGAGATAACACATACTTATGCTTATCGCATGACTAATAAGTGTATCACCCCTTATTCACAAGTAGAATTTCGTGTAAAGTTCTTCTCAAATATATACAGACCCCTTTCTGACACATTTTTAAATTTATTTTTGTTCGCAAATGCATGAAATTGACAGATTTTCTTACTGAGTCACTATGTATTCGATACAAGTTTTTCATTTTTTGGTAAAGACAAAATATTATCAAAGTCAGCGTTTTGTTATCGCATAAAATATATTAACAAGTCCTGTAAAAATATATTGACAAGACATGAACTATTAATAGATGATTTAAAACATATTGGTTATAAAAAACATATATATAGAAATATATATATAAATTTATCATTACCTACAAATGTCAAGCACGATTTACTAGACTTCACCTAAATTCAACTAGATTCTTCACCACGTGGTTTGATTACGTCACTGATCGCGATAACATTCTAGATAAGGTTTACTGATAAGAACACATTTCAATTCATTTCTTCTAAAGAAAGTATACGAGTTGGTTGTAAGGTCTAGGTATGTAGATATATATAGTAGGTAAGTAGTAATATATTTTTAAAGTACTTTTTATTTTGTTTTAAAAGAAATGGTTATTTTTCTCTTTACGTAGGGTAGTCACAATTAAAACATAAACTATTAAATTTAATCTTTAGTAATACAAATACTTACACCTACAGAAACGCAGACATCCTTTTCGTTATATTCATGCAGACTTTAAGATATATCACATATGTTCTTTCTTTTACCATGATACATATGGATTTTTTAAATGTACGTCACGTGACTATCTAAAGCGAGATTGATACTTAAAACCATTAATATATGTGAATTCTTTCGTATAGCTCTGTATAGATGCTACTAACCAAATATATATTTATATATACTAAAATCTGTAAAGTTTTAAAATGCTTCAATGATTATTCAATGAAAAATACTAACTATGAAATATTAATTAAGATATATGCTAATGTTTAAACTTAAAAAAATTTTGGGATAAGAGATAGATTCATTAACCTATTTAATTAAAACCTAATTCGATACAAGTCTTGTTAAAACAGAGATTATAGTTAAAATACACATTAATTATACTGCATTAATGCGCTACCTCACCTATATTATCACAGAAATACCTTCGATAAAATTTAGACTAACAATACGCACCTAAAAAATATATACAGAGTACCCAGAAAATGATAGGAATGAATGAAAAATTTTAACGTAAATTATAAAATAGGATCTACAATAAGTGACAATAAATAAATATGAAGGAAAAATCATGAGTCATGGTATACTTTATGAAATACTTTCCAATGCTATGTGACTATCGTTAAGAATTTGAAATAAGTGAATTAGATTTAATAATTCATACTGGAAATGTATTTTTAAAAAAATTAATAGCTTCGTCTACTTTTAAATCATTCAAGACATATGATGAAGATTTAACCGCTGCAGAACGACTAAAAACTAGTATCTTAATGAATCGACCTATTTACGTCGGGTTCACAATTTTAGAATTATCTAAATTAGTTATGTATGATTTTCATTACAATTTTATAAAGAAAACATACAAAGATCATGCAGTTTTACTCTTTACGGATATAGATTCCTTAACTTATCATATTCAAACACATAATATTTATAAGGATATGGAGCACCATCATGATTTTTTCGACTTTTCTGAATACTCGAAATCCCATCGTCTAAACCGCACAATTATCGAACCCACAAACATATAATCAGACTTGACATTTTATAACCAGGACGCTAACCACAGGGCTAAGTGAGCCCCCGCTTATTTTATAGTCACCACGCTGACTATTGGACTTAGTAAGCCCCAGGCTAATTTATATCCACCACGCTAACTATTGGGCTTAGTGAGCCCCTGCTTATTTTATAGTCAACATGCTAACTATTGGGCTTAGTGAGCCCCTGCTTATTTTATAGTCAACATGCTAACTATTTGGCTTAGTGAGCCCCAGGCTAACTTATACCAACCACGCTAACTGTGGGGCCTAGTGAACCCCCGCTTATTTTATAGCCACCATACTAACCACAGGGCTAAGTGAGCCCCCGCTTATTTCATAGTCACCATGCTAAGTATTAGGCTGAGTGAGCCCCAGGCTATTTTATACCCACTATGCTAACTAATGGGCTGAGTGAGCCCCAGGCTATTTTCTACCCACCACGTTTACTGGGCTTAGTGTGCCCCCGCTTATTTTATAGCTACCACGATAACCACAGGGCTGAGTGAGCCCCCGCTTATTATATAGTCCACACGCTAACTACTGGGCTGATTAAGCCCCAGGTATTTTATACCCATCACGCTAACTACTGGGCTGAGTGAGCCCCAGGTTATTTAGTAGCATGAATATGATTTCCAAGGTATATGTCCTAACATGATTTAGACCATTGCCTATGGTAAGATAAAGCTAGGAAGTAAATTGGTAAACTATGTACCTCGAAAACTTACTTGTATTTTATTAAATATCTGCAGAAATTAGCATAGTTTATTAAAATTATGTACATTCTTATTAGTTTATGAATCTACTAACTTATAATATCTATATGGTAACTTGGATTATTAGTATTCCCACTTAAAAATTTCTTTTGTAGATTTAATATGATAAACACTAACATGAGACTGACTAAACTTTTACCATTTTCATTTCAACTTAGTTTTAGGAAATTTATCTACATAGCTTTAAATTTTACTGTTTAGTAAGTCTATTATTTCAAAGTATTATTTTTTAGTTCTAATATTCAAAACATATTCATATCGTTTTACATAGCAGGTATCAAATTAATTTAAAGTCATATTAAAAAAAAATATATATATACAAATACTATTCTTACCTAACACGCCAGCTAGCTAAGCACCCAACCATCTCACACCAAGACTCTGAGAAAAGTGAATGCTTGTTCAGGGCCTTATCAGCTAATATAATCACTGATAAGACTTGATCACGTGACATGTGACGTCACTGTTTAAGTGATATTACGTGACCATGTGGTATCATTCAATACGTCACCAATGACGCCAGAGATCACGTGATCAAGTCTTATCAGTGATTATATTAGCTGATAAGGCCCTGAACAAGCATTCACTTTTCTCAGAGTCTTGGTGTGAGATGGTTGGGTGCTTAGCTAGCTGGCGTGTTAGGTAAGAATAGTATTTGTATATATATATTTTTTTTTAATATGACTTTAAATTAATTTGATACCTGCTATGTAAAACGATATGAATATGTTTTGAATATTAGAACTAAAAAATAATACTTTGAAATAATAGACTTACTAAACAGTAAAATTTAAAGCTATGTAGATAAATTTCCTAAAACTAAGTTGAAATGAAAATGGTAAAAGTTTAGTCAGTCTCATGTTAGTGTTTATCATATTAAATCTACAAAAGAAATTTTTAAGTGGGAATACTAATAATCCAAGTTACCATATAGATATTATAAGTTAGTAGATTCATAAACTAATAAGAATGTACATAATTTTAATAAACTATGCTAATTTCTGCAGATATTTAATAAAATACAAGTAAGTTTTCGAGGTACATAGTTTACCAATTTACTTCCTAGCTTTATCTTACCATAGGCAATGGTCTAAATCATGTTAGGACATATACCTTGGAAATCATATTCATGCTACTAAATAACCTGGGGCTCACTCAGCCCAGTAGTTAGCGTGATGGGTATAAAATACCTGGGGCTTAATCAGCCCAGTAGTTAGCGTGTGGACTATATAATAAGCGGGGGCTCACTCAGCCCTGTGGTTATCGTGGTAGCTATAAAATAAGCGGGGGCACACTAAGCCCAGTAAACGTGGTGGGTAGAAAATAGCCTGGGGCTCACTCAGCCCATTAGTTAGCATAGTGGGTATAAAATAGCCTGGGGCTCACTCAGCCTAATACTTAGCATGGTGACTATGAAATAAGCGGGGGCTCACTTAGCCCTGTGGTTAGTATGGTGGCTATAAAATAAGCGGGGGTTCACTAGGCCCCACAGTTAGCGTGGTTGGTATAAGTTAGCCTGGGGCTCACTAAGCCCAATAGTTAGCATGTTGACTATAAAATAAGCAGGGGCTCACTAAGCCCAATAGTTAGCGTGGTGGATATAAATTAGCCTGGGGCTTACTAAGTCCAATAGTCAGCGTGGTGACTATAAAATAAGCGGGGGCTCACTTAGCCCTGTGGTTAGCGTCCTGGTTATAAAATGTCAAGTCTGATTATATGTTTGTGGGTTCGATACTTGTGCGGTTTAGACGATGGGATTTCGAGTATTCAGAAAAGTCGAAAAAATCATGATGGTGCTCCATATCCTTATAAATATTATGTGTTTGAATATGATAAGTTAAGGAATCTATATCCGTAAAGAGTAAAACTGCATGATCTTTGTATGTTTTCTTTATAAAATTGTAATGAAAATCATACATAACTAATTTAGATAATTCTAAAATTGTGAACCCGACGTAAATAGGTCGATTCATTAAGATACTAGTTTTTAGTCGTTCTGCAGCGGTTAAATCTTCATCATATGTCTTGAATGATTTAAAAGTAGACGAAGCTATTAATTTTTTTAAAAATACATTTCCAGTATGAATTATTAAATCTAATTCACTTATTTCAAATTCTTAACGATAGTCACATAGCATTGGAAAGTATTTCATAAAGTATACCATGACTCATGATTTTTCCTTCATATTTATTTATTGTCACTTATTGTAGATCCTATTTTATAATTTACGTTAAAATTTTTCATTCATTCCTATCATTTTCTGGGTACTCTGTATATATTTTTTAGGTGCGTATTGTTAGTCTAAATTTTATCGAAGGTATTTCTGGGATAATATAGGTGAGGTAGCGCATTAATGCAGTATAATTAATGTGTATTTTAACTATAATCTCTGTTTTAACAAGACTTGTATCGAATTAGGTTTTAATTAAATGGGTTAATGAATCTATCTCTTATCCCAAAAATTTTTTAAGTTTAAACATTAGCATATATCTTAATTAATATTTCATAGTTAGTATTTTTCATTGAATAATCATTGAAGCATTTTAAAACTTTACAGATTTTAGTATATATAAATATATATTTGGTTAGTAGCATCTATACAGAGCTATACGAAAGAATTCACATATATTAATGGTTTTAAGTATCAATCTCGCTTTAGATAGTCACGTGACGTACATTTAAAAAATCCATATGTATCATGGTAAAAGAAAGAACATATGTGATATATCTTAAAGTCTGCATGAATATAACGAAAAGGATGTCTGCGTTTCTGTAGGTGTAAGTATTTGTATTACTAAAGATTAAATTTAATAGTTTATGTTTTAATTGTGACTACCCTACGTAAAGAGAAAAATAACCATTTCTTTTAAAACAAAATAAAAAGTACTTTAAAAATATATTACTACTTACCTACTATATATATCTACATACCTAGACCTTACAACCAACTCGTATACTTTCTTTAGAAGAAATGAATTGAAATGTGTTCTTATCAGTAAACCTTATCTAGAACGTTATCGCGATCAGTGACGTAATCAAACCACGTGGTGAAGAATCTAGTTGAATTTAGGTGAAGTCTAGTAAATCGTGCTTGACATTTGTAGGTAATGATAAATTTATATATATATTTCTATATATATGTTTTTTATAACCAATATGTTTTAAATCATCTATTAATAGTTCATGTCTTGTCAATATATTTTTACAGGACTTGTTAATATATTTTATGCGATAACAAAACGCTGACTTTGATAATATTTTGTCTTTACCAAAAAATGAAAAACTTGTATCGAATACATAGTGACTCAGTAAGAAAATCTGTCAATTTCATGCATTTGCGAACAAAAATAAATTTAAAAATGTGTCAGAAAGGGGTCTGTATATATTTGAGAAGAACTTTACACGAAATTCTACTTGTGAATAAGGGGTGATACACTTATTAGTCATGCGATAAGCATAAGTATGTGTTATCTCTCTAAGGCATATATCAAGTTAGTTCGGTGGGGAATGAATCCTCTACCGTTTTCTGAATATAAAATAAGAGGTAATGTGATTTTTTTTTTATAATTCTGCAAATATGTATGTATCTTAATTAATTTTTTATAGTATGTATATATATATATATTAAAATATATTCGTAAAGAACTCGTCTCACTACGCTCAAAGGGGCCTTTAGAAAAATGAGCCCTTTAGGGGAAAAAAATGGGACCTATTTTAATTTATGGTCACGCTGTAGCCTAATAATATATGTTTTATTAATAATTATGTTTTATTTTAAATTGTGTTTTTAATAATGTATGTTTTATTTTAAAATTGCTTATTTTATATCGGAGTAAAATGATATATTCATATGTAAATCTTTATGGCTTATAATATAACTGTTAACCTATTACAGTTTAAAATATGCCCACATTATAGTGACATAGTTTGTACTTATTATTATTCATGAATTTATTTTCGTGCTGTTATAATCACATTGGTGTAAACTATTTATGTTAATTAAAATTTTTGCATATGTATTATAGGGTAAGTTAAATGCAAATTCTAATCTTAAAGTATTTATTTTAAGTAAAATTATTTGCATATGTTTTCCTTTCATAACATACGCAATCAATGCTATAAGTTTACATATTGAATGAAAAAGGCAAACCTCCAAATACATAATTTCTTGCATAAGTAATTAATATTTTTTAATTGTCACTGTTTCAGCTAGTATAAATTCTTGAGAAAATATTAGTGTAAAGTTTCAATAAACAGAAATATAGTTAACTTAAAAATCTTTTTCAAGTAGTATTAATAAAATTTCTGTATTCGTAAGCATAAAATTTAATTTTGTTTTACTAATTAATATGTAAGGTAGTGTCGATCTAAAACTAAACCGTATAGATTTCTCACAAAATTTTAAACAAATATTTCATTCCTATCATATTATTTTGAATTCTAATTAAAAAAAGAGTTATTGATTCACTAGTAAAAAAAAAAAAAAAAATCTGAGTCATGCGATTATTTCTTATATGTTAGAATATGTTAGTAACGTTTATTCGAAAAGTTCCTAAATTTTATTTGAATGCTATGCTAAATAATGTATTCAGTGTAAAACATATGTGCTTTATTCATATCTTTTGAAGAATTATAAAAAAAATAATGAAAAAATGTTTCGATTACATATAGTTTCTGAAAAAGGAAATCTGCCAATATCATGCATTTGCGATCATAAATGAAATGTAAAAATGTGTCAAAAAGTAGCCTGTTTTCGATTTGAGAAAAGCCCTTAAGCCGGGCTTCATACAACCTGTTATCAGTGACTCAGTATTGGGGATTACCTCTGATGACAATAGCGATAAGAAAACCTGCCTGGACTTGTGTAGCATGGAAAGGTTAGATAATTTAATTTTCACATATAAAAAATTAGATAATTAATAATTAAAAATTAGATATTAATTCTGAATGATTTTAGTAAAAAATAATAACTAATATTTACTTCATAAGTTGCATTTATTTTGCCTACGTGCGAATTTTTCATATGAGAATAACAGTTTTCAAATATGAAACATTGAATTAAAAAAGATCTTGCTGCAAAAATACTGGGGAAAATATAAGCGGAAGAAATATAGCGGGCGGTGGAGGGCCCAGTTAAAAAAAAAAAATATTTTTTTTTTCTTCATAAGTTGCATTTTTTTCGCCTAAGTGCGAATTTTTCGTATAAGAATAATAGTTTTCATATACTCTTGAAAAAAAAAAGAGCTTGCTGCAAAAATATTGGGGCGCTATATAAAAATATATATATAGCGGGCGGAGGAGGGCCCAGTTTAAAAAAAAATATTAATTATTTTCTTATATCATAAGATTCCTCTAACACACATTTCAATTTTTGAGAAGTAGACTTTATATTCAAACAGGGGACTCCTACAATTTTTTTTTTGTGAAGGACAGTTTTTATTTGATAGGGCACGTATCTCATTTATTTCACGAAGGGGCCCTTTAGTCAAATGCGAGTTCACACTTCGAAGGGTAAAAAAAGGGGGGATCGATGAACTGAATGTATGAAGGGTTCTAGTATTTATGCATAATTTGAATTCTTTGGAATTTTTGTGAATGGGCCCTTTTTATTAAAAAGGGGATTTGTCCAATTTTTTGTGAAGTGTTCAATATCTATAACTGTTTCCAGTTTCTTTTGAAGGGTCCCCAAAACGTATAATCACTCCATTCGAAGGCTTCCCTATAACTTTTAACTATTTTTGCATGCTAACCTAAATAAATGTATTCCTGTATAAACTATTTGTATACTTCAATCCATTTAAGAATCCTATATGTTTTGTCTATCAGTAGTGTAAAGCTTTTTCTTGAATCCTTTGGATTTTTTGTGAAGGGTCTTAGGCCTTTTTATTAAAAAGGGGATCTGTAACTGTTCACTATTTTAATTAACTAATGCACTAGATGATAAAATTATATTTTGTTCACATAACATTTCGATAATGTTGGAAAGTGATTCATGAATTATGCCCCTATGCCTGATTTTACATACTTGTTTATTTACATATACGCTAAAATTCTTTTTATAGTACTCTATACTTTTGGAAGTGTGTATTGTTAGTCTATCGAAGGGCCCCCTCTGGGTAAAAAAGGGAGGGGGAGGGGGAGGGGGGAGCTATTTAATTGAGTACAGTATAATTCATGCGGGACCCTATATTTTTTACCACAACCTATATCGAATTCATTAAAACGCGCCTGTTTGCCCCAAAAATGTTGAAGTCCGCCAATTAAAATTAATTAATGACCCTTTTTAGGTGCGTTCGTAATTATATAAATACGTAGCACCTATAGTCGTCGTTTGGTCCGTCCGTCTGTCCGTCCGTCTGTCTGTCTGTCCGTCCGTCTGTCTGTCTGTCCGCATATAACAACGCAAAAACTACCCAACCAAATGGTTTGCAATTTGAAATATATTATCTTTGCATAAATTTGTCGAGACATTTCAAATTTTATCAAAATCGAATCAAAACTTTAGGAGATATTAATAAAAATATTTATTAAGAAATTTGATTTTTTTTTTAAATCGGTGCTTTTTTGTTATATGAGCTTCCGATGGATGTTAAATCGTCAAGCGACCGAGATACTTATTTTATTACAGAAATTAATCTGCAGACGATATAATTCATTTCACAGAATTAAAAATCATCAAGATCTGAATATTTATATAACTAGCTGATACATATATATCTGAATATTTATATAACTAGTTAAGATATTTGTATGAACAGTGTCATAAAATATATACTTAACTAGCTGTTTAACCCGTTCTACGCACGGGATATCATGAATTTAATTCTAAAACGTGCGTACGAACGCACCTCGTTTGTAACGTTTGACGTACAATTTCCAACTTGTTAATTACTAGCATCTAACATTCTACTGCACATGCAAACTGCGTACTCTCGTTGAGGGAAAAAAAATCTCGCCAAAATTTCTTAAGTTCTCCAATTAAAATTAATTAATGACCCTTTTTAATTAAATCATTATTGACTTTTAAAATTCACCTGTAATATACTCTAACATGTATAACAAATAGCCTACTCTCGTTGAAAAAATATTTGCTTCGAAAAATGTCTAAGTTCCCCAATTAAAATTAATCACCATTTTTAATTAAACCATTATTGACTTTTAAAATTCTCCTCTAACATGTATATCGAATAAACTACTCTCGTTGAAAAAATATTTGCTTCGAAAAATGTCTAAGTTCCCCAATTAAAATTAATCACCATTTTTAATTAAACCATTATTGACTTTTAAAATTCTCCTCTAACATGTATATCGAATAAACTACTCTCGTTGAAAAAATATTTGCTTCGAAAAATGTCTAAGTTCCCCAATTAAAATTAATCACCATTTTTAATTAAACCATTATTAACTTTTAAAATTCTCCTCTAACATGTATATCGAATACCCTACTCTCGTTGAAAAAAAAAAAATCTCGCGAAAATTCTTAAGTTCTGCAATTAAAATTAATTAATTACTATTTTTAATTAATATTTTTAATTAATTAATCATTCACTTCTACTGCATACACTCATAATTAAACTGCATACTCTCGTTGAAAAAAAAAAAAAAAAAAAATTGCTTCGAAAAATTTCTAAGTTTCCCAATTAAAATTAATTAAATTTCTAATTCACTAAAATAAATCCCTTGAAACACACCTCGTATTCTAGTAGAAAATTCTCCGCGAAAAAAAAAAATGGCTCCGAAAAATTTCTAAGTCTCGCAATTAAAATTAATTAACACTAATCCTTAATTAATCCCCTTATCTTAGGTGGTGGAGGAGGACACTTCGGGAGGAGGTGGGCACTTCAGGAGGAGGAGGCCACTTCGGGAAGAGGAGGCCACTTCGGGAGGAGGAGAGCACTTTGGGAGGAGGAGGAGGGCACTTCGGGAGGAGGAGCCCTCCTCCCTCCTCCGGCTCCGAGCTCCTCCTGAGGTCGGACTGTCATTTTCTCTCTACTAAGGAACTTAAATGTAAACAGCTATATCCTGCGATATTTTCAGAACGGGAACAGAATTGCTTTTGAATTTTTCCTCTCTAACTCAACAGCTGCCAAAAAGAAAAAAAAAAAAAAAAAGAGAGAAAAACCACTTTTATCGTAACAAACAAACACAATGTTGGGAGTTCCACTGCTTTTGACAGTGCACACCCTCGAATTAGTATGATTTTATATTTTTAAATGAAAATCTATCTAAACAAACTAAGGGGCCCTCATTATAATGATTCCGATTTAATTTCTGACCTTTCGATATATTAAACTTTCAATTCTGACCAAAAGTTTCAGAGGAAACCTGAATTATACACCCCCTGACCTTCGTCTTTTAAACTCAGAAAGATATCTTTCTATGTTGAAATGTAGGTTTCCCAATGCATGCGCAGAAGCGAAAATGTTCTAAAAAAGAATTAAAATGAGAAACTTAACTTTAAAATCACTGAGAGATAGAGAGAAAAGTGAGTTTCAGAATTTTTTATTTTTTTTTATTTTATTTTTTTTTTTTGAAATGGTTAATATTGTTTTAAACCAAAGTCGTCGTTTTAAAGGTAAATTGTATGCTGGTTAAATAGTTTTTTTTTTTTTTTTTTTTTTTTTTTTTTTTCAAATTTATTTAAACATATTTCGAATAGCAAAATGAATCCCAATTTTTAAAGATGGCAGAAAAAAACAAATTCACGAACGTGGGTTTCTGAATTCAATTTTTTTGAAAATATTAATATTCATATCTTTTTAAATCCGAAGAAAAACCGTTTTAAAGGAAAATATATGTATATATATATATATGGCTTGGTATTTTTTTCTAATTTTGATTTCAAAAGCCGAAGCAGATTTTTAAACATTGCAGAAAAAAGAATGGGAATCGCTAAAGTGACTTTCGGAAACGAATTTTTTTGAAAGGGTTAATAAAAATATTTGTTAAAACAGATTACGCTGTTTTTAAAATAAATGTACATAGATACAATTTGGTATTTATCGTATTTTGATATCCAAAGTCTGTGCAGATTTTTAAATATTGAAGAAAAAACGAAAATCGTAGCAGTTAGTTTCGGAAACAAAGATTTTTGAAATGGTTAGTATTAATATTTTAAAAAACTGATACCACCTTTTGAAAGGAAAATCACCGTTAATATGGTCTGGTACTTTTCTTTCTTTCTTTTTTTTTTTTTTTTTTTTTTTTTTTTTGTATTTTGATCGGGTGCGCGCAAGGGCGGATCTAGAGAGTCTTCAAAAGTGGTGGTGGGGGCGGGGGGGGGGGGGGGGGGCATGACGATATTAGAAGTTAGAAGGTTCCAATATGACCCGCAGATTGAGTCGGGGCTAATTGTTTTTCACTGAGGGTCGGATTAACGTCTACTTTTTTGCTGCGGGTCGGATTGACTACTACCTTTTTACTACGGGTAGAGTTGATCCATTTTTTTTCCATTGCGAATTATAACTTTTTAACATCTAGCGGTTTTGATGCATGTGTTTTGAATCTAATCCAGTAAGTTTGTCGCCACTCATTCATCGATATAATTAGAAAATAGTTAGAAACAGATATTTGAATTCTATGTAGTTTTAAAAAAGAACCCAAATTTTAACCAAAAAGGGGTTTTTTCAAATTTTATTTTTCTGCGCCCTGCAAGGCGATTATTTTCTGATACATTTACAAATTTTCATTTCTACATACGAGGAAGTTTTATGCATTCTCATTCATGTTCCAAGGAATGTAATATATATATATATATTAGTGCTCCCGATACGATACGTATTTCAGTTATACGTTTAACCGATATGTGTATATACTTATAATACGTATTTAAGAAATACGTATACACTAAACTATACGTTTAAACGTATACGTATAAGCGTATATCGGTTAAACGTATAATTCAAGTATACGTATATTTCAAGTATCGTATTTATTTTTAATACCAATGGATCTCATCAGTGTTACGTCACTAAATGGAGAACAAGTTGGAAATCGGTGGCGTTACTTTACCAATGTGCATGTTTGTCAACAAACTGGTTCCTCACTAGACCACGCATCTTCGGTAGGCAAAACATTTCCCGCTCAATGCGCTATTTCCCACGGTTTCCTATGAGAAAGCGAAATTTTTGCATTCAATTATGGATCATATTTATTCAAAAACAAATTTTCTTTTATCAGATTATGCACAGAACTTAGATTCTGTTGCTAATCAAGATTATTTAACAAAGCTTAGATTTGTCAAACCGATTAATAGTGTTATTATTTTAGATGATCCGTATATTATTGTGGATGCAGATTGGAAAGCAGATATGGCTTTTTGGCCATCGGTTGCTTCATCACATTTTACTCTTTTTTTTTTTTTTTTTTTTTTTTGTAAAAGAGAATTATATAATTTAATCTAAAAAAAAAAAAAAAAATAGATGTCATGTTTTTAAAAAAACCTTACCATTTAAAAAGCATTTATTCAGGTGTCGATGCAGTTTTTTTTCTGGGGGGGAGGGGGGCATTTTGTGAAAAAAAAAAAATCTGAAATTTGTTATATTTTTGTGAAAAATAACATTTTGTAACAAAAGATGATATCCAGTTACTTAAAATCGAACCAAACATTTATTAATAACGAACTGACTAGCGCCCGTGATAACAAATAAAAAAAAAAAAAAAAAAAAAACCTTAAGTTTTCAATATCGAGTCGAATGAACCAAACCCTGTTGAAATCGAGCCCTTAGAACCCAATAAAAAAAAATGAGTCCCCAGACGGTGGAATATGCACCCCTGTAAATTTAACGAATTTCCTTTAACATTAACGCAATATTTAATTTACGGATGAATTCCCCCTCCCCTCTTTCTAAACTTAACCCCTTATCTTTAACAGTAACGCGATTTCTAATTTACGGCTGTGGTGATAAACGTAAGTTGATGCCGAAAAAGAAGATTAATATTTAAAAAAATATGCTTGACAGCTTGGCCTACAGGCGCAGGTAAATTTCGAAGATGCAGACCGTGGGCAGCCTATTTATTGGGATTGCAAAAGAAATGACCTTTTAACCCTGATGCGGCAGTTGGGACCGCTCACTTCGAAATCTACCTGTGTCTGTAGGCGGAGCACACAAAGATTTTTTTTCTATAAGGGTTGGTTTTATAAAAAAAACTTGTCAATATAAAAGTTGTAGATAATATTAAGAGGATTTGTAATAAATTAGCGGATTTGATAACTTGAGAATTGACAAAGTTATGATTTTTTTTCTTCTTAAACTCCTATTCTCTCCCCCACCCCCAACCACTTGAGGCCATTTTTAATGATATCAGAAATCTGTCATGCATAAAATTTCGGCCCTTTTCCTTGAAATAATAATAACTTAAAATGGATTCGATACGTATCATAATTAAGAAGTTATGGGTAACGTAAGGGGCCCAGGGGCTCGGATCTTGTCCGAGAAATTTTTGGTCATTCATGTAGTAGCTGGAAATGCTAAGAAGTTATTAGAAAAAAAGCTAGCGAATTGGACGATTTTTAAGGGAGCTATAGTAGGGGGCCCAAAAGGGGCCGCTGATAGTTTTGAGCAGGGCCCTAAGATGAACGGTCCTACCTGGAATGTAGAAATGGGGAAATAACTAAATGGAGGAAACGCCCCCAAAAACGAAGATCGAATTAAAAGGGGACAAGGTATTAACAATTTAGCGAACAATAACTTCGAGGCGCCCGGATCTTCTCCCTTTTTTTTTTTTTTTTTTTTTTGGTCGTTTATGTAGTAGCTAGAAGTTCTAAGTTGTTAGAAAAAGTTAGTGAATCGGACGATTTTTAGGAGAAATATAGTAGGGGGCCCAAAGAGGGGCCAGCTGATAGTTTTGAGCAGGGCCCTAAGATGAACGCTCCTAACTGGAATGGGGGAAAAGTTAAACGGAGAAATGGCCCCAAAAACGAAAATCGGATTAAAAGGGGACAAGGTATTAACAATTTAGGGAACAAAAACTTCAAGGGGCCCAGGGGGGCCGGATCTTCACCGAATTTTTTTGTTTTTGTTTTTGTTGTTCATGTAGTAGCTGGCAGTTCTAAGTTGTTAGAAAAAAAAAGTTAGTGAATCAGACGATTTTTAGGGGAACTATAGTAGGGGGCCCAAAAAAAGGCCAGCCGATAGTTTTGAGCAGGGCCCTAAGATGAAGGGTCCTAATTAGAAAGTAGCAATGGGGAAATAACTAAATGAAGAAAAGGCCCCAAAAACTAGGAAAATCGGATTAAAAGCGGGCAAGTAATTATCACTTTAGGAAACAAAAACTTCAACGGGCCCCGTACCAGGCCCTAGCGGGCCAGGGTCATAACTAGAACGTAGAAATGGGGGTGGAAGCTAAACGGAAAAAAGGCCCCAAAAACGATGAGGATCGGATAACAATTGGGTAAATTATTAACAATTTAGGGCAAAAATCTTAAAGGGGGCCGGGGTCTCGAAATATTAAAAATCCGAGCATCAGGACCTACCTTGGGCTATCCGCTGCAATTAAGAAAGGCAAAATTATATGAATAATTAATTAAAAAAATATGAATAATAAGCACATAACACAGCTAACTATACAGTAGGCATGCGTATGTTTTGCCTACCGTTCGTTCTCTGCGGCTTCGTGACGTCACATGCACATTCTCTATAGTATGTTTCATACATAGAATCTTGTTATTTTTCCCTATAAACGAATATTGTAAACGAAAGTAAAACGACTTTTTGAGCAAATAAGGAGAATATACACGTTTCAGATTTGTTTTAATCCTGATTAAGTATATTATTTCTTTTTTTAATTGCAAAAATATATTTATTTTTGTGTGCGTATACTCAAATTGCGCCGGGTGGTCAAATGTTGTTCTTTCCACGGTGCTAATGTTTTCAACTCTGTGTTACGAGTTAATCGTATCACGCAATTTCCTTTTTTTAACCATGACACTCGTTGTATTTTTTATACAAAGTGTATGTGCATTACAAGATATTACGTTTTAAGAATTGTTGTTAATCTTGACAAATTTCATTTTTTTGTGTTAGAACCTATAAATTTCGATTACTTATAACCTGACAATAATCGTCACTGCAGGTTTCAGAACGCAATCACACAAGCTTAAAATGACTTGCCTTCTCTTTTCTTTTTTGCTGTAAAACGTATTTTCAAAATATTTTTAATACAGAAAAAAGTATTCTTAAATAAAATAAAAGTATGTTTAGTTAGTTATTTGTTACGGCCGATTATCTGCACTAGGGATATAGGCTGGTGGGGGGAGTACCCTCCATGGGGGTCTTTAAAATAAAAATAAGATTATGAAACTTTCCAGGAGTTAGATTGATCAATGTCAGTATAAAATATGAAGTCAATGTAAGTTTGTGTTCTGCAATACTAATGAGTAGTATAAAACTGAGAGTTCAGCATCAGCAGCAGCAGGTGCAAGGTGCAAGGTGCAGAGAACGTGGCCAGGTGCAAGGTGCAGAGAGCGTGTTACAGTACTATAGGAGGAGGGTATAAAAGTGAGGGGGCTAACATTTTTAAGGGGGTGCTTAAAATTTAGGGGGGGCTTAATTTTTAAGGAGGGATTAATTTTTTTTTTTAAGATTAAATTTAAATGTTAGATTGAAGTCTGCTATAGGAGGAGGGTCTAAAAGTGAGGAAGCTTATTTTTGAAGAGGCAGTTAACTTTTTTTAAGGGGGGGCTTATTTTTGAGGAGGGCTTAATTTTTTTTTTTAATTGACTTAAAGTATGAATGTACTGTTAGAGTACGATTAAAAAGATTAATATTTTCAACTTACCATATTGTTCACTGTTTAATTGGTCAAAATTTTAAATTTCTTACCAAACTGCTCACAATAGAATCTAGAATATAAAAAAAATAACAACATTGATTGTTTTTTATACTGACTAAGGGCCCCCCGACATATATTAAATTTTTAATATATGTCGTATTATCTGCAAGCAGGGGTCGCATGGCCGTCACACCACTCATTGTGGCCCTAAACGTATAAAAAACATTCCATGCTGTCTTATTTTCAATTAGTATCTTCATTAATTATATACAGTTTCAATTAATTATATACAGTGTTATTAATTATATACGGTTTCAATTAATTATATACAGTGTCAATTATTATATACAGTTTCAATTAATTATATACAGTTTTAATAAGTATCTTCATAAATTATATATAGTTTAAATAAACATCTTCATTAATTTTATAAATATAAGAGTGTGATTTTCATAAGATTTTTTTTTCTGCACATTTTTTATTCTTCTATTCCAATCGATTCTATTTCATAATGACCATATGCATAGCTTCTAATTCCATCTTCTAACAAATAACGCTTATCGTCAAATGACGACAAACATTTTTTGTTTTGTTTTATACTATACAGATTATGAGCCTGCTGACCGATTCTAATCTGTTCTTCAAAACTTTCAGTTTCATTTCTTAAACAGGATAAATAATCCTCATGATGTAATTTTTTTTGTACAACTCGTGAAGCTATTCCCTTTGCACGTTTTTTTTCTGTGTTCTCCGATTTTAAACTGTACATTTTCGCCTTCAGACCAACGAACTGAAAGGCGATTTCACCATTTAGTTCGTCTTTAAATTTTCCCAGTACCTTCTTGTTATCTTCTGAGAAAAGTGGATTGTTTCGAGGATAATCAGAGAAGTCGAAATGTGTATTATGAAGATTTAAATCTTGATAAATGTTAGGTGTTTTTATATAATAACAGAGCGAATCTGTGTCAGTAAAAAGGAGCGTTACATTATTATTATATGTTTTTTTCATGAAATTATAGTGAAAATTATACATAACAATTTTAGACAATTCTAAAATAGCAAATCCCACATAAATAGGTCTTTTCATCTGTATTGTGTTTTTTAATTTTTCCACGGCCACCAAATTATTTGAAAACTGCTTGAAAGATTTGAAATTGGGGGATGCCACTAATTTTTCCGCGCGATCTTCATTATTACACAGTTCAATGTTTTTTCTCTTTCGCAAATTTTCGATACATTTGCCATAAATGCAGTTATTTAGTAGCTTAAAGAAATCTTTTTTAAATACAGAGGTTGCTTCTTTTCGCTTTTCCGTATTGAAATCTATATACGTTTTTAACCATGGAGCTTGGTTGAATTTTATTACTTTATGGACTTTTGTGAGTTTAAGACCAAGATCCAAGTATAGTTTTAAATTTCTGTAATGAATTATGTAGTTTCTTTTCGGATTTAAATTCGGTATAAGTTTTGGCGTTCCTTTAAATTTTTTATTTTTTATAAGGCTTCTAGCATAAGGAGACAACATTGACTCTTGAACAGTGACCCTTTCAGGAGCAAGAGGATATCCGTTATGTAGATCGTGTAAGTCCTGCGGATAATCAAGATCAACTTCGAAAAAATATCCAATGTTCGCTTCATCCTGTAAATCATGAATGAATGATTCATTGATTTGTGTGGCATCCACCCATTCAAAACCACCATAGGGTAAGTACTGCGACATAGACCAACCGTAAAGGTTGTTAGCGTCTAAGTACATTATATAACTATGGGGTTTTTTGTCGTCATAGTTAGGTGCTTCTGGGTTATTAACAGTGGCCAGTCTGTGCGAAATCTGGGCTACTCCCCCTCGTATTCCATTTTCAGCAAACAGATGCATATCATAATCGGTCAGCAGCTCTAATTGCGTGTCACACATTTTCAAACATGCTTGCCATGAGAGACTTGGGGAAGTTTCTAAATGTACAGGATCAATTTCATAATAATCTAAACACAATTTTCGAAAACTTTGGAACACGTCGGCGAGAATCAATACGTCTGTTTTTACATACAAGTTATGATAATCCCCCAACGTTTTTAATTTAAAATGTTCCCACACATTCTGAGCATGTTTAAAATCTTCTTGTTGGATTGATTCATTCGTTAGACTGTTAAAAAATGCTTCAGGTGGAGGAAGCTCTTTTTCATCAAACTTCTCAAAAGAAGTGAAGTATTCATAAGGGTAAGACCCTTTACGTGTGAGTAATTTTAAATCTGCTTCTGTCGGATAATGATGTTTAAGTAAAAAAAATTGGTCTTTTTCCAAGTTTTTCGCCAATTTGTCTAGTGAGGTTGGTAAAAATTTAAACGAGTCTAAAAACACTAACTGGGTTGAGCTTTTATGTTTCTTAACTCGAAAAGAGATATATTTTTCTAGAGTAGCAGCAATGACTGAAATGCTTCTGTCTGTAAATTTTCCTAGCTCAGTCATAATATGATGCTCGTCATAATTCATCAAGTTGTGAAATATAACGGGAATGGTTTTGCTTTGTCGAAATCTTAAATTACAACTTGCATGAGCCGCGCCTCTATATGATCCATCCAGGTGATTGTGCTCTCGAACTCTGAAATCCCCCAAACCTTTTTTGCAAATTGAACATACCGTTGATGTTTGAAAGTTTAATTCTTCTATGGGTGTTAACCGCATCGGTATGATTTTAGAAAATTTTTCAGCAATTTTTTCTTCTTCTTCAAAAATAGCGTTTAAAAAATGTTCTACAGCATTTTTTCCGCGATAGACACAAATGTCTTTGAAACATTCGCCTTTGGACGTGACAATAACATAGGCGTATCCACAGGGTAAATGACTTGCAATATTTTCCGAGAAAGAAGAGCCTGAAGAAGGAGAGGTTGACTGGATTGGTACTAGTAAAGATTCAAAATCAGCAAAAATTGTGAAAGCAACGGGATGCTGATAATGAATTCCGTCAAACTTTAAAATATTATTTTCAGCTGTGGGCATCTGAATCGCTTGAGCCTTTTGCTTTTTGCAGTTAGGAACATGGGCGTCTAATAAATGCTGTGTGAAGAATGCATGCAAACAACGGAAACAGAAATGTTGTTTTCCATTGTGTTTAGATCTGTGAGACATGAACCTTGAAAAATGTTTAATTAGCACATAATGATAAGTGGTTCCGTCAGAAATTAATAATAAGTTAATAACATCATCGTCTTCTTTTTCTGAGACATATAAAATAGAAATTTGATTTTCTGAAAACCCGTAGACATTTATTCTAAGGTTATTTAGTTCTTCAATTTGTGGGATTTTTTGATAACACACCGGATATTGTATATTCCCCATATCAATCTGATTTTCATAGGGCTTGTATTGGGAAACCCGTTGAGGATTGTCTTTTGTATCAATCTTCATTTTATGAGCTAAAATGCACCATAAAATACATTTGTCGTCTTCTAGATTTTTAACATTGAGAAGAGCATGTTTTTGTTTTAAATTATGTGGCAATGGCAAGTAGCTACTTCCTTTAAGCGGGTTTAATTTTCCAATTTTAAGCTCGAAATGTTGAATTTCTCTCAATACCCATCCTGATCCTAATTCAATAAAGTCTTCAAGTTTTTTAACAAGCTTTCCGAAACTTTGGCTTACATGTTCATCCAGTGAATCGATTCCGAATTCCGAATAGGTGTCTGAACAAAAATAAACAGATAAAATTTCTTGCTGATCATCTATGGAATTTTTTTCAAGTAGAAGTTTAATGATGGTGAACCATTTTACGCTTCCCATTTCTTCGATAACGTCTTCTAAATGATTAATTAATTCAATTCGTATTGAATCAAAAAATGATGTTAAATCGAATTTCATATCTTCTTCCGGTGTGAAAAAAATGGTTTGACATACATTGAGCGATTTTATCGATTTATGATTAGATTTAGAAACTCTTGTTTGTTTTTTCTTTTTAACGCTCACCAAAGGTTTTGTTGGGATATGTTCAACTTTCATGTGTTCATTCAAGTTAAATTTAGTTGAAAATGTGGACGTACATTCCCGACATTGATACTTGGAATTAGCATGTAATTTTAGGTGAGCAGTTAGATTTCGTTTTTGAGTAAATTCATTTCCACAAATACTACACTGAAATTTAGGTTGGTTAGAATGTGTTAGTTCATGAAAAGTTAGATTTCGTTTATAAGTAAATTTATTTCCGCAAATACTACACTCGAATTTTGGTTTTTCAGAATGAGTGAGTGTATGAGCGGTTAGATTATCTTTTCTTAAAAAAGACTTGCCGCATACTTCACACAAAAATGTTGTTTGTTCCTCGCTATTGGTATGATGATTATTTTTCATATGTCGTTTTAGACTACTATTGCGGGTGAAAGTAGTGTCGCAGATCTTACAAACATAGGGTTCCTAAAATTTAAAAAAAAAAAAAAAATTAGAATTCATCGTTTTTTTTTCTTCTATATTAAAAAAACCTGCAATAGTTCAATTTTTTTAGTAAATTATAAAAGTTCTTACCTTGGAACCCAACACTTGTTTTTTCAAGTTGAATAAAGTGTTTGAAGTAGATGGTTGTTTTTCAATAATTAAAGGACTATTATCATCATTACTGTCTGAATAAAAGCTATTTGACATCGAGGCTATATCACCATCGTTCATCTAAATTTTTTAAAAATATACTTTTTAGAAAAGTATAACATTTACTTTAAAAAAATACTCGATTAAGTTATTAAAAATGAATATATCTATTTTTAAAAAAGTAAACAGTTGTTGTTATTATTAAAAAACATAATAATATACTTTAAAAAATACTCGATTTAGTTATCCAATAAGTTTTTTTAAACAGTTATTAAAAATGAATATATTAAAAAAAGTAAACAGTTCTTTTGTTTTTATCAAAAATAATAATTATTCATAAAAGCGAGAATTTTACACACACACACGATTACATTTTAAAGAAAATTTCATGGAACATTTCTGACAAGAGTATTGAGAATTTTGGTGTAACCTAAAAAATTCTCGATCCCCCTACATTACAAATATAAATTGGTTTCTAACGTTTTAAAACGTAAAAACCATGAAAAAGTTTATACATGAGTGAACACCCTAAAAGAAAAAAAAAGTGCTTTTAACTATTAAACTTGTGTTTTTAACACAATTTTTCTATGAAATCTAACATATAAAAATAACAGCAACAAAAAAGTCATAAAAACTTTATACCTTTGTTTTCGCTTCTTCTATATAAGATGAAGGGCTTTCAGAAAAACCTGTTTCATTTTGCATATGGTCCCATTCAGGATCTGAGTCCTGCATTTCATTAATTAAATCTTGATCAATCTAATAATAAAATTATAAAACTTTTTAATCTAAATTTAGTTTTGATTAAAACTTTGCGGAAAAACACGAAAGTTTTTTTTTCATACCAGGATTGGGGTTTCTACAGATTCTAAACCCTTTGACGAATGCTCACGTTTCAGATGGTGCTTTAAGCTTTCGATTGTATTAAAAATCATGTGACAAAATCCACATGAAAAATTCTAAAAAAAAAAAAAAATATATATATATATATATATATATTCGCCCGAATATTTTAAATAGCTTATTCATACAGCGAATTTGTTAGCCTGTTATTCTAAAACTAGTTTAAAAAAATTATGGAATATCTAGGGTTTTTTTTATAATACTAGTAAGTAATCCAATAATAGTTATTTAAAAGAATAATAATAAAGACCGTTTAATAAAAACATTTTTAAAAAATACATTTCAAAATATTTTAAGCTTCACGCAAAATACTATTAAGTAATTTAATAATAGTTATTTAGAAGAATAATAAAGACCGTTTAATAAATACATTTAAAAATATTTTAAGCTTCACGCAAAATACTATTAAGTAATTTAATAATAGTTATTTAGAAGAATAATAAAGACCGTTTAAAAAATACATTTAAAAATATTTTAAGCTTCACGCAAAATACTATTAAGTAATTTAATAATAGTTAATTAGAAGAATAATAAAGACCGTTTAAAAAATACATTTCAAAATATTTTAAGTTTCATTTCAAAATACTATTAAGTAATTTAATAATAGTTATTTAGAAGAATAATAAAGACCGTTTAATAAATACATTTCAAAATATTTTAAGCTTCACGCAAAATACTATTAAGTAATTTAATAATAGTTATTTAAAAGAATAATAAAGACCGTTTAATAAATACATTTCAAAATATTTTAAGTTTCACGAATAGTTATTTAAAATCAAAAATAGCTATTTAAAAGAATAATAATAAAGAATGTTTAATAAAAACATTTTTTAAAAATACATTTCACTGAAATAGTATTTGAAATGCCAGTAATTTCCCCCAACAAAAAGTAATAAATAAGAAAATTTTAACTTACCGAATTTGCTTGCATGTTGCCTTTGAAGCTTAAGTAATAGCACAAATCCACAATTTTTTGAAAACTAATTCCTTACAAACCGAGAAGGTTCATTTATACTATTTCTTATCAGCAGTGATTACATCACTGAAAAGCGCTCATGTCCATATTTGGTCATCGATAGTGAACGATACAAAACTATTAGTCTTTCATTTGCATATTTTGATATCACATGAAGCAAACAATTAATTTGTAGATTTTCAACAAAGTGTGCTTTTCCCATCGTTTGTTAAAAACCTATTAAATTGTCTAAACTATCTTATCAATCAGCTAACTTTTCACAGAATTAACCGTTGTTTAAAACTGATTAAATTATCTTAATTCTATTATCAGTTAGGTAACTTTTCACATAGTCAACTGTTATTTTAAGCAAGAAAAATTAAAATGTATTGTTTTTATTTATCCGTTTCCCTTTCCTAAGATTTTTTATTTACTTACAAGACAAACTTTCTCATACAGATAATTATTTACTGTACATGTGATCTGAGTGTATTTTTCTTTGATAATTACTTATCACGCATACACTAAACAGCTATTTGTTATTTAGTTTAGAACAATTCCCTGCTTTATCGAAAAACAAAATTTCTACTGATTAGATGTCTTTTGAGGAATCATTTGTGTGTTTATTCATTAATCAGTATAGTCCATTTCTGTTTAAAACTAAACAGGTTGTTTGTTTAAATGAGAAGGATCTTTAAGAAACCTTCAACTATGCTAAAACAAATAGATAAAAACAACATGGTGTTCACTCATCCACACAATCAATTTCCTTTTCAAATGATTAAATACTTTTGTTATTTGAGAAGTCGAATTAAATAAATCATACTGGCTTTTTAAAAATAAAAAATTTACTTTTTTTCCTACAGTATAAATGCTTTTTTTTTTTTTTTTTTTAAATAGCAGTTTAATATAATTTGTTTTGAAATAATAAGAGACTGCTTTTCTACACCAATAAAAAGAATTGTGCTTAAATAAAACATTAAACACTGAAAAGAAAAAATACACACAAATTAAAAAAACAAAGTATTTATTCGATATTTAAAAAATATGTACACAACAAATCTGTCTTGTTACAATTTAATCAAACAGCTTTTCTAGAAAATCGTTGTAGAAGTCCATATCAAGCTTTTCAAAAAACTCTTTTGTATAAAAACAAGTACACTGATTACATATATTTTTGGCTAATTGAAATGTATTCAAATGTAATAATGCACATTGTTGGTTTAGTTCAATTTTCTCTTTCATCGATGTATGAATACATTCATGTCTAAAAGCTGAATTTTTTTCGTATTTACACCCTTCGCACTTAAATATTTTATTTACACAAGATTCAATTTCTTTTTTTAAACAGGTTAAAAAATTATCTTTCGCTGAATCTTGATTTAAATGGGAAGTGCATACGGGGATTCTATTCATTATCACACTTGGAATAACACGCGTTAATATTACTTCGACCAGTGATTCATTAATTTGCGGGATTAATTCGACCAGTTTTAATACTTGATCTTTGGACAATTTAATACCAGAATTTTTTAAGTAGAAACCTGATTTCTCGAGGTTAAACAATTGTTGTACATATACATTTTCAGAATTTAAGAAACAGAATATAAGCTGGTTATTTGCAATAAAAGATTCATCATTGAAAAATTGAATTTTCTCGCTAAATTTTTGCCATGTAGGTAAATTTAAAACCACTCCCTCTTTTGAAGGATATTTCTGTTGTTGTGCATTCGATTCTTTAAAATATCTAATATGAAGTCTCAAGTAAATCTGGTTTCCAATCTAACTTGGAAAAATGTTAACCAGTTTAGATTAAATTCCATTAGTAATGGATCCGGTGCATTTAAATTTTTTAAATGGGTGTTTAACCAATCGTTTTCTGGAATCACTAAATTAGATTCGACATTTTCGATTGGTCGTTCAGGTGCAAAATGATTTAAATTCATTTTTTGTTTTTTCAAGGGGGTAAAATTAGGGATAATATGACGAAATGTTAAACTTATACGCATTTGCTTTATAGTAGAATCAGGAGGTATTGCATGTGAAAAAATTTCATTAGTAGGGTGAAACATGCTGTATAACGAACCATGTTCTAAACTAATACATGTCACAGGCAACCCCTCTTTTTTAAATTCGATTTTTCGTTTGGCCCCGAAGCTTAAAACCGAAATTGGGAAAGTCGAATCCAATTCACTCTCGTTGTCTTTATGATGGGAAATATAGCTGTTGCCATCAGGGTATAGGTTTAAAAGAACGTAATTATACGTACATCCAGATTGTTTTTCCACAAGATCTCGTAGTTGAAACATAAGCGGTGTCCATGGTAGTGCTTCTATGGTTGTTCCGCTAAAACTATAGCTGAGTCCGGAGTCTCCATAGGCTAGGGCTTGTCTTTTAGGCTTAATATCTCTCCCTCGAATTCGAAGTGTAGGTGTATAAAACGGCAAGGATTTGAGTTCATTTAAGTAAAAGTCAGCCATATCTTTTCGAATAAAGTCTGATATATATTGAACATGAAGTCCATTTTCATTCAGCATGATAGAAGACATGATGGGGAACAGATCAGCAAGCTATGACGAGTCAGGCGAGAGCAAGGTATAATTACTTAGACAAAAGCAAGTCACTAAAGCGAGTCAGTGAAGCAGGATGTGGCAACACAGCAAAGCAAGTCAGCAAAACAAGGTGCAGCAAGACACGTGTTGGTGAGAGAATGTTCCAGAGAAAATATCCAAGACGACGAAAGATAAGAAGTATTAACACACAGCTAGGCAACAAGGCAAACGTTAACATATAACAAATTTGTGTGGTTCTTATATAGTCAATTCTTATCACAAACCGGAAGATCGATTGCTCCCTTTAGTTCGATCAACGCGCCCTCTATCAAAGATAAAATTTTAAGGTTAGTTTGGTGGAAGCAGTGGTGAAAAGAAGACGTGTTTAGGGGTAAGTACTGTTTTTTTTATTGTGTTTGGTGTAGAAAAACATAGGAAAGAGGCGTAGTTTAAAAAACAAATTCAATTTTATTAATAATTTTCCCAATGCAATACATGTGAACCCACTTTTCGTTTTTTAGCAGGTTTTGACAAATCTAGTACAGAATCTTGTTTAATGTTTGTTGACAAATGTTTATTTTTAATAAAATTTCGCGGGACATTCATTTCGTTTAATGTTTCTAATAATTCATTCTGTGCCTTGATCGGTTTTCTTTTATTCACAGAAAACAAAAGGTGAAATAAATCTGCCAAGTTCGATTCGGGGATAGGTTTTCCTTCGAAACTCACAGTCAAATTTTTATCCCATTCAAATTTTCTTGGATGATGTTTTAAAAAGTCCAACAGCGCTTGAGCTTGTCTTTTCACAGTAGAAGGTACCGATGAAAAAATGATTGAGAAATCTTCGGGTTCGGTCTTGAGGTGATTCGATTCAACAGGTTCAGGTTTAGTCGAAACAGTTTCCTTGCTTGCAGGGACTTCTGTCGAGGGTTTTGTAGTCCACGGTGTGTTAAATTCTTGTAAGTCCATTTTCCGTTTCAGTAATTCGTAATATTGAATGACTTTTTCATGATCCGGCAAAGAACTGTTCAGTATTTTCGCCATGGCAGAATCAAATTCACTCATTTGTCGCTTAGAGAGGACATGTTTGGTGAGAGACTCTGCGTGCACCAAAGCCTATTTTTTAGCGTGTTCCATGAATAAGACCAGTTAACACACTCAAAGCAGCAGGAATTAAAATATTCAAAAATCCTCCTTTCTGTATAATAAGTTTTTTCTTTTGAAACAGTGCACCCTTTTTCGTACCGATTTTTCGAAGGGTTGACTTATATTGATTTAAAGACTTTTTCTGTTTCGAAGACAGGGGAATATTTCCTTTTAAAACGTTCAAACTACATTCACAAATGGCCTTGACAGATCGAGATGGTAATTTTTTTAACAGTTCTTTACGCAGTGCTTTAGGACAGGTTCTGATAAACTCTAAATCGCGAAGTTGTTTCTTCGTCAGCTTCATGATTCATACTAAACTTCAAACAGAATCACATTCTTATAAAAACTATTCTCGGTAAAATAATTGTTGTTGATTCGGTAAAATATTCGCACGTAAGCGCATATTTTCACATGTCTGATTTCTTAAATCAATTAATAAATAGGCAAAAGGTTGATTGGTTGCGTCATCATAGGCTTCTTGAAAAAACTTTGTGCGACGGGGGTAAAGTTGTCGACCCAAATGCATAATTTGACTCGGATCACGACGGTTTTTAAAAACGATCAAGTAATTAGCATTTAATGAACACGTTCTCATTTCTTTCCCCTTGTGAAATATATTTTGTGTCACGAAAATAAGGCTTACGTTTAAGTGATGACATCCTTTAGAAAATAGAAAGGTTAAACGTTTATCGTCTGCACATTCCGCCATTAAATCGTCTAAAATAATAAGCGAATTGTTTCCTAAATAGTCTTTGTAATTAATCGGGAACCCCTGTACAAAAGTCACGTCACTTATTTCCTCATGAATTTGTTGTGTAATACCGTGAAACCATATGACTTTATCAGGTGGAGGGTTAATCAATTCCCTTCTATTTTCTAAAAAAACCCTTTAAAAAGACTGTTTTGCCTACACCGCTGGGACCACTACAAAAAGCAGAAAAAGGGTGTTGAAACTGCGGGTAGTTAATAAACTCCATAGTAAACACTCACACACAGATGCACATACAAGGAAGGTCACACTCGGAATAAACACAGACACAAAAGTTTACAGTTTAAATATCGATTTATTGAAAAAAATTCACAATCACATGAAATCGTTTGGCTACAAAATTATAAACGCGTCGATCATTCGACACATTTTCGGTTACAAAATGGGATAAAAAGTATTTTAAGGTATTTCCTCGACATCGAGTATACAAATAATAAACACAATATTGACCACACACGGCCGTTTTAAAACTTTGCAATACGAGTGGATTATACACCACTTGAGAAAAACGAGTTACATAGTTCGACAAGGGTCCTTGAAAAAAGCTCGGGTCATTCCCATATGAATCGAAAAATTCTATTGTATCCGTTGATTGTATAAAAAAGGCGACCCAGTGGCTGCCAGGTTTCGAAGACTTGTCTACATTACAAACAAAACAAGCAGGGTAGTGTTTTATCGATCTAGGTAGTAGATCGCTGGCGAAAACACCTGAAAAATATTTTCGAGTCACACGATCACGTGATAAAATCGTATCGATTTGTAAAGAATTCATTTAATTGGGAAAATCACATAAAACGTGTCGTGATTTACTAATTTGGATAATGTTTTCAAATTCCGCATACACAAACACGGAAAGTGTTTTGGTCAAATCTTCGGCAAATTTAATTTCGATTCGTAAATTGCCTTGTTGTTGTAGATTCAGGTCTTCCGTGAAATCGGAATGTAATGCGGTCGATCAAACACTTCGTGAACCATTTCACCATCTTGGCCTTTTACAGTAATCACTCGAAGAAGCGGGGCGACCGTATCCCCCACAATTTGCGGCTCAACGAGATCCGTGTAAATGTATAGCAATTTAAAATCAGCATGCGGGTCGGCTACGAAGGGACTGTCGAATGATGCGGAACCACCTGCGAAAATGTCCCCTACATCACCCGGTGGAAATCCTAAACTTTCCGATAAACCAGGATCAAAGTTGATTTGTGCATGTTTTCTCAAAGTCACTCTCACTCTTTTAGAATTTTTGTTGTAATTAATCGAAATTTTATCATAAAATTTTTGATAGTTCAGTACCTTAATAATATCATTAGGTGATTCATAATACCCGGCAGGGATTCGAACTTTTTTTACTTCTTTAGCTCCAATTTCAAATTCTGCTTCATTTCTAGGTCTTCCGTTGGTCCACGCTATATTTTCACCTAAAACATATTCATAACCATTTGTATATTCCGTTATATTGTTCCACGTATGCGGGTAAATCAGTTCTGTTAAACCCACTTCCCACTCTCCTTTCAAATCTAAAGGGGTAGGTAATCTCGTCACAAAGTGAGAAATTTTATTTTCTGGGTAATAATTCAGCGAACTATCCGAAGGGAGCGTCACGTAGAAAGACATGATTCTAAATGATGTGTCGAAAGCAAACACACAAGTTTTATACTGAAAATAAATCTGAAGTGGGGATCCACTGATTAAATTTTGCCGGGTAACCTTTAAACTTTACGTAATATTCTACACGCCCTTTTCGTGTACGCTTTTCTAAAATCTTTTCAATAGTATAGTTTTGTTTCGCTTGCACTCTTTGAAGTTCTTGCGCATAAAAGGTGCCTTGGATGGGTTCGTCCATCAAATCTTTAATCCGATACATGGGAGGGATACGGGATACACATTCCGTTATTACGAACAGTTCTTCAGTCCAATTCGTTTCGTAACCTTTTCCAAAGGTTAATTTTTGTTTCGATACACGCACGATTTCCCCCGCTTTAAATACACACGGTTTTCTTTTCTGATCCTGCAAATTCCCATAAAGTGTATACCACACATCGCTTTCGTTAGCAGGTGTCACTTCCGAGGGAGTTCTCTTTATGCTGGAATGATGCGTATTATTATAACTCTGTAACAGCGAATCTAACACGTCGATATAATTATAGGTATTATTATGCGTGAAATACTTCCACATTTTAGTTTTCAAAGTACGGTTAAAGCGTTCTACCACCGAGGCTTTCGTATTATTAAATGTCGTAAAAAATTGTACTCCTTGTTGTTTTAAATATCTCTGAAATACGTTGTTTTTGTATTCCTTTCCAGAATCCGATTGAAGAAATTTAGGTTTACGTGTTGGAAAAATACTTTGAAACGCTTTCATAATATCCTCTCCCCGTTTCGATTTGAGTGGAATCGCCCACGCATATTTAGACAGAATGTCGATGCAAGTTAGAATGTAACGGAATCCCCGATTGTACTTTTGCAGACTCATCATGTCCACCAGATCCGTTTGCCATTGCTGATCGATGGAATATACGATGACACGATTGGTCGGAAACTTTCTTCGCACAGGTTTGTGAAGCGTGTACGAGTCGACTCCGCTTAACCATTTCTGTATCGTCTTCTTGGGAACTTTTCCTTTGGCAGCAGAATATAAGGCATTTACACCCCCGAAACTTGCCGCGTGACTTGGATTCTGATAAATCGCCTTCATTACAGCATGAAATTTTATTACGCGATATGTTAATATTCAATCGCATCATATCGAAAAAGATAAATTTCCGGTTTCATTTAAATTCAGTATAAAATCAACCTTAAACTTTTCACTTCCGGTAAATACATAAATAAGCGAAAACACAATGCAGACCGTTATATACAGACACACGACGCTAATCACTTCCTCTCTCGAAGTCATTTTAACAAATGATGCGTCACTCTCGCGATAGCTCTCTTTAAACACTTAAAATCTCGACATTCATATATAGCTTCTTGGCTTGATCAGTTAAACCTACCACAAATTATCAAGTCAAGAAGCTATTTTGCAGGTTCAAACCCCAGTGAAATCTTTTCAAGAAAACCTATTTTAAACATAAGTTATTGCAATCCCTACCGATAGATGGCGACACCAAAAAAATGTTTAATATACGTTTCGCGTTCAAACTTAAAGTCAATTCTAAAATTAAAAAAAAAAAAAAAATTAAGCCCCCCTCAAAAATAAGCCCCCCCCCTTAAAAAAAGTTAACCGCCTCTTCAAAAATAAGCTTCCTCACTTTTAGACCCTCCTCCTATAGCAGACTTCAATCTAACATTTAAATTTAATCTAAAAAAAAAAAAAAAAAATTAATCCCTCCTTAAAAATTAAGCCCCCCTAAATTTTAAGCACCCCCTTAAAAATGTTAGCCCCCCTCACTTTTATACCCTCCTCCTATAGTACTGTAACACGCTCTCTGCACCTTGCACCTGCTGCTGCTGGCCACGTTCTCTGCACCTTGCACCTTGCACCTGCTGCTGCTGATGCTGAACTCTCAGTTTTATACTACTCTAATGTTTCGGGCGAAATGTCCTCGCCATAAATCAAAATAAGCTATGTGCGTGTGTTACAGATATGCGAAAGCTAAATTATTTCATAATTAATAGTTTAGATTTGAGGAGGAAAAAAACAAAATATAAACCGAGGAAAAAATATTCCGATTTTTTTTTTTAATTATTATTTGCAAGTACCGATTGCACAGGACACAGCGGTGTATCTCAAAGTCTGTGATCTGCAGACCAGCAGGAGAAAGGCTAAAAGCATAACATTTAAGCAATGAACGAAAACCGTTTAAAACGCTTACACGTTTAACCGCTGGTGAAAGATCCGTATATACGATATACCGTATATGCTGTTTCGTATAATACGTATAACCGTCTTGGTCGTATCATACGTATCCAAAATCGGCACCCCGTATAATACGTACTATACGTATACTCGTATGAACGTTTAATAGGGAGCACTAATATATATATATGTGAAACAAATTTTAATTTTGTCGCCGTTGGCCTCATCAATTCTATAATTCTGTTTATTTCCCATTATTCTTAATTATTTTCTCGTTCTATTATTTAAATTGTTAAAATCCCGCATAGCTAAAAATTCTTTATTCTAAATTAATTCTCTTGAAAAAATGGCGCTAGTATGCAGTTCTGTTAAAATTACTCACTTTTTATTCCTGTTGCGTTTATCACTACTTCCATGGTTTTAATTTAATCGTTTTTCTATTTTGCGCCTCGCGCAGACGATATTTTTCTGTTGATAAAAAATGGATCTGTCTTAGAATGTTTTTATGAATTGTAAATAGAAAATGTAATACGGAATATGATATGTAATATTTATGATGTGCGCGAAAACGTTGTGTATATTGTGCTCGTGATCGTCAATATATCTGTTTGTTTGTCTACATTGTGTAGATTCAATTATTTTTTGAACAACATGAACATTCATTCTCGAAAAGCCAGAATAATTTAAGATATCTTATCTCCCGAAAGAGGACCGTTTAGGTAAGCCTAACCTATTCTTGTGTTCTAGTTTTATGATATTTTAATTTTGAAATGAATATTGATACTTTAATATCAATATAAATAATATTGAAGATATAATTTTACAGACAGGGACAGATTCAATATTATTTTGGCATCTCTCTACCGGGATATTATATTATTTAAGAAAATAAAATACGATAATGGAACAGATTAAAAAATTGCGTACTCCATTAAGAAGCGCTTTTTCTCGAATTGCTAATTTACTTGAGAACAAATTAACTGATGAAAATAAAGATATTGAAGAAATTGAGATTTTATATGCTCAATTAGGTGAAAAATGGACAGATCTACAACCAAAAGAAAAAGAAATGTTAGATCTTCTTTTAAACGATAAAACATGTTCTCAAGAAAATTATGATAAAGAATACGAAAGTTTTAGCGTGTATGAAGAGAAATTTATTAAGTTAAAAACGAAAGTTCAAAAGATTTTAAAGGTTTTCGAAACTGAAAATATCACGAAACGGAAGTTTAAACTTCCTAAGATAGAATTTAAATTATTTGGGGGAGATATTAAGGAGTGGTTAGCCTTTTGGGCTCAGTTTGAGAAAATACATAACGATTCTGAAATCGCGAAAGAAGATAAATATCAGTACTTGTTACAAGCAACGTTAAAGGGTTCTAGGGCAAGAGAAATAGTCGAGTCGTACCCCGCTACTGGCGATAGTTATGAAAATGTTATTGCATGTTTAAAGGCTCGATTTGGTCGTACTGATATGTTAATAGAAGTATATATAAGAGAAGTGCTCGCTTTAATGATGAATAATGCTACAGGAAAAGGTCCAAGAATTCCTCTTTTTAAATTATACGACAAAATTGAAACCTATTTAAGATCATTAAAAATGTTAGGTGTTTCAAGCGAACATTATTCTGCAATTCTTTATCCATTGATTGAATCGTGCTTACCAGTTGAAATATTGAGAATTTGGGAAAGAAACTTAAATTCTATTACTTTAAATTCAAAAGATGAAAGTAATAATAAGTTAGATTCTTTGATGAAATTTTTGCAGCACGAAATCGAAAGCGAAAAAAAAGTCCGTTTGGCTAGAAGTGGGTTTAATTTAGAAAATGTGAACAAAAATATTTATACAGTGTCAAATAGGCGAGAAAGAGATATTTCAACGGCTACGGAATTACATAATTCATCTAAAATGAAAAGGGAAACGTGTATTTTTTGTAACAAGTCACATTTAAGTAACGAATGTAGACATGCTAATAGTTTATCTCATGAAGAGAAAAAACAAATATTAATGAAAAAAGGGGCTTGTTTTAAATGTTTAGAGATAAGAAAACACATATCACGTTTTTGTAGAACGAAAATACCACCCTGTGATTGCGGTAAATTACATTTCAAAATAATGTGTCCGGCAAAAAATGATAATGAAAACCCGATTATGGAAAAGTCAGATATCGAAATTAAAAAAGACACTGCTTTATCCAATAAAACAGGTACTCGTCGCGTACTTTTACAAACGCTTATTGTCCGTCTTAGATGTAATAATAAGATGAAATACATAAGAATATTAATTGATTCAGGTAGCAGTAAATCTTATTTATCATCTTTTGCATTGGCCGAGATGGGATATGAATGCATTGGGGAAGATAATTTGACACATAGTTTATTCGGTGGCACGGAGACTGTATTATCACATAAGAAATATTTGATCAGTCTGAGCGACTTCTTTGATAACTATCGCTGTTGTGTCGAAGTATTAGATCAAGAAAAAATTTGTTCGAACATTCCTAAAATTCCTCTTGGCTCATTTATGAGTGAAATTAAGAAACAAAAAATCTTTCTCTCTGATTTGAATAACCAGGTTGAATTGCTATATGAGTTTTCACCTAACGAAATTCATGGGCTTATAGGAGCTGATGTAGCAGGTAAATTGTACACCGGAAAAATCAAACAATTGATTTCTGGCTTAGTATTGATGGAAACACGTCTTGGTTGGACTTTGATGGGAAAAACTGACCTATGTAACATATCCGATAGCACAAACAGCGTCATGTCACTTC
Organism: Maratus michaelseni; assembly: GCA_963931845.1. Lineage (NCBI taxonomy): Eukaryota > Metazoa > Arthropoda > Arachnida > Araneae > Salticidae > Maratus > Maratus michaelseni. Next base: position 314,968,097 of record OZ007591.1, read on the forward strand.
ATGTAAATGATGCAAAAATTTCAGATTTATGGCGGCTAGACACTCTTGGAATTCTCGATTCTGTCGAAAGCGGAAACAGACAAGAAATAGAAAAAGCAACTGAAGAGCTATTTAATAAAAATATAAAAATAGATGCAGAAGGAAGGTATGAAGTGAGCCTCCCATGGATTGAAAACCATCCTCCCTTACCAACTGGTCGAAAAATCGCTGAACGACGATTAAGAAATTGTGTTGAATCACTAAAGAAAATTGAAACATTACAAGAGTATGAAGATGTATTAAAAGAATGGATACAAGAAGGCGTTATTGAAGAAGTTAAAAACTCCTGTAATGACGAAAGTGAACACTACTTGCCACACAGAGCTGTGATCAAAGAAAATTCTACCACCAGAGTTAGACCAGTTTTTGATGGCTCAGCTAGACAAAAAGATTCACCTTCGATCAATGATTGTTTAGAGAAAGGTCCTAATATCGTAGAGCTCATTCCGACTATATTAAATAAATTTCGATTGAAGAAAATAGGCGTGATTGCAGATATTCGAAGAGCCTTTCTACAAATTGGTTTAAATGAGCGAGATAGACCATTTCTGAAGTTTTTATGGTATGAGGAAGGTGACGCCGAAAAGTTCAAAATTTTCCAGCATAAAAGGGTTGTTTTCGGTCTTACATGTTCGCCTTATTTACTTGGTGCAACTATCCGATATCATCTGAAGAATGTGCCTTCTAGATTTAAAGAAACAGCAGACAAGTTGTTAAAGTCTTTTTACGTAGATAACTGCGTCACTAGTGTTGAAAACTATGAGGAGCTTGAAAGATTTATTGAAGAATCCACAATTATTCTCCAAAATGCTAAATTTGATCTTCGAGGGTGGGAGTATAATCTCAACAAAACAGAAGCTGATAACTTCCCGTTATTAGAAGAAAAGAATATTCCAGTTTTGGGACTGATGTGGAATGTAAAATCTGATACTCTGAAAATAGATTTAAGAAAATGTTTTGAAGACTCTACTATTGTAACGAAAAGAGCAATCCTGAGTGCTGTTCATAGAATTTTCGACCCCATTGGCTTCACGTGTCCTGTCACCTTGGGGCCAAAGATTCTCCTTCAAGAATGTTGGAAATTGAGAGTTTCGTGGGATGCTGAATTGCCTGAATCTATTACCAAGAAATTTGAAAAATGGCGGAAGGATGTCTCTAAATTAAAGGAAATAGAAATCCCTCGATGTATAATTTCCAATTATGAAGCGCCAGAAAATCTTTCTTTGCACATATTCTGCGATGCAAGCAAGAATGCATATTCTACATGTATATTTTTAAGATGTGCGACTGAAAATACAATATCTTGTCAGCTTGTACAGGCTAGGTGCAGGGTTGCTCCAATGAAAACCATTTCTATTCCTCGATTGGAACTACTTTCCTGTAATATAGGAGCTAGACTGGCACAAAGTGTTATACACGATCTTCAGTTGAAAGATATCCCGAAATTTTTCTGGTCTGATTCAGCAAATGCTATATATTGGATCAAGGGAACTGAAAACTGGGCTCCTTTTGTTTTCAATAGAGTTAAAGAAATCCGATCTTTGACAGAACCTGATAATTGGTATCACATACCTGGATCATTAAATGCAGCAGACCTCCCTTCTCGTGGTTGTAATGCAGAAACTTTAGTGAAATCGAAATGGTGGGAGGGCCCGGAATGGTTGCGAAGACCGGAAAAAGAATGGCCAAAATCCAACGTTGTTCCTGATTTCAACATAGTATATTCCGAAAAGAGAAAAACTGTTGTTAGCACTACAAATCATGAAGAATAAACTGAAAAAATTTATAACAGAATTTCGTCGTACGACAAACTGATCAGAACTATTGCTTGGATTTATAGATTTTTTACTAACTGTAAAGTGGAACGTGCCAACCGGATTTCTGGACTCTTAACTCTAAAAGAAATAAATAGAGCTGAAATATCTTTGTTAAAAATAGTACAAAAGGAATCCTTTTTAGGAACTGAAGATAAACGCTTAAAATCACTTCAGTGTTATGTAGAATCGAATGGACTACTTAAAGTAAAGACACGTATTCTGATGAGAGAAGATAAAAGAAATTTCCGATTTCCGGTACTGTTACCCTGTAGCCATCCAGTTGTGGAAATACTTATTCGGACAAGACATCTTAGTTTAAATCATGCTGGTACCCAGATATTGATGAGTAATTTAAGAGAATACTTTTGGATTTTGAAATGCAGGAAAACTGTTAGAAAGGTAATTAGAAACTGTGTACGTTGTAAAAGATTTAATTCAAGACCTAAACCGATTATAGAAGCACCTCTTCCGGAAGATCGTATAAAAGAAGCTGCAGTATTCGAGGTTGTAGGGACTGACTACGTCGGTCCTTTACTTCTTCGAAGTGGTCAGAAAGCTTGGATAGTTATTTTCACATGTGCTGTCTACAGAGCCATACATTTAGAGATAGCCACATCCTTATCGACTGACAACTTTTTGCAAGCTTTTAGAAGATTTATAGCACGAAGAGGTAGACCTTCGATAGTATATTCTGACAACGGTAAAAATTTCACGGGTACTGAAAATTTGCTTAAGCAAATTGATTGGGATGTTATTTCTCAGTACAGCACAGCTCGGAAGATCACTTGGAAATTTAACCCTCCATCTGCGCCGTGGTGGGGTGGATGGTGGGAACGTTTGATAGGCGTAATAAAAGGGATCCTTCGAAAAGTCTTAGGACGAAGCTCTTTGGACTTAGAAGAAATGCAAACTGTTATTTGCGATACTGAAAACATTGTTAATCAGCGGCCTTTGACCTATGTTTCAGAGGAAATTGATGATTTAATACCACTTACTCCATCTATGTTTTTGCAAGACATTAGAGAATCAAGTATTCCTGATCTTGACATTTTGGATTCATTGTCTATTAATAAGAGACATGCCTATAGACAGCGATTAAAACAAGATTTGCGAAAAAGATTCCGCACTGAATATTTGGGATGTTTAAAACAATCCTCGAAATTTAACAAAAATCAGCGACCTGTCCAAATTGGTGATGTAGTTCTTGTGACTAGTGAGAATGTTAAAAAACTTGAATGGCCACTTGCAAAAATTATTGAACTTTATCCTTCAAAAGATGGAAATGTACGATTAGTAAAGGTAAAGATGAAAGGCGGCGAATTTCTACGTCCTGTTCTCAGATTGATTCCTCTAGAAGTAACCCATGAAAGAGGTACTGAACTCCATTCTACAGTTCAGTCGAATGATAAAGAATGTCCTTTAGATCCTGCTCCTACCAAACCGACGGTAAAATTGACTGGTAAAAACTGTTATTTAGACCCTGCTACGAGTAAGCCAATGATCCAACATTCTGTTAAAGACTGCTTTTTAGATACTGAATCTAATGAACCTATTTTCCATAAAGGTGCTAGTGACTCTCCTGTGGTGACTGTACCTGAAAAACGATCCCGATATGGTCGTTTATATAAACCCAAAGTAAAGTTTGAGTTTCATTGAATTCGAAACTCAAAGGTGGGAGTGTGTTGCGTTTATCGCTACTTCCATGGTTTTAATTTAATCGTTCTTCTATTTTGCGTCTCGCGCAGACGATATTTTTCTGTTGATAAAAAATGGATCTGTCTTAGAATGTTTTTATGAATTGTAAATAGAAAATGTAATACGGAATATGATATGTAATATTTATGATGTGCGCGAAAACGTTGTGTATATTGTGCTCGTGATCGTCAATATATCTGTTTGTGTGTCTACATTGTGTAGATTCAATTATTTTTTGAACAACATGAACATTCATTCTCGAAAAGCCAGAATAATTTAAGATATCTTATCTCCCGAAAGAGGACCGTTTAGGTAAGCTTAACCTATTCTTGTGTTCTAGTTTTATGATATTTTAATTTTGAAATGAATATTGATACTTTAATATCAATATAAATAATATTGAAGATATAATTTTACAGACAGGGACAGATTCAATAATTCCATTAAAATAACGCATCCTAAAATTTAATCCTTTTAAAATATCACTTTCCCAGCTAAATATATTAATTCTCTCGAAAAACAACCTGTATCTTTTGATTTGTTATTCCCCTATGTTTTCTGACAAAAAAGTATTATTTTCTAAAAAATATAAGTTAATCCCAGTTTCAATGTGAAATTTTATCTTGGCATTCTGCCAAGACCCAGTAAAACCTACGTATTTTCGTTTTATTTCTTATTTGTTTGAAAAATTCAGGTTCATTCCAGATCACCCTAGAATGTCTTTCCCGCGCTTTTTCAGTCGGAAGTTTAATATCCTTCATATCATAGCGCCCAGGAAATAGAGTCCCGTAATGCTATTGGTCGAAAGACTCTTTCGCGGCTCTGTATTCGTGAGCGTTAGCAAATGCTTATATGCTCGTTTTCCCAACTTGAGCGCAGATTGTTCCTGGATCACGATGTATGCGGAAACCCGGCGCGACCGTGGAATATATCTCCTTGGCTGCCGATGGACGATACGACGCTGCCTATTAACATCTTATGTCTTCTTCGAATATTTAATTTCATTCACGAAGCCTCTCATTGGTTCTAGGTCATTATTTATGGAATTATCATGTGAACCAGTAAAAGCATAACCTCCGAGTTTTTCCGGATTTTAATAAACTGTGGAGTGGAATCGACTTTATTTTCTTCAATAAGCACACCACGAATTGTGATGATCGGCGTTACGACTGAAAAATTCTTCGGTGGAGACCTCTGGCCTTGAGTTTTGATTTACAGAAAATAAGGTGATTCAGTGAAATCGTCACACACATACATATATATATATATATTAATGCCTGAGGAAGACCACTCGGCTGAGGGCGAACCCAGCCGTTGAGCGTTTAATGTCTTCCCCGGCTAGCTCCCCGGCACGCAGGGATTAAACGTGGCAGCACAAGCTTCGCCAATGGCTGGTCCTGCCGGGCAAAGCCCCACGCGACAGGTGGCAGGAACTAAAGACATACAAAAAAAATTAATACAGGGTCTGTCGCTGGAACCAGCGTTCCTACGCGACAGGCAGGGTAGACGAGGTCCACAGGTGCGCCTGCACCAGTTGTACAGTCCGCTAATTTAGTAGAAGGGTGCAGTTCTTAGGTAAGACTGTACCAATTGTACAGTTCGTAAATGACGGCACTTGAGATATGGAGGTTCCAGTGTGAGATTCCCACGCGACAAGGAGCGCCACACAATTGCGCTGGAACCCTCACACTGGATGGAGGCTGGATGCACTTCGTGTTAGAGGTGACGATACGTTGCTTGCTGGCCAAACTTGCGGTTCCCGATAAGAATAAATTAATTAATGGGGACTCAGCCCCTGCTAGGAAGAGAACATTACTTGCGGATGAGAGAAAAAATTAAGCTGCAAAACAGCTAAATGGAGAAAGCTAAGCTCAGATAAATAATGATGGAATAATTACGTTAATGACTAAAATAAGCGAGTTATTATTATTAATTTATGGAGAAAGAAAACTGCTTTGAATGATTAAGTTATGTTAGATAGGTGTATTAGTAATTTGTAAATTTCTGAAAGTTTATGAGTTAAGATGGGACGCGTAATTATGTTCAGCAGCCAAGAAGGAGGTGGGCTAGAAGGAGCAGGCTTAAGATGCCAAGCAACAGTCAGTGGGCAGGAGAAGTAATAATGCATGAGGGTACCACTATCGCCGCACTCGCACACATTGGTTCGTGACATTTTAAATTTGAAGAGGTAATTTTTAAACGGGCCATGCCCGGATAAGAAAGCACTTGTATAAGGAGTGAGGTTAAGTAGCTATCTGGAAACTTTTGGAATTAGGTTGTAAGTGTGTCTACCTTTTGTGGAGGTGTTCCAATAGATTTGCCAGTTGGGGAGTATTTTAGATTTGAGTTTTCTGCGAATAAAAGATGGGGGTACCGGAAGAGAGAAGTCTATTGATTGGCGTTTGGTGGTTTCTTTTGCAAGGCTGTCCGCCAGCTCATTGCCATATATATTTCCTTTTCTTCTTCCTATGAATCAGGCATGTCAAACCCTCGGGCCACAACTGACCCGTCCACAAATTCTCTGTGATCCACCAAGCCTTTGACATTTCACCTGTGCTTAATCCAGTTGTTCAAATACGCATGCGGAAAATACACATTGCACAAACACACTTACATCCATGGTCTTAGAAATGGCAAACATCGGAAACATAAGTATATCAATGTTGCCGGTTAAGCGGACTTTTTTTTAGGGCTTCGTTCATCTCACGAAACCCTATTCGTCTCGCTTCTCTGCCTGTCTGACACAGAGCCGGTAAACCGACCAGAAACTGTATAACTTACAGTCTTGAAATTTCGTGTACTTACAGCTGAATACCTACTGTCACGCTGAAAATCATAAAATTTTGAAAAAGTCGTATTATTTTAATAAATAGAGATAAAAAACCAAAAATCTAACAGCCTTTTCCTATTAAATTTAAATATTTTTCGTTATAGCAGTTGCCAACAATTAACAATCTATACTAATATTATAAAGGAGTAAAGATTGTTTGTAGGGGGTAATCTCTGGAACTACCGAACCGATTTCAAAAGTGATGGTTGCAAATTGATGGTGACAACCCCTGCTCCAACATAGAATATATTTTATGTCGGTGCCACTAACCCCAGGGGGGGGGGTGCAGGAGCGAAAAACTTTCTAAAATTGCAGCTTTTTTTTTTATACTGAAGGAGCTAGAAATTTGAAATTTGGCATTGTAGCTACTTATAAGATGTAAATGCTTTGTAAGAACAAAATTTTAAAAAATCGAAATTTAAAAGGGTGAAATGAGCGAAAAACGTTCTAAAAGCATTCTAAATTACAATTTCTGTGGAATCTCTGGAACTATAGAACCGATTTCAAAAGTGATGGTGGCAAATTGATGGTGACAACCTCTGCTCCAACATAGGCTATATTTTATATCGGTGGCACTAACCCCAGAGGGGTGCAGGAGCGAAAAACTTTCTAAAATTGCGATTTTTTTATACTGAAGGAGCTAGAAATTTGAAATTTGGCATTGTAGTTACTTATAAGATGTAAATGCTTTCTAAAAAAAAAAAAAAAAAAAAAAAAAAAAAAAATCGAAATTTAAAAGGGTGAAATAAGCGAAAAACATTCTAAACTACAATTTCTATGGAATCTCTGGAACTACAAAACCAATTTTAAAAGTGATGGAGGCAAATTGATGGTGACAATCCCTGCTCCAACATAGGCTATATTTTATGTCGGTGCCACTAATCCCAGGGGGTGCAAGAGCGAAAAACGTTCTAAAATTGCATTTTTTTTTATACTGAAGGAGGTAGAAATTTGCATTATAGTTACTTATAAGATGTAAATGCTCTCTAAGAACAAATTAAAAAAAAATCGAAATTTAAAAGGTTGAAATACGAAAAACGTTCTAAAAACATTCTAAATTACAATTTCTATGCGATCTCTGGAAACTACAGAACCCATTTCAAAAGTGATGGTGGCAAATTGATGGTGACAATCCCTGCTCCAACAGCCTCTTTAATAAAAAGCTATGCGTTGCTGACGACAGGGTTTTTCGCTAATTGTTGTCACAGATTAATCTCGGAAAATGAAACATTTGAAGTTACTGAAAAAAGTATTTGTAAGAAAATTGTTAGACAAACTGCGTTTGAAAGGTAAAAAATTGTATGTTTCTTGATATAAATTTCAAATCTAATGATTATGCCGTTTTTCAAATATTGAATTTCAAAAAATACCAAATTTCACAATGGAGTACCATTGGAAACCTTCATGCGTAAAAAGATGATAAGGGCGTTGTGTCCTAACGTGTATATTGGCTATAGCACGAGTCACAAATTATAGTAGCCTTATTATTCTGTTAAAATATAAAAGTGAATTATGAAATGTCAATATTTTGTTTGATTAAAAGTTCGTTAAAAGAAATTGACCAGCGTAGCAGGCGTAGCCAGTCCATAATAAAATTCTTTCTACAATAATTAATTTTCTATTGAAAGATTTCCACGTGGAAAATGAAATAAAAAGTTTCACCAATTGAAAAAGAGATTAATATGACGTTACATTGGTAATAAAACGGAAATTATTAAACTTTTCTCAATACAAGGAGTATCAGTATGTGTAAGTGCAGAAAGCAGGTTAATATGACGTCATTAGAGAATTAAAAAGAAAATTAATCTGACGTAATATTGGAAGTTTAACGGACTTTTTCAAATGTTTGAGAATAATACAAAGAGAGTATTGTAGACCCATGACGAGTAGATACTTGGGAAACGCCTTCTTTTGGACTAGTCCATTTTATGAAAGGTATGTTATCTGAAACTGGACGGAGGAAATAACTCTGCCCTTTTAGTCTCGACCATTCACTATAACGAATAAGAGGTTGCAATGAATTAAATTTCGCATTGTTGAGCGGGGGAAAATATATTTTTTTAGATGTGTCCTAAAATTTATTAAACTGTACGCATATTTTTCTTCAGTTTGAAAATTCCGCACTTAAATTAACTTAAATTAATTTTTTAAACAAATAACATTTACGTACTTTTTTTTTTTTCGTCGGTAATTGTGGATTTTTATATAAAATATAATACTTTCTTATATTAGAATGTCGTTCGAAATTTCAGAAAAGCAAAGAGCAAAATTGTATTTTTTTTTGTCTTATATAGTTGTGTTTCTTTAATTATTAAAAAGGAAAAAAATAGTATTTTTTAATATAGTTTGTAATAAAATATTTTTTAAACAAACATAATTAATTATCGTCATTATCGTAATAATTTAAAACAAAGTAATAAATTTATATAACATCTTAATCATCATAATACGAAAATTCCCTATAGAGTCAATAATAATAATAATAAATAACAAAATGTCGCAAAACTGGGAAATATATTGTTTGTCGATCACAAGAATAGCTCTCGCCGAGAAGTCTGTGCCTGTCTGTTGTCGTGGAAGCAAGACTCGCTCCATTTTCGACAGGGGAAGCCAGAAGATAGGCATTCACATTAGTTTACTGAGGTGAGCGCCTTGAGGGAGTGTTGACGATGTTTTTATTATTATTACCTTTTTTTTTGTAATTATTTTAATCGATTCATCGAGTGAAAGAAAACTGTTTCATAGATTATTTATATGATAATATTTAGATTTTACAAATGAAAATAAAATATGAATCAATATGAATTAATCATGAAATTTATTACAGTAAAAATGAAATGAAATTAACTTAAATAATTGTTTCAAAATTAATATTTTCATAGCCATTAATAATTATCAATGACTTTAAATTATTAATACAATGACCGATCTTCAGTGATTATTATAGATTTCAGTATGTATTTTCAAACAATTTGCAAGGACGGACTTTTTTTTTATCATTAAAAATATAAAAAATAATAATACCTTCTAAACTTTTAGAATTTTATTCATTGAATGTAAGGCTTTGCACAATGTGTCTCTTTTCAACGAAAATCCAATGTTTTCTTTCAACACGGGTAATAATTTTCTGAGAGATGGTACTTTTCTTTCTCTTATATAAAAGTCTAGAATCGTTTGACGTATAACGCACTTGTCAAAGTCATCTATTTCGCAGTTTCGCTCACTAGATCTTTTACGATGTTTACCAGGTGATTTTAAATCTGTCGATGAGCCCAATGCAGAAACTTTATTTCTTATTCTTTTTATTGTAGCTTCAGAAACTCCACTTGCTCGGGAAGCCCGTTTCAGAGCTTGTAGGAGCGGAATTAATACATCTTTAGATGAAGCTTCACTGGAACAAAATTCCGCAACATTATATATATTTTTACGTGCTTGTGATTTCAAGACTTCACCTTTTCTAAACTGAAAGGGCATCTTTCCAGTTTAAGAAATTAGCAAAATTATTTAAACAAATGGGAACAAATGATTTTAAAAGCAAAAGCAAAATTAAATCAAAAATAAGATAACGCAACTGCTGTAGATCCGAGAAGAAGAATGACGTGATCTAACCTTTTATTCGCCAATTCCTCACACGCGTATTCCCCATTCGAAATGGACAGGTCTTGTTACTATAGCAACCGCCACAAACCAGACTTCTTGGCGGGAGCTATTACCTTGCCGTTTCTTCTCTACGCCGATTTGGAGGAAATGAGATCGTCTGTGTCACGGATGATTGACAGGTCTCGTGAAAGGTCGAATCTTTATTTTATGACTTCCCTAATTGATATGCATAAAGTTCATATATAATCTCCTACGTTGGGGTTAATTTAGTGAATCTTTGCGTGACTTCCCCACACGTATCAGATAAGGTACAAAATCCCTCCAACAGTTACTATTGTAGAATAATAATAAAAAAAAAACGCAGTAATTCTCTTTTTAACACTTTCCAACATAGTTGAAAAGTATTTATGAATTCGGTTTGTCTGGCCGTCCGCGCTCTAACCCGCGTAAATAAATTCGATTGCCATGTCATTGATATATGTTACAGAGGTTTACCATGGCATGTTCTGTATTGAAGATGAGATGTGTAGCATTTATAGTTTGTTTACAGGGGCACTCACAAGAATTCCAGTTTATTATGGTCTATGGGGGAAAGTCATTTGCAGTGTATTTTAATGATGGTGGACTATTTCAAATATATTGAAATTGATATACATCACGGAGGTGCGCTACAAGATGCTTACTATAGAATATGGTGTTCATGGCATTTATCATATAAGTCGTTTAGAGACTTGGGAGCGATGGTCGGAACGCGAGCCGGCGACCCCCGTGGGCTTCTGGCGGCGCGAGCTCATTTTATCATCCATTTACAAAGACACACAAAAGGATTCATTTGCAGTACTGCCTATAAGCAATAATTGCTGGAAGTGCATTTTCAAGTGCTGTATGCGTTTTAAAATTTAATTCGTTTTTTTTTTTTACACATTACTTGGTGTGTATAAATTCTATAGATCATACACAGGAGTGCATAAAAGTATTCGAGCACATCTTCGCTTATTACCGGAAATTTCTTAAGGGGTCGTATCTTCAACTGTGTTATTCGTTTCCTAACTGTACTAAATTTTTGCATACTATATAACATATATACAAATCTATAAATCATATACAGGGCTGCATGAAATAATTCGGGTATATTTTTTTTTACTATAGGTGGTAATTGCTGAAATTAAGTTTTCATTGTGTTCTGAGTTTTCCAAACGGTCATCCCTTGTTATCTCTTGTTTACTCAGACATCATCTCTCATTTTACTAACCCTTTCAGGGTCATAGCACTTACATTACTAAAATGTTCAAAGGAATGAATGACACCGGAATTTAAGAACAAAATAATTTGGAAATAAGAAAAAGGTATATTTCACATAGATAATAAACGGAAAATTTTGTACCAAAATTCCGGTGTCATTGTTGCATTTGAGAATTAAAATTAAGTGGTTTCATAAACATACCACCGCTCTTGAAAGGGTTAAACGGTGAAGTTTTGTTGTAGAATTCTGACTGTGTTGGAAAGTGTTTCATAATCTATACTTTTGATGTATGATTTTTCTTTCGAGTTTATCTATATGTAAATTTTTCTTTTTTATAATTACAGACCTTTCCCCATTAAATAAATAAAAAAAAAACTTCCTTTGAGTCTGTATTAGCATTCGTATTACATGGTGTTTCTAACGTTGAAATTTTTCTACAATAAATCAATTATTTCGAACGATAAAATTGCTGAAATGTCTAGAAATAAAGCTATTTATCTGAACAATCGAAAAGAACTTGACGGATGGTTTAATGATCTTATTTTATTGCATATCACGTATATTGTTTTCTTCCCTTTTTTTTCTTATTTTCTTGGAATTCACAAGGGAATGTTCTTAAAAACTTCTATTTTTAAACTTTTTTTTCAACTATCAAGATCTGAAGGGAAGTTTATACTTTGTTCTGTTCATTTAGGAAATAAGTTTGGTTATTGATTTTATTTTTCCATCTTATAGATTTTTTAATTTTTTTAAATCTTGTTATATAGACTCTGAATATTTGTCCAAATAGTAGAGAATTTTGTTTTATTCAGCAATACAGCTTATTCAATACTTTTTCTAAAAAAATCAGGATGTTTCTTTCAATGATTATTTCAAATTTTAATTTAAATGAACATAAAAATGCATAAATAAGCAACACAAAGGAAATAGCATCAATGACATAAGTAGAAAGTACTTAAAAAACACCAAACAAATTTATACGCTATTGTTATGGATTGTAATTCATAAAAGCAATTGAATCAAAATGTCGTCAATTTCTGACATTTTTCATTCAGACAGCTCCAAAATTGGGAACTAAAACTTTAAAAGGCTAAATGCTTTTTTCTATGAAAACGTGTATTTTTATTGAGAAAACTATAACTTTTTTAATGTAATTGTATCAAAATCACTAATTTTCAAAAGGTAATTTACGTAATTTCATTTCATTTTATCATTTCCATTTTAATCGTTTACATTGTAAAAAAGATTTTCTACTTTGTTACAAGACAATAATTAAAGTTATATTATAATATTTTTCTAAATGTAAAAAAAAAAAAAAAAAAAAAATAATAATAATAAAAAATCCTACCCCGCCAAATTCTGCAATGCAAAAATGTAATACGCCGAGGTACTGCCCAGCTTGTGTCAGGGCCTGATTGTCCAAGAGATGCATGAAGCACAAGATTACCTTCTAAAATTTAAGAGGGGCTCCAAACTTACTGAAAAATGAGGCCTCGAACTCCCATTTTTTCTTTCTTCTATCTTTAAAAGAAGTAAGTATTGGATTCGTAAAAAAAAAAATCAATTTCCGGTTTTCGGTGGATTTATACGTTTTAGAGGGTTCTGAACACGATTTGACTGTTTTTAAAAAATGTCTGTCTGTGAGTCTGTCTGTATGTGACAAAAAATTTGTGGGCGCTCTATCTCAAGAACTAATGTACGGAATTTAATGAAATTTTAGATTCAGTTAGTCCCTGATATAAATCCGGGTTGATAAGTTTTTGGTGTTGATAGCTATAGATAGCTTTTGATAGCTATATCTCAAGAACTAAAGCACAGAATTTCATCAATCTTCAAATTCTGTTAGACCTTTACATAAATAGACGCTGATTACGTTTTGGTGCAAAAAAAACCCAGGTGACGCTGCTATGCTACTTTTTTCATGATTTTCACAATAGCTGAATATCAAGAACTAATGCACGAATTTTCATCAAACTTCAGATTAAGTTAGATGTTGACATAAGTTGTTGATAATTAGGTTTAGTTGTAAATCTCCCAAAAGTTGGCGCTGCTATGTTGCATTTTTCAGGATTTACACGATTTTAGCGATAGTCATGTCCCTCTCAGGACCTCCCTCACGAGCCACAAATTCATAATTTGAAATTGCGAGAATCACTGATATATTTTAAAAACATAAATACATTTGAACAATATTGATGCGAGAACTTCTATTTTATAAATATGAAATGCACCTTTTCAATATACCGTATATTCCACGTACCTAAAATTTGAGACTACACTTTTCTATTTTTAGATATATTCACCGTATTACGCATAGCTAAAATTTGAGGCTATACTTTTCTGTTTTTAGATATATTCGCCGCATTACGCATACCTAAAATTTGAGACTATACTTTTCTATTTTTAGATATATTCACCGTATTACGCACAGCTAAAATTTGATACTACCCTTTTCTATTTTTAGATATATACGCTGTATTACGCGTACCTCTACGTTGCAAAGGAACATTACTGAGATACGTAACGTGGAACTGCAATAAAAATTTTTTGAATACTTATTACGAAAAAATGAGTAAATGAAAACGTAAGAACGTAATAATTTTGTAAACATCTCAATTTTTACGCTCATCTTCTTTTCATTTTTAATCTTTCATCTTTATACCCGATGTATAATGGGCAACTGTAAATTTTAATGAATTTTCTTGTATAAAAAAATACGCGTTATATGCCGGAAACTGCAGTAACGAAATTACAAATGGATATTTAACTAAAAAAAAAATCGTAAATGCGTATTTAATCATAACGAAAATCTTTAAAAGGTTGTTTAATTGAAGAAAATTTATTAAAGTTGGTTTACTTATTACCAATAATTGACGCTATCTATCTATCACACATTTTTATTGTAATATTTGTTCCTGATTTTTGAAAGAAGTTCATGGAATTTTGACTCTAAAATAACGTTATTGGCAGACGGAGAGTCGCTTTTATTGCAAGCCGATACCTATGTAATGTATATCGAGTTCTAATTGAGTGGGGGATGAACAAATTTTCGAGCAAATATATATATTGTTGAAAACTGAATTAAAATGTTCATTGCTTTTTCACTCAGCAATAATATATCCTAAATATAAAAATTTATTAGAATATTATTATTAAAAATTAATGTTTATTATTAATAAAACATTAAAAACCATGGGTTGACGACCACTGTTCTATAACGTGCAGCAGTCTCGTAAATCAACATTCAATTACGTAGAAAAGTTCTCTTTACTTGCTAAGAATTCCAATACCGACAAATTTATTTTTCTTCTAGATATATTGCTTTAAAATAAAACTCAAACAAAAGTAATCTATGATATAAAATGCTTCTTTCTGTATTTGTGTTTTTTTTTCTTCTGAATAAAAAAAAGGAAGAAAAAGTTTGTGCTGTAAAATTTTTAAGTTTGGGTATTGATAAAACTTTCTAACCATCTGTTTGTATTTTTCTATCCAGTCAAAGCCATAATTTAATCGCTAAAAGTTCTAAAATATTTCTACATTTAAAATATTTTTCTATTCAACAGAAAATTTAATTTGTTAAATTTTTTTCTATCAATGCATTTATGCGACATTATTAATAAAACAGAAAAAAATTAAAACAATGTCCAGATTTCTGTGCGGACAAGTGGTGTTCCATGGACCACCGGTTGACGACCTGTTCTATAACGTGCAGCAGTCTCGTAAATCAACATTCAATTACGTAGAAAAAGTTCTCTTTACTTGCTAAAGAAATCTATTACCAACGAAATAAATTTTTCTTCTAGATGTTATTGCTTTAAAATAAAACTGAAACAAAAGTAATCTATGATATAAAATGCTTCTTCTGTATTTGTGTTTTTTTTTTCTTCTAAATAATAAAAAAAAAATAAGGAAGAAAAAGTTATGGCTGTAAAATTTTTAAGTTTGGGTATTGATAAAATTTTCTATGCATCTGTTTGTATTTTTCTATCCAGTCAAAGCTATAATTTAATCGATAAAAGTTCTAAAATATTTCTACATTTGAAATATTTTTCTATTCAACAGAAAATTTAATTTGTTAAATCTTGTTCTATCAATGCATTTACGCGACAGTGGGGGGAAAAATTCGATTTCGGAATAAACATTCATCATAGTTTCTGTCTTTGGATTATATCTGATATTGAACATTTAATTTTTTTTTTCCGCGGGCGTAGCTGAAGAAATGACAAAATATTATTCTTTAAATTAAAATAGAACATACTACTTCTTATCGTGTTTTAAATAGCGATTTATCGATTTACAATTTCGATGCAAAACCTGCATGATGTAACAATGGATCACGCATGGGTTTTAAAACTGTAAAAGATGAATATGTTTATTTAAACTTTTGGTGTTATTCAAGATAGAAAATATGTTTTTGAGTTTGTGTGTACTTCCTTAAAATATATTTATATTTGAAACAATACCATAGTTCATAACTGCCAACTTTCCCGAATTTTGATCACCACTATTTCGGAATAGAAATAATTCGCTTTATTTAAAGACAGAAGTGTGCAATTAAATAATACAAATATTATTATTTGGAAATAGTACGCCTCAATAATCGGGAAACTTGGCAGCTATAATAGTTATTTCATTCAACAAGACTTATGAAATTTTTGTATAACAGCCCCTAATCCAAAAACTATATGCTAATCCCAAAACTTTCTTCTATCTCACACAGGTTTCGTATACACTAAAAACGATTAAGCACAAATTTATATCAAGGTGATCTTTATTTATATCAAATTTGATATTGATATTGTCATACATTGATATACTTTGAATTTATATCAAAGTTATCTAACTGAATCAAAAGTTTTTTTAAATTCCGTGCATTAGTTCTTGAAATACATATATCTATCGCTAAAAGCGTGTAAATCCTGAAAAATGCAGCATAGCGGCGTCACCTGTTGGGAGATTTACACCAAAAGCTAATAAATAACAACTTATGTCAACGTCTAAGTGAATCTGAAGTTGGATGAAATTCTGTGCATTAGTTTTTGAGATATAGCTATCATCAAAATCATGAAAAAATTAGCATAGCAGCGCCACCTGTTGGGATATCTACACCAAAACGTAATAAGTGTCTATTTATGTCAAAGTCTAACTCAGGGCATGAAATATCAGTTGAAAAGGTACTCGCCAGACTAAAATTTTTGCTCGCCACTATTTTACATTCATTCAGACAGTAATGTCAGCCACCTCACCTGCCCAGAAAATTAACAATTTATGACAAACTGAATTGAAACTGACCATTGTTAGAAGGAGCTGTCTGTTAAATCCAGAATATTTTACATACATGAAAAACATGAACAATTTTTATAATGTTAAAAATTCGGGAGCAGCTGAGCTTAGGTGGCAAAACCTGATTCACTTTGCGCAGGAGTGAAGAGTGGAGAGATTCAGCCTCGGAAGCGAAAAAAGCAGTGAGCGGTGCGAAAGCGGAGAAACGAATGCAGACGGGGGAAGTTCGTTCCTCTGTATGAGAGAAATAGAAGTGGGTGACGCCGCGTTTTTTCTTCTTTTGGAAGATAAATGCCGTCGCTTGATTTTAAAACACTGCCGCGTGTCGCTAGATTGAGGCACGATATTCTGAGCACATACAGTTTGATTTGAAGCCCAAGATTTCAAAAGACGAAACTTACTCGCCAAGCTTAAATATTTACTCGCCAATGGCGAGCGGGCGAGCGGAAATTTCGTGCCCTGGCTAACTGAATCTGAAGTTTGATGAAAATCAGTGCATTAGTTCTTGAGATAGAGCTATTGCGGAAATCGCGAAAAATGTAGAATAGCAGCGTCAACTGTTGAGCGATTTACACCAAAAACTAATCAGCACCAACTTATATCAGGGACTAACTGAATCTAAAGTTTTATTAAATTCCGTGCATTAGTTATTGAGATAGAGCGCCCACAAAATTTTTGTCACATACAGAGAGACTCACAGACAGATAGTTTCTAAAAATAGTCAAATCGTGTTCAGGACCTTCTAAAACCCATAAATCCGTCGGAAACCAGAGGTCGAAAATTTTCATGAATCCAACACTTTCTTCTTGCAAAAATAGAAGAAAGTACCAAAACTTTCTTCAATCTGATACATGTTAATACTTCAAAATTCGTTATTACAGTAGGAAAATAAAATGCAGCCCATCATGAGGATTCTAAAATTATAGGTTCGTTGAATTGTGTGCAGGTAAAAACAAGATATAAGCATAATTTTTTCAAACAAATCATTGAATTTCGGCACCTACCCACTTACGTGTCTGCAACCAACATTCCCAACCCATAGAGCATAAAAGCGACACCTGTTGAGCAGTATACACTGAAGCCAAACAGGGATATATTTATGTGAAAGTGTCACAGAATATGAAGTTTGTGCATTTTTTGAGATAAAGATATCGCAATAATCGTGAAAAATGCAGCATAACAGCGCTACCTGTTATATGATTTACACGAAAACCTAATCTGCACCAACTTTTGTCAAGGTCTGAAGTTTGATGAAAATCTGTGCATTAGCTCTTGAGATAGAACTATTACGGATTTCATGAAAAAACTAGCATAGCAGCGCCACCTGTTGGGCTATTTACAAAAATGTAAACAGCATCTATGTATGTCAAGGTCTAACAGAATATGAAATTTGATGAAAATCCGTACATTAGTTCTTGAGATAGAACTAGGACTTCCCTCAAAGGGATTAGTCTGAGTGATATTGCTGAGAACATAGGGTTAACAATTACAATATAAAGAAAAAGAGCAAATTAAATGATAGAATTACAAAATATCATATATAAATTCATATACACTGTTAAAAAAATAGAAAAGAAGTACCGTTCATCAGATGTGTTGTCATAATTTTTTTTAACATGTGGCAAAGTATCTCATTTTCATAAGCGCGTATTGCGCAAAACTTGAAAAAAAAAAAAAAAAAAAAAAAGGCGGATCTTTTAAAACGCCAAGCTTTTTAAAGTTACGTAATTGGATTTGCAGCCAATAGATTATTATATCAAGCGTGGCTTAACGCAAATTTAATTTCATTGTTGCACCTTTTTTTGTGTGTGAATTAAAAATTTTTCTTCCTTGATTATATATCTACCAGAGAATTCCAGAATAGAATTCCAGAAGACTACCAGAATATTCCAGTGCGAGGATTTCGCACTGGAATCTAATATTTTTAGGTACTGCTTTTATTAACCCGTCGACCACTTTTCATAACAAAAAACGGTACTTTTTGGTTAGCCGGGCGCCAGTGGTATATGTACATATATAAATATATATGTATATACATATATATGTGTATATATTCATACATATAAGTGTATATATATGTATGTATACATGTATTGGTGTAGATATATCTGTATTATACATATGTGTGAATATATACATGTATATATCTATCACTGGCGCCCGGCTAACCGAAAAGTACCCAAAAAACTATCGCCAAACTGTCAGATTAAACGCCAAAAATGCAGTCCCATTTACTTCATATCAGAAGCATTATACGTGTTTGTTACGTCATCAAGTGGTTTTTAACGCGACATTTGCGTGTATTTTTCATTATGTTTTACTGATTTATTAGTTATTTCATTCATTAAAGTAAGAATGGTGTCCTTAAATTCTTATATTTTATTTATTTATTTATTTTGATATTCCAATGGCAACGTTCTCGTGTTTATTTGGCGATAGTTTTTTGTTATGAAAAGTGGTCGACGGGATAATAGAGAAGTACCATTTTTTTTATCAATGTGTAATATTTCTTAAATGCAGGTTTAAACATCTAAAGAAAAAGTAAGGATAAAAATATCTGCAAACAACATTTAGTTTTCAGTCAAGCTAGAATATCATCTAATTTATTCCATCAAAGTTATAGTAAAAACTGATCCAAGATTGCAAAATGCACGCGCGAGAAAAAAAATTAACAATCGTATTTTAACTGAATTAGAGGATGACGTCATCCGCTTCGGGAAAACATGGGACATAGAAATATAAATCTAAACATTTCAATTTCAATTTCGCTTTTTAATCATAAATATAAAATAAACCCGTGCGGTGTTTTTATAATAATTGCTGAGCATCATATAATGTGGCATTTTATTTTTGTGGCAACGATACTTTGAAGAAAACCTTTCATTTCTTTTATGAAAACAATGCCGATTTAATTTTTAATTTTCAGCAAATTTTAATCAAAAACATGTTTTAACGAATTGTTAAGTGTGCTATGTCAGAAGCCAGTTCAAAATCCTTTCATATGCCATCTCATTCGTCGTTCTGCAATTCGTATTTTCTGAGAAAAAGAGACGTTGACAGGAGAAATAATATATATGATGATGATTATTATTTGTATAACTGTTTATAGAAACTCTTACACTTCAAACCACATTGATAGCATGCTTTGCTACAAACCAGATTGCAAAACTATAGTCTAAATTACTATTAAAGTATACAAAAAATCTTTCGATGACTTCTGTAAAATAACTGTTACATTAAAACTCCATATCGGCAAAATTGAAAAATTGTACATATTTCAAAGTTAAGCTTAACAGATGCTTCTTGATTATTCTCTAGGAGGCTCTGCCCTCTGCGCCTTTACTGCGAAAATCCGCAGACTTTTCTTTTGCCTGTCTGTCTGTCTCTCCACAATCTGTCTGTTTCCCTATCCGTTCTTCTGCCCGTCTCTCTAACCGATTGTCTATCTCTCTACACGTCTCTCTACCTGTCTCTATATTTCTCTACCGGTCTCGCTACCCGCCAATCTATTTCTCTAACCGTCTGCAGGGCCGTAGCGAAAGAAAATTTTTGGGGGGGCAAAAGGTAAGATTGGCCGATTCAAAAATGTTTCAAATCCGACTAATGTAAAATAGTCAATTTGTCGCATTATTTCTTAATTAATAGTTTTTACAATTAATTTTAACTGATTAATTATAATTGATAGTTAAAAATAAAATATATGATTTTGCATTACTAAAATGTTTCTTTGATATAACTCAGTAATTATTTAAAAGATTTACCAAGAACTTTACTGGGAAAAAAAAGAATATGTATTGATAAGAAAAAATCCTACAGTTATATGTGTGAAAAACACATTTGTTTAGAATGATAGAATGAAGTGATAGTTCAGTAAATAGAACGTAGTGATTTTCAACATAAAAGCTAAATAAAAATGTGATCTCTTAGTTCTAAAAATTATGATAATGTAATGAATGGGAAGTACTTTCAATATTTTATTAGCATGCGATAGAAAATAATTTGAACTTTATATTCCAATTAGACAGTATATCGTATGGAATTAACAATATACACTTTCAGTAATTCTAATTGTAAAACTAAAACATGCACACTAGGGGTACTGAAAATATTTGGAGGGCCTCAAAATTTAATTGCGCCTGGGGTCTCTTGAGTGCTTAATCCACCACTGATTGTGTTTTATAGGAATGTCAAGGGACCGACAGAAACATTTGAATTATCCACAATTTCGAATTATACACGTTCGACTTATTCAAGTTTGACTGTACTATTTTTACATGAATTACACATCACACTGAATAAAGCAAACCATTCATACCTTTCTTATCATTATTCCCTGTCGAGTGGTTTCCACTGTCCAGCCATGTTGATAACTTCTTCGAACTTTTTGCAGCCTCACAGTTTCTTCTTTTTAGAGTCTGTCTTTTTTTTATTTCCACTTGGCGTTTCATAATATAAACTATTATCTCAACACAAGCAAAGTAAGATTAACCCCTTGGGAACGAGCGACACGTATACGTGACGCATAAGATGATCAGAATCCTCGATTATTCCCACCAGTTAATTTTTATTGTAAGCTTTGCCTTATATAATGACAGCATCTCTGCGATTCAATTAGGGGAAAATTTCTGTTTTGAAAAACCGGTGGTAAAAGATGAAAAATTCAGTAAAAGACGCTCGTCACGAAGGGGTTAAGTTATAAACTATCGTACTATCACTACTATGCGACTCTCAACTGCTCTGACAGTCCGATATTGATGAGCAGTTAGTAAACGAATGACTCATCATGAATAGCACTAGCTCACTGCACGTCCTAGCTTGCACTTGACTCATCACTCGGCAGGCACTTGGCGCGACATGACACATTTGATTCGACATTCTGCTGTCTGCTCTAGAGATGCTTTTGCATGCGAAGCGTATGAAGTATTTGAACGGATACGCAAAAACATTTACTCTAGCACTTTGATGGATTTTTTTTTTATTATTAACTTTTAGCTAGGTGCTGGGTATTTTATAGGAAGTTAGATTAGATATTAAAATACAATAATTTTTTAACCGTTAGTTTGGGGCCCCGGCGGTAGTTACGGGCCTGAAACGCTGAACTATTTATATTGTTTTAAGTGCAAATATGTTAATGTTCCGCAATCGCTTCAAGTTTTTTTTACCATAAAACTACTTTTAATAATTTAATTTTTCCTGAAATCCTCTACTTTCTGAATTCTTTATTAAAAAAATAATTCATCTTACGTATGATTTAATTTTTTAAAAAAGTAATCGCTAACATGTACCGTAATTTCCGGCGTATAATCCGCGGATCAAACAATTATGTTTAGACCCAGAAATTTTATTTAATAATTGAAGTAAAATATTTACAGCGATCTAGTATGTTCCATTATATAAAATAAAATTTCTGGGTCGAAACATAATTGTTTGATCCGCGGATTATACGTCGGAAATTATGGTAATCAGGGTATACAATAAATACTATTAAGTAATTAATAAAGGCTCCAATTCTAATTTTTTATAATAACAAGTGAAAAATCAGTGAAAATTATGTAATTATGTTATGTTGGCACAAGTATATAAATTTAGTTTTAGTTTTATCAAAAAAAAAAAAAAAAAAAAAAAAAAGTAAGAAGTTTTTAGGTATTAAATGTTAAATGCACGGATATTTTTTTAATTTATTCATTTCCTTTTTTTAAACAGTTTTAAAAATTCTTCGTTTTTATTTTCCAAACGTTCCTAAAACAGTCCCAAAGGCCGTAAACATCATATCGCTGCTAGAACCTACTATTTATCAAGTATAAAATTTCTTGAATTTTCTTAAGCGACTTTCGCATTTGGTCGACCTAGTTTATACACTGGCCTCCAAAAGTTAAGGTACAAGATGTTTTTCGAAGCTCACCAGGCAAAAAATGGCAGTCAGATTAATTTTCATAGTTTATATGAATGACAATAATAAGCTTTAAAAAAACTTATGCAAAAATTACCGCTACCACTTTTATTTTATAGAAAATAATAGCTACTTGTGAATGAGAGAAAAATATGCAATTATGAAGCTTTTGTAATTTCGCGTGTAAGTTTTGTTGCATTCGAACTATTGTTGTCAGTTTTGCTCACAACAGCCACTAGAGTCTAGAAATGTCTAGAAGAAGTCGTGTTGGACAAGAGAACATGTTTCCTGAACTAGACAACAGCGGGCTTCTATACTCTTCACAGACGAGTCCAGATTCACACTGGAGAGCGATTTAGGACGTCTTCTGATCTGGAGAGAACAATGCACTCGATACCATCAATCAAACACTGTCGAAACACAGAGGTACAGAAACGGTGGAATCATGGTTTGGGCTGGGATCTCACTCGGAGGCCACACTGACCTGCATGTGTTCCATGGAGGAACTGTGATTGGTGCGAGATATCGGGATGAGATCCTTGATTCATATGTGCGCCCATATGCCGGTGCTATTGGCAATGGTTTCATTCTAAAGGATGATAATGCGAGACCACACCGAGCTGTGGTTGTTGAGGATTATCTTGAGGATCACGGTTTGGAGAGAATGGAATGGCCAGCTCACTCTCCAGACTTGAATCCGATAGAACATCTTTGGGACTATCTTGGAAGACAGGTTGCGGCTTTAAGTTCTCCTCCAAGGTCATTAAATGAACTGTAACAAGGCTTACTCCAAGTCTGGTCAGCGTTACCTATTTCGGTGTCCGACAATTTAATTGAGAGCATGGAAAGTCGATGCCGCCAATGCATTCAAGTCCGGGGTGGGCATATATCGTATTAGAACCAGTTTTTTAATGTTTCTGTCACATTTTACTGCATAATACTGCGATGTACTGATTTCTTCAAGAATGGAACTTTCCACCATGAGTGCTTTTTTCTTGTAATTTCATTTATACGTTTAACTTAAGTAAATTTCTATGTCGCATTTAATAAATAACAGTTTAGCGCACATTTCCTCCAAATTTGTTGTTTCTATATTCATTCATTTGCAAATTAGACGCAAAAAACCGGTTGTACCTTAACTTTTGGAGGCCAGTGTATATTGATAGTTTTTATCTATGTAAGTTGCGAGTGTTACTGTAGGACAAATTTCTGATATTTTCAAATTAATAGATCAGATTCATTTTTTTCCCCTATTGGCCTATGTATCGACGGCCGACTTAGCTTTT
Source organism: Maratus michaelseni (assembly GCA_963931845.1). NCBI lineage: Eukaryota > Metazoa > Arthropoda > Arachnida > Araneae > Salticidae > Maratus > Maratus michaelseni. Next base: position 314,991,780 of record OZ007591.1, read on the forward strand.
CCATGTGTTGGTAAGGTATAGTATATGTTCAACATTTCCGGCTCTGCAGACAAAATTTATACATGATAATTTTTTTTCAGTCGGTAGACCGACTAGCTATTTATGTCATTCGAAAATGTGACAGAACACGTGACTTTCATACTGGCTGACCAGATAGATCTATTGAAACTATTACTTTTTTTACTCATAACCTAGATAGGTTGACTGACCGACAAGCTTTTGCCATATGATTGTAAGGGTTTAGTGAAATGCATTCTGAAGACTTAAAGTCCTGCCAACCAGAATTTTTCCGAATTGTTTTTATTAATCGGCCTACTGACATACTACAGAGACACTAATTAAATCTGCTGATAAGCCGACTGAATCCTTTTACCAAACATTGGGGGGGCAGCTGCCCCCCCTGCCCCCCCGCTCGCTACGCCCCTGACCGTCTGTCTATCCGTCTAACTACTTGTATGTCTAGCCGTGTCTCTATCCACTTCGCTACCCATTTGTCTATCTGTCTCACAACTTGTCTATTTGTCTCTCTACCCGTCTGGCTATACGCCTCTCTACCCATCTTCTTACCCATCTCCGTACCCATCTACTGTCTCTCTACTCGTCTGTATACCCGTCTCACTATCCGTCTGTCTTTGTACCCGACTCGCTACCAATCTCATTATCCGTCAGTCTCTTTATCTACCACGCTACGCGTCTCGCAACCTTTCTCGCTACATTCCTGTCTACCGGTGTTTCTACCCGTCTCGTGACCTATCTCACTATCCCTCTGTCTACCCTCTTTTTACCTTTCTCTCTAGCCGTCTGTCTATTCGTTTCGCTACCCGTCAGCCTACGTATGTCGCTACTCGTCTCCCTACCCGTGTGTCTACCCGTTTGTTTACTCGTTTTTCTACCTCTCGCCACCTCTTCCCAATATTTAAACAATTAATTTAATATACAGAAGCCGTTTATCAGTTATTAAATGCAAACAGAAGAAATTTATCTAATAAGTGTAATCAGATGCAATTTTTTTTAAAATACATACATAAACCTGAATAATAATTCATCAGTTTTGTGTTCATAGTTGTTTATATCATTTGACAGAAAATCTCAACTTCTTAAACCTGAATTGTCTCAAGCTTTTTAAAAAAACCACAAGGTCTGTATAACTGCAAAGTACCCTGAGGGCTATATTAGCTACATGTTATTAAGTTAAGTGAAAGTTTCGTTATCGCGTTTGCAGCCAATTGCTGATGTCAGAAAGCGTGGCTTAACGCCATTTTAAATTCATTACTGTAACTTTCTTTTCTTTTCTTTTTTTTTTGAGGGGGGGGGGGTAGGCGGGAATGGTTTCAAATATATACATTTAAATTAAAACGTTTGCCTCCATGCCATTAGAGTTGTTTGTATTATTAACTAATACCTTATACACCGAGCTTCATTTGAAACAAATGTAAAAGACTTCTTCTACAGTTCTTAATTTCGTAACTACAGTTCTAACTTTCGTAATTGGGCCCAAAGCCAATCGGAGCATTTAATATCATTATTGTAACTCTTATAGAGTTAAAACAATATTGTTGGTAGCTTTACTCTTGTTTGAGACCAGCCTTGCCTGTGTATCTGAATGGGGAAAAGTTTCGTATCCTATCTCGGTTGGGGAAAAAAAATTAAATGGTGCCAAAAGGTATTTTTAGCATCTTACAAAATTTTTCAAGAGAGCGGTAAAACATGTTTTTCAAATATTTACAAACATACGTTTATTAAAGCATGTTTTTGCACCATCTTAAAAATTTAAGCACGATGCTAAAATAAAATTTTATCGCCATAGTCGATATTTTAATAAGTAATGAAAATACATAAACAAACTTATTTAACAAACCTAAGAGGCATTTTTGTGATAAATAATTGTTATTGTAAGGGGGGTAAATTGTAAAAAATTAATAAACGGCTAGTAAATAATAAATAGCATTTAAAATCTAAAAATGGAGAAGTGGTCCGCATAAAAATGCAAAACATAACATTATACGCTTGATATATGTAAATCTTTTTTTTATTTTTTAATATTTCCGAAGGCACAGATAAAAAGGTAAAAATCTCTTTTCCAAATGCCAAATAGAAAATATACAAAATAGAATGTCAAATATACAAAATAGAAAATATACAAAATAGAATGTCAAATATACAAAATAGAAATATATCTGCAAAAAAATATATTTACATAATACTACATCTGCAAAAAAATAAGATTTAGAAAAAGTAAGCCAAATCCTGCAGATCCCAACAATCACATCGAAAAACTTATCACCAAAAAAGAACTCGCCAAATCTTACGGCACAGAAGATGGATTTTTCCCTCTGAATGCAGAATATTAGTTTTTTTTTTTTTTTTTTTTTTTTTTTTTTGTACGATGGGTGATTGTAATATAATTGTTTCATTTCACATACTACATACCGTTTGATATATTGGTACTTTTATGTTATCCTGGCGCAGTTGATAAATCGCCAAATATTGTTCCTATAACATTTTCATATTGAATTCATTTCATTTAAATATAAATATTTCACTCATTTAATTTAAAATACATGCCTTTCATTAATCCCATTTAAAATGCTAAAAAGAGAAAAAAAGGAAATAATGCCATAAATCGAAATTTTTTATTTAAACACCAAAGATTTTTTTTTTCATTTACACACGCGAAATTTAAAAAGCTGCTATTGCTGAGATTTGCGCCAAATCTCTAATACCAAGTCTACCAAGTTATTGCGAGGTTTTTCTTTCAAACAGAAAAAAATACAGATTAATTTTCGATTTCTACTAAATTGAAATATATTTTATTGTGCTGAATATTAGTGCGTGCATATTTTTTGCTCCATGTACTCCATGAACTTTTCAATTACGATTGTCTACGAAAATCTCCCGCCGGTGAAAATGACGTACGCACAAAATTTTTGTGACGTATGTACTTTAATTGTGCTTTTTTATCTATTTTTTTAATATAATCAAACGGTTTGACATTTATTCTTGGTAATAAATAGACGTCGTTGTCACCTTTATAGGTACCTTCTGTAAAAATTTGAACGAAATCCGTTAAATATTTTTTGAGTTATTCTTGACGAAAGGTTTTAATATCAATCGTAGCTATATATGGGGCAAAGTAATAATGCGCTGTGTATGAGTCTTCGTTGCACTCAGACAACTATTGCGGAAATCGCGAAAAATGCAGCATAGCAGCGCCACCTTTTGGACGATTGACACCAATATATATCAAGTTCTAACTGAATATAAATATTAAATTCCGTGCATTAGTTCTTGAGATAGAGCGTCCACAAAATTTTTGTCACAGACAGACAGACATTTTCTAAAAACAGTCAAATTGTGTTCAAGACCTTCTAAAACGTATAAATCCTTCGTTAACTGGAAGTCTGAGGTTTCTAAAGGTTCCTCACCATGGTTCGTTGAATTTTGTTCCGGAAAACTGGAAATATACGAAAAAATCATTGACTTTCGGCACCTCCTCTTAGATGTCTGCAACCAAAATTAAATGAGAATTTATTACTATGATTAAGATTTTAAAGGTTTCTTACCATGGTTCGTTGAATTATGTTCAGGAAAACTGGAGTCATACGCATCGCATTTTAGGAACAAATCATTGAATTTCGGCACCTTCTCTTAGAAGTCTGCAACCAAAATTAAATGACAATTTATTCCCATGATGAGGGTTCTAAATGTTCCTCATCATGGTTCGTTGAATTAAGTTCATTTAAACTGGAGGTATACGCATCGCAGTTTACGAAGAAATCATTGAATTTCGGCACCTTCTCTTAGAAGTCTGCAACCAAAATTAAATGACAATTTATTCCCATGATGAGGATTCTAAAGGTTCCTCATCACGGTTCGTTGAATTTTGTTCAGGAAAACTGGAGATATACACATCGCAGTTTACGAACAAATCATTGAATTTCGGCACCTTCTCTTAGAAGTCTGCAACCAAAATTAAATGACAATTTATTCCCATGATGAGGATTCTAAATGTTCCTCATCATGGTTCGTTGAATTAAGTTCATTTAAACTGGAGATATACGCGTCGCAGTTTACGAACAAATCATTGAATTTCAGCACCTTCTCTTGGAAGTCTGCAACCAAAATTAAATGACAATCTACTTTCATGATGAGGATTCTAATTGTTCCTCATCAAGGTTCGTTGAATTAAGTTCTATTTAAACTGGAGATATACGCATCGCAGTTTACGAACAAATCATTGAATTTCGGCCCCTCCTCTTAGAAGTTTGCAACCAAAATTAAATGACAATTTATTCCCATGGCCATGATGAGGATTCTAAATGTTCCTCATCATGGTTCGTTGAATTAAGTTCATTTAAACTGGAGATATACGCATCGCATTTTACGAACAAATCATTGAGTACTGGCACCTCCTCTTAGATGTCTGCAACCAAAGTTGAATGACAATATATTCCTATATTCAGGATGCTAAGCGTGAAGTTTCGTTGAATTCTGTGCATTTAAACTGGTGTTAGACAAGTATAGCATATTTCGAATAACTCATCGATTTTCGGCATGCCCTCTTAGATGACCGCGACCAAAATTGAATGGTAATCTATTACTATCATGAGGATTCTAAATTTGATGTTTCGTTGAATTCTGCACGCATAAACTGGAGCTATAAGCATCACGACAAATCAAAATCGAATAAATCATCGATTTGTGAATGAGGAATTTTGCGCCAAAAACCCATCAGCAGCAGTTCACATAAGGATAAAACTTCATACGAAAGTCAATCCTGTTCTTTGCTGTAGTTCGTGAGTTAGAGCGCCTGCAAAATTTGTGTCACATACAGAGAGACACACAGACATACAAGAATTTTCTAAAAACTTAGGATCTTTCATCATCAAAGCTGAGACTATCGTCGAATTCTTTACAAGTCTTGTTCTATATGGGTGCGTATGGCTAGGTCGGGCTCAAAGGATTGCCGTCGAATGTATTCAACACTGGGGCTGTGATGGAATTTTGAACTCTTCGTTGCTTCTGGAAGAAAATGGGGTAAAGCTTCACATGTCTTCTTTAGGGACGAATCTGACGTAATGGACGACGGCAATGGTCTTTTCTTATTCAGGGTTTGTCTCCTTTTAGGCGACAGAAAACAACTTTCAGAATGGTTAGAAATATTCGTTTCATTTGCAAGCGTGTCTCATAACGAAAACGTTTTTGCTCAGGTTGACAGCACCGTGAAAGTGTTGTCCTTTTCTTTTTAACACTTTCCAACCTAGTTGAAAAGTGTTTATGACTTCGGTTTGTCTGTCGTCTGCCGTCTGGCCGTGTTCTAACTCCCGTAAATATGCTCGGATTGCTCTGCAATTTTTATATGTTATTATCGTTATCTATAGCATGTTCCCTATGTCAACGGAAGTGTGTAGCACTTACAGTTTTTTTACAGGGACACTCAAAAGAGTTCCGTTACATTACGGTCTATGGGGAAAAATCATTTGCGGTTCATTTTAATTATGTTACACAATTTCAAACACATCGTAATTGATATATATCACTAAGGTGCATTACAAGAAGCTTAATATGGAATAGGGTGTGCATAGCACTTATAGTTACTTTACAGGGACAGTCAAAAGAATTCCGTTACATTACGTCTATGGAGAAAAATCGTCTGCGGTTTATTTAAATAATGTTTCACTATTTTAAACGCATTGAAATTTATATGTATCATTAAGGTGCATTACCAGAGGCTTACTACAGAATAGTGTGTGTATAGCAGTCATCGTTCATTTACAGGGACACACAAAAGAATTCTCTACTGTCTGTTAACAATAATTCCTGGAAGTGCATTTTAAGTTACTGAACGCGATTTTTAATTTAACTCACTTTTGGTTTATTACGTGGTATGTATAAATTCTGTAGATCATATACAGTATTCTGTATGTAGATGATATACAGTATTCTGTAGATCATAAAAGTTCGCGAACACATTTCCGTTTATTGACAGAAACTCCAGAAGGAGAATTTTAAACTGTGCTACGCGTTTCTTAACTGAACTAAAATTTAGCATCCTATGTAGTATGTATACAAATCTATAGATCATATACAGGGCTGAATAAAAGTATTCGGATATTTTTCCGAATATTGTATATGTTGGAAATAAATGTTGGAATTTCCCGAAATTACGTTTTTAAATGTGTTATGCGTTTTCCAAATTGTTTACTTCGATGTTATCTTTCACCTTATTAAACGGTAATGATTTGTAAAACTATTTTGGAAGCGTTGGAAAGTGTTACATAATCTATGCTTGACGCATGATTTTTCGTTCGTGTTATTATAAGGACGTTTATTGCTCGCAGGTTTAATATGAAATGGAGAATACTTTTAGCAGACTTTCACGTATGGCAATCAGTTTTTTCACGTTCCGTCAACACAGAAGACATCATCGAGGAGATCGAAGCTACCTGCGTTTATTTTAAAATATTTCCATCCAGAGTGTTTCTAATTTGTTTTATTGTAATTAACTTTAAAAGTTATACCAGTTCTTTCACATAAGCGTCCACTTTAAAAACTATTTCTATTTGAAATTGAATTATTTGTAAGTGAACATTGAGGCTTATTCCTCGAACCAAAATGTCTTGGAGGATGAAAATTTTCATTAGGTTGATACTGAGATCTTCGAGATGAAAAAGAAGAATTCAGTAGAAGACTTAGGTGATTGGGGAAGTTGGGTTCGCCACTTGTTATTCGAGAAGACTCATTATCATTCCTAAATTTAAAGACTCTGATCTGATCCAAGTTAATCCTTTTCGTTTCATCCGCAACATCCAGTTGTTATTCATTACTTCTAACATCCTAAAATGACCCAGAACTTTCAACTTAAACTTAGCAACTCTTTTCCGATGACGCAAGTTAAGCCAATGCTTTTCGAGCACTACAAAATCACTAATTTTTATTTCTAACTCTCTTCGTTTTATATTATGACAGAGTGCCTGCCGCTTCTGCGCCTTAGAAATCTGAACCTGATGAGTTTATCCAAATCCTGAAAGACAAATTTGTTTTCTGAATCCGACACCATGACCAACCTTTGAGAGGGTTAATAATTTTCTACCTAAGAATAATTCTGCAGGTGTTTACCCTGTCAAATCGTGTACGTACAGTCGAACGAAGAACATGAGCAAAGTGCTGCAAAAAAGATCCCAGTATGTATGATGCAAGACAATATAAAACGAAATGATTTGAAATAACGTACGATTTACTCTTTCAGCTACATTATATTTCGATCGATAAGGCACTGTAAAAACATGAGAGATCACCAGCTTATCACACAGAGACTTAACAATATCAGATACAAAACAAGGGCTATGATCGTTAATTTTACAGGTGCACCATATTTAGAAAATAGATTATCTAAAAAAAAAAACATCGACAACAGCTCTTGCATAAACTTTTCTGAGGGGAACGAATTCTACACATTTACTAAAATAATCTAATATTATCAAAATATATTATATATATCTCTAGAAATCGTATACAGACCAATTAAGTCAAATCCCACAGATTGTGTAGACTACGTTAATTACGTAACGTTTAATTAGTATTAATTTGCAGCTGGACGTATTAATTTGCTGCTGGTACGATAAATAAATTATTTGCAGTTACTGCAGATGAAGACATGCTCGCGCACTCCTTTCTTCATTTTGGAAAAATATCAAGGATTACAAATTCGGGAATATGTCTTACGAAAACCTAAGTATCCTGCTAGTGGGTGATCGTGAAATTCTTTAAAAATGACCTTACGATTAGTAGCGGGAATAACACTCGAAGTTCTCGTGAATTAATAGTTTTAGAATAAAAAGAAGGCCATCAATCAATTTAAACGACTGGAATCATTTTTCAAAATGGCTGAATTTAAAGTACCAATCCCTTCTAGATCTTCCAAATAACCAAACAAACCACCAAATTAAGAATCTTCCATCTGCTCCTAAATCAACTGCTCCTTTGATATCAATACCAATGACGACAAAACACAAACCTTTATCTCCTCAACCACCTCCATACATTCCTGTGGGTTACGAGACGAAGCATTAGCAACGATATTTTTCTCTCCAGCCGTGTGTTCAATTACAACATTATACTCTGCTAAACTAAAACTCCAACTTACCATTCTCGGCGACAAACCCCTACCATTCGTTTAAATACTGTTCAAATAATCCTACAATTCGTTTGGTAATCACTTTTATCGGTATTTCATTAAAATAGAAACGGAATTTATTCAAAGCCAAAATAACTGCAAGACACTCTTTTCCTGTATTCGAATAATTCAGTTCAGCTAAATTAAAAATGCTAGGCGCATAGGCTATAGCTCTATCTCCCACGGCTAACACTGCACCAACGCCAACAGAACTAGCATCACAGTACACTTCAAATTACAGTGAATAATTTGGAACAAGACAGAGGGAGAAAATAAAGCTTTCTGTAAAAGTTTAAAGATTTCTGAGCTTTTGCTGATCACATAAATTTTATTATTTTCCTCTTCAGATCATACAAAGGTTCTTACAACTCAGAAAAATCAGGAATACATTTTGAAAAACATGCAACCATGCATAAGAATGTTGCAATTTCCTTACAATTTTTAGGAGGGGTAATGGGAGTTATAGCCTCGATGCAAATCTGTTTTGATTGCGTTATGAATAATTTTGACACCCAAATACTTTATTTCTAGCCTTCAAAATATATATTTCTCCAATTTTCAACACTAAGCAATAGGATAAAGGCTTATCTTATCAACTTTAAATACAGTTCAAAAGTGGCCTCTATGACGATAATAGCGTTCAGATAGAGCAACATTTCTTTACCATAACAGAGGTTTCAGGATTTTATTCATGGCTTTTTGAAGCGTGAATGGTGCTCCAGATAAACCAAAACTCATCACTTTACAGGCGAAACAACTATTTTTAACACTTTCCAACCTAGTTGAAAAGTGTTTATGACTTCGGTTTGTTTGTCGTCTGTCCGTCTGTCTGTGCTCTAACTCGCGTAAATATACTTGGATCGCCCTGAAATTTTTGTAAGTCATTCTCGTTTACTATAGCAGGTTCCCTGTTTCAACTGAAGTGTGTAGCACTTATAATTTTTTTTACAGGGGCAGTCAAAAGTATTCCGTTACATTACATTCAATGGGAAATAATCGTTTCAATTGCATTTTGTTGATGCTACGTCATTTGAAACATGATGAAATTGATATATAATTATGAAGCTCATTAAAACATGCTTTTTGTAGAATATGGGGTGCAAATCATCAGTTATTTATTTACAGGGTCAAACAAAAGAATTCTGTTACACATTGTTCTATGGGGAAAAATCGTTTGCAGTGTAATTTAGTGACATTTTCCAATTTCAAACATAATGAAAATTATATGCATTACTGAGGTGCCCTATAAATTGCTCTCTTGTGTGTATTGCGTTTATTTACAGGGACACACAAAAGATATCATTTACAGTACATGTGCGATATTTACAGTCTATGTGTGATAAGTGCGTTTTCAACTTTGGTTTGCGTTTTTAAGTTTAACTAAATTTTTTCATAGTACGTGTGTGTTTATAAACTCGATTGTTCATATACAGGGCTACACAAGAGAATCCGTAAGTATTAAGACTATGGGAGTGAATTGCTTAAGGGGCATCGTCACTCAGAGAAAATATCCTGTTTCGCTCAGAGAGTCTATCAGTGCTTTCCCCCTCCCTGCTGTCAAAGAGGCGTTTACCGTTAAATACCGTCCTGTATCGGCAGTCTGTTGACAGAATTTTTATCTCTTTGTTCAGGGAAATGTGACCCACAGCTCTCTCCCCCTTTAGAAGGAGCTGATCTATTTTCGTTAGAGAATGCTTTTGCAGAGAATACGAGGTTCTCTTTGAGAGTATTTTTATGTGTGCAACCAGGGAGTTTGAAACATTCAGAATAATTTCGACTTTTATACCGGCATAAATTTATTAAATACCAGCTCTTTAGCAAATGCTAGATGGAAATAAAATTTGGCAATAAGAAATGATTCAATGTAATTTTTCTGGCCAAAATGATTTAGATGTACTTCTTGCTAAAAAGCGTAAAATAAAAATATTATAAACAGTAAAATAAGTTTTATTAGACTGTTGACATATTTCATAATTTAGATGTTTTAGCTTACTTTATATTATCTTTATTGTATGTTCACCTTTATCTTCAAATTTTAAGATACATTAAATCAAATTGTTTCTGAACATTTTCCAAATTTAATTAGATAATTTGCAATATTAAAAAAAATGTCTTTAGATTGCGTAAAGCAACATTAATTTAGTACTGAAAAACCAATACACGTTTGATTGTAATTAATTACTTCAATGTGTATTTAAAACAAACAAGCACAAAGTATTTTATAGATAAAAAATTATTAGACATCATCATGTAAATGAAATGGACGGAGAGTGAAGATTTTATTAAGTCTATAAGTTGCATAATCCTTTTTCAATATAAGATATTTAAACATGTTCCATAAATTTATTAAACACATTGAAATTCGATATTTTCTTGGGATTTTGTGCCTATTTTATAAACGATAATATATAGCCATCAGTATTTCGCTTTGGATAAAATAATGACAATCTTTTGTGAAATTCTGAATGTAGTAACTTCCGCTCTTAAAAAAAGCATCAAAAAACAAAAAAGTAAAAAGACGTCAGAGAATTTTAACAAAATATCTTTGATTATTGAAATTATTTCATGTATTGGCATTTATTTTAGCATTTTCATAATGAAATTAAGGTAGAGTGCAAAATGAATATACATTATACCAAAAATACTCCAAGTGGTGTTTTCTAATAGAGCTTTATTTAGCAAAAACATAGTATGAGATTTACAATACTGCAAAAATGTGGCCATTACTACAATATTTGAAAATTATTATTCTTTTTAACACTTTCCAATCTAGTTGAAAAGTGTTTATGACTTCGGTTTGTCTGGCCGGATGGCCGTATGGCCGTCTGGCCGTCTGTCCGTGCTCTAACTCCCGTAAATATGCTCGGATTGCTCTGCAATTTTTATATGTTATTGTAGTACTCTATAGCATGTTCCCTATTTCAACGGAAGTGTGTAGAACTTATAGTTTTTTTACAGGGACACTCAAAAGAATTTCGTTACATTGCGATCAATGGGGAAAAATCATTTGCGGTTTATTTTAATGATGTTACTCAATTTCAAACACATTGTAATTGATATATATCACTAAGGTGCATTACAAGAAGCTTAATATGGAATAGGGTGTGCATAGCACTTATAGTAACTTTACAGGAACAGTCAAAAGAATTCCGTTACATTACATCTATGGAGAAAAATCGTCTGCGGTTTATTTAAATAATGTTTCATTATTTTAAACACATTGAAATTTATATATATCACTAAGGTGCATTACAAGAGGCTTACTACAGAATATTGTGTGTATAGCAGTCATCGTTTATTTACAGGGAGACACAAAAGAATTCTCTACTGTCTGTTTACAATAATTCCTGGAAGTGCGTTTTAAGTTACTGAACGCGATTTTAAATTTAACTCACTTTTTGTGTATTTACGTGGTGTGTATAAATTCTGTAGATCATATACAGGGAAACACAAAAATTCGCGAACACATTTCCATTTATTGACAAACTCCAGAAGGAGAATTTTAAACTGTGCTACGCTTTTCCTAACTGAACTAAAATTTAGCTTCCTATGTAGTATATATACAAATTTATAGATCATATACAGGGCTGAATAAAAGTATTCGGATATTTTTCCGAATACTGTATAGGTTGCAAATTCCTGAAATTATGTTTTTAAATATGTTATGCGTTTTCCAAATTATTTACTTAGATGCTATCTTTCAGCTTATTAAACGGTATGATTTGTAAAATTATTTTGGAAGCGTTGGAAAGTGTTACATAATCTATGCTTGAAGCATGATTTTTCGTTCTTGTTTTTTTTTAGTTTTGATCATCTGTTAATAAAATTGACACTAATAAAAAATATTAAAATTTCCGAAGCTCAATACATAATAAAATACATAGTTAATTCTGCCATTGTCATCTATGCAATTAAATGATACAATATTCAATATATATACACTGTATATGCAGCAATATATATATGATTCATCAAAAATAAAATACTAGAGTATAATACTGTTAATATATGTACATATGAGAAAATGAAAATCATTAAATAAAAATTAGTATTGCGCATGCTAAGAGCCCCCCCCCCCCCCATTCTTCCACCAAAAATATCCATAACAATATTAACTGAAAGAAAAAATAATATATTTGGCGTTGAATATTTAAATTTTCATTTTCAGAATTATACATTTGTAAATATAGTTACAAAAACAACATATATCTATTGACTGCTTGCCCTAAAAACTTTAATTTTTTTTTATCGAAGCTTTCTTACACTTTTCCTTGAGTTTATGAAAATTTTGTTATTTTAAACAATACAACACAACTGTTATTTTAAACAATACAACACAACAATTATTTAAAACAATACAACTGACTGCTTCCCCTAAAAACTTTATATATATATTTTTCGAAACTTTGTTACACTTTTCCTTGAGTTTATGAAAATTTTGTTATTTTAAACAAGACAACACAACTGTCATTTTAAACAATAAAAAAAAATTGACCGCTTCCCCCAAAAACTTTAATTATTTTTTTCGAAGCTTTGTTACACTTTTCCTTGAGTTTATGAAGATTTTGTTATTTTAAACAAAGAAACTGCTGCAATTTCTATATCATTTCTGTATGTATATACTAGTCACATTCTGAATGTAAATAATATCTGAATTTTCCTTTTTTTATACAGGACATATAAAGAGCAGTATTTATGTAGATTGAAACTTAGCAACTAAACAAGATTTTAAAAACCATTAATTGTTCCAAATATACCATAGTACAGTTTTCCCATTCATTAGGAAAACTCATAGTTATCTCCCACATATTTTAGTAAATTATTATTATTATTATTAGTTTTTATCATATTTCAATAAAACTGACACTATTAAAATATATTCAAAATTCCGAATCCTCCCATTGTCATCTATTCAGTTAAAATATACAATATTCAATATAGATACAATATATATGCAGCATAATATATATTTAAAAAATTAGTAAAAAATGTATATCTTAGCAAAAATGCATGAGTAATTAAAGCAGGGTATCTGTCTCAGAATTTCATGGCCTTATTTACGTATAAGGCCATAATAAGGCTATCATAATTTTCTCGTAGAAGATTTTCCTGAAAGATTACATAAAAATCAAACCAATTCATTAATCAGATATGGGGTTAAAAAAAAAAAAAGTTATGAAATTTTTTTTTAATTCTACCCCGTTATACAACAATACATTGCTAACGAAATCCATTTTTATGTATTTATTCTTTTATTTTTTAAAGTTTTTCATCTGTTATTAAAACATTTTTTGAAACAAAATTCATCTAGATATATCACAAAATATACTGGATACTTTTAAAGATCGCCTTTAGGTAAAAATAATTTCTAAAAAATAAATTAGTAAAATGATCATTTATAACCTACTTTCTTAATCCTACTTCACTAATCCTATATTTCTGATGTCAATATCAGCATCCCTTTTTCTATGCACATATACAAAACGCACAACGATGAAGGAAGTATCATACGAAATGTTTTTGAAAAGAAGGCTTTTTACAAAGTACACTCACATTTCGTTAAAACATGTTGTTTTATTAATAATTGCAATTAAATAAAAATTAATGAAAAACACAACCATTAATCTCGAAGATTGCGTACGAAAGCTCCGTAGGAGTGCACAGGTATTATAATAATAAAAGATACAACTTACTGAGTCTATTATTAGGAAGACTTCCATCAAGGTATTTCCTTGTGCAACTCAAATACAAAGTGCACAAAAAAAAAAAAAACACTTAAAATTTGCTTTAATTTTTTAGTTGTTGAAGATGCATCAGACAATGTAAATTGCAGAGCTGTTCAGCTAGGAATTAAAATTATGGTAATAAATAGTCTTGCCAAGAATTTTTAAAAGGTTACACTTTTTAAAGTTTTATACATTCTTATAGGTTGTATTCGAATCACGGAAAAAAGCGCACCGGTAAAAGGCGCACCGGAAAAAAGCGCATCCGGAAATGTTCCAAAGGTAGAAACAATAAAGTTTCTTTTAATTTCTTATCTTACAAAACTGTACTCCACGAAATGAATCTATTACACATAGAGACCGGATTATGAATGAAATTAAGAGCTATTCAGAAATACCAATCTCCATCCTCTTAATGTCCCCTCTACAGAGTTGCCAAGTCTCCGGCTTTTTGAACACCAGTAATTTTTTTGAGAAAACGTTGTTCTTTTAAATCGCAAAATGCTCCGATGCAACAAAACAACATTTTCTGTACTAAATTACTGGTATCCAAAAAGCCGGAGACTTGGCAGGTCTGCCTCTATTAGTATATTAAGAAAAAGTCTGGAAGATTGATTGATACACTTGTAATTTGACCTGATAAGTATGACTTATTTACTCAAAATAGAACAAAAATCATAATGAAAGAGTTTCGTAAATAATTCAGTAATCAGCTTGAATTGCTACTCAAACAGTAAGAAAAATGAAAATATATTCAGATTAAAAGCAAACGTAAATATATGGTTATTTTATTGTTGAGGGTAAAAGCCATGATATACCTCACGGGGGGAAAATGTTAAATTTTGAATATCTTAATTAAAACAGTTTTTATTGTAATAACTTTGCAATTTTAGGTGGACGTTTTATTGGTGCGCTTTTTTCTGGGTGTGCTTTTCTCCGTTGCGCTTTTTTCCGCCTACCAATGTATTTATGCTATGTCAAGTACTATAGCAAAAATTTCAATATCCCGCATGCAAAATTAACTAACTTTTGATGCTATGAATTTTGTGACATTTCGAATCTTTTCATCAATAAAAACTCCAATAAGTATTTCCGTTAATAATATTTTCTAGTTTTAGTGCCAGAAAGCTCCGAAATTTCATATTAAAAAAAAAGGTTCTAAATTGACGAGTTTCGAAGAGGTATTTTAAATGGAAATAAGAATACCATAAGATAAAGCGATAGACCCTGGATAAATCATGATAAGAGGGTGCAAACACTAAAGGGTAAAGCCAAATGCCCTTGAAAAAAATACGTGATTTTGACGCAATTGTATAATTTTTTTTTTCAAATTTGTGAATGAAAGAGTACGTTTATGTTATATCTTATTGATGAAAGCATTTTGATATTTTGTATTTTAGGGTTCAAGAACAAGCAAAGACGTCTGTCTATATATGAAAAATTGTAGATGCGTAAATATTTATTTAATTAAATTTTCTGAAACTGTCAAGCCATGCAGTTCCTAGTTGCCGCGCGTAGCGGGGGATTTTGCCCCTAAATCAAAGTTCGTTTCGATAGATTTTCATTTAAAAATATATAAAATCCTACAAATTAGAGAGTGTATGCTGTCGAAAATAGCGGTACCCCCCATATTCGCATATAATATAATTTCCATAATATTAATATATATTTATAATTATATAATTATATTAAAATATAATATATATTTTCTATAATATTAATTCCATAATATATAAATTCCATAATATTTCGCATTATGCTCAAGTAATAGTCATTTGCCAAATACAAATATACATACAATTTCCAAATAGTATACAGCATAGTAAAAACGCTTGACGGCAGTGTTTCAAAAAACTAAAAAATGTTATTTCATGATTGCATTATTAGTAACGAAGAGACAATATATAATTACTTTGACACAGGTGAAAAATTTTAATTCATCTTTTAATAAAAAAATTTGCGAAAGAACATACAGAGGCTAGAATTAAAATTTGTGCTTAAAAAATGTAATAAGAATTAACATAATAATAAAAATAATTATTTTTTATGTTGATGTTAAATATCATTTGATGTATTATTTCAAGTATAATAACTCGTCTAACTTATATAAATTCTAAAAGTGAATGTAATTACGTAAAACAGTAACAAATGTTACAAATTATGTAAAACTAACTATAATGCAAACAAAGTGTTAAAAATATATTTGAAAATTATTGAAATAAACTACATAAAGATTTAAAATAATCAAATTAAAACATGGAAATAAACTGTGCTTATGAAAAAAAGAATTCTGGATAAGAAATACACTATACTAGCTTGAAAATTTCTTTCCTTTACCCCCTAATACTAACCCCTGAAACATCTCCCCTACCTAACTCTTTACTCAAATCGAACAAAGAGAGCGGGGAATCCTTTCATATCGAGTGATAGATTGCCTAGCTGGGGGAAAGCATCGAACTGATCAAAATAGAAATATATATTTTATTTTAATTATAGCTACTTCCCTAATAAATTAAAATAAAATATTTTTATATCAATGTATAAATCAGAAATACTAGTTTTTTCCGCGTTTTTTTAAATTTTCAAACAACCTATTAGAACTGTCAGAAATTCCAATTTACTGAGGCATAGTAATTATTTTGATCATACTCAGATTATTTCACATGAAATCAAGTATTTAAAATTATTTTTAATAAAAAATGAAAACTGGGGTAAAGAACGACAAGTTTTAAGAATTGTATGCAAAAAACAAAATTTAAAAAACTCCATTTTTTCATGAGATATCCTTAGAAAAGTGAGGAAACTTATCCCCATTGGATTAACATAGAGAACGGAAAAGGGAAATTTAACTGACGAGCACCCTTAAGGGTAGTTTTTAAGTGTGTTACGCATTTTCTTGCTGAACTATAATGTATTTAGTATACTAATATAAGTTTGTGGAATATAAATAAATTCATATACAGTGCTACGCAAAGAACAATATACATTGTCGGTTAGTAATTGCTGCGAACATATACGGTTAGTAATTGCTGCTAGTGAGTTTTAAGTTGCTTTTTAGCTTAATATGTGGTATGTATAAAAGTCTTCAGATAATATACAGGGCTGTACAAAGGATTTCGAGTGCATTTGTATCAATCGGAGACAATTGCTAAATGTGAATATTCTAACTGAACTAAATTTTATCCCGCTATATAGCCACATCTATTGATCATATACAGGGCTGCACAAAATAATTCGACTACTGTTTTGATACTGGAAGGTAATTTCGAAAACTGTATTTTTTAATGTGGTATATGTTTTCTAAACTGTTTACTTACATATTTTCTTTCACCTTAGTTAACAGTGAGGTTTCTGTCAGGTTTCCCTGGCAGCTGCAGGCTTAAAACTATTGTTATGGGATATTATCTTATTGTGTGCGTATCTACTGTGTACTGTAAAGCTTTTCCTAACTGAAATCTTAATCCGGTAGGGCAGTGACCTGATATAAATTGAAAGAATGTTTAGTATCGTGGAAGAAGTGTTTCTATTGTTATTGTAAGTTCATAGATAAGAAAGATTTCAGCCATGCTCTAAGATGAAAGATCCATCATAGGGGATTACGAGCTGTCAAGCAACCACTACGAACAGGGGACCAGCCCCGTTGACAAAGGGTTCTCTGGTGGGGATCGGAGAGTGAGTTTTAGTTTGAACGTGGGAGTGAAACGTGTTGGTTGTACAGAGAGAGTCAGCTCTGGGACACGTGTGTTGAAGGAGATCTCTTGGAGAGAAGAGATAAAGTGTGTGTGAGATTAATATAAATCTCTGATCTGTGTTAATTAACGTAGCTTAGCAGTACACAGAAAGTATTTTCTGTATTTTTATTTAATGTTGAACCGGATAAGCTATATACGAGTTTTTAAGTGTAAATATTGTAAATAAAGTGTTAGTTTAAGTTTAATTGAAAGAGTTCGTCTTTTTCCATACATACCTCTCATAACGTGACCGATATCACATAGTCATATCGGTGGTGGCAGCATACTAAAAAAATACCGGATTATTCTTCGAAGTTGGGTGGACTTAGAGGGAATCCGACAGTTTCGTTACAGTTTTCTGGCTGTGTTGGAAAGTGTTTCTTAATCTATGATTGACGCATGATTTTTCGTTCTTGTTAGAAATAAATTCTGTTTTAGCTAAAGGCTTTGATTTCATTGGAGTTTGAAAATATTCCGAAGTTAAAATTAAAGTAGATATAAAGTTAGTATTCGTTATATTTGCCAAAATTTCATGTACTTCAGTTATTGGGAACAGAGATACTACTTAATAGCATTTAACTTACGGTTATCAATTGCAAATCTCCATGTCTCGGATCATCAGAAATTTTCCCGTTATTTTTTTGACATTACACTATTAGTGACACAAGAGGAAACCAACAGGCATTATAATATCATCGTCTAACATCTTGTTGATATGATAATCTATGATACTCCGCTTAACCTGGTCGTATCTATACGATTTGCTAGTCACAGGGGCGTCCTCAACCATATCAATCTCATGCCAAGCGACATGACTGAGCCTCGGCTTATCTGAAAAAACTTCACAAAACTCCTTCATAAACTCCCTGAACTTCACCCTCAGTAAGACAAGTCTCCTCTAAATCAACGGAAACGGATGATGACTCAACTTTACGAGTATTTTCATTCCTATTAATACTCCAATTTTCTCCAAAAAATACAGACTTATACCTCTATCCTTCATATAATCGACTATACAATTGCACATAGCCTCTCAATCACCTGAAAATGCCGTACAGTTTTAACAGAACTAATTTTAACATATAAATCTATTTTTTCTTTATTCACACACATTGAATCTTGAGCAGACCGAACCAAAAGGTTTGAATATTTAAATTTTTTATACCTAAAATACTTATTATAAACTGGATGAGAAATAAAACAGCACTCATACCCGTATCGAATATTTTTTATTTACCGCAATCCCATCCAATACTATTAACAACTCGAGAAGTTCAACTGTATTTACAGCAACAGAATTTAAAACCACAGAGGGATTTTGCTGTTTATTTTATGACTGTATACCTTCAGAACTGCAGCCACTTACCAGTTTTACTGTGCAAAATTCCTGTCAGATTGCCTTGAAACCTGAGATCTACCCTCATTACATGAAACTATATTCAGCTGTCTTAAACCAGAAAGAGAGAAATTCTTATCTTGACTTCCACTTCTACGATCATTTCCCAAAATTCCTCTACTTTCTCTAAAATTACCGCTTTCTATAATTCTCATCATTATTATGACTATTTTGAACATCACTTCTGCCATTCCTGTAACCATTTCGATTGCCACTTCTAACTCTCTACTCTCTCCTCGAAAACCATTTCTATTATTCCCATTCCTAAACTCACATGAAAGATAGTAATTAAAGTAATTACTGCAAGTTCCTCTTTGTCTTGGGCTACCTGATACTCCACCACTATCAGTACCATGTATACTTTCGTATTTCAGTAACAATTCTAAAAGATCAACAGATCTTTTAAGTGCACGAATTTCGATATAGTCCTGCATCGCCACTTGAAATAAAGGTAACAAAATATCATTAAGTTCCTCAAAAATAAAGTCTAGCACCAGTTTGTTTTTAAGCTCCCCTTTATGCAAGAAAAATTTAGATGCTTGCGAAAACACATTCTGCTGATTACAATAAAATTCCCTTCGTAAATTACTTCTGTCACGTACAGTTGGAAATGCCGTTTTTAAATCAATAAATGTTTCTCATATCTCTTAGTTTGATCATTTACAAAAAAGAAAAAATGACTGATGTTTTCAAGTCATACGAGAACATACCGTTTCAATGAGTACTTCGACTACAAATACAAGTACAAATACTTGTTTTTGTCAGTGATATTGTTATGCAGGACTCTACAGATACTCTTCGAGGTGTAAGATAAATTAATTTAGATTTTCAACACCATTAAAATAAGCTCTGGGCACAAAATCTAGCGATCAGGCTTCGAGAAAATCCGGTCATCATTTGTGACACCACTACAATAATTTCTTGAAACAATGTCCAACGGCCTGGATTCAAAAATTGCTCAGTCGCCATTTGTGACACTCCCGTAGGTGCTGTCTATTTGAAAGGAGGCTATGCCACAGATTTTAATAAAGTACAACAATTTATTTATAGCAGTAAGCAGGTTTTAGCAATGTATCGAGTAGATTTAATGCCAACGATAAAAAAAGGCTCAATTTATAAAAACCTGAAAGGCAAAAAATATTTTCCCAAAACTTGTTAAATTTAACTTAACTCGATTTTAAAAGTTCCCTTGTTCTATAGAAACCTAAGAAATTCACTTTAGAAGACACTATAACTATAAAACGGAATACCGTACATTCAGATGGCTCTGTATTCAAAGTAGAGAGTTCAAATTCTTACCAAACTGGTGAAAACTTACAGCCATTGGCTCAGAAACTGCTATTCCGAAACTCCACGTGAAATTAACTTGTGGCTCAATTTGCGCTAGATAACTAACTATCCGGCGGCGAGATGCGTTTCAAATCCACTGATTCCATCTACTACCGCACTATATATATAGCTACTACAAAACCAGAGTTTCCTAATTAACATATGCTTGCAAAAATAACCGTGACAACCAGATTTCCGGGAATACATATGTACTTTGTGAAACTTAAAGAAATGACAGAATACGTCTCATTCGCGCACAAATATTAGAATTCTGCAAAACCACGATCGTACGTAAAATCTCAAAAGTCACTCGAATGCTAGAGTAACTTTATAAAAGAGTAGCTAGGCACTCTGCAACATATTTGAAGTTAATTTAGAGATAATTCCAAATTTTTAAAATTTTATTTTTTTCTTTAGATTAAAAAAAAGATATAGTCCACATGTCACTTTCCAATAATTTAATTTTTATTGTGTCTAAAATAGAGTTTTCTCGATAAAAGTTTTGAAATATTTCCGTATTTGAAACACTTTTCGATTCAAGATTTAATTTATTAAATTCTATTCGATCAATGCATTTATGCGACAGTGGGACAAAAAAATCAATTTCGGAATAAACATTCATCATATTTTCTGTCCTTGGATTATATCTGATATTGAACATTTAATCGTATTTTTTTTCCCACTGTGTAGCTGAAGAAATAGCAAAATATTATTCTTTAAATTAAAACAGAACATACATCTTATCGTGTTTTAAATAGAGATTTATTGATTCACAATTTTGATGCAAAACCTCATGATGGAATTATTGATCACTCGTGAGTTTTAAAACTGTAAAAGATTAATCGTTTATTTAAACTTTTCAAGTTATATATGATAAAGAACATGTTTTTGAGTTTGTGTGTATTCTCATAAAATGTTTCTGTTTAAAATAATACTATAGGTATTTTATTCAACAAGACTTTTTTGATATTTATTGTATAGCAACCGCTAATCTATTTTAAAAGTGTAGGTAAAAAAGCAACTAAGTATATACTTGCAAAATGGTAGAATTTCCTTAAAAAATGTAACGTTTTATAAGTTTTATTTATATTGGATGAGAAATAAGTATAATATAAGTGTCTATTTGTAAATTAAAATAATTTCTGCTAAATTTATTATTACTATTATTGTTGTTATTTAATACCTACACCACCTTAAGTTCAAAATCTCCCTTAACCCGAGAGAGATCGCGCGGGGCACAGAGTCACCCCAGTCTTATAAAAACATCAGTCCCGCGAAATATGTTTATCTGTAACCAATCATCCTTTCAGTATCCTCCTGCCTGACTCTCCCCTTGCTAGGTGTAATGTTATTTTTACATTCCTGCGCGTGAAACAATCGTTTTTTGGAATCCATGTAAAAAAAAGGGGTGACTCAGTCTCTCCACGCGACCGTTATTGCTTCGAAATTTCTCATTCTAAGCAGCGTAGCTTTCTGTTCTGAAGTGTTTATGTTGCTTTTTGCGTTGAATTATTTAAAGAATAATGGCGTGCAAACGTAAACTTACAGACTATTAAAAATAAATGGAACTTTAGAGAAATTTATTAGATGAAGTTGAGTCTTCTGAAGAAAATAATGATCAAGCTGGTGAAAATGAACCAGATGAGGAAATATACAGTTCTCACGACAGCGAAAGTGAGTTTGAGCAAAAGGATAAACATTACGAAAGATCTGATTCAGAAGAAAGTATTTTTGTTAGCAAAAATAAAACTGTTTTGGAGAAAGAAAAAAACAAATCAAAAAGTGAAAACGTGATCTTTATATATAATAAGTCATTTAGCAGGAGTAAAATTTATCGCACGCAATATAACAGAACTAAACAGATTTAAAGACAATAAAACTACAATTTCTTGCATAAAGTATGATAATTTTACCTGTAAAAATCATTCTTCTTATGTTTACCAGAAATGTATCTAGATTTAAATCTCCTGATAAAGGTACGTAATTATTTTGATTGTAAAGTTTTCTTAAACATTACAAAAGTCTTTTTAACCTTATAAGTATACTTTCTTAATGATTTAATGAACTTATTGTTAAAATCAAATGATATTTTTCTTGTTTATAGCACAATATTTGTATAAAACTGATTGGGGTGACCCTGTCACCCCGCGCGTTCTCCAACGTCAGTGCTGGGTGCGCGCTTTCTGTCGGGTTAAAATCACGATAACACTTTTCCACACAAAACTAATTCATCTTGTTTCCGAGATCCACTTTTCTAACAAGGAAATTCCGAATTCGGAAACAGAGAATTCGGAGGGCCTGTATGAATCGATAGAGTATAATCAATAGATACACATATGAAAGCAATAAAGTGTAATAGCCAAGTGATCTCGAATAAACAAGCCTCAAAGTTTATGTTTCTTCTACGCTTACATATACACTGCTCAAAACAATTAAAGGATATTGCAGTTTTAGGTGGATTTTGTATCTGGGAAACTTTTTAGCTGATTGATACATGGTCGACAGACATAGTAGGTTATATGAGAATAAATTACACATGTTTGGCAGAAAAAAATGCATTTTATTGCGCATTTGTGTACAAAAGGAAAAAAACACAATTTGTGCATATGAGAAAAAAAGAATAAGAAAAGGTGTTTTCTTCAAAGAAAATCATTTTCAGTAGGGGGTATGGTTTCCACGTGCGGCCAGCAACGTTGAACACCTTTGAGGCATGGACTCAATGAGGCTATTAATGACGAGTTGGAGTATTCTGCCCCACTGTTCCAGAAGAGCTCTTTCCAGTTCTTGGAGAGTTTGTGGGGGTTGTTGGCGGCCAGAAACTCGTCTTCCTAGAGCGTCCCAAACATGCTCGATTGGATTCATGTCTGGAGAACACGCTGGCCATTCCATTCGAACGATTCCTTCCTCGAAAAGGAAATCCTCCACCAGGTTTGCACGATGTGGCCTGCAGTTATCGTCCATTAAAATGAAGTTATCTCCGATTGCTGCAGCGTAAGGGACTACAATAGGTCTGAGGATCTCATCCCTATATCGGCGACCAGTCAGAGCTCCATCTCGAATGATGTAGAGGTCAGTGCGCCCGTCAATGGAGATGCCACCATACACCAACACTCCTCCACCGCCAAATCTGACACTTTCGTGCACGAACGCAAGATTATTCCTACTGCCACGGTCCCTCCAGATGAAAATACGCCTATTATCCGGATGCACAGAAAAACGGGACTCGTCAGAAAACAGAATATTGCTCTATTCATTTCTCCTCCAGTTGACATGCTCGGTTGCCCACTCCCTGCGGTCGCGACGATGCCTTGATGCTAATCTAACACATACCATCGGTCGGCGAGCATACAGACCTACAGCATGGAGCCGGTTTCGGACAGTCTGAGATGAAATCGTGGTGCCTGTAGCCGAGCGAAGGTGTTGTTGGAGAAGAGTAGCGTTCATGTTTCGGTGTCTCCGAGCTGTTAACGCTAAATACCGATCTTCATTGGGCGTTGTTGCCCGTCTACGACCTTGCCCTGGTCTTCGGCCTGCACATCCACTCTCCAAAAAACGGTTCCAGATCCTGGAAATGACACTTTGTGACACTCCAATGGCTTGCGCTACTTCGGCTTGAGTTTGGCCCCCTTCTAACCTATCAACAATTCTCCAAGCTTCTGAATCTGTCAAATGACTTCGCTGAGACATCGTACTCATCGAAACAAAGCAATCACTGAATGCCGATCATCCTTGTCTTCATTCTCTTTTATCCAGTTGAAAGTCAAATTTCATTCGCTGCCGCTGAAGCGACGTTTTTGACGTCGAACTCAAAATTTGCATACTCCACAGTTTGAAAACCAGAAAAATTTGCATTTGTGATTCTCTTCTTCTATTTTCGGCAAAAAAAATTTCGTTTATATCTTTATTTTATATAAAACTTCAAATATCCTTTAATTGTTTTGAGCAGTGTATATTAGCTTAAATTACCCTTTATTCTGAGTGGCTGTGTTGTATGGTGGGCAACCTGCTGGATTTAAGACTTTTCAGTATAAGTTCGATTTCCGAGCAAACTATTTCTCATACACGCCAATTGTTTTCGAACCACAGTTAGAAAAACATATATACAGTAGAACTCCAATTATCCGAATCAATTGGGAGCGGATCCCATTCGGATAATCAAAAATTCGGATAATTGAATTTTTTCCGGAAAAAGGGTCTATTTTAATTAATTGCTGTATGTATGTTGAAAATGGGATAAAAAAACTATTTTTAAAGAAAAAGATCTTTTAAATAATTAAAAGAAAAGGCAACACTTTTACATGTTAAGCGTACTTACAAGTGCTGTGAAGTACAGTAGAACTCCAATTATCCGAACTCCGACTGTCCGAATCGCTGATTATCCGAATCGTTTTCAGAATTTCAGAAAAAAAATTAAGACGGAAACGTACTGCGATTTGCAAAATAATGATTCTGTCTACGCACGCTATATTGTTCTTCCCTCCGCGAATCTAGTGTAGGCGCAGCGCTAACATTATTGGGATGATGTCACCGTCTCATAGTGCAGTTCTATTATTGGCTGTCGTCCGTCGTCAGGAGGCCGGCCAGGTCCACCTGGGTTTCAGACCCTGGGTTTCAAATTCTAAATGACGATGAACTTATAGAAAGTGTTAGAGAAGAAAGTGTCGAGGAAGAAGATGACCTTAATGTCGAAGTTGAAGCAGACACGAGACCATCAGCTAGTGAAGCATTTGCCGGCCTTGAAACTGCGTTGAAGTGGATGGAGCATCAGCTTGGGTGTGACCACATGCAACTTTTCACCGTCAAGCGGATGCGCGACTTGGCTGCCCGAAAACGGATGAAGACTGTCAAACAGCTTACTTTGATCGAGATGTTCAGCAAGCAATATGACTTTCATTTACAGTACGATACGTACATACTGTACACAGCACTTGTATGTACGCTTAACATGTAAAAGTGTTGTCTTTTCTTTTAATTATTTAAAAGATCTTTTTCTTTAAAAATAGTTTTTTTCTCCCATTTTCAACATACATACAGTAATTAATTAAAATAGACCATTTAAAAAAAATCCAATTATCCCAATTTTTGATTATCCGAATGGGGTCCGGTCCCAATTGATTCGGATAATTGGAGTTCTACTGTACGTTTCCATCTTAATTTTTTTTCTGAAATTCTGAAAGCGATTCAGATAATCAGCGATTCGGACAGTCGGAGTTCGGATAATTGGAGTTCTACAGTATATAATTATTTAAATTTAAGACAAATATAAATAAAAACGCATGTTTGAATATATACAAATGGGGAATAAAAATCAAAAATTGAAATATGGACACATAACTATTTGAATAATATATGAGGGGGTTAGAATGACAGTGGAGTGGGTCAAAAATTTTGAAAATCGAGGTAACCCTATTTTCACTGAATGTATATTAATTTCTGTTCAATGTGCCAGTCAAGTGAGTCATAGTTCACTTAGGGAGTCGCTAGTGGGCAAAACAAGTTGGACCAGTCAATGCAACGGCAATACAACATTTTTCACAAAACCCTTCATTTCTCAAATCAGTAAATTTTGACTTACCCCACTGTCATTCTAACCCCTTCATATATATATATATATATATATATATATGAGACGCGGTCGTGTTTAATATTTTATACCAGTCTTCGGCTCGGGCTCGGGTTCAAAGTAAAAATTTTATTTATTCACAAACTGAACAACAAAAAAAAAGCTTCGTATTTGAAAAACAAGAATATAGTTTAGTTTCTCAAAGTGGTTGATAATCCTTCAAAAATCATATTGAAAGAGAGTTGAATTGTTATTGATGGGGTAAAAGAAGAAATATTCTATCTCAATCTGAAGCGTTTTCATGGCCAGTGTAAGTAACACAAAGAAGCAAAAGAATATACCTTGTCACTCCTCGCTTTCCATTTAAAGTCCTTTTCCAGAACTACTGGAAAACAAAACTTATGTCCTACTGTCACAGTTAAACAATGATATCTTAAAAAAATAAGAACTGTAATTTTTGCAAATTTCTGTCAGTGGTTGGGTGTAAATAACAAATTTGCTATTTTAAACAGATTTCAGGTAACTGAAAATTTCGAAAAGTTGTCATGAGTAAGTATTTATGATTAATATTTTTTTTAGACCTCAGACCAGGCAGCACCTACCGGACTTTTGCCCAGCTTAACGGGTTGATACTTGACAACGGGGCGAGCATTCGCCTGATCTCCTCATGACGAAGATCTATTTGATAAGTCTCCAGGCCGTCGTGGCTCTAGTCTATCTTGTTGCCTAAGTTGCTTTTCCTTGGCCAGTTGCTAATTGATGTTTGGATGAATTGATTCAGCACTGCACACTGTAGCGAAGTCATGCTGGGCGGATGTGAGATACTGGAGTATTCACTGTAATTGAAGTTGTCGCTTGATCGCAGTTTTTCCTGTCATTCAAAATGTTGCTTGTTGTCATTATCGATAGTTGATATTTTTTAGTGTTTTATCACTGTCATTTGGAGATTGTCGTTTCTTGATGGTTTGACTCTTTCGTGGGATGGTGTCGCTTGCGTTAGTAATAGTTGACTATTCCGTTGGTTGATACACTTTCAAGGGTATCACAGTTGGCTCTGTTGTTGCGGCATTCTGGGGTGGAGCCATAGTCGTCCTTTAGTACCGTTAATACTTATTACTCCTATGGAGTAATGGTATTACGCTATGATTAATTCAATACTAAACAAATGTAATATGAAAAACGTGGTCTATGATTAGGCCTATTAAGAACCACGTGGAATGGCCAATGTGATCTTAAAGTTACGAAACAGTTCCGAGAGTACGCAATAACTCAGGTGAAACTCGCTGTCATCATTCTCAGAAGGTGATGGTGCATTTCCTTAGAATACCCTCAGCAAAATGTACTATATTAAAAGACCTTACCGTTACTGGTGATGAAGCTCGGACCGACACGTCAGTGACTGTTACTCAGAGGTATCAATAGAAAACACGCAGAAGACTGCACATCTAAAAAACACACTCGCGATATCTAAAAGAACTCACAACAACATTCTGTGCTTTATCTTTTAATCGGATCTAGATGCAAAAGGGGAACGGCTGGTGACACGTTCCATCTCCCGAAACAGAGATAAGGACGAAGGGGGAAAAGCGCACACACGACTCTCAACTGACCAGAAGCAACTGAAGATTCAATTCAAGGCGCGCGCGCTGGTCGGAGATTGGCGGCGAAAAACTCGTTTGACAGGAGTACGAACGCCAAAACGGGAGCCCGTTTGAGTGCCAAAGGGCGAAATACTGGTTCAGCTGGCCGGCGCTGACTGCAGCGCGCGCCAAGCGATATGCCGGGAAGAAGGGCGATGGAATGCCGATCTTTCTTCAATGGCGATCTACCGGCGGCGCGGTGAATCGAAATTAAAATAGATAATAATTAAGAATTTATCGGGGGAGGTCAAATACGAAGTAGTTAGCGTAGAGCGACAAACAAGGTGTCGAAATAAAGGGAATTTTAAATGCAGAACGATTAAGCTAAAGGGGAAAATGCAATTTAAAGGGAAAATTAATCAAATATTAAAGTTAGATTTTGAGCAAGGAGTGAGCCACGTGTAAACATCGATCGTAATGCGAATGTTACATCCGTTATGTGACATACACCCCCGCGAATAAAAATTTGTAAAATTTAGAACGTTAGATGAAAATATTTAAGTTAAAAAAAGAATGAGAGAAAAATTTTGCAAAATTTAAAAAGGCGGAGAGAAACGTCACCAGGGGTTACACGGGATTACAAAACGACTTTGACAATCAGTCGTGCCAGAGAACAGAGTAAACTCAAATTAAAATATTCCTTAAGCTGTAATACATAACATCTGTAGAATCATGTATCTGAAAAGGAAATTACATTACTGTTGAATCAAGGTTTGTTGATGAAAATGCTTACAGAATGGTACATGTACCGTATTAGCCAACTTACATTTTTTTAAATCTACAGAGAAAGAAGCACATTTGCAAGAATTATAAAGCACATACTTGACCTATTTGGATGAAACATCCAGTCATTTGAAACACAAGTTACATTATACACAAATTGTAATGTATATACAACATCATGATGTAAAACAATTGATCAATTGAGAAAGCTTTCATATTAACACAAAAATAAACACAAAAATTGAAATTGACATGTCAATTATGTAGAGGAACACATTATTATCAAGCGCTTGAAAATAAATACCCCAAAACATAAAAGTAAAAAAAGAAGGACAAAAAGGGGATGGGGAAGAAACTCATGAGTATTTTTAAAGGGAGTGGGGACACAAATATAAAAAAAAATAACTGTCACAGAGAAATATGTCAACCTTAAAAAATAGAGACAATTCATTACTATAAAGTAATAGGTATACAAAACTTTGATATACAAGATACAACCCTTGTATACGAGTGGTCTGTATCTCGGTTTGAATTTCACATTGATTGTCACATTTTAACCACAGAATTAAAATTTAACAGAAATTAGAACACATTATAGCATAAAATTGTGAAATTTTTTTTTTTTTTTTTTTTTAAAGATTATGATAAATTAATTTACACAGTTACTCACTAGCTTTACAACAACAGATGCATATCAGGAACCACATCAACAGGGATTCACCAGCAGCTGAAACAAAGAACCATGTTAGGAGTGCATACTTTTAATTTGTGAACTCGTTAAAGGATATGAGAAAGTTCTTTCGTACACAAGTAAGAGTTCAGAAATTTATATTGAAGAGAGAGTTCTCTTGTAAACACACACAAAGTTCTTTCGTGAATAATCACAAAGTTCCAAAAAAAGTTTATCACTGAGAAAGTCGAAAACACATGTCAAGTGTTTGTGGATCAGCAAGGAAGAATGAGACATCACAGTCTGTCAGAACTTGCACACTCTGCCAGCAGAGGGTAACAATGTTGGAATTCCATTCAAGTAAGATGACTAGTCAGATGACAGGATGCTTATCACTTTCTTTTAGCTGAAGTCGACGAGCCATAGAACTTGGGTTGACGATTTCTCAGGTTGTACTCAGATATAACAGGAGGAGCTTGCTTCGACCGCGTAGCTGGACGACTTCGCTGATTATCAGGTAAGATAGTGGGTAATGAAGTGTCTGGAGACTCAGGACGAGGATCAGAAACACTTAGCTGCGGTGACTCGCTGTTGAACTTGTTGTTGTCTGATGGAACACTGACACTAGGAACTTTTGAAGAAACATTAAGAGAGGATGAGGGTGAGACATCATCAATTTCAATACTGGCATCTGCAGTGGCAGGTGGAGTATTCACAGGGCATGTTCTGTGAGCTGGACGAAGTCTATTGATATGGACTTGATTGACTGGAGCATGCAAGTCTTCTAGAAGTTGAATTTTTACGATGACATCGGATATCTTTTCTATTATTCTATATGGGCCTTTCCACTGGACCCTGAATCTATTTTTCTCGGATAAGTAAACTATATCATTAATTTGAAAATTTCTTAATTTTGCCTTAAGATGCTGTTTACTGTTTTGTAGCTTTTGAAAATTAAGTAAGTTCTCATGGATCTGTTGGTATAGGTGGTTTAAGTTTTGGCTTAACGTGTAGTAATCTGCATCAACATCTAATCTTGTGTAGGATGCTGAGGGAAAAAATGTATCAGTGATACCAGAAAGAGCACGTCCAAAGTAAACCCGATTAGGAGATGCTTGAATAGTAGAATGAAAGGTATTATTGTAAATTGATTGATGAATTAGGAGTGCATTATGGAAAGAATACCCATCTTGCATTAGGGCTTTGATGGTTGATTTTATAGAGGTGTTAATGCGTTCTGAAACCGCATTCGCCTGTGGGTGTGCTACTGTCGTATGACGGAGTTTGACACCAATCATCTTGTTGAATTCATCAAAAATGCTTGCAGTGAACTGTTTTCCATGGTCAGCCAAAATTAGTTCCGGTCTGCCGAATGTGCAGATGTAATCAAATATTGCCTTAACCGCATTCATTGCTGTGATATTTCTGATGGGGTACAATTTAAGATGTTTAGTAAAATGATCTATTGCAGTTAAAATGTGGAATCCGTTGTCAAATGGACCTACAAAGTCGAGAGATAAAAGTTGACCTGGTCTGTCAGGAATTTGAGAATTTTGAAACGGGGCTTGGGCGATTCTTTGTGGTTTTGATGTGATGCAAGTTGTGCACGCATTGACAAAGCTTACTACATCTCTAAACATTCCCTTCCAATAAAATTTTTCAGCAATGTTTTTGTAGGTCTTCTCAATGCCCAGATGCGACAAGTGATGAATTTTAATACATTTATTTTGTAAAGATTTAGGTAAAACAATTTGAAAAGTTGATGTAGTATGATTTCTGGATTCTCTAACGTTAATAAAATAAAGCAAATTTGTATGAGAACAAATAAAGAATCTCTTTTGTTTATGAGCCATGTTGTTCTTAATGATATCTTCGATTATTTTATATGTTGATTTATCTTTAAGTTGTTCAATGAAAATGGTATCAATTGAAATTTCTAAAGGAGTATCTTGCGGTGTGTTACAATTAAGATCTGGAGAAGAAAGAGGCTGAGATAATGCATTTACAGTGTCTGCTTGATTACAAACAACTGGAAGGATTTGCTCTGAAGAAAGAAGAGATGGATCAGAATTTAAGTCTGATGAATGATTTTCTGTTGGGGTTCTTGAGAAGAAATCGGCAAGGACGTTTTGTTTGCCTGGGATGTGATGAAAAGTATAAGTGTATTGTCCAAGATCTATAAGCCAACGTGTTACAATATTTGCAGGAGAAGTAGTTTTATGATAAAATTTTAGTGGTTTACTGTCAGATAGAATATAAAAGTGTCGAGCATACAAGATATTACGGAAAGCATTGATACCTTTTACAATTGCCATGAGCTCAAGCTTTATGGGTGGATAATTCTTCTCTGCTCCCCGAAGAGATTTGGAGAAGTAGGCCACAGGTAAAAGTTGATCTTTACTATTTTTCTGCATTAAAATTGCGCTTATGGCGACTAGGGAGGCATCTGTATTCAAAAAGAACGGCAAGTTATAATCAGGCTGCTGTAGAAAAGGCTCATTAAAAAAAATCTTCTGAAGTTTGTGGAAAGCTTCTTGTTGTTCTGGACCCCATGTAAAACATACTTTTGGTGAAGTGAGAGCAACAAGCGGCTCAGAAATCTCTGCAAATTTAGGTATTAAAGATCTGTAAAACCCACATAATCCAAGGAATTTTTTTATGTGGCGTTTAATGTTAAGTTATGCTGTTTGAAAACTTGAAGTAACTTCTCAATTTTCTTCAACATTTCTTCAAAGGAATTAGCTGCAGTTCCTGCAGCTATCCAGTCGTCCTGGTAGACTGCAACGCCTGGGAGATTAATTTCTTCTTTTATAGAATCTGCCATTCCTTGAAAATGGCTTGCAGCCGTCTTAAGACCAGGTGGGGTTCTCATGAACATAAACGTTCCCCATTGCGTGGTAAAGCTAAGTTTATCTCTATATTCTTCTGGGAGGTCAAGTTGGAAATATGCTGAAGGCATGTCAAGTGTTGTAAAAAATTTATAATTAGCTAAGTCATTAATTATGTTCTGTATCTTAGGTAAAGGGTAACAACAATGCATTATTACGGTATTTAAGAGTCTGAGGTCAAGTGCAATCCGATATTTTTGCTTGCCGCTACCATCATCTTTCTTTTTAACGAGAAGCATCGGGCAGGCCCAAGTGGCAACATTTTTCTTGATAATTCCTGCTTCTACTAGTTCATCGAGCTGTTTTTTTGCTTCAGCTTGCAGGGCTTGGGGAATAGGGAATGGCAATGCCTTAATGGGATAATTGCTTGAGAAACGAATTTCGGGTTTCACCTTGTCTGTGTGACCAAGGGTTGAGAGAGATGAAGAGAAACATTGAAAATAGTTAGCTAATGTTGCTTTTAATTTAATTTGTTGATCTTGACTTAAATGATTAAGATTTATTTCGGCTTTTGCAAACTCTTCTTTTCGAAGATTGATCACATCTGATGAGGCTTGAATTAAATTGATGCATTCATCAGATGTTGGTGGAGGAATTTGAACTAGGTGGTTTACTTTGTCATGAATGACTGTTTTTATGTCATCAATTAATTCGAGACTCCCAATGTTTGTGTCCTTGTTGAGGTGGGTAGTCTGATCAGTTAAATTTTCTATGAAGATATGAAAGATGAATTCTTTAGGTGGGGGGTTAGTTTCGGGGATGTGGTTGGTAGTGACAGTGAGTTGCAACTGGTCAGTTGAGTCGTAGACGTACGAAAAAATTGCATCATGAATATTTAAATTATTGTTCTTAGAACTTGATGAGAAAATTAAGTCCTTGTTTAAAAATGAAGAGGGCAATAACGAGCAGACTTGTACATACGTGCTGTCATTTGGAAGTAAAGTTAGTTTTCTTTTAATTCTAACTTGAGTTTTGTCATCTATTACTTTAACTTTTAGCATTGAGGCAGGAATGAAAGGTTTTGCATTAAGAAGTTTAGACCAGTCAGTTGGTTTTGTATTGTTACCTTGACTGACTTTCGAATTAATATTGATAGAGTTATTTACGAATAATTGGTTAATGAATTTACTTGACTTGTTTTTACTGTTTGTAAAATATACATATTCATTGGCAATCTTGCAACATTCTAAACCAGGAAAAATGTTCAGATTGTGCTTCGCAATGAAGTCATACCCCAAGATTCCAGAAAAAGAAGAATTTTTGTTAAATTTAAATAGATACATCGGGTGCCGAAAGTGCATTGCACAAATTTTAAAAGATGCATCAATACAGCCATCAAATTGGACATCTGAATTTATGGTGGAAATGCTTACAGTTCTTGACAGAAAATTATATTTGAAACAATTTTTAAAGTTGTGAAAAATATCTGTAGACAGAAGAGAGACGGAGCTGCCAGTATCAATTAGAAATTTAATTTGCTCAGTTCCAAAGGACAACTCAATAATGGGAATAGATGGGTGCGAGATATTTACATTAGCTACAAGTTCTTTGATTGTAGTGGTAGGCAAAGAGTTATCACAACAGTTGTGTATAGGAAGATTACATGAGGGTGAATTAGAGTTAATTACTTGGGGAAAAGAATCAGTTTGAGTAGAGGAATTTGCTGGATGGCTGACGGAATGAGAACAAGCTCCAGCAGGCGGGTTCTCTATGACCCGTTTGGGTGATTTGTAATAGATAGAGGTGCTGAAGACTGATGTTGAGATCTGTTATGAATTACGAAGGATGCAAATGCACAATCTTTAGCTGTGTGACCAAAGCATTGGCAAAATTGGCAGGAATCAGTGCATTGGGAGGTGTTACGAGAAGTACTTTGCTGATGTGACGATGGCCTGCCTCTAAAAAAATTACGTGGACGTTGAAATTTATTATTGTTAAAATGTCTATTGAACGGTCTTCTTCGAAAAGTGCCACGTTTGTTCGGCCGGAAGTTTTTGTGCTTGGGCTGGGATGGGATGCGGGCAAGGTTATCAACTGTGGACTGGAGAACGTCAAGTCTTTTATCAATAGCGTTAATGGTTTCGGGATGCGGGTTAGAAAGCAGGTTATTTTGAATGGAGCATTGTTGCAGCAATGTGGCTTTAGCAACAGCAGCATCAAATGTATCTATGGCATCCTGGAGAATGGCGGTTCTAATATTGTCGGGTAGAATTGTAATTAGTTTAGTGAATTTTATCTGCTTTAGTATATCATCGGTCATATTAGGATAAACTCTGCGTGCAATAATGTTGATACGGTGAATTAAGTGAGGAATTTTTTCATCTGGCAACATGACGAGCGACTCCAGGTCATGAATGTGCTGCACCACAGAAGAAGTTTGAAAAAAAGCTGAGAGTCTGTTAAATAGATCAGTGGTGGAAGTAAAAGGCTCTGCTTCCTGTGCTTCTCTAAAATATTGGAGAGCTTTACCATCGAGATTACTCCTGGCAAACATAAGAGTAACAGCATCCGACCATTTAAATATGTTGGCCATGTCAACAATTTGTTGTTTGAAAAAATTTAAATGCTCCGGAGTTCCATCAAATTTAATGATGTGAATAGCTGACGGATTCAAGTTAGCCGAAGAAGCCATTTCTTGCATGCTAAGTGAATTATTTTGTCTATTTAAATTAGTAGTAATGGGCAACAAATTAGGCATAGAAGGGGGTGGAAAAATGTCAACAGTACTGGTGCTGGGTGTAGAGATACTACTAGCAGGCTGCTCAGTTGATGTGGCATTATTACGGCGGGAACGAGTGTTATGTTTCATGTTTAAGATTTATTAGATGCAATTATTAGGATTTAATGACAAAAATTGGATATAGCAGTGGAAAAGCAAAAGAAATGTAGATTGACAATAGCTAAAAATGATTTTTCAATAAGATGATTTCATGAAATTATGCTGATGATTTCATTAAAATATGTTGATGATTTTTCTTTAAAATTGATGATAAGTTAAAATTGATAAATAGTTTGACATGCACACTTAAAATAAAATACACATTAAAATTAAAAAGATCGTTTTACGATCGTTCCACATGACGTCACTATCAAAAATTGAGAACAATTTCATCTATTGGTTACATGCAAAACGATATTCTTCATCTGTTTTATTTACTTTTCATTTTAGATACTTCAATCTTGCTTAATATTGTTAAGTATGCCTAAGTACAGTCTTGTACATGCGAACTTTCAATTTAAAATAAATTATCTTCAAAGTTACTTAAAAAATTTTAAGTTCACCATGAGAATGAATTACGACCTGTCAAAAGGCACCACTTATGGAGTAATGGTATTACGCTATGATTAATTCAATACTAAACAAATGTAATATGAAAAACGTGGTCTATGATTAGGCCTATTAAGAACCACGTGGAATGGCCAATGTGATCTTAAAGTTACGAAACAGTTCCGAGAGTACGCAATAACTCAGGTGAAACTCGCTGTCATCATTCTCAGAAGGTGATGGTGCATTTCCTTAGAATACCCTCAGCAAAATGTACTATATTAAAAGACCTTACCGTTACTGGTGATGAAGCTCGGACCGACACGTCAGTGACTGTTACTCAGAGGTATCAATAGAAAACACGCAGAAGACTGCACATCTAAAAAACACACTCGCGATATCTAAAAGAACTCACAACAACATTCTGTGCTTTAATTTATCTTTTAATCGGATCTAGATGCAAAAGGGGAACGGCTGGTGACACGTTCCATCTCCCGAAACAGAGATAAGGACGAAGGGGGAAAAGCGCACACACGACTCTCAACTGACCAGAAGCAACTGAAGATTCAATTCAAGGCGGCGCGCTGGTCGGAGATTGGCGGCGAAAAACTCGTTTGACAGGAGTACGAACGCCAAAACGGGAGCCCGTGTGAGTGCCAAAGGGCGAAATACTGGTTCAGCTGGCCGGCGCTGACTGCAGCGCGCGCCAAGCGATATGCCGGGAAGAAGGGCGATGGAATGCCCATCTTTCTTCAATGGCGATCTACCGGCAGCGCGGTGAATCGAAATTAAAATAGATAATAATTAAGAATTTATCGGGGGAGGTCAAAATACGAAGTAGTTAGCGTAGAGCGACAAACGAGGTGTCGAAATAAAGGGAATTTTAAATGCAGAACGATTAAGCTAAAGGGGAAAATGCAATTTAAAGGGAAAATTAATCAAATATTAAAGTTAGATTTTGAGCAAGGAGTGAGCCACGTGTAAACATCGATCGTAATGCGAATGTTACATCCGTTATGTGACAACTCCGTTATTCCGTAAATACTCACTATAAGTTAATACTTATTTCTATATAAGAAGGTTTTTTCAATGAGAAAATTAATCTTGAAACAATTTAAATATGTTATTAACAATTTTCTACTGCGTACTTTAAGGTATCGGGCAAGGCGCTTGGGCGGACTTGGGCTCTGATGACACAAAATTTTTCGGGCTCGGATTTCTAATCGTCCTACTAGGACTCCGAAAAAAGTGCCCGAACTCATCTCTAATATACATATCCATTTATATATGCTATATATTCATATGCATATATAGTATAGTATATATGTCTGTCTCTCTCTATATATATGTATATATATACGAATTTAAAGACAGAATATATTAAAGATTATGACGGTTCATCTCAAGAAGAATATACTAAGGTAACTAAATCCATTAAGAACTTAAAGGAAAATTCATAATTACATATGTCAATAAGGCTAACACAAGTTACGCATTAATCTGTAAAAAAATATATTGCGAAATCTTAAATGAAAGCTACAGTAACAAAAATAACTATGAACTATTGAAATCGAAAGCTTCAGTAATAGAAAACAGGGTTAAGATACTATATAAAAAACTTAGGATAAAACAAAAAAGTCACAATTTCCCATACCTAGTCCTAGCGCCAAAATTTCGTAAAAAAGCAGTTAAATTTAGAATAGTGATTTGTGGGTATGGTTCATACCTTCAGTTTGCTAATAGGAAATTGTTGGGATTTTAACAGTTTCGGGGGCAAAGTACTTCTATTCGTAAAATACTGAAATGGTTGAATGACACCAGAATTTATAAACAAAATTATTAGTAAATAAATAAAAGTTTTTTTTTTTTTTTTTTTTTTTTTTTTTTTTGTGTGTGTGTGTGTGTGTGTGTGTGTGCGTGGCATTTAGTGATAAATATTAAGTGATCTAAAAATGAAAGAGATCAAGAAGTTAAGGGGAGTGTTTGATAGAGTGCTGAGTAGGGATTCTACATTTATTATAAAGAACAGCTATGTATTATTGGATAAGTTGAAAACACTAAAAAATATTATAAGTTTGTTTGCATATGATTTTGAAGACCTTTATAGCACCAGCATCGACTTACTGGATTTGAATGAAAATGTTATTGAATTTTAAGGTATAAATAGCAAGAAATATTGGTTCTAGAAAGTATTTCAGTTTGTGGTACAAGAGAATTAATTACCTGTACCAAGGGAATAGAGTGTTTAAACAGATTCGTAGAGTCCCAATGGGGGGAGTTGCAGTTCAATTTTAGCTGATATCACTTGCATGTATATGAAAAAAAAACAATAATTTAAATAATGACATTTTGAACTACAGATACATTGATGATATTTTAATAGTTGAATTAAATAATCCTAATACAAATCTAAATTTTATCTATTATCCTAAGGCTTTAAAGTTAGCACTCACCTCTCCGGACAATAAAAACAAATTATCTAGACGTTAACATGAAATTGGAAAATGACAATTTGGTTACAAGTTTTTATGACAAGAGAAATTACTTCGATTTTAAAACAATGAAGATTTTGCATTTTGATTCAAATGTGCACATACCAGTTTTCAGAAATGTGTTTATGAATAGTTTAAATTGAATCCAAGGATTTAGATCAAGGTTTAACGATCTGACTGTCGAAATCATAAAGTGGTATAAGCAGGCTTTGAAGCAGGGTTACCCAGGTATTACCAGGTATTACCCAGAGAGAATGACGTTAAATTTTATACGGGGAAGTAAATATCGAACTGAATTGAATTTATTTTTAAAGGCTAAAAAATGTGGTCTGGATCAAATGAATGATGAGATGAACTAGTGAGGTATTTCGTTGTGTGTTGTTTTGTGTTAGAATTGTTTGAATAATTTAAATTTGATCTTGACAGGTGAAGGGGATGTTGCATGCATAAAAACAAGATTTAACATTGCTGTACATGTCGTCAATCATGCCGCCAGTCATCTAGTTTGTTTTTCCCTGGTTTTGTTTTTCCGTTAGTCATTTTTGGTTTTGTTAATTTCGAGTTTTAGTTTAAGTTGGTTTTATTTGAATGTTTATGTGAATTATTGTTATTTGATTCCAGATTATGTAGTGATACCTACGTACGTATATATGAATGGTTGGTGTTAATATTTATAATTAGAGTTTGAGTATTGAGTTATATATATATATATATACAGAGAGGGATAGTTTTAATTGTGTAATTTTGCATTTTCATGTATTTATTGAAAAGTAGTTAAAAATGTATGAAATTTGTATTTGCTACTCTATGGTTGTATTATCCCAATAAGCGACATCTGGTCAAGCAACCTTTTAAAGCAAAATTTCAGATGTTCATTCAGTATGGAGTAGATGCCTGTTAAAATTTTAACACAAAGGAGAGGAAACATTCCAAACGCACCTTATTCACTTTCCATAGTGAGTGTACATGTTTTACAGAAAAATCACTAGCCCGTCGCACAATTAAATATAATGCCCGTGTAAAGATTCTCATTTCTCGAAAATAGTTATTTTTCCAGTTACAAACATACTAGTCCAAGATTAACAAAAAAATATACGGGTCATTCCTTATAAAATAATCTAATGGTCTAGATCTTGATGTCTCAGAAAATTAATAATTTTTTAATCACAAAAAGTCCACCGTCAATATAACGTCAGCGCTACTTACAGACATGTTTTTGCTTTGTAATATAGATAAAGAAGACTCTTGGTTTCTACCTGTCACAGCAAAAGGAGTATTCGCAAAGAGACATGGTTCCAATCATCTGAAGTAGATTGAGTTTTAGACATCGTGGTAGAAAACATTATGGAAGGACCTACCATATATTCAGATTTTTAGAAAAGGTATATTGTACAACTAAACTAGAAGAGGAGGGATTTCAAAATATACCACGTGTCAGTTTGTAGACACCAAATGTGAGATACCCCCCCCCCCCCCCCCAAAAAAAAAAAAAAAAAAAAAATCGAGCATTAATGGGAAAGAGCAAAATGGCACAAGGAACATCGAGGTACACCTGATCATCATATGGCTGAATTTACATGGCTGAATTTAGAGAAACAGATGATCCATTTTTAGGTGCGTTTGTAATTATATAAATACGTAGCACCTATAGTCGTCGTCTGGTCCTTCTGTCCCCATATAACAGCGCAAAAAGCTACTCAACCGAATGGTTGGAAATTTAACATATATAATCTTTGCAGAATTTTGTCGAGTCATTTCAAATGCTATGAAAAGAGAATCAAAACTTAAAAAGATATTTATAAAAGTTTTCTTTATTCTATAAAATCCTATCATACGTGATCTATATAACAAAAGCGCAAGTCATGTGACTGAGAAAAACAAATACGGGCTAACCACTTCTTTTTTCATATGCCAAACGGCCATTTTTATTCAAATTATTTTTTCGAATACAATTGCATAAAAGATATATTTTTAGAAAGATCGTTCAAAAAAATT
The DNA here is from genome assembly GCA_963931845.1 of Maratus michaelseni. NCBI lineage: Eukaryota > Metazoa > Arthropoda > Arachnida > Araneae > Salticidae > Maratus > Maratus michaelseni. The sequence continues at coordinate 315,031,371 of OZ007591.1, forward strand.
GTTTGCTTGAAGAATGAGTTACATTCAGATATCTATAGATTCTGAGATAACTTCTGTTGAAATTAGGTTGACAGCCAATATCTCAATCCATTAAAGTAAATAAACACAACAGATTCCTTCATCATGAGTTATAAAAATATTAAACTACGGAAGTAATCATTCGCAAAGCAAGATCTCCATGGTGAATTTTGCAGCGCTGTCTGATGTCGAAAAGGAAATTCGCATCTGTAAACGTGGCATCTCATTTCGCTCATAACAGACGATATAATTCCTTTCACTGAAATAATAACGATGATTGTTTTTACATTGTAAAACTAGTTATAGTTCGAACGCACCTCGTTTGTCACGTGTAAGTACAATTTCCAACTTGTTGACACTTTGCAACATAGTGAAAAATGTTTATGAATTCGGTTTGTCTAGCCATCAGTCTGTCCGGCTATCTGTCTGTCTGTCAGTCAGTCTGTCCGTGCTCTAACACGCGTAAGTATACACGGATTGTCATGTAATTTATATATGTTACTGAGGTTTAACATGGCATATTGAAAATGAAATGTGTACCATTCATGGTCAGGCAACAGGGACACTCAAAAGTATTCTATCAGTGAAAAGGGAAAAATCGTTTTCAGTGCATTTTAATGATGTTACACTATTTCAAACATATTGAAATTGATATGCATCACTGAGGTGAACGACAGTAGGCTTTCCATCAAGTATAGAATAACTAGAAATTATAGTTCATTTACAGGGACTCTCAAAAGTATTTTGTTACATTACGGCCAATGCAGAAAATCCTTTTCAATGTATTTTAATAGTGTTACAATGTTTCAAACATAATGAAACTGATATGCATCACTGAGGTAGATGGCAACATGCTTTCGATAGAGTATAGAGCAAGTAAAAATTATAGTTCATTCACAGTAAAATTCCATTACATCTATGGAGAAAATCGGTTTTAGTGTGTATTAATGATGTTACACTATTTCAAAGAAATTGGTATACATCGGAGATGTACTTTAGCATGTCGTCTGTCGATTATTGAGTAGGTTTATTTACAGAGACACTCAAAAGAATTCTGTTATAGGACTGACTATCAGCCTTACCTGCTAGATGTGCCTTCACAGTTGCTACATGCATTTTAAAACTTAACTAATTTTTAGTCTATTATGAGGTAGTAGATCATATACAGGGCTGTACGAAAGAATCCGCACATATAACGGCTACAGACAGCTATTGCTGTAAATGAGTTTTTACTGCGTTGTATTTTTTTAAATTGTTTATTTAGATATTTTATATCATTGTGTGAACAAAATTAAAATTTCTTATCAATATTCCTATAGTGTGGGAAACTGTTTCATAATCTATGCCGTGATGTCTGATTTTTCGTTCTTGTTAAAAATTCTATATGATATTAAATAATTTTGGCCTCGTAATTAATCTAAGACAAACGACAGCTTCTATTTTGCGCGTTTAAATTAAAAAAGATACTCTCCTGTTGGTATAAAATGTTTTTAGTTTATGTTTTTTTAAACTTTCCAGCATAGTTGAAAAGAGTTTATGAATTCGGTTTATCTGTCTGTCTATCTGTCCGTGCTCTAATTTGCTTAAATATAGCCAGATTGCCATGCAATTGCTATATTTTATTCATGTTTATAATGGCATATTCAGTATTGAAATAGAAGTGTGTAGCATTAATAGTTAGTTTACAGGGGCATTCAAAAGAATTCCGTTACGTTATTGTCAATGGGGAAAACCCTTTTACAGTGTTTTTTATGATGTTACACTATTTCAAATATATTGAAAGTGATATATATCACTGAGTTCTACTACAAGATGCTTACTATACAATATGATGTTCATAGTAATTTGCATAATCGTCGATGAAGATTTCCCAAAATTGAAAATGTCGACCTGTAACTTTTTATTTTACAAAAAAGAATTTTTTTTTTAAACTTTCGGATGCGAAAGATACATATATATATATAAACAATGATTATGATAATTAAATATCCCACGCACAAATTTTAATGTATGTTAAAAATTTTAAAACTGTATAAGATAGGAATTTGAAAAAAAATTGGTATATATATGCCCAAAATCATATTGTATTTAAGAAATTCGAAAAATCGAAAAAAAATCGACCGGTAAATTTTTATTTTATATATAACCTGATTTCTTTTATGGAAAATCCAATTTATTTTGGATTTATTAATTAAATGATAAAGTGTTTTGAAAGGAATATTAAACGAAACCCTTTGTGCGATCTTCCATCACACTTACCCACTTGTTGTATTGTCGATTTTGTTCTTTTGAAAAAAAAAAGAAAATAAAGTTAGTTGCCTGAAAATTTTCAAACTTGACATTGATAAATTTTTCTATCGAAAGTCTAAAATATAATATAATCGATAGAAGTCCTTATACTTGAAACATTTTTCTATTCAGCAGAAAATTTAATTTGTTAAATTCTATTCGATCAATGCATTTATGCGACAGTGGGAAAAAAAATCGATTTTGGAATAAACATTTATCATATTTTCCGTCGTTGATTATATCTGATATAGAATATTTAATCGTACTTTTTTCCGAGGGCGTAGCCGAAGAAATGACAAAATATTAGTCTTTAAATTAAAATAAAACATACTTTTCCCCGTACGTTAAGTACAGATATATTGATTTACAATTTTGATACGGGACTTACAGGGTGGAATTATTGATCATTCATGGCTTTTAAAAATGCAAAAAGATAAATATGCTTATTTAAACTTTTAAAAAAATTATACGATAAAAAAAAAATGTTTTCTAGTTTGTGTGTATTTTTTTAAAATGTGTTTTTATTTTAAACAATGACGTAAGCATCTTTTACTTATTTTATCCATATATTTCATCCATACCCATATTTACTAGGGAATCCAACTCAGATTTCCCGGGTTACAGAACAAAGGTGAAAGCCATTTTAGGTAGATTTCGTAAGGAATGCTACCTTCTACCCTAAGTTGGAATTCCTGAAAATTTTTTGCAGGTCTACACCGATCATGACAGCTAGAACCCAAAACCACCCTCAGTTCAAAACTTTTTTTTTAAAATCTATTTATCTATCTAACTTTTTTATGGACACGATAACGTCCATAATTCTGCACAAATCTCTTTCAAACTGATACATAAAATCAAGCGACATAAAATGTCGGTCAAGTTCGTTAGTGGGGATGGGGGGGGGGGGGATGGGAGGGCTTTCTTTTTGTGAAAACAGAAAAAAACCCATAACTTCTGAGTTTTGATACATATAGAATTCCTTTAAAGTTATTATTACTTCTAGGAAAAGGGTCAAAACTTTATGTATGACATTATTTTATTTCATTAAAAATGAAATGGGGGGGGGGGGGAAAGGGGGGGAAATAGGGGTTTCAGAAAAAAAAAATTCATAACCTCGTCACTTCACAAGATATCAAAACCGCTTAAATTTATTATAAATCTTCTTAGTATTATCTGTGACTTTTATATTGACAAGTTTTTCATAAAACCAACTCTTACAGAAAAAAAAAAAAACTAAAAAAAATTAAAAACAAAAAAGACTTTGCTGGCTCCGCCTACAGGCAGATGTATACTTCGAAGTGGGCGGTCCCAACTACTGCATCATGGCAAATGAGTCTTTCTTCAGCAATTCCCAATAAACAGGCGCCTCACGGTCTGCGTTTGCGAAATCTACCTGTGCCTGTAGGCCGAGCCGTCAGGGATTTTTTTTTTTATATAGAAAACTATAATAGATTTTTTACATTGCCCATTATCAAGGCTAAAAAGCATATTTATATTAAAAATATCAATCAATATTTATAAAATGCTATACTTTTCGCATTAGTCGCATGCCAGGAACCGAAGATATCGCCAAAAATCGCTTCTTACAGCAGCCTTTTTGGTTCTTATAATGTCAGAGGTTTAAGTGCGTAGTTCAATTATATGTCTGTTAAATTTCAATTTGTGTTTTATTTATATTAATTAATTAATTTATTGATGAAGTTTAAATTTCGTTATGAAATATTAGTCGGAAACACATGCTGAATTATTTATCTCGTTTTAAATGAGTGCGAAAGATAATAGATTAAAAATCTGTCAAGTGCGAGTATAACTCGTGTTCAGAGGGTCACGTACATTAAATTTATTAATTACTATTTATTAATTAATGAACTCGTACTGCCCCTAAGTTTTTCATACTTTTATTTTCAGTAGATTCGGAAATAGGAGGTGGGGGGACATATTTTTTCAGTATACTTTCGACGATATTTCTAACAATATAATACCTAAAATTAAAACAAATATATTTGTGAGTTCGATGTTACGAGACCTTTCGAACGATACCCCACACGATACATAAAAAGAAAGTTTTTTTTTTCAAGTAACTTAATTAATATCTCGGATAATTACCGACAATTTTTTCTCGAAAATCATTATCAAATATCCTTGGATGATTCTGCGTCGATAAATACCTCGAGCGCACGTCAACTGCCCAGCTGACCACAAGAAAAGTAAAGTTTGTGTGTAACGGAAAAAATGTGTTTTTCTCAAAAACCATAGTTTTCCTGAAAGGTTTAAATAAACTCCTGCTACCCCTATTTTTTCATAATTTTAGTTTCAGTAGATTCGGAAATAGATTGTGTGTGTGTGGGGGGGGGGGGGGTGTATTTTTGCAGCGCATTTTCGACGATATCTTATTTGAAAATATAATACCTAAAATTAAAACAACTATATTTTTCAGTTCGGTATTACAAGATCTTTCACACGATATACAATAAGAATTTTTTTTTTTATAGTAACTTAATTAACCCCTTAAGTTCTTACTGACAATATTTGTGAATGGCTAATACTCTGAAAATATGTGGGTAAAAAGGCTTTATAGCTTTTCACTGTTGGAACTTTCCACATACGAGAAAAAGGGCGAGAAAAAGTTCACGAGAAAAAGGGCTAGGACAGACCGACAAACAGACACAGGAGTGATCGTATAATGGTTCCGTTTTTACTTTTTAAGTACGGAGACCTAACAAAATCATGCTCGAAAATTATTTTAAAAACCATTAAAAAAAAACAGTAAATTGAGATAAATTGTTCCAATAATTTGCATGTGAAAAAGCTTTTTTTTTTTTTTTCTATTCAACAGTATAAAAAATGAAATTGTGAAATGTTTAGAAGTGAAAAAAATTAGCGAAATTAATTGGTCAGGCATTACCACAGACAGTACCATTCCAGCGTTACTTACAGACAGACATGTTTTTGTTTTATACATAGATCAGTGAACTCGTGCGAAGATTTCGCACTGCAGTCTAATGTATTTTTTAGCAATATCTAATATTTTTTAGATGCATGTTTAAACTTCTAAAGAAAAATTATAATTAAGGATGAAAAATATCTGTAAACAACATTAGTCAAGCCAGAATATAATCTAATTTATTTCATCAAAATTACAATATAAACTAATCGAAGACAGCAAAAGGCACAAGCAAGGAAAAAAAAATAACAATCGTATTTTAAATGTATTAGAGGATGACGTCATCCGGTTCGGGAAAAACACGAGACAAAGTAAAATAAATTGAATACATATAAAATACAATTTAATATAATATAACAAAGCATACGTTTTAGGCTACACAGGAAATACGACTGCTTCGATCGATCTATGGTGTATTTTTTTGTAAAACATGAATTTGAATTTTGATTTTTAATCATAAATTTAATATAAGCCCGTGAAGAGACCAGTTTATCGTTTTTGCAGTATTTAGTTTTTCTATAATAATTGTTTAACACGACAGAATGCGGTATTTTATTTTTGTGGCAACATTGATTTGAGGAAAAAAAACTGTCATTTCATTTATGAAGACAATGCGGATTTAATTTTTAATTAACTGCATTTTTTTAAAATCAAAAAACATGTTTTCACGAAATGTGAGTGTACTATGTCCGAAGCCGTTTCAAAAACTTTGAATGATACCGTATGTTGTGCATTTTGTAAATGCATAGAAGAGGGATGTTTACAACAGAAACAATATATATATATGATTATATGACAACTGGAAATTCAGTTAAAATATCGATCAATAAGTGAGAGTACCAAATTGAAAAAAGGTAGAATTTTACAAATATGAATGTGTTGTCAGTTTCATCCACATCGGATATAAAATAAAGTATTAATGTTTATTTAGAAAAAAAAATTCAGTTAAATTTATTATTAATAACTTACATCATCTGTTAATTCAAAATCTATTTCAAGAAATGAAAAATTATGTTTCCATACAAATCCAGTTCATCTTATTTTCTGAGCTAAGCTTCTAATCTTTTAATCTTGAACAATGAATATATTGTTACAAAATTCCAAAGTTGGCTTACCCACACAGAATCTATTGTTGTTAAAAAATAGTTTTAAAAACTTTTTGTGAATAATAAGTTTTATGTATTAGCTGGTAATGAGATTGAGAACGTTAGCTATTATTTACATTATAACTTATTTAGAAAATTTAAGGCTTACTTAGCTTATTTTTTATAACTTATTTATCTTATTTAGAAAATTCTAGATCAACACTCTGCGACACACAAAATGCAGATAGAGAATGTACTTATGCAGAATACCCAGTGATTTTTGCATAATTAAAAACATTAGAAATTATCGCATTTAAATAATTAAATTTTAATGTTCGTAATTTTCTAAACAAAAGCAACATTTTTTTTCCTGTTTTAACATCGATAGTACTTTTGAAAACGAAACCAAGGTTGCAGTTTATTAATGTAAGATAAATCCTTATAATACCAATAGTTGCTCAACATTGCGTTGTGATTTTATAATGTTATCTAGTGTTCATATTGTGTCTAATCATCATGTCATGCCATACTAAGAATATTATCTTTAAAGCAGAATATTCTTTACAAGCTATCAAAGGAGAAAGTTTAAATTTTTTGTTATGTTGTTTAGCGATAAGAAATATTTTAGATTTAATTTCGGAATTTTTCTACGAACTGCTTTGATAAATGTATAGGAATGACTACGGTGTCATGAAAATCCACTGTTCTTAAAGTTTTTTTTTTTTTTTTTTAAGAAAAAAGGAAGGAAGGAACGGGATGTACTTTTTTCAAAATAGAAAATGTGAAAAATTATACTCGAACGAATGGGGTTGATAAGAATGTAAAGAAAACAGGAAAACATTTTAAAAATACATAAATGCACTGAGAAGAAAGAATGGCGTGGGAAATTCAGGAAATGATGAGACGCTTAGAATTGAGTAGGAAGGAAACTGAATATCTTATCATTTTCTATGAAAGAATGTTACATAATAATTTTTGTATTTCATTTATTTATTTATTTATTTATTATTATTATTATTATTATTATTATTATTATTTTAAAGCTAAGCAACGGTGTTTATAAGAATTCTATGGAAGAAAATAAATACGTCAAAATCTTTTTTTTTTCCCTTACTCCTTGTAATTTTAAAAGAAACTTTGTGCATTAATAAATGCTGCAAATTTGTTTAAATTTCATACTGACAAAAATTTGTTACAACTTGTCATTTTTAAACATTTTTATTAATATTTAATCAAGGTTAAAACATATTAAACAATTCGTCAAAATGAAAGCATTGATTTTCTGCTAATAATTTAAAAATAATCTTTGTGTTTTAATTAATGCTGTATATTTTATAAAATCTCATACTGATAAAACACTTTTTACAACTTGTGATATTTTAAAATTTTTAGTTCATATTTAATTAAGAGTTGATGGTAAAAACATATTGAATAATTCGTCAAAATGAAAGCATTATTTTTCCTGTTAGTAACTGTGAAAGAAATTTTGTGCATTATTAATAAATACTGTATATGTTTTTATATTTCATGCTTATAAAAATTTGCTTGTAAAATTTAAAATATTTTTATTCATATTTAAAAGTAGGTTTGAAATAAATTTCGAATCCTTCATCAAAATGCAATTTTTTTTTAAAAGTACTTTTAAAAGAAGCTTTACGCATTAATAAATGCTGTACATTTCTTTAAATTTCATACTGATAAAAAACGTGTTACAACTTGTCATTTTTAAAATATTTTTATTCGTATTTAATCAAGAGTTGATGATATAAACATATCGAATAATTTGTTTAATTTAAAAATTAATTTTAATTTAGGAATTGAAATGTATTTATTTATTTTGACAAATGTGGCACATAAGTAAAATCGACCAATAAGGCATTTTTTTTTCATCATTCATTCTTATTTTTATTTTCTTTATTTCTTTCTTTCTCTCTCTCTCTCTTTTTTTTTGCAGTAAATTTATAAGCCAACAACGATGCAGAACGTACAAAATATGCATTGATTTTCGTATAATAGAAGAAAATTATCATAATCAATTATGTCATGCTTGTAGTTTTCTAAACATAAATAACATTGTTATTGTATTTCAGTATCAGTATTGCTTTTGAAAATCAAGCCAGTAACTTTACAATGCAGTTTATTAATATAAGATAAATTTTTACAATATGAATAATCGTCCAACATTGCATTTATAATGCTATCTAGTTTTCCCATTATATTTATCATCGTGCCATAATAAGAATATTACCTTTAAAATGCAATATTCTGTACAGGCTATCAAAAGAGAAAGTTTCGTTTTCTTTATTTTATTTTATGCTGCGATAAAAAAAATGTTTTAGATTTAATTTAGGACTTTTTCTACGAACTGTTTTGATAAATGTATATGAATGACAACAGTGTCATGAAATTCCGCTATTCTTAAAGTTTTCTAAAGAAAGAGAGGAAGGAAGGAACGAAATGAACTTTTTTAAAATAGCAAATATGAAAGATTATACCCGACCGAATGGGATTGATAAGAGTGTAAGGAAAACAGGAAAATGGTTTAAAAATACATAAATGTACGGAGAAGAAAGAATGTGTGTGGGAAATTCAGGAAATGATGAGACGCTTAGAAGGGAGTAGGAAGGAAATTGAATATCTTATCATTTTCTATAACAGAATGTTGCATAGTGTTTTTTGTATTTTATTATTTTTAAGGGGTTTTTTTTCAGCTAAGCAACAGTATTTATAAGAATTCTATGGAAGAAAAAAATTCGTCAAGCATTTACTTTAAAGTGCTTCGCAAAATTAAATGTCATGTATAATAAATTGAATAATTCATCAAAATACAAACATTTTTTTCCCTCTTAGTAATTTAAAAAGAAGCTTTGTGCGTTAATAAATACTATACATTTGTTTAACCTTCCTACCCTGAATGGGTCTAATCGACCCGTTTGAATAATTGACTTCATTCGATTCAAACCAGAAAAAAATTCATAAAGTAAGTTAAATAAAAGATCGACATAACTAAGCAAAATAAGTATGTTAAATAGTTTTAAATAAGAATTCTGGTGTGAAAGTTTTTATCAAGTTTGAGTAAAATTTCAACAGGGTAGGAAGGTTAAATTTCATACTGATAAAAGACTTGTTACAACTTGTCATTTTTTAACCGACTTCCAAAGAAGGAGGCTAAACAATTTGTTTGTATATGTTTTTTTTATGTATTTCCACGGATATTAACGGATGGTCCCATTTTCATATTTTTTTAAAGAAATTACTAGGGCACTCTGCCCCCTACGAACTACGCTCGCCAACCCCCGTTCTGACACCACAAACTTTAAAAACACTCTGATTTGATCAATTCTAAAACGATTACGGAAGATTTAATTATAATTAAACGACCAGTGACTCTCTGCTGTAATCGGGTTTCTATTAATTTTCCTTTGACTGAGGGATTTTAAGGCCGAATCAACTTAGGTCGAAACAGCTACCAACTGTTTTCTTGATTGATAAAATAAGATTAATTAAACATTTGAAACTTGTGCAAAATGGTTAAGTAATCAATGTCGCTGCATCGGGAAATTTTATAACGATACTATAGAAAATTGAGTACTTCTCCATTATCCCGTCTACTGCTTTCTATAAAAGAAAAGAACTGTTGCCAAAATATAGGATTTAAAGCCAAAAGTGCATATCTGTGCGCTGCTAAAAATTTGCAGCAAACTGTCCAGTCATTTGACCGTTTTTATACAAAACTGTTACATAACCGTAATTTAAGTCTATTCTGACCATATTATTGCCTATATTATGGTTAGAATAAAATAAAATAACGGTTATGTAACCGTTTTCTATAAAAACGGTCAAATGACTGGACAGTTTGCTGCAAATTTTTAACAGTGTGGCGTCGCATCCAATTGACACCAGATGAGTTACGTGTGTTAGTTATGTAGTCGAGTGATCTTTAATTCAACGTTTATCTGTAATTTTAATTATATTTTAACAATTTATTAGTTATTTCGTTGATTTAAACGTAATTATTAAACGTAAAAATATAGTTTTTAATTGAAGGGAAATATTATTAATTACGCTGTTTTAAAATTTGCAATAATAGGTAAAATATTTTGGCGAAATAAATTAATCTTACCCTACTTAATACTTTGAAAACGCGTAATAATTTCATTATTTCTCTTTTTTAATATTCAAGCGCAAGTATATTTTTTATTACGTAATTTTCTAAATTTACTGCTTTTAACACGTGATTATTTAATTATTATTTTAAAGTTTAATTTCTGTTTTTAACAGTCACATGTTCACATTTCTTAGTTGAAAGGGAATATTATTATTTGCGCTATTTTACAAATTGGCCACAATTAAAATAATGGATTTTATGAAATATGAAATAAATCGTCATCAAAATAATGAAAATTGTGAATAAAAAATTGAAATATAACCTAAAAAAATTACTCGAATGAAAAAAATAATTGCAGTCTGCACACCGCAAGCTTGTCAACTATATCCTTATACATTATGGTTAAATTCCTGCGCATAGTTTTTGTTTCTATAAAACTTTTTTAAGACAACTATTTTGACCAACTTTAATATTTAAATATCTTTTAAAATAATTCTTCGATTTAAAAACTGTGTGTTTATCAAGTAGATTTATCGTTCAGCGTGTTTATCGTTCAGCGTGTTTATCGAACATTTCTTTATAAAACTACCAATTCTCATATTTTTATATGCAATAGTTTTCTGAATATTAGTCCAGAAAGACTTCAAGGCTCAAAATTTTCATTGACAACGGCTGAGGCGGCGGTGGTTACTTTTTTAATATAGAGAGATTATTTTTAAAGGTCTCGTTCAGCAGATAATCCAATATAAATAGGATCTAAAAACGACATGTTTATCTGTCTGTCTCCATGCCCTTTTGTATTTATTTTTATTTTATAGGCTTTAATTTTTTACCCACGGGTCAAGTTGGCAATAAAATTTTTCATTGCGGCCGTTTTGCATCGGGTTGATTCTAAAAGTTTTGGGTCCATTTCGGGTTGGGTTTTGACACCTGCGGGTCGGGTTTCGCATCCAGTTTTATTCAAAAGAAACTCCACAGTTTGCGACATATCTGAATATATATGTCATTTCCCCTCGGCCGTTGCGGAACATACGCGACAAATCCGTAACAGTTGTCTTTGATAAGTACTTTTCTTCATACACAGCAATCATTCTCCGATGAATCTCAACAGGCTTGCATCCCTCTGCCGATAGAAACTGTATTGCTGCACGTTGGTCTTGTTTGGACGGGTTCGTAATCACTCTAGCCATCTTTAATGTACTTCAAATCATAATGTACCATTAATGTACCTTTAATGTACCATCTTTAATGTACCTTTAAACAACGAAAGCAGAATGACCATTTCGCAACGCAATACATGCTGCATACATATGACGTTAGTTGCTCATGCGCATTTCCCCCCTTAAGCACCAACTCGTCAATTTGTACGCTTCGAAAGGGTTTCATTAGAACACGACTAATACGATAGATAAAAACTTGAAATAAGATACATAAGTGCTTTATATTATGAGACATCGTAAGACATCGTAAACTATGAGACATCGTAAGACATCGTAAACTATGAGACATCGTAATGCATTTGAAATATACACAGTAAATGAAAAATTGTCAAAATATGACACATCATACCTTCTGAACAAGTCGGCTAACATAAAGCGTAGCCACCCCGCATCGCATAGCTATACAAGTCGTACAGCAATACTGGCAATAAGGTTATTGATGACAGTTTATGGAAACTAATTCTATTCATCTAATAGGGGATATTTTAATTCCTGAGGGGTCTTGAGTAAAGGGGTTGAAACTACGTTATGGCACTTCCTATAGCATTCCATACATGTTCAATGTGATTAATATTGAACAATCTTGCGGGCCTACTCCTCTGCTCAAGAAAATCATCGACTAGTTATGCTCTTTGGGTTTTACATTATCTACTATATATACAAAATACAAATGGAAATTTCACTCCGAAAGCTTATAACTCATGTTCTACTAAACGGATTTTGATGGGACTTGCACTATTAGTTAGATAAATCATGCACACAAAATGTAAAAATTGTATGAAAAATTAGTATTCCGAATTCCAAAACTTAGATTCTACATGAGCGGAGCCACGAGTAAAAGCTAGTCGTCTATAAAATGAAGTATGGACTAACAGTATTCTGCAGAAATCTCACGTGAGGTTCAAGGATTCATCCCTATACCATTGTCTGGTCACAGGTTTATTATTTTCATTTTAAACATATTTAACATTGTTCTGTGTAGAGTTTAATATTGCCTTATTTATACGACAGCGGTCCAATATGGGTTAAATTGTTTATTTCTTTAAAAGTGATCTGATACATTATGTATAATTTTTGACCATCATTTTGTGAAATGAAGGTATTTTAAAAGTTTTCTATTTTGGAGTATGTTATTAAAATGCAGAAAAACCCAATTAAATTTGTATAATAAATCCCTCGGGTGTATAAAATGCATCTATTATAGCTTTTCAAAATCTCTTTCATTGAAACATCAATAAAAAAATATTTCAAAAGTAGGAATCAATGTAGTTCGCTTGCATAATTTTATATTTATCTTCTATTATTTATTACAATGAAAGTATTCTTTTTTCCTCTTCGTTATTCCCATAATGCTCTGCTGAAAAGAGATCATTTCCTAAATTCAGGAAACAACTCTCTTGACATCCATTTTATCTGAATAAGAATATTGGCCTAAGATACAATAAAAGTGGGATTAAAGTTCTATAAGAATGAATGTGACAGGAAACTAGACAAAAGGTTTTAAAAGAAAAAAAAATAACAAGAGAGTATTCCATGTAAAGTTTACTGTGCTTTAAATGTGAAAAAATTGCCCAAGGGATTTAAATAAAACAACTACAACTAAAAGAACAAACAGCCTTTTTTTTGGTTGTTGTTATTGTGATTATGAAAATAAATTAAAAAGTAATTGTGTTTTTTGGTGAAAATTGTCTTTTTATTACGCAATATTTATAGTTAAAAAATAATAGAGAAGTATATATGATGCTATATAAGTTTTGTATAATATCTGTCGAAACGAAATAGTCCTACAGCTATATTTGAGAATTTAAATATGATCAAAATAAAAGAAAAAATTGCGCCAATTTTTTTTTAAATGTTAAAACATTTAAATGCTTATAGCATAGGGATGTGACGAATAGTAATTTGGAGGAATAGTGAATTTGGCCGAATAACGAATATTCGGCCAAATTTTATGGCGAATATCAACTTTTTTTCTCCAAAATAGAAAATAACTTTTGATTACATACACATTTTTAAAATTTTTAAATGGAAAAAGAATTAAACACAAATTGGTGTTTTATCATATATGTGTTTAAAATTTTTGATAGCTTGAAATATTTCTTGTAATATTTCAAAGCCCTTGATGCTAATAATAAAATAACTTTTATTACATCACATTATAATAGCATAATTTTATATACAGGAAAGTAATTCCTAAACATTTTATCTAAAACGGGAACTCATTAGTCATTACCACTGTTAAATGTACTTTTTAAATTTATTTTTAAATTTAGAAAATTTATTTTAGCACAACAATTAAGAAATTGTATTTTATCATTTTATTTTTAGATATATCAAATTGATTTTCTGTAAGTCAGGATGGTAAGTTATTTCCATTAAAATATAACGAATGCACTTCACTTTTACGATCCATTGATACTTTTATCCTTTCTTACATGCAAAATCAATGATAATACTTAATCTTTTTAATAATTCATAGTGAGATACTTCCTGGAATAACTTTTAGTCAAGTAAATTTTATTGTGAGGAGTTTGTGTTCCTAGTGATCAACTAATTTCTAAATTTGAGTCTTTGCTCTGAAATCAGTCTCCAGTCTTAAATTAGAAATTAAAATTAAATCAAGAGAAATAATTACAGTAGAATGTGTATGTTTAAACTTCGAACTAACCGGAAATTTTACTCAACCTTTATCAAACAATATCACACCATAATTTTTTATTTAAAACTATTTAACTTATTTAATTACTTACTGGCTAGCCGTATTAAATTCCTCTTAAAAAAATTCTACACTAATTTGTATAAAGTTCTCAATGATATTGTCTATGAACTACTTGATTACGACGTTTATAGCCCTTCCAAACGTAAAACACTTCGGTATACTACCATTTTACCGGAGTAGTTCTTCTTGTACTAATACTTTTTGTTTTTGTCTTTAATATTTAAAAAATATGTAGGCTTTTGCCATAAATATAGTCTGACTCTTTGAGGAGTTTATAGTGTAAATACAAACTGCACTGCAACGTAACATAGTTATTTTTTTATGTCTATTATAATGTGAATATATTTATAACACACCTTCTAAACAAAAGCCTACATACAAGAGAAAAAAAGAAGAAATCATTAAACATTAATATTTTATACCAACAATAGAACACATATTAATGTTTACACATATAATCATACGATACCACAAAATAGCACTAAAATTTAATATTAATATTTTAAAAATGAAGTTATATAAATATTAAAGCGTGTTGCTTAAATTGAAAAATATATTCAAAATTCTTGTACAAATAATTGTTCTGGCTGTTAGATTTTATTCTGATTAAGTACAATACAAACAATTAAAAAAAATTTCCAAAATTTGTAATATTTAAATTTTACATTTCGTTAGTTAATATTAAAATATTTTATTAAAAAACCTACTATTTGACCATAATATAATAACAATTTTTAAGCAATTAAAAAAAAAGCCTAATGTATAGCCTTAATTTTCTGATCGACCACTGAACGGATTTGAATGTAACATTTACACTAGAGTTCTAGTACATCAGGGTAGGTTTCAAGCTAAAGGATGCATCGTATCGTGTATATGTATATGCATGCGTTTCAAACGTGAGTGATAGGCAATAGATTGCCTTTATAAATGTGAGAGAGCGTCGAAAGGAATTTGGACAAAAGCTTGAGAGATGAGCAATTCGAGTGCATATTTATAACTTAAGAAAAGTGCGACATATGAACAATAAGATTTGATTGGTGGAGAGGATTTTGAAGTAAATCGCAAGCTATGAGCACCAAGAGAAGAGTGTCTCTATAAGAGATTGGCGTGATACAGGTATCAAAATTTGTTTGGTAAAGCCGATTTTGAACAAAAATTGCCAAGCTTGCCATTTTCGCCAAGCTAATGTTTGTTCACTTGTCTCGATTTTACAACCAAACTTGTCTAGGTGGATATAGCCAAGTTCTAAAATTTAGGTTTGATATAGTTTGGAGAAAAACTTCAGTCTCAGCAAGCACTTTTTGTGCATTTCGCCACCCTCTTATACAGGCACCCTACCTAGAGTGCCTTCATATATAAGATAGTGAAACGATATGAGCATTAACATTTGATTGGTCGAGAGGATTTTGGACCATAAACTTGGCGACCCTGCCTTTATTGCCAAGTTAATGTTCGTTGACTTACCTCACTCGTTTAATAGAACATATCCCGGCGAGTATTGCCAAGTTATGGGATGTGGGTTGCAAAATTTTGATAAAAGCTTTCAATCTGAGCATGAGCCATGTGTGTATTCTACCACTCTTTTATTTATATAGGAACTCAAAAGGCAACAATGTAGATTAAATTGAATGCGATTGTGACTCTTATGGCCAATCCACTTTCTCTAAAATACGCAAATAAGTACATTAAAAAGTAATGAATGTAAATAATATTTTATCTGCATAAAGGAAGTTTTGCAGAATTGCAAAAAACTGTGGATATTTTATTTTTACTTCTTCATTACATATAAATCTGCTATAAGGTTCAATAATGCTCGTGAAGTACAGCAATAACATAGCAGGTCAATTTTCTTTTCGATTACTCATTTGAAATTTTTGCCTTTGACAAATTCTTCGCTTCTATATTCTGCATAAAGGAAGTTTTATCAAGGTTACACTAGATACCGGGCTTGCTCATTAATTATCATGACGTCACAAATGGTGGCTGGCCGCGACGAAATGATTGGCACAAAGCGATGGACGCGTCGCTTTGTACCAATCGCTGTTCGCGGCCAGCCACAATTTTTGACGTCATGTGAATAAATGAGCAAGACCGGTATCTAGTGTTGCCTTGGTTTTATCAACGAATTTCTGCTTTTGGAATCTAAACAAGAATGGGAATAAAAATGTTTTTTTTTTTCTTTTACTTTCTGCTTTTTGTTATTAGTCCAAAATTTTAAATTTTCACAAACAAAAATGTTTAGAAACTCTTAATAATATTTTTTTAATGCTTGTAAACGTTATATCTGGGTCATTTGGTAATTTTGTAATAAATCTAAGATTTTTAAGAAATTAATATTATATGTTCTTAATAATCCATTTTTAAACATATTTTAAGTGCAAAATATTTTTTTCGTTCATTCAAAATTCAGTCAAACTTCTTTTTTACGAATTATTGTATTTTACAAACTTTTCCTTGCAAATAAGACCATTTTATAAATTTTCATTGCAAAATAACTTCTAATTAGAGAAGTGTATTCTCTATTTAACGAACTTTTTCTTGTGATCTAAAATATTTTCTCTTTATTTCTCGTGCTATTTCCGGGCATTTCAAACTGGGCTGAACTTGAAATGGTTTTACCAAGTATTTACAGTGTATTCCTGGACAGTAATGTTGTTTTATTCTTGTTTTTTTTTTCTAAAAATTTTTCTGATAAATAAAATTACTAAAACAAATGGATAACATTTATAAAAAGTGTAATTAAATATTTTTTATATGAATTTAAAATTTGACTTTATATTGCGCAAAGAATTTTAAAAGGTAAATATTAATTTAAAGAATTTTTCGTATAACGAACTTTTTTGCTAGATTTAGCAACTTCGTTAAACAGAGGTCATGCAATTCATGTATGACAAGTTAACTAAGAGGAAATTCCATAAAAAAAAATTGTTCATCTATCGCAAAAACTTTTGCTATACAACTTAAGTAAATCCTAATGTAATATATACTGTAAATTGTGTTCTAAAACGCCTGAAGCAACAAACATTCATGATGAGAATAAATTTAAAATGCTAAAATTTAACAAAAAGAATAATTCAGCGTGGTACGAGATTTTGCATGACACCAAAAAAAAAATATAGTTAGTTCAAAATTCCGACAATAGAAGGCGCTGCTGCAGAGAATTCTATGGAGTAATTCCACATAGCTATCGCAAAGCTAAATTTAGATAAAAAAACATTAGAGAATACTGCATGTTCACTTTTAATACGTAAAACTAATAATGGTGCTTGAGGTTATCATGTGCTGTTTTCAATCACAATAATATCACGCACCATTATTATTTTTGCGTATTAAGAGTGTACATGCAGTATCCTCTAATGTTTTTGTATCCAAATCTTGCTTTGTGAGCAATACGGAATTATTTCATGGAATTATTTGCAGCAGCGCCCTCTATTGTTGGATTTTGAACTATACATGTATATAATTTGCGTGTGTGTTTGTGAACGTGTGTATGTTTGTGAACGTGTGTGTGTGTGTGTGTGTGTGTGTGTGTCTGTAAACGCTCTATCTCCCGAACAATTTGAGATAGAGACTTGAAATTTGGCATGTACTTAGTATGTAATAATGGGAAGAAGTTTATTGAATTTCAGTAACCTAGATTGTGCGGAACTATGTTCTTCGTACTCTCGAAATATTCGTACTGATAAAAGGTATATAAAATTTTTCGAAATTGTTTATTTTAAGGAGGGAATATAAAATACAATAAAAAAAACAAATTTTGCATAAAGAATGAAGTCGATTGGATAATTAGTTGCCGAGATATTTATAATCCTATTTACCACACTCTTCGATTTTTCATGACCCTGTATTTCATTCAAATTTCAATTCAAAGATATACTTTAATTGGAAATGAGACGCTTAATCCGACGAAGAAAACCGTTAGTTAATATGATTATCAATTTTGGAGTTATAAGGATGTTTCTTTTAAACAATTCAGTAATAGAGCATTTAAAGCGAGGCTAACGAAAAAGACAGGCTACCGCGGTTCATTCCACTTATCTTTTTTTTGCAGAGCACTAGAGTGACGTGATGCTGTTTTCTTACACCTGCATTGGTGCATTCGAGCAGCACGTGAATCTCGCGGTCTGTTAAAAAAAAGATACGCGTAAAGAACCGCAGTAGCCTTTCTGTTTCGTTTGCCTCGATTTAAAGCAAGGCTAACGAAAAAGAAAGGCTACCGCGGTGCTTCACGCGTATCTTTTTTTACAGACCGCCTGTGTCACGTGATGCTCGAATGCACTAATGCGGATGTACGATTAGAGCATCACGTCACTCTAGCGGTCTGTAAAAAAATGTAATTGGAATGCAGTGCGGTAGCCTGTCTTTTTCGTTAGCCTCGGATTTAAAGTTTATGACGTCATCAATCCACGATTTTATTCGAATTGCAATGCATTTTATAAATATTTTATACATGTTTTATTTTCATATTTTATATTATGCATATTCATGATGGGTAAGTATTACTGTGGCCCCAAACGACTAGTTTTATTTATATTAACTTTATAAATTTCATAAGTAATTAACATATTAAATCAAATATATAAGTACATCAACACGTATAAAACAACATCAATTGCAGAGGAATAGAAAATTGCCTCTTTGAGCTTAAATGGGTTATATGTTTAACAAACCATTGTCAAATATAGAGGCATTTAAGTTCGCAGGTGCATAGTAAGATTTCTCCTGAAAATTAAAGTTTTAAAATTTTTACACTATTTCAAATATATTAGAAATGACTGACATATCGGTGACTTCGTTCGATTTTGTAGAAATACGCTCCTGTTTGTGTTAGCATTCCTAATAACTATTTTGTGATATTCCCTTTTTTAACACTTTCCAACAACATAGTTGAAAAGTGTTTAAGATTGCGGTTTGTTTGTTTGTCTATCTGTCCGTCTGTCTGTGCTCTAACTCTTGTAAATATACTGGGATTGTCATGAAATTTTTATACAATATTGAATTTTACTATAGAATGTTCGGTATTGAAAGAGAAGTGTGTAGCATTAATAGTTCATTTACAGGGACACACAAAAGAATTCCATTACATTATGGTCTATGGAGAAAATGATGTTACAATATATCAAACATAATGAAAATTATATGCATTACTAAGGTGGACTATAGCATGCTTTTACCACAGTTTACAATTACTAGCATTTATAGTTCGATTACAGGGACGTACAAAATAATTCCTTTCATTATGATGTATAATCTATGCCAGATGCATGATTTTTCGTTCTTGTTTTTTAGGGTTTCGTGAGATGAACGAAACCCTATTTGTCCCGCTACGTTATCTGTCCGTCACAGAGCCGGTTTTCAGGAACTATATAACTTACAGACTTGAAATTTTGTGTACTTATAGCTGAATATCTACTATGAAGCTGAAAATCATAAAATAAAATAAAAATATTATTTTAATATAGAGAGATAAAAAAAAATCTAACAAACTTTTCGTAATAAATTTAAATATTTTTCGTTATAGCAGTTGCCAACAATTAAAAATCCTCAATAAAATTCTTTCTACAATAATTAATTTTCTATTGAAATATTTCCACGTGAAAAATTAAAATGAAATAAAAAGTTTCAATTGAAAAAAAGATTAATATGGCGTCATATAGGTAATAAAACGGAAATTTTCAAACATTTCTAAATAATACAAGGAGTATGAGTATGTGTAAGTACAGAAAGCAGGTTAACATGATGTCATTAGAGAATAAAAAAAAAAAATATTAATCCGACGTCATATTGGAAGTTTGGATTTTTTCAAAGGTTTGAGAATAATACAAAGAGAGTATCAATATGAGTAATAGAGAAAGCAAGTAGATACGACGTCAGCAAGTGATTGTAAGTTTGAGGAACGTATTGAATCATGATAGAAAAAAAAAAAGAAGAAAAAACCTGATTATGGAAATATTGGCATATTTTAACATTTTGAAGGTTTCTATACAACATGTTTAATTTTGATATTGATTTTTTTTAATATCACATTTAGTCCACATGACAGCTATCTGACCGGTTTAGATTTTCAAAAGAAAACGAGAAAAATAGACCGGAAAATTTTTACTTTATAAAAAATATGACTTTTTTTTTTGGAAAATGAAATTTTTCATTTATTAAATACAGAATAAAGTATTTTGAAAGGAATATTACACGAAACCCTTTTTGCGATTTCGATCACACTTACCCACTTGTTCTATATTTGACTCGAGATTTTCCTATCGTCACTTATCATTAATAATTCAACATTTTCTGTCTACATTGATAAAAAGTATATATTCTTATGTACTTTTTAAAATTTTTAAATAAGGAACTGTGTTCTGAACCAATGAATAAAAAATAATTATACGATTTTAAAAAGTTTTTTTTATAACTTTTCTATTCTTTTTCAGAGATTGGAAGTTGAGAGTTAAATGTTACCACGTCCAGTTGAAAAAGTGATGGATGGTTTTCCGCGATGGAAACACATGTCATAATTCACACAAATTTCAAAAACTTTAGAGCAGATTTACTGGTCTGAAAATTTGTTTACACAAAGGATGAGAAAACTTGAAATTCGAAAAAAAAAAAAAATCAACAATATGTAGTCACTGTAAAAACATAGTAATCAATTTCTCATTCCGAGATTGAATAAAAAAAAAAAAAAAAAAAAAAAAAAAAAGAAAATGAAAGAAAGAGACATTGTAAGAAAAATATTTTCTCTGATAAATACAGTTCCTGATGTTAAGTTTGTTTAAAATGTTATGAATTGAACTGATTGAAGTTTTAGCATTTTTATTCAAACAAGTCTAACGATTATATACAGATTAAAATGCTTAAGTGATAAAACTAAAACACAAAAAAGCTTATAAAACATTTTAATGTAATGATCGACATGTTTTGAACGCACAAACGGCGCTATTGTCAGGTTACACATGATAAAAATAAACTATTATCGCAAAAAGTAAGGGAGTGTGCCATTCTGTTCCACTTCTAAATTGAATTTAATCTTAGAAATCCAAGTTATTCATTTGAGCAAGGAAGTTATTAAGTAAGGTGTCTATATGTTGCCATATGATGAAAACATCATCTACGTATCTAAGCCATGTATGGGAGGGGGGAGGGGTGTAAAATCTAATTTGTGAAATATACAGAGACAGATCTAGACTAAATTTTAGCCGTTGCAAGATTGTAAATTTGCGCCCCCTCCCCCCTTTGCTCCCAAGAATATCAGAATAAAATCTGCGTAAACAATTGCTTAAGGAAGTAATATTAATACTCAATACACAAAATCTGTATTTTTACTATGTATTTTTCCTATATAAAAAGTACAATATTACACAATACAAAAATTACAGAAAATATACCGGTTTTAACATCTACAATACCCTCTATTAAAGATTTACTTTGCGAGTTTTCTTTGATGCAAAATTTTTTATTATATCGGCATAAAGTAATTTGCAAGCTATCTCATTTTCTAAATTTATTATACAAAAACTGGATAACCGTTGTTCTTTTGTTAAATTTCTTGGATATCTTTTAATCAATTTTAATTTACTGAAACTTCTTTCATTAGAAGCGACGGATACAGGTAGTGGTTAGTAATATTTTTAGACAAGTAGTTAGATTTGGATAAGCATCATGAAGTCCATATAAATTTATAATTCTTAGCAGTTCAATAGCCGAACTTGACTTCATCTTTTGGTCGAACTCCAGTGCATGATAATTGAAGCTTTCGACTTCCAGAAGAAGTTCCTCTTTATCTATATCGTTTTTATACATATTTGCCAACTGCTCAGTTTGCGCTTGTAATTCTTCTTATGATTCTTTTAGGAAATGCTTTCCATGAAGAAAACTAAACATGCCATAGAGAATTTGAATAGCTTCAAATCTGTTTCTTAATTCAGTTAGGATTTTGTCCACTACTTCAACGATCTTTAGTTTGAATTTCTCATCATCATTACTTTAATCTTCACAAAGCTCATCAAAAAGCCTCTTCTTTTTCTGTCTTCCTCGTTTCCCTAAATTTTGCCTCAACACCAATATCAATAGCAATACCATTCGCATCCTGTGTTGCATTAGTTGCAATACTTGCCATTTCTGAATCTACCATATTAACCCGTTCGGGACAATGGGTCCATATATGCACCCCCAAAAAGAGCATACAGAATTTGTTTTAGGCCCCAGTAAAAAATAAAGTAATATTTGCTTTCTCTAATTAGAGCATTTTTGTGATAGTTTAAGTAAAGGTAGCTTTTTTAAAAAAAGTGGTGCCAACCGAATAAAATTTGTGTAAAAGCCGCCGGTCCCGAGGGGTTCATGAGACCATCTAAGTGTTTTACAGACCTATCAATCGTCATGTCTTCCCTTTGAGAAAGTTTGTTCACTATATCGAGTTGAGTCAGCACTTTATGCCAGAAGCATGTCATCACTATGAATTCAAATTTGGTAATATTAAAGAGTAGTGAAGAAGCTTCTGTTTTTGTTTCAGGAGTTGCTAATGGGTCAGTTTGTAATTCCTTTAGAACATTTATGATCTTTCCAATATGTTTATAAATTGTTATTACAGATTCACGTTTTGATGACCACTGAGTAGTACTTTCTAATTTTAGTGAAAGAGGCACATGTTTTCTTAGAATGTCCCATCTACTAGTTGAGACACTAAAATATTTGTAAAGACAATTTAAGATACCAAAAAAAGTCTCGGCTACTGGTAAAATTTTGGCAGCATTTACACCAACAAGGTTGAGGGTATGAGCAGAACGAGGAACAAAAAATGCTAAATCACTTGCTTGCAATATTTGGGTTTGGACTCCTTTATATTTTCCGGACATATTGGAGCCATTGTCGTAGGATTGGCCCCTACAGTTATTAAAAGCTAGATCATCGTTTTCTAATTTCTCTAAAATGAGTTCTGTAAGGGCTTCTCCAGTTTTCTGGCTGACATTGAAGAAGTCAATAAAACCTACAATTGACCTACATTAGAAATAAAGAAGCAAGCATTTTTTTTAAGCGGGAAGCATTTTTTCAAATAACTATAACTTTTTAAAAATTATAGTAGAACTGTTATAAACTTTATTCGTTATTGTACGTAAAAAGAAACAGGAGATTTGAAGCGAAAATATAAGCAATGCAAGAAATGTAAACAATCATGACGATCTCGATTAAAAGTAACTTTTAAATTTATTGCTATGTTAACCTATGCCGTTTAAATTTAATTAATGTACTTTTTAGCTTCAAAATTAGTACAAGTGGCGTGACTGTGAAGCACAACTTTAGTTAACATGTTTTATTAGATAAACATTTCTAATGAAAGATTTAATTAATTTTTAAAAAGTATAGGTGCGATATTTCGGAAATTAAAATTTAAAAGGCTTATTAACAACTGATATACATAAATAAAAACATAAAACTGATTCCCATGGATAGAAAACCTTTTTAACTACATAAATAAAATGTCTTCAAAGGACCAGAACGCGTTGAATTCTCAACAGAGTAAGTTTCGTTTTCAATTTTTAGAAAAAATGTCTGTTAATTACAAGAATATCTAAATTTAGAAGAATTTAATAAAAAAGCGATTTATAATTATTTTCTTACATATCAACTCAGTTATTGCATAGAAAAGGAGATTTTTAGAACATAAATAATACATATAAATTGTTATATGGTGTAGCACGTATAAAAAACAAGTAACTTGGTTGCTTACCTTCATGAATATCGCTTGGCGTAAGCCATGAGGACATACTAGATGCTAGCTGTGAAGCCTACTCTTTTCTTTTTTTAGCCTTCTTTCTGTAATAATCTTCCGAATGTCTTTTAGACATAACCGAAATAAAATACTGCATACGCTGTGAA
The DNA here is from genome assembly GCA_963931845.1 of Maratus michaelseni. Lineage (NCBI taxonomy): Eukaryota > Metazoa > Arthropoda > Arachnida > Araneae > Salticidae > Maratus > Maratus michaelseni. The sequence goes on from OZ007591.1 coordinate 315,055,624, forward strand.
GCAACATACAGGTGGCCATAATTAAACTGCAAGTGTTCAAGGGGTGCTGGAGAGAAAACTACCGGGTATATTCCAGTGAAATTTGGTATCTACACGTTTCAGAACATGCGCAAGTCAAATATGCAAAACAAAATCACCATTTTCACCCGATAGATGGCGCTGTACCGTATTTAAACGTTCACCGGTGTCATATACAACCTCCAAAATCGATAGAAAGAGCATAATGACATTCTAAGAGGCATATAAACAATATAAAATAACATTTACAGTCTATCAAAATTCCATACATTTCTCTTCAGTAATTAAATCTTTACAGTAACATGTAATAAAAATTAGCGTAAATAAGATCACAAATTAAACAATCCATAAAGACGCTTTGGAAAACAAGCCACTATTTATTCAATGAAATTATTACATGATGTTCTCAATGTGTGAACCACCAAATGCAATCACATGCTGAAAACGTAAAACAGCATGGTCCACCGTCGCATTTAAAATCTGTGGTGTAACACACCTCACGTGTCTCGTTATGCTAGATTTCAATTCAGCAACAGAAACATGTCGTTCTCCATAAACCATATCTTTCAGATGTCCCCACAGATAAAAATCGCAAGGGTTAAGGTCAGGTGAACGTGAGGGCCAAGCGTTGTCGAAACCACTGCTTATGACTTGGTCCGCATCAAAGGTATCATGCAGCAATTTTTTAACATCTTTAGCGATGTGAGGGGGTGCTCCGTCCTGAATAAATACCGTGGTTTCTAAACAATGTCTCTCTTGCAATTCTGGAATCAATTGTTGTCTCAACATCGCACCGTTGCTAATCCCTGTAACACTAGAGCGTTTGGGACGGGACCACTTGGAGTTGGGGTCTCAAAGAAATATGGGCCCACAAGAAAATCACAAGTCATTCCACACCATACAGTTACATAATCGGTATGGAGGGGTTCTTCACGTTTAGCGTATTGTTTGTTCGTTCCCCATATCCTGCAGATATGCGCATTTACACTACCTGATAGTGTAAAATGCTCCTCGTCTGTCCACAATATTCTCTGTATCCAAGTGTCATCTTCACTGATTTTCGACAGGACAAGGATTGCAAAATCAAATCTTAGGGTGTCATCATGAGGTTTCAATTCTTGAAGAATTTTAATTTTATAAGGATAACGCCGAAGAATGTGGCGCAACACATTATGCACAGTTGACCAGGGTAGAGATAATGTCCGAGCCACACTTCTTGCAGCATACTGGCTCCTGAAATGCTACTCGTAGTCGCAATGGCGTCATCAATTTGTTGCACTCTTTCCGGGTTTACGGGCCGTTGCCCTCTTGTGCCTGGAATAACGCCCAATTTTCCTGATTCTTCAAATTTTAAAGTCATATTTTTCAATTTATTGACACTCATTGGACCTCTTCTTAATCGTTTCATACGCCGGTATTCTTTCAGAGTAGCTGAATAATTGCTACCATTCTGATAGAATATCTTCTCTAACAATGCACGTTCCTTCTTATTCAGAGTCATGACTGGCCTTTACTTAATGTATTGATGTATTTATACAGTTCGATGGGTTTAAAATTTGCATATATACCGTCGATAAGCATTGAAACACGGTATAGCGCCATCTATCGGGTGAAAATGGTGATTTTTTTTGCATATTTGACTTGCGCATGTTCTGAAACGTGTAGATACCAAATTTCACTGGAATATTTCCGGTAGTTTTCTGTCCAGCACTCCTTGAACACTTGCAGTTTAATTATGGCCATCCTGTAGAACGGTGCCATGAAAGAGATTAAGCAAAATCTTTAAATTTTAAATACATACAAATTTCTTAAAAATACTGGTGGCAATGTGATATTTTATATAATGTAATACAAATTAATTTATTTTTTATTTCTGATCCTTATACAACGAAAGTAAACCGCCGTTGAACAAAATAAAATTGAATATTTTTTCATGTGAATTTTTAATTTTCCTTTATTTTTAATCTTTTATGATTCCTCATTTTTGCGCCCTTCCAAGTCTTGCACCCGGGGCAGCTGCCCCGGCTAACCCCCCCCCCCCCCTTAGATCCGTCACTGGAAATATATCAGTTTCTAGAGGTCGTAATATAAATTCTGCTAAAAGTCCAGATATAAGTTAATCCATTGGGGCCCCATTATTTTGTTTATAAATCTTATTATACGATTATGTCACATTTCATCGAACGATGTTTTAATATTTTAAGTTTTTTCTCTTTACTTAGAATATAAAACAAAAATCGTTTTGACGCAGTTAAACGGTAGCAGCCGCTTCTGTGGCAACTAATAGTTAACTCTTTGCCTGTGGAATATATTTGAAAAAAACGTGCCAAAAATGGAAAAAAAAAATTCTCTCTTAACCCTTTAACGGATGAAACACTTCAATTGCTAAAATGTCGAAATAAATGATTGACACCGGAAATTATAAACAAATTAATTTTTATATAATAAAAAAGCGATATTTCACATACATAATAAATGGAAAACATTTCTATTAAAATTCTGCTGTCATTGTTCAATTTCGTAATTAAAGTTTTGTGGTTTCCTAGGGAAACCAATGAACGTTAAAAGGTTAAAACAATGAAAATAAACTTTTCACTTGCGAAAAATTTATATACGTGCCTGTCAAACATAATGTGGTTTGAATGAAATTTGGGAAGAACTGCAAAATTACAAAAATCCGACAAATGGCGCGAAACTGCCGAACTTTTCGCGGGAAAGTATCGCCATCTATTGGGAAAATTGTAAATTACATATTATGCATTGAACGAACTGATTTCGGGCTTCACGGAATTGAAACACTGATCTATCTCTTGCCCGAACTCAGGTTGGGCATTCCAAAACTGGCGCATTTGCGTTGCCCGAACTCAGGTTGGGCATTCAAAAACTGGCGCATTTGCATTGCCCGAACTACGTTCGGGCGTCACAGGCAAGGGGTTAAAATAATTCACTCTTCTAATTATAAGAAAAACACAACAGTTTATTCAGAATTTCAGTAGAGAAAAAGAATAATCTGTATAAGCTTAACCCTATCACTATGTCCTTGGGTCCACGCGGACCCCAAGCACTTTCAACAAGTTGTCAAAAAAATCTATCACTCACTCAGTAGTTTCAGCCGGTGACATCTCATATCATAATGCTTGTAACACACGGTAAAAATTAAAATGTACAAATATAAGTGGTACTTGTTTGTTTTTTTAATTTGAAAAATAGATAGCATATTTGTCCTGGGCAACAACAGAGCATATTTTGATAGGACATAGTGGTAGGGTTAAACTAGACATTAAAACCACTTAAATGTCAATTAATGTCAAATCACTTTTAAATTCTAATCGAAATTAAAAACTATGTAAACTAAATTATCATTTCACATGAGTATAAAATCTACTTCATAGAAGACTAGGGAAAAAAATCATGCGTCAAGCATAGATTATGAAACACTTTCCAATACATTCAGAATATTGTAAAAAAATCTTCCCCCTTTAATAAGGCGACAAATGATATCTAAGTATACAATTTGTAAAACGGGTAAGACATTTGAAAACAAAATTTCGACAGTTACTAATCTACAATCGGCAAATAGTTCAATTTCCTTTGTGAATCTCAGTATATGATATATAGACGTGTAAATTATACTACATAGTATGCTAAAATTTAGTTCAGTTTGGACACTCGTAAAGCAGTTCAAGTTTCCCTTGAGAAATTTTCGTCAATAAACAGAAATAAACTCAAATTCTTTTGTGCAGCCCTGTATATGATCTAGAGAATTTATAAAACCAAGTAATGTGCAAAAATTTAGTGAAATTTAAAAACGTATACCACAACTGAGAAATTATCGCTCATAGACAGTACTGCAACCTAATTCCTTTGTGTGTCCCTGTAAATGAACTATGAATGTTATGCACACCCTAATCTACAGTAAGCATATTGTAGTGCTACTCATTGATGTATATCAATTTCAATTTATGTTTGAAATAGTGTAACATCATTAAAATAGATTGAAAAAGATTTTCCACCATACGCAATAATGTAACGGAATTGTTTTGAGTGTCCCTGTGAATGAACTATGAATTGTACTACATTGTACTTTATAGATTTACTTCAAATGAATTCCTTATAATCATATATTATTATTCATTAAAATGAATGTGATATATTAATTAGTTTTGCTTTTGAACACAAAAATGTCATTTGTAACTTACAAAAAACTTGAGCATTTTTTAGTGCTGTATTCAATTTTGGATGACACAGAGGCTGGATTGACACCATTTCTTGCTGTTTTATTGACCCCTCTTCCCCCCACATTATAATCATGCGACATGCTAGCTGGCTAGTGCGGCAAAGAATCGCGTTTTCTGTACATGAGATGAAAAATGCCTTTTAAACTTTGTATTTTCATTAAAAGTACGAGAGAAGGGGAAGACCACTGCACAAAAAGAGTTGGAGGAGAAAATAAATGCCATTTTTGCACAATTCATAGGTCAATTCTTTTCAAAAAAAAAAAAAAAAAAAAAAAAAAAACGCCAGATTAAATAATTTGGTCACCGGGTAGAAAAACTTGGTCGCTATTGACGACCTGGCGACCGTATTGTTCAAAGCATTTGTTCAAAGTATCATAAATCGGGAAGTTTTGGTAGTACAAAAATGGAATTTTTACTGTTTTACTTGATAGAGTAATAAAAACGTTTTTCTAAATATAAGTTATTGAGAACCATGATAAAAATTGAATTCCTAATTTTTTCTAAGAATAACTTTTCTGACGTAAATCTATTTTCACGTGATGAAGAACAATATTTGATACGTTTTTGCATTTGGAGCTATTCCTCCAAAGCCTGTAGGTCTAGAAGTTGACTATTGGTCAAAGATAAGAAGGGACATCCCCCTGTATATTGATTCAGAGTTGTATAAAATATTTCATGAAATAATACTTGCATAATTAGACATTTTATTCCATTTTATATATAAAACTGTGTTCACCTTCCTAACTCCAAAATATCATTGTTCTTACGTATTCAAATGGTTCAACATATAAAATGAAACGGAATAATATTACTATAATTTTCTCTTTTTGTAAACGTATCACTTATTATAAAAATAAATAGGATATGCTTATTAGGAAAATAGTTCAGAAAATTATTCTTATACGTTTAATTATATAACGCCTTCAGATCCTTGAGTAATCAGAAATTCAGTGTACCCTTGAGTAAAACATCTTCAATAAGGGACTCTTTTTTTAGTTTATTCAATTTTTCCTTTTTACCGTAATCAAGACAAACCATTTGATAAATTTAATGTTTCGATACCTAGAATAGAATTGTTAAATGCCGTTTACAACTTAATTCTAGTACCAAAACACAGCAACAATGTTGATTTAACAAAATAAAAGTTTTAAGGAAGTGGCGAAATGTTTGAGTGCATACTTATTCATATAGGTAGGGTTATAACTGAATTCTAGTACCAAAACACAGCAATAATGTTGATTTAACAAAATATAAGGTTTAAGGAAGTGTCGAAATGTTTGAGTGCATACTTATTCATATAGTTAGGGTAGGATTAAATATTGTTTCGATTTTTAATTTTTTGGTCAGAGAAAATGTATATTTTCTTAAATATATGAATTTGTACTTGTTTTATATTATAGTTTGCATGAAAAATATTTAATAAAATCATAATTGATATTAATATGAAAAACAAATTATTTGTTTTTGCCAATTTTCACAATGTTTTTCATTGTTACTTTTATATAAATTCTAGTCTTTATAATGAAAGATAGTAAGAAAATAATAACAGCAAGAAGATGATTTAAGGACAATTGTAATTACAATAATTAAAAAAAAGATTTACTCGTATTAATTCAACATTCAAAACTTTAATTTGGAAATTAATGTATTTTAATTTTTATTTGTATCTTACTTTTTTTTAAATACAAATACTGCTGCTTAAAAAGCAAGGTTTTGTTAAAAACAACTATTGTTGATGCAAATTTGAACGATGATCCTGTTTAACAATTGAAATTATTTCATAATGGAGATTAATAATGAATGTACTGTTAAAAAAAATTCTTCGATATGCATAACAAATCTATCGGGTATAGTGTAAGAAATTAAAATCTATATTTACCGTATTTTAACATTAAATATAATAAAACAAATAATTCTAAGAAGTTTGGTTCACGCAATCATACAATAAAGCTTGAAATGTAAGCAGATAATTTCATTATTAAATGGTATGTTTTCAACGTTTGTGTTAATTTTTTAAATATGTAAATATATAATAAAATAACAAAATTATTGCAAGACATTACAATAATGACATAAGAACCAATCATTCAGAATGTACATAATCATAGACTCCACTTTTATCAAAATCCAAACCTGAAAGTTATAATTTTCGATTATGATTTTTCAATCAAAATCACATATGCGAATCAGAAAAAAACCAACATTATATGTTACATAAAATACGAGATTTATAAAAATACGTTTAAGAAATTGCCATTATTACTTTAATCCTTATCATAAGGACATAAAAATATAATACATATTTTTTTTTTCGAAATCTTCTTTAAAACTACAGGAAATTAATTGATGTTTTATATTTTTTATTAAATTTATCCCCCTTCTACTAAAAAAGCACGATAAATATTTCAAGTAATTTAAAGAATAAATCTATTATTTTTTAAATTGTTCTAAACTTATGAAAATGCAGTCATTTTTATTGCCAAAACATTTCAAATACTTATTTTTTAAATCTATCATTTTGGCATCCCCAGCCAAATATTATAATTCAGCGTTCAGTGGTCTCTGAGCAGTCTGAAAGATACAAAAACAAGCACGAAAAATCAGGCATAGATTAAAAGACACTTTCCAACACTAATTAATATTATTAATTAATATTATTAAAGAATTTTATTTTTTGTACAATCAGATGAGATATCTAAATGAACAATTTAAATAAAGTGCGACAGTAAACGATTTTTCCCCTACACCATAATGTAGAGGAATTCTTTTGTGTGTTACTGTAAGCGAATTATAAATGCTACACACTTAATTTTCAATAGAGAGTTAATCTCATTAACAAATAAAAATCACGTGTCAATCCGAGAATATTTACACGACTGAAAGCATGGACAGACGGTCAGATAGACGGGAAAACAAAATTCATAAACACTTTTCAACAAGTTGAAAAGTGTTAATAGCAAGCACTTTACATTATTATACAGATATAATTAAAATTCATGTACCGGGTGTCCTAAAATTGACTGACTGATTTTAAAATTCAATAACTTCCAAACGGTGACAGATATTTAAAAAAATCTTGCAGGAGAGTAATGTAAGATGTCAGGAGTTTTGTTTTTTTTAATTCCTCATTTTAGATCGAATTATCAGCAATAGATGGCGTTGCGAACAATAGGCATCCAATCCCGACAAAAGCAGAAATCATCCAGCATTGGTGTGAAGGAAGGAGGTTGAATACATGGAGTGGGTCTCATTCATATAAAAAATGTTATTTAGATGAAATTATAATTTAAACAATAAAATTTTATTCAGAATCGGGCCCTAAGAACAAGATTGTATTAGCGAATGAGATCCACTCCATGTATTGAACCTCCTTCCTTCGCCTCAATACTGGATGATTTTAATTTTGGACTGGATTGCACTGCTATCGCTCGCAGCGCCATCTATTGCTGGTAATTAGAACTAAAAAAAACTCCTGACATCTTACATTACTCTCCAGCAAGAATTTTTTTAAATATCTGTCACCGTTTGCAAGTTATGGAATTTTAAAATCAGTTAATCCGTCTTAGGGCACCCGGTATATGAATTACATTTACGGTTTCTTTCACTTTTTTAATGCAATTTCTGACACAGTGGATACTATCCGATAATGATTATTGGTGATTGATTCAGATGAATTTGAAGGAGCCCATTTGACAAAGTAAGTGTCAAGGAGGATGTTTTTTTAAATATTTTTTTGTTTTGTTTTATGTGACAGTTTCTTGTGTATGTGATGCTAGACACAGGCTTTCTCGATGTCGTGGCGAGCTTTTACAAAGTAGCCAATCGTCTATAGACATCGATTGTCAGAGATGCGCTGCAGGGGTAAATACTTTTAGGTAGATTTCGTAAGAAATACTACCTATTACATTCTCACCTAAGTTGGAATTTTTGAAAAATTTTTAAAGATCTACGCCAATCATGACTCCCAGAAAACAAAATCCCCCTCAGTTCAAAACTTTATCTATCTATCTATCTATCTATCTACCTATCTATCTATGTCACTTTTTTATGGACACGATAAGTGCAATAATTCTTCACAAATCTCTTCCAAAATGATACATAAAATTAAGGGGCATAAAATCTCGGTCAAGTTCGTTAATGGGCAAAATCGGACCAAGGGGTGAGGGAAATCTGGGGTTTCTTGTGAAAACAGAAAAAAACCCATAACGTCTTAATTATGATACGTATCGAATCCGTTTAAAGTTATTATTACTTCTAGGAAAAGGGCCGAAAATTTATGTATGATAGATTTTTGATATCATTAAAAATGGTCCCAAGAGGGGGGGAAGGGTTGTTTTAGAAGAAAAAAATTCATAACTTCGTCATTTTAAAAGATATCAAATTCATTTATAAATTTATTATAATATTAATTTATTATAATATTATAAATTTATTATAAATTATCTTACTATTATCTAAAACTTTTATATTGACAAGTTTTTTATAGGACCAACCCTTATAACAAAAAAAATCCCTGCCGGCTCCGCTTGCGAACAAGTTAGATTTCGAAGTGGGCGGTCCCTTATAGAAGCCAACTGCGGAAACATGTCAAAAAGGTAATTTCTCCTGCAATTCCCAACAAACAGGCGCCCCACGGTCTGCGTCTTCGAAATCTACCTGTGCCTGTAGGCCGAGCCGTCAGGGTTTTTTTCAGTAACGCTGTTCATTTTTATCATTTCATTTATCAAATATATGTACTCCTTTAAGGAAAGCAATGGTTCTACATAACTGAATCTAAGTAATTCTTGCATTTAAAAACTGTATATGAGATATTTCTGTTAAAAATTTGAATAAATTCATCAAAAATTAAATAATTATATAATTACTTTAATAATTTTTTCGAACTCTCTAAAATTAAAAAATAATTAATTAGATCTTTTAATTCAAGATTTAAAAATTAACTATTAATCAATTATTTATTCAATCAATATCATTCAATTATTTATTCACTACATGTTTCATTAAAAAAAACAAATAAACAACAACAACAAAGAAAAAACATAACATTATAATATTTTACCATTTACATCTCTTTCAGATGAATTCATTGCCACAGTCATTAAAAAAAATAATGAACCCACTTAATTAACTTTTATTATATATTTACATTAATTATCTTTTCATTTATAAAACGTAAGAATTTGATTATCAATAAAGCGAGCTTTTAGTTTTTTATTAATTTCATTCTGGGGGAAAGTTTAATATTATTTTCAAATTCTATTACGCGTCTACCAAATTTTAAATAATAAATGTATACTTATTCTCAAGTCAATTCGTTGATCATTACCCCTGCTTTATAAAATACTTCAGAAATGTAAATTATTTGAAAAAGATAATTAGGAAAAATAATAATTTTTTTATATTAAATATAAATTTAAAAAAGTCGTTAATGTGTGTAAAATATTAACCAATTCACTTAAATAAAAAGTCAGATATAAAGTTAATTAAATTTAAAGAAATACTACTAAACTGATGCAGTCTTTCCACTTATTCATTAAATAACTATCCGTTTGTGGTATTTCGTAATCGATTTACTATTAATGATTTTAATTAATTACAGACTGTTTTTATTTTGAAATTCTTAAGTGTATCAGACGGATTATGCCTAGAAGGAAAAAAATTAGTTAAAAAAAAAAAAAAAAACTGAAAGAAAGAAAGAAAGAACGATAGAATTTCTGTAAAGAAACAATATAGATTTTCAAAAATTCATGTCATTAGATTTTTGGACTCTGTATGAAAATTTTCGCACTCAATCCAAATTTTTTAGCATTGTAGTATTTTTTATATATATATTTAAACTTCTAAAGAAACATTAAGAATAAAAAATACCTGTAAACTGCATTAGTACAGATGTCGCAAACGCACCGGGGTTTCTTTTTAGCGCCAAAATGGCAATTTTTTGCCTGGCGGGGGTAACCTGATGATTTTTGCTTCGTATGACAACTTCGTATTTTTTAATAAAATGAAATGTGTATGTAAATAAATTAAAAATAAAATAATATAAATATAATTAATAAATAAAATGAAATATATGTGTAATAAAAATAATGTGTGTGTTAAATAAAACTGTGTGTAATAATAAAATTAAATATGTCTGTTAAAAATAAAATTATAATACAATTTTTTTTTCATTTTACGATAAAAGGATTACTGGAAAAAAATGCATTAAAACAAAAATCACTGGTCAAAAATGTTTTTAATGTGTGCAACAATAAAAGTGATGCTAGTAGTTATGAGAAGTATCATTAATAAAATCTGTCATTTGTCCATCGTATATGCTTGGGTTTGTTAATGACATGTTGGTTTGGTTATGACATCAAAAGGACACTCAGATCGAAAGGAAATAATATAAATGACATAACATAAAAGTAAAATAAATAACACATGTTACTGACAAATATCTTTTTTTCTTCCTAAGGAATAAAGGTAGTATGACAGAAAATTACTCTTAATAAAATAAGTAAGTATTAAACAAAACACAATAAATTTTGTTACAACCAGAGATAATCATTTTATCCCGAATCGTCAAAATATAACCATTTTAATTCCTTTGGTGATTAGTTTATATTTGAAAATCAGTTTCTGTATGAAAAAAAAATATATTTTGTTAAATTATATACTGCATGCAAGAGTGAGAAATTCACATAATGTGTCACGAATTCACGGTTATTTGCTATATAATTACTAATAATACTTGATATAATACTTTTAAACGTAACTGGTTAACATATACTGACAATTTTCAGTATTTTCAATTAAACAAAACATAATATATTTGTTACAACCAGAGATAATCAATTTAACACGAATCGTCAAATTATAACCACTTTTCTTCCTTTGGAGATTAGTTTCTAGTCAAAAATTAGTTTCTGTATGAAAAAAAAAAATTTTTTTTTGATAAGTTATACACTGCATGCCAGAGTGAGAAATTCACATAATGTGTAATGAATTCACGGTTATTTGCTAAAAAAAAATTACTTACTAAAAATAGTTGATATAATACTTTAAACCAATTCAACTATAAGCATAACTGTTCATATACAGTGGATTCCATAGAAGTACTGCATATAATTATTTCATTTATGTGTCGTTTTGTTTTTAGGCGTTTTCATAATTATATAAATACTTAGCACCTATAGTCGCCGTCTGGTCCGTCCGTCCGCATATAACAGCAGAAAAATTATTCAACCGAGTGATTTGATTTAACATATACACTATATTGCCAAAGGTGACCGGTCACTTGCGATTTTAGACGTTTTGTTAACTATCTAGAAAAATACCCGAGGAATTAACCTGAAACTGCAGGTGTTTAAACAGTGTAGTATAGGTTATATATTTCCGCGAAGATTTTTTTCATGAAACCCCATAGGGGACTGCCAACAAATTGAAAAATAACGAATATCTTTTGGATAACCCTGTAAAAAATAATGTAGCAAAGACGTTCAAACTCGAAATTTTTAATAAGTAACTTATTGTAATATACTGTGTTCATTTTTATGAGGATAGCATGTATACTCGTAGAGAAATTAAGGTTTTTATAAAAACAGTCCCAAATTTCGCCTAGTTTTTTCCTTATAATTTGCAGAGTTCTTAATATAAAAAAAAGTTCTTTTCAGAAAATATGACAAACAACATTGTACATAATACTCTGCAATCAGAATTAAAAAATAATAAAAATTGGATGGAAAATGAGACGGTAAATGTTTCACTGCGCATGCGCGAATGCAATCAAAATATAATATGCATAATGTATTAGCTAAGTATATAGAGCAACTTTTGTGAAAGTCTCAAAATCATAGCTTGAAAATTCTGAAAATTATCGTCGATAGAATAAACTCGAAATCCGTTGTTCCCAAAAAGAAGCAAAAAGATGAGGGGTTGTATCAAATATCTGTTGATTAGTGCCAAGATAGCGTACACAATATTGCACGTACTACTATATTTGGATACAACCCCTTATCTTTTTGCTTCCTTTTCAGAATTTTCAGAATTTTTAAGCTATGATTTTGAGATTTCCACAAAAGTTGCTCTATATACTTAGCTAATACATTATGCATATTATATTTTGATTGCATTCGCGCATGCGCAGTGAAACATTTTTAAGTAAATCTGCCCATTTTCCCTCCAATTTTTATTATTTTTTAATTCTGATTGCAGAGTGTTATGTAGAATGTTGCTTATTATATTTTCTGAAAAGAACTTTTTTTTCTATTTAGAACTCTGCAAATTATAAGCAAAAAATTAGGCAAAATTTGGGACTGTTTTTATAAAAACCTTAATTTTTCTACGAGTATACATGCTATCCTCATAAAAATGAACACAGTACATTACAATAAGCCACTTATTAATAATCTCGAGTGTGAACGCTTTTGCTACATTAGTTTTTACAGGGTTATCCAAAAGATATTCATTTTTTTCAATTTGTTGACAGTCCCCTATGGGGTTTCGTGAAAAAATCTTCGCGGAAATATATAACCTGTACTATACTGTTTACAAACCTGGAGTTTCAGGTTAATTCCTTATGTATTTTTCTAGATAGTTAATAAAACGACTAAAATCGCAAGTGACCGGTCACCTTTGGCAATATAGTGTATTATCGTTGCAGAATTTTGTTGAGTCATTTCAAATTTTATGAAAATCGAATGAAAATTTAAAAAGGTATTAATAAAAGTTTTTTTCATTCTATTAAATCCTATCATATGTAATTAATTCCATGATATCTCATGATAGGTAATGATTGTATGTTACCATGGTGGTTACATCCTATTTAAGTTGGAGTCATATTATTTCAGTATTACGGCATTTAAAAACCGAATTAGTATAGTAACATTGTTAAATTATAGCAATCCTATAATCTACCGACAGTTTTTTGGATAGATGTTTTCGGAGAAATAGATATTAAATTGGAAAAAAAGTCTAAATATGGATTTCAAATTCTGAAATTTTTAAAGCTAGGCTTAAGTTTTGCATTGGAATTTTTAGTAAATGTAAACAAAAGATAAAATGTTGCCAACTTAAAACGTACTTATTTTATTACGGAAATTAATTATATCATAATGACAGACGATATAATTTATTTCACTGAAATAATAACGATGATTTTTTTTACATTGTCTTCTATTGGATACTTGCGCATAGTATAATTTTAATGTATCAGAATTGTAATTACTTGTTTGTAAAATTGTATTGAAACTTAATTTCATAAAATAAAATTAATATCTATAATATGAAAACCTGCACACAAAATAAATTGTTTATTCATGCATTTTTACATAAGAGTGTAAACAGCTATTGCACCAAGATCTGAATATTTATAAAACTAGTTATAGTACGAACACACCTCATTTGTTACGTTTGACGTGCAATTTCCAACTTGTTTTATTTTAATATTTTCAGTTGGATGTTTCGTTTGATGTTAGTTAAATGTTTTCTGACAAATTTAGTTTAGGAAAGCAGCTAACTAAAGCAATGAATAAAATTTTTAGTATTTGTTATTTTCACTAAAAAGGTGATCTATTTGGCCTACCTTTTTAGGTTGTTAAAAGTTAAAATAAACTTTCTTAAATATAACATCTATCTTATGTTGTAAGATTGCAGATTTTACTAAATCACATATAGTATAAGTAGTGGGATTTCCCACATCTAGCCTAATATAACTTTGAAAAAAAAATAGCGAAAAGAAAATTAATGAAATTCGAATATATAGAGAATAATATACCAACATCCTTGCATGCACAAAAATTATATAAATACAATATATTCAATAATTGCAATGTATAGCAAAATATTGTTAATAAATAAACAATTATTTTACAATATATTATTTAAATATTTTAAATTTATCCTTATTTTTAATTTCCAGTCCTTCAATGCTTACCAGTTTAAGTATCTATCTATTACTAAAAATGTTTTTTAAATCCTAAAATTTAAAAGAGAGCTCCATCTTTTCATAAACATATAAATACATAAAAATTTTTCTTTTAATTAATTAAGTTGTTGCGCAAAATATACATATAAAACAAATAAACCACTGACATGTTTTGCTTTCATTCGAGATAAAATGATAGTGGTTTTTATCTCGAATGAAAACGAAACCTGTTACTTATGCGCGGCAGCATATTACTGCTTATTTTACTGTTTATTACTGTTAATTTTACGGTCTAATACTGGCAGCTGGGATGGCAGTATTATACTGTAAAATCAAAACTTTTTTTTTCCCCAGTGTATGCAATATTTCGTAAAAATGTAATTTCTCTGAAATTTCTATTTAAACAAACATTAAATTTTACCTTTAATTTGAATTTTGAAAATCTATAATTCTATGCTTCTGAAAATCTATGCTTAATTCTAAATTCACCAATTACCAGAGATGCATTTTCTATCTCATATCTAAGAAATTGCAGAGTTATGTATTGTATTGAACTTTTGTAAATGTTTGTAGAAAAATGTGCTTTTATTTTCAACATACATTAGACCCTAATTTTTAGGTAGTTACCATTACAAAACAAACAAACAAACAAAAAAAGCTACCTATAGCAGCCGTTCGGAGGAAAGCAATTGCGGTATATTTTACGGATCATGATCCCCAGACCCCAAAACCGTGATTTTTTGTAATGCCATTGCACTCATATTTATGAACCGATTTGGTGTACATATGGACTTATTAATATAAATGCTGGACGATTACACCATGAAATATTACAACATTAAAGAAGTGAATATAAAACATCACATATTTTTACTGAATGGTGTATACAAATTTGTATACACCATTCAGTAAAAATATGTGATGTTTTATATTCACTTCTTTAATGTTGGACTTATTAAGTTCTCGACCGAGTTCGTTGGCCAGCTTCATTTGCCATCTTGTTTCAAAACTTAAAGATTTCAAATTCAAAAAGATTTAAAAAAAGATTAGAAATCTAAAAAATTTTCATTATGTATTCGGTCTTAATACAAGGATTCCGGGGCATTTTCAGTTTTGCCTCTGTATGCTGAGATATAGCAGTTTGAAATTCTAGGGTGGCTGCAATTTGAAACAAGACAGCAGATTAAAAATAAAGGATTCCTCCCTAAACAGGTTTAATTTATGAAATTTATTGAACTTGTTATCTCGCAAATTTCATTGATGATTGTAACCACTGTGTTTCAACTCTCATACGCTTAAAACTACGAAGTCATATCCATCAGCGTTAAATTCTCGCCACGATTGGTAATACTTGGTGAATTATCGCCAAATTTGGCGTCAAAAATAGATCGTTATAAATAAAGCCAACTTGACGATAGCTGACAATTTTATTTATTTTTTAATTTGAGGAAAACTTGGAATCTTTTATAATCCGGTCCCACTCATTTTAGCTTTTTATGTTAGAGTAAAATTAGCTGAATTCTTAAAAACAAGTATTAGAAATCTGTTTTTCTACCGGAACCGGGTAATAGGACTTTTATTACACAACTCGATTTTAGAAATTTTTTTACTTCGCAGCATAACGACATAATCTTTTAGTTGTCATTATTAAATGGTGCCCAAATATCCGAAATTTCGCATATCCAGATTAAGTTGAAAACAAATTAGTTCGGATAGTAGGAAGTTTGCTGTATTTAAAAAATTCTATATGGAACAATAATAATAAGAAATACACGACAATTTACTACAACAAATAAAAATATAATTGTTAATTACATAAGGATGCGGTTTAAAATAATTTTACGTTCCAAAATAGCGGAAATTTCATAAATTCATTTTTTTCCATTTACGTAAGAAACACAGATTTTATGCTATTTCAACATTGCATCAATTCTTATGGTAAGATTGGGCGCATTTGGAAATTAGCATCTTCATAAAAAATCCTTTAAAGCAGGGGTTCTCAAACTATAGAACGCGTACCAGTACTGGTACGCGAAGCTCTGGCTATTGATACGCAAAAGTCTGATACTGGTATGTGAAATGAAATGCAGCACATTATTATGAAATGAAAAACGGCTTTAGTTTATCAGCCAGGAAATTTTCGAACGCTAGTTTCTTTTTTTTTGTTACAAGATTTTAGAACAACATATCTATGTGAATGTACTTTTTCTTCAATTCTTCATATGAAAAACAAATACAGGAAAAAACTAACATTGAATCTTACTACTACAGCTAACTAATATTGAACCAGACATGAGGAATCTGTGCTTGATAGATCAATCTTACTCTTCTCGTTAAGAATAGTAGGGAATTACTGCAATAAAGCTACTATGTATGAATCAGAAGGCTAATATGTCATAAGTATTGTGGTTGTTTTTCAACCAAAACATTGTATTTTGATATGGTACCTATTATTAAAATGTAATGATGATAATATTTTTTTTAATTTGAATGTTAATATAAAGCAGTCAATCTAAGTACCAATTTAGTAATGTAATCATGCATTTTGAAGTACAGTTAAACCTGCTAAGACGGAAGCATAAAAGACCTAGGAAATATTCCGTTTTAGACAGGTTATGTTTTTGCAGTGTTTTCTATATTAGCTTTATGTTTGTTGCCTGGTGGTACGCGGAAGTATGAACTTCACTTTAATGGTACGCCTGTTTTAAAGTTTGGGAACCCCTGCTTTAGAGGGTTTTGAAAACAAATCTAACAACATTACACATTTCAGAAATATATGATTAATATAGTATTTCATATGCAAAATAGAATGTAAATAACTATGCTGAAGTTATTTTTCCAGGTGTAGCAAAGGCCGTGTAATTTTCTGGAATAAGTAATTTTAGAGGAGTACTTTCCTGGTGGTATATATTATTTTTTTTTGCACTGTGGGGGTGTAAATATATGATACAAATCATATATTTTTATGTTAAAGTAACCTTAAATTATATACCCCTCTTTATTTCATGCAAATAAAAAAAATCATCTTTCTAATTTAATGTTTAAGCAAAACCATTTTACCTTTTATTATAAATAAACCGTTTTTCTATTTATTAGGTTCTTTTCATCATAACGCATGATATATTCAAAGCTAAAAAACAATAATATTAAAAATCAATCTTTGCACATTCATTTCTATCTTAATTTCAAATGACGTATTGCATCGCGATATTTTTAATTCTGTAGTGACTGTTTTAAATCTTCCTAACATCTGCAATTTATTTCTGATTGATAACTGTCAAAAGCCGATATATAACTCAAATTAATGATTTTGTTATTTATCTGATTTTCTATTTAACGGTCATAATTGCCTTTTAGTTATGCAACTCTTACTTTTAATTATTATACAGTATTTACACCAAGATAATAATATAAAAGTTCATAAATCTGTCAGCGCACCTTTTTAATGAGTGAATAAAATTTCAGCCTCTTTTATTTCGCGTTTACGCAATTTTTTTGTGAATCAAATATTACAGATTTATGTTGATAATATATGTCAGAATTCAATCAATTGAATTGTTTATGTGCATTTTGATAAAATATAATTATTATTTCATAACTAAACGACTGCTTTCTATAGGTTTACCACAATTTATTTCATCTTTAAGCTTCAGATAAAGTTTGTTTGTCAAATTGCAGCGCTGTTTTGTTTGAAATTTTATATTGCTAACTCATAACGGTTATTTCATTTGGCTTTTTTTTTTTTTACCACGGCTCAATAAAAATATTATGTGGCGATAACAAAGAATGTATTTGAACTCACTTGGTATGCAATCTTTCGTCTTGTAAGGAAGCAATTCTCGGGCCGCATGTGCCAATCACAAAGCTTTCTTCTATCTCACACAGGTTTCGCATGCACTGAAAAGAATCAGCTCCAATTTATAACAAGGTCTAACTGAATATAAAGTTTTATTAAATTCCGTGCATTACTTCCGGAGATATGACTATTGCTAAAATCGTGTAAATCCTGAAAAATGCAGCAAAGCAGCACCAGCTGTTGGGAGATTTAGACCAAAACCTAATCAACAACAACTTATGTCAATGTCTAACTGAATCTAAAGTTTGATGAAAATCCGCGAATTAGTTCTTGAGATATAGTTATCGTAAAAATAATGAAAAAAGTAGTATATCAGCGCCATCTGTTGGGATATGTACACCAAAAAGAAATCAGCGTCTATTTATGTCACGATCTAACTGAATATGAAGTTTGATGAAATTTCGTGCATTAGTTCTTGAGATATAGTTATTGAGCTATTGCAAGAATCGCGATAATGCAACATAGCAGCGCCACCTGTTGGGCGATTTTCACCAAAAACTAATCAGCACCCATTTATATCAGGTACTAGCTGAATATAAAGTTTTATTAAATTTCGTGCATTAGTTCTTGAGATAAAGCGCCCACAAGATTTCTGTCACATACAGACAGAAAGACAGACAAAGTCATAGACTCACAGACAGACATTTTCTAAAAGCAGTCAAATCGTGTTCATGATCTTCTAAAACGTATGAATCCCTCGAAAACCGGAAGTCGAAAATTTTCATGTATCCAATACTTTCTTCTTGTAAAGATAGAAGAAAGTAAAAATATTTCTTATTCTACGAAATAGTAATGTAACTACATACGAATCCTACATACGAATCCTACGAACAATATACAGCAACCTCTTCCTCCGAGTTACCCATGATTCGCATGATTCGAACACCGTTTTTTATATTCAGAAACCTCAAAAACAAATATATTTTTTGAGATTTAAAGAAGAATTTATAAAAACAAAGTTTCTTTTGCTGCACATTTATTTCGGAAACGATTCCGATTAATTTTTATAGTGTATTAGTCAGTTTTTCTCAACCCGGTATAGAGATCTGTAGGATGCTATCAACCCTCAAGTAAACATTTTTAGTTGCGTAATTGAATTTATCTCAATTCTAAAGTGCATCGAGTAATTAATGTTATTTAGAAAACAAACTATTGAGGTTGAGATCATTATACTTACTTTATTTTTTACATGTAATTTTAAACAGGCTCATCGCACAAAGACTAAGGATATAAGGAATATTTCTCCGTTATTGTTACCTGTAAAAAAAGACAAATGTTTCTTAATCTACGAAAATATACAATAGCCTCTTTCGAGTTATCCGTGATTCCGAAAAGCGTTCTATATATTTAGAAATCCCAAAAACCAATACAATTTCGAGATTTAAAGCAGCATTTATAAAAACAAAGTTTCTTTTGCTGCCACTGATTTTCGGAAACGATTCCGATTAATTTTTATAGTGTATTAGTCAGTTTTTCTCAACCCGGTATAGAGATCTGTAGGATGCTATCAACCCTCAAGTAAACATTTTTAATTGCGTAATTGAATTTATCTCAATTTTAAAGTGCATCGAGTAAATAATGTTATTTAGAAAACAAACTATTCTTAATATAAATAATTCTACTTTTCCGAACCAGTAATTTATAATCTAAAGCTGAAAACATACATACAAGTTATTTCTGTTTAATATTTTTGAAATACAACATTTTTCAAACAGCTTAAAATATTGTCATATATTAGTTGTACGCAAAATAATTATATTTGTTAGATTTCAACAAATGACATATTCGTTAAATATATTACTGAATTCAGACATTTTAGTCCGAGAGGGAATTTTGCTTGGACCTGTTTTTAAAAAAATCGAAATTTAGCAGGCTGAAATAAGCGGAAAACGTTCTAAAAACATTCTACATTATGATTTAGTTGAACATATTCGGGTTAGAAATTTGAAATTTAGTATAGTGGTAACTTGTAAGATGCAGACGCTCGATATAAACAGTTTATTAAAAATTCGAAATTTAAACGCGTAAAATGAGCGGAAAAAGTCATAAATTATCGTTTATTCTGAATGCCAATGAAAAATTTACATTCCTGTTATTATTTAGACGTAAATGCCCGCACAAAAGACTTTTTACAAAATTCAAATTTAAACAAGAACGAAATATCATGCGTCAAGCATAGATTATGTAACACTTTCTAACGCTTCCAAAATAATTTTACAAATCATACCGTTTAATAAACTGAAAGATAACATCTAAGTAAACAATTTGGAAAACGCATAACATATTTAAAAACGTAATTTCAGGAATTTCCAACATATACAATATTCGGAAAAATATCCGAATACTTTTATTCAGCCCTGTATATGATCTATAGATTTGTATATATACTACATAAAGGATGCTAAATTTTAGTTCAGTTAGGAAACACGTAGTACAGTTTAAAATTCTTCTTCTGGAGTTTCTGTCAATAAACGGAAATGTGTTCGCGAACTTTTGTGCTTCCCTGTATATGATCTACAGAATTTATACACACCACGTAATAGACAAAAAGCGAGTTAAATTTAAAATCGCGTTCAGTAACTTAAAACGCACGTTCAGGAATTCTTGTTAACAGACAGTAGAGAATTCTTTTGCGTGTCCCTGTAAATGAACGATGACTGCTATACACACAATATTCTGTAGTAAGCCTCATGTAATGCACCTCAGTGAAATATATAAATTTCAATGCGTTTAAAATAGTGAAACATTATTTAAATAAACCGTAGACGATTTTTCTCCATAGACGTAATGTAACGGAATTCTTTTGACTGTCCCTGTAAAGTAACTATAAGTGCTATGCACACCCTATTCCATATTAAGCTTCTTGTAATGCACCTTAGTGATATATATAAATTTCAATGCGCTTAAAATAGTAAAACATTATTTAAATAAACAGCAAATAATTTTTCTCCATAGACCGCAATGTAACGGAATTCTTTTGAGTGTCCCTGTAAAAAAACTATAAGTGCTACACACTTCCGTTGAAATAGGGAACATGCTATAGATAACGGCAATAACATATAAAAATTGCAGAGCAATCCGAGGCAGTTAGAGCACGGACAGACGGCCATACGGCAGACAAACCGAAGTCATAAACACTTTTCAACTAGGTTGGAAAGTGTTAAAAAGGCGTAGAAATTTTTTTTCTAAAATTGCGATTTTAGTGATGCTGCAGGTCTAGCAAGTTGAAATTTCGCATGTTGGCTATTTTTAAGCTTTCAGTACTTGCTAAGAAAGGTTTTTCTTTTCAAAATAGAAATTTAAAAGAGTGAAATGTGCTGTAAAAGCTCTAAAAAGCTTCTAAACTATGGTTTATCTGAAATTGTCAGGGATAGTTACTTATAAGATGTAAATGCTCTCTAAGAGAAAATTCTAAAAAAATTCGAAATTTAAAACTGTGAGATGAGCGAAAAGCATTCTAAAAGCATTCTAAATTACAATTTCTATGGAATCGCTGGAACTACAGAACCCTTTTCAAAAGTGTTGGTGACAAATTGATAGTAACAGTCCCTGCTGTAACAGCTATATTTTTATCGGTGTCACAACCACAAAGAGGGTGGGGGGGGGGGTGTGAAAATGCGAAAAACGTTCTAAAATTTCGATTTTTTTCGACATTCGTGTGGCTTAATTAGTAATTTTAGAATTATCCGTGGCAGCAAAATTTCCTTTAATAAAAATAGGCTAGCGAATACCACTTGGCATTTTTCAAGAATTACGCGAGCAAAGCCGCGGGTTTTGCTAGTTGGGTAATAAAATATGTCATAAATACGAAACGAGTTTTCAAATTTATTCATCTATTTAAAGTAGTATTGTATAACAAGATTTTGGAGCTTTATTTTTTTAACTGTTTTGTTGTAAAATAAACAATAAAACGATAAAATAACAAACATTTATCTTACCGTTACATAAGTATACGAGTCGCTAGGGTCCACCGCAATGCTTACTCATCATGGATATGTATAATATAAAATATGAAAATAAAACATGTGTAAGCTATTTATAAAATGCACTGCAATTCGAATAAAATCGTGGCTTGATGACGTCATAAACTTTAAATGCTCTATAACTGAATTGCGTAAAAGAAACATCCTTATAACTCCAAAAATGATAATTATATTAACTAAGAGTTTGCGGCGTCGGATTAAGCGTCTCATTTTCAATTAAAATATATCTTTGAATTGAAATTTGAATGAAATACAGGGTCATGAAAAATCGCAGAGTGTGGGAAATAGGATTATAAATCACTCGTTAGTGAATTTCAATCAGCTTCTTCTCATTATTACATACTAAGTACATACCAAATTTCAAGTCTATATCTCAATTTGTTCGGGAGATAGAGCGTTTACAGACACACAGACAGACGGACGGCAATTTTTTTTTCGGATTCTGCAGTGGTCTGAAGCGTGTAAATGCGTCAAAAAACGTTTTTTTAATTTTTAAAACGATCATAAGACTTTCCCTATACTACGTATGATGGGGAAGTAAAAATAAGATTATCTGCATCATTTATCATTATTTTCTTTTATTTACCCATCATACATAGTATAGGGTAAGTCTTGTAATCGTTTTGAATATCGAAAAGAAAAACATTTTTGACGGATTTACACGTTTTAGACACTGGAGATTCCAAAAAAACATATTTTTAGAAATTTTTTTTGCTGGCCGTCTGTGTGTGTTTCTGTCTGTGTCTGTCTCTCTGTGTCTGTCTCTCTCTCTCTCTGTGTGTGTGTAAGTATCATATAAAATTCCGGACCACGCTGAATATTTATCTGTAAACCGCGTGTCTGTCCGACCAATAGATCTTTTTTTTTTTTTATCTCGTTTTACTTTCGCACCGAACTTTTTAAACACCGGTGTCTCAATTGTACTTGAAAATGAATAAAATAAAATAAAATAAAGATCAACTACAAAAAGAAATTAAACAAAACTTCAGAATGGTTATTTAGGAATGAAAAATGGTTTCAGTTTTTCCGAGCAGCTCAAAGTAAGAAAGAAACATAATTAGTAATTTTTTTATGTAAAATATAGATTAATTCACAGAATTCAAGTATAGTAAAGATAGAATTCGTAAACCATCAGAAATAGATATTTTGATAAATCTTTAATTAAAAAGTATAAATGTTTCAGAAAAGTTAATCTTATTTAAATTCGAAATTTAATTAGGAAAAGAAATATTTAAGTTCTAAAATATAAACATTTACAAAAGCACTTTTGTTTTGTTTGTTTTTAAAAGTTTTTAAATTTTTTTTATAAAACTTCTTGTATAAAGCTACAAAATTTTTATCTCCTCACAGTAAAAACTTATGACAGCAAAAATTCCTTAAAAATTTTACTTTCAATAAAGTAATTATAGTGCTGAGTAAGTAACCCATTGAGTACCCCCGCCCCATTATCCCGGGACACATGTATCCCACCAAAAGAGAACACAGACACTAAGCACGTAACTCGTAAACTTCTGTCCCAATAATTTAGTGGTAATAACGCGATGTTAAATTCTAAAAGTTCTCCTTATATAATGTGAGTCTGTCGCTGATTTGTAGAAAGTTTATCACCAATTGCGTACATGATGTTTTGTTTTTCAGCCTTGCGACACAGATTTATGTTTATTTTATGTCCGTTTGTGATTCTAAGATGCAAGAGGCAACATGGGCCTCAGGGATAAAGTTTCCTCGACGGCTCCCATATATCTATAGTTATAAAGGAGTAGCTTGATTTTCTCATAATCAGTGCCGAGCCTCAACCGTTTGTCCTAGAACAATGAAATTTTGAAGACATGTTCCTTACACAATGTAGGAGTGTACTAAGAAAGGATTTTTGGTAATTCACAGCATAAGTCAAAAGTTTTAGTTAATTTCGTCTTTCGACATATCTCAGCAGGAGTTTTAAGTAGGAGCATGAAATTCGGGATAACAATTCTACTAAAAAATAGTTAAACATGTATTTCAGGTGATTTTAGAAATTCAATCATTAAGTTGGTTAAATGGGGGTTACAAAATTTTCGGTGATTTCACATTTTCTCCATATTTCGTCAGCAGTTTTAGGTAAGAGCTGAGAACTCAAGATAACAAATCTAATAAAAAATAATTAAACACGTATTTAAGCGATTTTAGAAATTCAACCACTAAGGGGGTTAAATGGAGGGGGGGGGGCGGTCTGAAATTTCAGGTCATTTTGCCTTTTCGCCTTATCTCAACATCAGTTTTAGTTAAAAGCGCGAAATTCAGGATAACAAATGTACTAAAAGTTAGTTAAACACGTCTTTCAGCGATTTTAAAAATTCAACTGCTAAGGGGGATAAAAGGGGGGGTCGAAAGTTTTTAGTCATTACACGTTTTTGTCATATCTCAACAGCAGTTTTAGGTAGGAACGTGAAATTCAGTATAACAAATCTACTAAAAAAATAATTAAACAAGTATTTCAGCGATTTTTGAAATTCATTCATTAAGGGGGTTGAATGGGGGGTCGAAAGTTTTAGGTCATTTTGCCTGTTCGCCAGATCTTAGCAGCATTTTCAGTTAGAAGCTCGGAATTCGGGATACAAAATCTACAAAAAATATAGACAGACATGTATTTCAGCAATTTTAGAAATTCAGCAACTAAAGTGGGTTAAATAGGAGGTCAAATATTTTAGGTCATTTTACCATATATCAGTAGAAATTATAGGTAGAATCATGAAACTCAGGATAACAAATCTACTAAAAAGATAGTTAAACACGTATTTCAGCGATTTTAGAAATTCAGACGTTAAGGGGGGTTAAATGGGGGTTGAATGTTTTACGCCATTTTGCCATATCTCAGTAGAAGTTATAGTTAGGAGCGTGAAATTCGGGATAACAAATCTCCTTTAAAAATAGTTTAAAAATATTTCAATGATTTTAGAAATTCGCCAATCAGCGAAATTTCCCCTGTAAGACTGTGGCAGATCATATAATATAATATTCCTCTCTAAGGAGATAAGGGCCGAATTGAATAAACACTATACTCCAGTGCTTACGCTTTGAGAATCATCCTGGAGAAAATATAATCTGTAAGAATTTGATAGATTCTGATATATAGTTGTCCCCTAGAGAGGGGTCATTGAACTGATTTTCAAAAATTTTTTTCCGTATTCGGTCTTTATGTTCTAAAATTCAACAAATAGCTAAAATACATCTAAAAGGCTCTGATAGATCATGAGATATAATTTTGCCACTCGAGGAACAGGTGGCCAAATTAATAAAACAGTATTTGTTTCTAATTATTACTCCCTTTACTTTTTATTTATATTTTGTACATTTCAGTATTTAAGTAATTTCCTCGTTGCAGTTTCACAGCCATTTGGCACATTTTGGCACCTAATTAACTCCACTGTTGTTATAACTCGTATACAGTTGTAACCATAAATAATATTTGGCGATTTATCTGTTAAGACCGGCTAACGGAAAAATGCCTTAAAGTTAATTTATTAATTTATATTTCAAATTTTTAATTGCTTAAAAGGCGTATAGCCGACAGAGTGAAAAAATATCCAAGCCGGGACTCGAACCCGGGTCATCAGTATAGTGCACTAACGTTCTACCAATTGAACCATATGGAACGATACCCAGCCTGGCACTTCTTACTATCACATGTTGGCAAGGCTACAATCGCAGCACAAGATGGAATATTTTTCAGTGAGTCATCAACCCTGGGGCAAAGACGAAAACTAAAGAGAATCTAGCATCGATGATTGATAGGAAAAGGTTGATGATTGATAGAGATAACCTTGGATCAATAGGTAGAACGTCAGTGTGCTATACTGATGACTCGAGTTCGAGTCCCGGATTTTATACTTTTTCACTCTGCCGGCTATACGTCTTTTAAGCAATTAAAAATTTGAAATATTATGAATGCAAAGCGTGAGAAATTTTCTTTGAAAATTTTTCCAAGCATTAAATAGATGTATTAACTTACAATTAAGTTCTTAAAATATTAAAAATTTGTATTGTCTTCAACAACACACGTGTACATATATTTTTTATAATTCTAGCCTATTAGAAGGTGAGTGAAAAATCCATTACAAAATTCCATCTTTAAATACAAATTTAATTTTTGTTAAAAATAAAAACTAGTCGTTGGGGGCCACCGTAATACTTACCCATCATGGATATGTATAATGTAAAATATTAAAATAAAAATGTGTAAACTACTTATAAAATGCATTGCAATTCGAATAAAATCGTGGCTTGATGACGTCACAAACTTTAAAGGCTCGATTACTGAATTGCTTGAAAGAGGTTTTTCCTTATAACTCCACAAATAACAATTCTAGTAACTAGCGGTTTATTGCATCTGATTAAGCGTCAAATTTCCAATTAAAATATATCTTTGAAGTGAAATTTGGATGAAATACAGGGTCATGAAAAATCGAAGAGTGTGGCAAATAGGATTCCAAATATCTCGGCAAATAATTATCCGATTGACTTCATGCTTTATGCAAAATTTATGTTTTTTTATTTTCGTTTATATTCATTTCTTAAAATAAACAATTTCGAAAATTTTTATATACCTTTCATCAGAACGAATATTTCAGGAGTCCGAAATAAATTGTTCCGGTTAATCGAGGTTATTGAAATGAAATACGCTTCTTTCCATTATTACATACTAAGTACATACCAAATTGCAAGTCTCTATCTCAATTTTTTCGGGAGATAGAGCGTTTACAGACACACAGACGGACGGCATTTTTTTTTTCTAAAAATATGTTTTTCGGAATCTCCAGTGTCTGAAACGTGTAAATCCGTCAATATTTTTTTTTCGATTTTCAAAACGATTACAAGACTTACTCTATACTACGTATGATGGGTAAGTAAAAGAGTGTAAAAAGAAAACACTATTAACCACACCTATACTATTTTGACAGCATACTTTTTTCTGGAAGCATTTTAAAAATAAAGCAAAAAAAAAAGCAAATTAAAAATATTTTTACAGTCCACAAGAGTGAAGTTGATTACTATTGCGTTAAGTGATTTATTAACAGATATATTCTTTTAGAGGACGAAACCTTATCCACAACACATTGAAAGACTTTGGAAAGTTTTTCGAGAGGTGTGGGAGAAAATTGATATGATTGTACTAAGAGAAAAATTGACTATGATGGAAATTTCGATCCAAGAGTTATAATCAACAGTCAGGGCTATACAGTAGAGTAAAATTGTCGCAAAGAATGTGGCATATATGTTCAGAAATTAATTGTGAAAATTTTTTCATAAAGTGTGAACGACCGTCTGTACGCATGAAAAAAATTTAGCCGTTACTTCTAATTTAAAACACTGTTTCTAAGAAATTTTTAAAAAGTGTAATAAAGAAATGATAAAGATGATATTTTAAATAATTTTTTTAACTGGTTTTAGTTTAATATACACAACAATATATACACTTAGAATTCGTATTATTGCACTGCTAAAAATTGGCAGCAAACTGTCTAGTCATTTGGCCGGTTTTATAGAAAACTGTTGTATAACAGTAATTTAGAACTATTCTGACCATATTATTTCCTATATTATGGTCAGAATAGAGTTAAATTACGGTTATGTAACCTTTTTGTTTTACAAAAACGGTCAAATGACTGGACAATTTGCTGAAAATTTTTAACAG
Organism: Maratus michaelseni; assembly: GCA_963931845.1. Lineage (NCBI taxonomy): Eukaryota > Metazoa > Arthropoda > Arachnida > Araneae > Salticidae > Maratus > Maratus michaelseni. The sequence continues at coordinate 315,083,297 of OZ007591.1, forward strand.
TGTGTATTTGAAGCTTTTATTCAAAATTTATTTCACGTATTCTTGTAGTAGTCGTCTTTGCCTGACAGTTTTACGCACTGTACACTGCTTAAAATTTGCAGCAAACTGTTCAATCATTCGACCGTTTTAATAGAAAAGGTTTACATTACCGTAATTTAACTCTATTCTGACCATATTATTGCAAATATTATGGTCAGAATAGAGTTAAATTACGATTTTGTGACCATTTTCTATGAAAACGGTCGATTGAACAGTTTGCTGTACATTTTTAACAGTGTACCTGTCATTGAGTTTCCCAATACAAGAAAGCAAACAATGACGGAATATATTCATTTTTAAACATTGTTGAACATTGTATTGGGAATGGTTGTGCTATATTGTTATCGAAACAATTGCAAATTGTTCGGATCAAAACTCTCTATTCATTCTTACATTGTTGTCGTACATCCATATAAATGTGAATGGTGCATTATTTGTAAAACCTCTCAGAATTTCAGTTTATGCTATAGTTTCTTAAATTTACTGATTTTTAAACGATATTGATATATCTGACTTGGATTTGACTACTTTTTTCCTTTAAATATGGAAAGTCTAAGAAGTTTAATGGGAAGAATTAGAAACACGCTGTCTTGGAGTAACGATTCCAGAAAAAAACGAGAAATTGCTAAACAGATGATCTTAGATACAGAGAAAGCTGAAGCTGAAAAACTTTACTGGTTGATGGTTTCGTGTATCGAGTACGCTGAAAATATTCAGGAAAATCTGCAGCTGAAGACAGATAATCCCGTCGTTTTAGGAGATGCGAAATTCTGGATCAAAACACAAAACTTCCTGGTGGCCTCGTAAGAATCAGATTTTACCTGGAACTTTCTGGCTAGCAAACGAGTACACTCCTTACATCATCGAGAATCTATCAGAATCTTCGCTTGCTGCTGTAGAATATTGGATGGCGTTAGTTAAATATACAAACAGAAAATTCATTGAATTCCGTTATGCAAAATTTCCAGCTCGTCGTAGAATCAGCTGTATGTGTCGCTTTTCTTGCTTTTCTGGACAATGATTCCATTGATCAACAACAACGTCAAGAGCCAAAAGAGTTTTTCAAACGACTTCTTTGCAGCCTATTTGTGTAAATTGATTATTGAATTACTATATATGTAACAATCTACTAAACTTTTATGTCAACTTTAATTCTATGAATAAATGTCTTTTACTAAAATTTAAATCTTAAATTCAAATAATACTCACTTTAGAACCTTTGTGCTCGCAAAGTCGTAAAATGTGTCTCACAACTCCTACCGTGAGATAACCACAAAATCATAGCGAATTTTTGCCTCGTTAAAACAACAAAATTTGCCTACTTTAGGGGACAATTTGCATTTAGTGCAAAAAAATTTTAAGGTATTAAATGGAAATCACTCCGATGTAATGTATAAAAGGCGTTGTTTCTTCCATTCAAAAAATCTCTGACACAAGATTTAGTGTATTTCGTTGCAAAATATTCCTTTAGACTTACTTGTGATTGTAGAATTAAAGACATGTTTAATTTTTTTATAATTTATCCAATTTACAGCGGTCTTGTTGTAAAAATATAAACCATCATACGCACTTTCAAATGTTCAATTTGTTCAAAGTTTCATACCTACAACTAATTTATTCTATATTCCTTCTGTTTAATATATTGGGTGTTTCAAAAGTTCAGCACGAAAGTATAACGCCATTAAAAAATAATCAATGGATCAGGCAGGCATATGGTTTACAGATAAATATTCAGCGTGGTACGAGATTTTGCATGACACCAAAAAAAAAATATAGTTAGTTCAAAATTCCGACAATAGAAGGCGCTGCTGCAGAGAATTCTATGGAGTAATTCCACATAGCTATCGCAAAGCTAAATTTAGATAAAAAACATTAGATAATACTGCATGTTCACTTTTAATACGTAAAACTAATAATGGTGCTTGAGGTTATCATGTGCTGTTTTCAATCACAATAATATCACGCACCATTATTATTTTTGCGTATTAAGAGTGTACATGCAGTATCCTCTAATGTTTTTGTATCCAAATCTTGCTTTGTGTGAGCAATACGGAATTATTTCATGGAATTATTTGCAGCAGCGCCCTCTATTGTTGGATTTTGAACTATACATGTATATAATTTGCGTGTGTGTTTGTGAACGTGTGTATGTTTGTGAACGTGTGTGTGTGTGTGTGTGTGTGTGTGTGTCTGTAAACGCTCTATCTCCCGAACAATTTGAGATAGAGACTTGAAATTTGGCATGTACTTAGTATGTAATAATGGGAAGAAGTTTATTGAATTTCAGTAACCTAGATTGTGCGGAACTATGTTCTTCGTACTCTCGAAATATTCGTACTGATAAAAGGTATATAAAATTTTTCGAAATTGTTTATTTTAAGGAGGGAATATAAAATACAATAAAAAAAACAAATTTTGCATAAAGAATGAAGTCGATTGGATAATTAGTTGCCGAGATATTTATAATCCTATTTACCACACTCTTCGATTTTTCATGACCCTGTATTTCATTCAAATTTCAATTCAAAGATATACTTTAATTGGAAATGAGACGCTTAATCCGACGAAGAAAACCGTTAGTTAATATGATTATCAATTTTGGAGTTATAAGGATGTTTCTTTTAAACAATTCAGTAATAGAGCATTTAAAGCGAGGCTAACGAAAAAGACAGGCTACCGCGGTTCATTCCACTTATCTTTTTTTTGCAGAGCACTAGAGTGACGTGATGCTGTTTTCTTACACCTGCATTGGTGCATTCGAGCAGCACGTGAATCTCGCGGTCTGTTAAAAAAAAGATACGCGTAAAGAACCGCAGTAGCCTTTCTGTTTCGTTTGCCTCGATTTAAAGCAAGGCTAACGAAAAAGAAAGGCTACCGCGGTGCTTCACGCGTATCTTTTTTTACAGACCGCCTGTGTCACGTGATGCTCGAATGCACTAATGCGGATGTACGATTAGAGCATCACGTCACTCTAGCGGTCTGTAAAAAAATGTAATTGGAATGCAGTGCGGTAGCCTGTCTTTTTCGTTAGCCTCGGATTTAAAGTTTATGACGTCATCAATCCACGATTTTATTCGAATTGCAATGCATTTTATAAATATTTTATACATGTTTTATTTTCATATTTTATATTATGCATATTCATGATGGGTAAGTATTACTGTGGCCCCAAACGACTAGTTTTATTTATATTAACTTTATAAATTTCATAAGTAATTAACATATTAAATCAAATATATAAGTACATCAACACGTATAAAACAACATCAATTGCAGAGGAATAGAAAATTGCCTCTTTGAGCTTAAATGGGTTATATGTTTAACAAACCATTGTCAAATATAGAGGCATTTAAGTTCGCAGGTGCATAGTAAGATTTCTCCTGAAAATTAAAGTTTTAAAATTTTTACACTATTTCAAATATATTAGAAATGACTGACATATCGGTGACTTCGTTCGATTTTGTAGAAATACGCTCCTGTTTGTGTTAGCATTCCTAATAACTATTTTGTGATATTCCTTTTTTTAACACTTTCCAACAACATAGTTGAAAAGTGTTTAAGATTGCGGTTTGTTTGTTTGTCTATCTGTCCGTCTGTCTGTGCTCTAACTCTTGTAAATATACTGGGATTGTCATGAAATTTTTATACAATATTGAATTTTACTATAGAATGTTCGGTATTGAAAGAGAAGTGTGTAGCATTAATAGTTCATTTACAGGGACACACAAAAGAATTCCATTACATTATGGTCTATGGAGAAAATGATGTTACAATATATCAAACATAATGAAAATTATATGCATTACTAAGGTGGACTATAGCATGCTTTTACCACAGTTTACAATTACTAGCATTTATAGTTCGATTACAGGGACGTACAAAATAATTCCTTTTATTATGATGTATAATCTATGCCAGATGCATGATTTTTCGTTCTTGTTTTTTAGGGTTTCGTGAGATGAACGAAACCCTATTTGTCCCGCTACGTTATCTGTCCGTCACAGAGCCGGTTTTCAGGAACTATATAACTTACAGACTTGAAATTTTGTGTACTTATAGCTGAATATCTACTATGAAACTGAAAATCATAAAATAAAATAAAAATATTATTTTAATATAGAGAGATAAAAAAAAATCTAACAAACTTTTCGTAATAAATTTAAATATTTTTCGTTATAGCAGTTGCCAACAATTAAAAATCCTCAATAAAATTCTTTCTACAATAATTAATTTTCTATTGAAATATTTCCACGTGAAAAATTAAAATGAAATAAAAAGTTTCAATTGAAAAAAAGATTAATATGGCGTCATATAGGTAATAAAACGGAAATTTTCAAACATTTCTAAATAATACAAGGAGTATGAGTATGTGTAAGTACAGAAAGCAGGTTAACATGATGTCATTAGAGAATTAAAAAAAAAATATTAATCCGACGTCATATTGGAAGTTTGGATTTTTTCAAAGGTTTGAGAATAATACAAAGAGAGTATCAATATGAGTAATAGAGAAAGCAAGTAGATACGACGTCAGCAAGTGATTGTAAGTTTGAGGAACGTATTGAATCATGATAGAAAAAAAAAAAAGAAAAAACCTGATTATGGAAATATTGGCATATTTTAACATTTTGAAGGTTTCTATACAACATGTTTAATTTTGATATTGATTTTTTTTAATATCACATTTAGTCCACATGACAGCTATCTGACCGGTTTAGATTTTCAAAAGAAAACGAGAAAAATAGACCGGAAAATTTTTACTTTATAAAAAATATGACTTTTTTTTTTGGAAAATGAAATTTTTCATTTATTAAATACAGAATAAAGTATTTTGAAAGGAATATTACACGAAACCCTTTGTGCGATTTCGATCACACTTACCCACTTGTTCTATATTTGACTCGAGATTTTCCTATCGTCACTTATCATTAATAATTCAACATTTTCTGTCTACATTGATAAAAAGTATATATTCTTATGTACTTTTTAAAATTTTTAAATAAGGAACTGTGTTCTGAACCAATGAATAAAAAATAATTATACAATTTTAAAAAGTTTTTTTTATAACTTTTCTATTCTTTTTCAGAGATTGGAAGTTGAGAGTTAAATGTTACCACGTCCAGTTGAAAAAGTGATGGATGGTTTTCCGCGATGGAAACACATGTCATAATTCACACAAATTTCAAAAACTTTAGAGCAGATTTACTGGTCTGAAAATTTGTTTACACAAAGGATGAGAAAACTTGAAATTCGAAAAAAAAAAAAAATCAACAATATGTAGTCACTGTAAAAACATAGTAATCAATTTCTCATTCCGAGATTGAATAAAAAAAAAAAAAAAAAAAAAAAAAGAAAATGAAAGAAAGAGACATTGTAAGAAAAATATTTTCTCTGATAAATACAGTTCCTGATGTTAAGTTTGTTTAAAATGTTATGAATTGAACTGATTGAAGTTTTAGCATTTTTATTCAAACAAGTCTAACGATTATATACAGATTAAAATGCTTAAGTGATAAAACTAAAACACAAAAAAGCTTATAAAACATTTTAATGTAATGATCGACATGTTTTGAACGCACAAACGGCGCTATTGTCAGGTTACACATGATAAAAATAAACTATTATCGCAAAAAGTAAGGGAGTGTGCCATTCTGTTCCACTTCTAAATTGAATTTAATCTTAGAAATCCAAGTTATTCATTTGAGCAAGGAAGTTATTAAGTAAGGTGTCTATATGTTGCCATATGATGAAAACATCATCTACGTATCTAAGCCATGTATGGGAGGGGGGAGGGGTGTAAAATCTAATTTGTGAAATATACAGAGACAGATCTAGACTAAATTTTAGCCGTTGCAAGATTGTAAATTTGCGCCCCCTCCCCCCTTTGCTCCCAAGAATATCAGAATAAAATCTGCGTAAACAATTGCTTAAGGAAGTAATATTAATACTCAATACACAAAATCTGTATTTTTACTATGTATTTTTCCTATATAAAAAGTACAATATTACACAATACAAAAATTACAGAAAATATACCGGTTTTAACATCTACAATACCCTCTATTAAAGATTTACTTTGCGAGTTTTCTTTGATGCAAAATTTTTTATTATATCGGCATAAAGTAATTTGCAAGCTATCTCATTTTCTAAATTTATTATACAAAAACTGGATAACCGTTGTTCTTTTGTTAAATTTCTTGGATATCTTTTAATCAATTTTAATTTACTGAAACTTCTTTCATTAGAAGCGACGGATACAGGTAGTGGTTAGTAATATTTTTAGACAAGTAGTTAGATTTGGATAAGCATCATGAAGTCCATATAAATTTATAATTCTTAGCAGTTCAATAGCCGAACTTGACTTCATCTTTTGGTCGAACTCCAGTGCATGATAATTGAAGCTTTCGACTTCCAGAAGAAGTTCCTCTTTATCTATATCGTTTTTATACATATTTGCCAACTGCTCAGTTTGCGCTTGTAATTCTTCTTATGATTCTTTTAGGAAATGCTTTCCATGAAGAAAACTAAACATGCCATAGAGAATTTGAATAGCTTCAAATCTGTTTCTTAATTCAGTTAGGATTTTGTCCACTACTTCAACGATCTTTAGTTTGAATTTCTCATCATCATTACTTTAATCTTCACAAAGCTCATCAAAAAGCCTCTTCTTTTTCTGTCTTCCTCGTTTCCCTAAATTTTGCCTCAACACCAATATCAATAGCAATACCATTCTCATCCTGTGTTGCATTAGTTGCAATACTTGCCATTTCTGAATCTACCATATTAACCCGTTCGGGACAATGGGTCCATATATGCACCCCCAAAAAGAGCATACAGAATTTGTTTTAGGCCCCAGTAAAAAATAAAGTAATATTTGCTTTCTCTAATTAGAGAATTTTTGTGATAGTTTAAGTAAAGGTAGCTTTTTTAAAAAAAGTGGTGCCTACCGAATAAAATTTGTGTAAAAGCCGCCGGTCCCGAGGGGTTCATGAGACCATCTAAGTGTTTTACAGACCTATCAATCGTCATGTCTTCCCTTTGAGAAAGTTTGTTCACTATATCGAGTTGAGTCAGCACTTTATGCCAGAAGCATGTCATCACTATGAATTCAAATTTGGTAATATTAAAGAGTAGTGAAGAAGCTTCTGTTTTTGTTTCAGGAGTTGCTAATGGGTCAGTTTGTAATTCCTTTAGAACATTTATGATCTTTCCAATATGTTTATAAATTGTTATTACAGATTCACGTTTTGATGACCACTGAGTAGTACTTTCTAATTTTAGTGAAAGAGGCACATGTTTTCTTAGAATGTCCCATCTACTAGTTGAGACACTAAAATATTTGTAAAGACAATTTAAGATACCAAAAAAAGTCTCGGCTACTGGTAAAATTTTGGCAGCATTTACACCAACAAGGTTGAGGGTATGAGCAGAACGAGGAACAAAAAATGCTAAATCACTTGCTTGCAATATTTGGGTTTGGACTCCTTTATATTTTCCGGACATATTGGAGCCATTGTCGTAGGATTGGCCCCTACAGTTATTAAAAGCTAGATCATCGTTTTCTAATTTCTCTAAAATGAGTTCTGTAAGGGCTTCTCCAGTTTTCTGGCTGACATTGAAGAAGTCAATAAAACCTACAATTGACCTACATTAGAAATAAAGAAGCAAGCATTTTTTCAAATAACTATAACTTTTTAAAAATTATAGTAGAACTGTTATAAACTTTATTCGTTATTGTACGTAAAAAGAAACAGGAGATTTGAAGCGAAAATATAAGCAATGCAAGAAATGTAAACAATCATGACGATCTCGATTAAAAGTAACTTTTAAATTTATTGCTATGTTAACCTATGCCGTTTAAATTTAATTAATGTACTTTTTAGCTTCAAAATTAGTACAAGTGGCGTGACTGTGAAGCACAACTTTAGTTAACATGTTTTATTAGATAAACATTTCTAATGAAAGATTTAATTAATTTTTAAAAAGTATAGGTGCGATATTTCGGAAATTAAAATTTAAAAGGCTTATTAACAACTGATATACATAAATAAAAACATAAAACTGATTCCCATGGATAGAAAACCTTTTTAACTACATAAATAAAATGTCTTCAAAGGACCAGAACGCGTTGAATTCTCAACAGAGTAAGTTTCGTTTTCAATTTTTAGAAAAAATGTCTGTTAATTACAAGAATATCTAAATTTAGAAGAATTTAATAAAAAAGCGATTTATAATTATTTTCTTACATATCAACTCAGTTATTGCATAGAAAAGGAGATTTTTAGAACATAAATAATACATATAAATTGTTATATGGTGTAGCACGTATAAAAAACAAGTAACTTGGTTGCTTACCTTCATGAATATCGCTTGGCGTAAGCCATGAGGACATACTAGATGCTAGCTGTGAAGCCTACTCTTTTCTTTTTTTAGCCTTCTTTCTGTAATAATCTCCCGAATGTCTTTTAGACATAACCGAAATAAAATACTGCATACGCTGTGAAGCAACATACAGGTGGCCATAATTAAACTGCAAGTGTTCAAGGGGTGCTGGAGAGAAAACTACCGGGTATATTCCAGTGAAATTTGGTATCTACACGTTTCAGAACATGCGCAAGTCAAATATGCAAAACAAAATCACCATTTTCACCCGATAGATGGCGCTGTACCGTATTTAAACGTTCACCGGTGTCATATACAACCTCCAAAATCGATAGAAAGAGCATAATGACATTCTAAGAGGCATATAAACAATATAAAATAACATTTACAGTCTATCAAAATTCCATACATTTCTCTTCAGTAATTAAATCTTTACAGTAACATGTAATAAAAATTAGCGTAAATAAGATCACAAATTAAACAATCCATAAAGACGCTTTGGAAAACAAGCCACTATTTATTCAATGAAATTATTACATGATGTTCTCAATGTGTGAACCACCAAATGCAATCACATGCTGAAAACGTAAAACAGCATGGTCCACCGTCGCATTTAAAATCTGTGGTGTAACACACCTCACGTGTCTCGTTATGCTAGATTTCAATTCAGCAACAGAAGCATGTCGTTCTCCATAAACCATATCTTTCAGATGTCCCCACAGATAAAAATCGCAAGGGTTAAGGTCAGGTGAACGTGAGGGCCAAGCGTTGTCGAAACCACTGCTTATGACTTGGTCCGCATCAAAGGTATCATGCAGCAATTTTTTAACATCTTTAGCGATGTGAGGGGGTGCTCCGTCCTGAATAAATACCGTGGTTTCTAAACAATGTCTCTCTTGCAATTCTGGAATCAATTGTTGTCTCAACATCGCACCGTTGCTAATCCCTGTAACACTAGAGCGTTTGGGACCACTTGGAGTTGGGGTCTCAAAGAAATATGGGCCCACAAGAAAATCACAAGTCATTCCACACCATACAGTTACATAATCGGTATGGAGGGGTTCTTCACGTTTAGCGTATTGTTTGTTCGTTCCCCATATCCTGCAGATATGCGCATTTACACTACCTGATAGTGTAAAATGCTCCTCGTCTGTCCACAATATTCTCTGTATCCAAGTGTCATCTTCACTGATTTTCGACAGGACAAGGATTGCAAAATCAAATCTTAGGGTGTCATCATGAGGTTTCAATTCTTGAAGAATTTTAATTTTATAAGGATAACGCCGAAGAATGTGGCGCAACACATTATGCACAGTTGACCAGGGTAGAGATAATGTCCGAGCCACACTTCTTGCAGCATACTGGCTCCTGAAATGCTACTCGTAGTCGCAATGGCGTCATCAATTTGTTGCACTCTTTCCGGGTTTACGGGCCGTTGCCCTCTTGTGCCTGGAATAACGCCCAATTTTCCTGATTCTTCAAATTTTAAAATCATATTTTTCAATTTATTGACACTCATTGGACCTCTTCTTAATCGTTTCATACGCCGGTATTCTTTCAGAGTAGCTGAATAATTGCTACCATTCTGATAGAATATCTTCTCTAACAATGCACGTTCCTTCTTATTCAGAGTAATGACTGGCCTTTACTTAATGTATTGATGTATTTATACAGTTCGATGGGTTTAAAATTTGCATATATACCGTCGATAAGCATTGAAACACGGTATAGCGCCATCTATCGGGTGAAAATGGTGATTTTTTTTGCATATTTGACTTGCGCATGTTCTGAAACGTGTAGATACCAAATTTCACTGGAATATTTCCGGTAGTTTTCTGTCCAGCACTCCTTGAACACTTGAAGTTTAATTATGGCCATCCTGTAGAACGGTGCCATGAAAGAGATTAAGCAAAATCTTTAAATTTTAAATAAATACAAATTTCTTAAAAATACTGGTGGCAATGTGATATTTTATATAATGTAATACAAATTAATTTATTTTTTATTTCTGATCCTTATACAACGAAAGTAAACCGCCGTTGAACAAAATGAAATTGAATATTTTTTCATGTGAATTTTTAATTTTCCTTTATTTTTAATCTTTTATGATTCCTCATTTTTGCGCCCTTCCAAGTCTTGCACCCGGGGCAGCTGCCCCGGCTAACCCCCCCCCCCCCCCCTTAGATCCGTCACTGGAAATATATCAGTTTCTAGAGGTCGTAATATAAATTCTGCTAAAAGTCCAGATATAAGTTAATCCATTGGGGCCCCATTATTTTGTTTATAAATCTTATTATACGATTATGTCACATTTCATCGAACGATGTTTTAATATTTTAAGTTTTTTCTCTTTACTTAGAATATAAAACAAAAATCGTTTTGACGCAGTTAAACGGTAGCAGCCGCTTCTGTGCCAACTAATAGTTAACTCTTTGCCTGTGGAATATATTTGAAAAAAACGTGCCAAAAATGGAAAAAAAAAATTCTCTCTTAACCCTTTAACGGATGAAACACTTCAATTGCTAAAATGTCGAAATAAATGATTGACACCGGAAATTATAAACAAATTAATTTTTATA